>CM050516.1:113015428-113615428 GCA_027563665.1 Antrozous pallidus
ATCCACAGGCATCCAGATCACACAGGCATCCAGAACACATAGGCATCCAGGACACACAGGCATTCAAATCACACAGGCATAGATCACACAGGCATCCAGATCACACAGGCATCCAGATCACACAGGCATTCAGATGACACAGACATTTAGAACATGGGCATCCAGACCACACAGGCATCCAGAACAGAGGCATCCAGAACACAGGCATCCAAAACACACACGCATCCTGATCACACAGGCTACCAGATCACACCGGCATCCAAATCAGAGAGGCTTCCAGAGCACACAGGCTTTTAGATCACGAGACTTCCCTATCAAGCAGGCATCAGATCATACTGGCATCCAAAACACACTGGAACCAGATCACACAGCCAACCAGAACACACAGGCGTACAGAACACACAGGCACCCAGAACACAGGCATCCAGAACACAGGCATCCAGAACACACAGGTGTCCAGAACACAGAGGCATCCAGAACACAGGCATCCAAAACAATAAGGCATCCAAATCACACAAGCATCCAGAACACAGAGACATCCAGAACACATGCATCGAGAGAACAGGCATCCATCCACTTTAACCAGGTCCCACAGAGAGGGAGCCATCCCGCACACCTGGTTTCACAGACAGGGAACCAGTCCCTCACACCGGGTCCCACAGACAGGGAGCCATCCTGCACACCAGTTCCCACAGACAGGCGACCATCATCCACAACAGATCCCACAGACAGGGAACCATCCCCCATACTCCAGGTCCCACAGACAGGGAACCAGCCCACCACACACCAGTTCCCACAGACAGGGAGCCATCCCCCACACCTGTTCCCACAGATGGGGATCAATCTCACACACAGCAGATCCCACAGACAGGGAACCAGCCACCCAAACAAGGTCCCACAAACAGGGAGACATCCCCACACCAGGTCCCTCAGACAGGGAGCCATCCCCCACACCAGGTCCCACAAACAGAGAAACAGCCACCCCACACCAGGTCCCACAGAATGGGAACCATGTTCCACACCAGGTCCCACAGACAGGGAGCCACCCCCCACACCAGGTCCAACAGACAGGGAGCCATCCCCCCTAACTAGGTCCCACAGAGAGGGAGCCATCCCACACACACTAGGTCCCACAGATAGGAAAACAGCCCCCGACACAGGTCCACAAAAAGGGAAAAAAACCCCGCCCATACCAGGTCCCTCCGACAGGGCGCCATCCTTCACACCAGGTAACACAGACTGGGAGCCATCGCCCACACCAGGTCCCACTGACAGGGAACCAGTCCCCCCACACCTGGTCCAACAGAAAGGGAACCAGCCTCGCCACACACACACCAGGTACCAAAGACAGGGAGCCATTCCCCACACCAGGTCCCACAGACAAGGAGAAATCCCCCACACCAGGTCTCACAGACAAAGAACCAGCCCTCCCACACCAGGTCCCACAGACAGGGAACCAGCCCCTCTGCACCATGTCCCAGGGACAGGGAGCCATCCTCCACACCAGGTCTCAAAGACAGAAAGCCATCCCTCACACCAGGTCTTACAGACAGAAAGCCATCCCTCACACCAGGTCCCACAGACAGGGAATCAAGGCCCAATACCAGGTATCACATACAGGAAACCAGCCCCCCGACACCAGGTCCCACAGACAGGGAGCCATCCCCCACACCGGGTCCCAAAGTCAGGAACAAGCAACCCCATACCAGGGTCCTCAGACAGGAAGTCATCCCCCACACCAGGTCCCTCAGACAGGGAGCCATCCCCCACACCAGGTCCCACAAACAGAGAAACAGCCACCCCACACCAGGTCCCACAGAATGGGAACCATGTTCCACACCAGGTCCCACAGACAGGGAGCCACCCCCCACACCAGGTCCCACAGAGAGGGAGCCATCCCACACACACTAGGTCCCACAGACAGGAAAACAGCCCCCGACACAGGTCCACAAAAAGGGAAAAAACCCCGCCCATACCAGGTCCCTCCGACAGGGAACCAGTCCCCCCACACCTGGTCCAACAGAAAGGGAACCAGCCTCGCCACACACACACCAGGTACCAAAGACAGGGAGCCATTCCCCACACCAGGTAACAGACTGGAAGCCATCGCCCACACCAGGTCCCACTGACAGGGAACCAGTCCCCCCACACCTGGTCCAACAGAAAGGGAACCAGCCTCGCCACACACACACCAGGTACCAAAGACAGGGAGCCATTCCCCACACCAGGTCCCACAGACAAGGAGAAATCCCCCACACCAGGTCCCACAGACAGGGAATCAGCCCCTCCACACCATGTCCCAGGAACAGGGAGCCATCCTCCACACCAGGTCCCAAAGACAGAAAGCCATCCGCCACACCAGGTCCCACAGACAAGGAACCAGCCCTACCACACCAGGTCCCACAGACAGGGAACCCGTCTCCCCCCACACACACCAGGTCCCACAGACAGGGAGCCATCCTCCACACCAGGTTCCACAGACTGGGAGCCATCCTCCACACCAGGTCCCACAGACAGGGAACCAAGGCCCAATACCAGGTACCACATACAGGAAACCAGCCCCCCGACACCAGGTCCCACAGACAGGGAGCCATCCCCCACACCAGGTCCCACACACAGGGAGCCATCCCCCACACCAGGTCCCAGAGACAGGGAGCCATCCCCCACACCAGGTCCCACAGAAAGGGAGCCATCCCCCACACCAGGTCTCAGAGACAGGTAGCCATCTCCCCCATACCAAGTCCCATAGACACGGAACCAGCCCCCACCACACCAAGTCCCACAGACAGGGAGCCTTCCCCACACTTGTTCCGACAGACAGGGAGCCATCCCACACACACCAGATCCCACAGACAGGGAACCAGCCCCTCACACAAGGTACCACAAGCAGGGAACCAACCCACCCCCCATACCAGGTCCCAGAGACAAGGAGTCATCCTCCAAACCAGTTCCCACAGAATGGGAGCCATGCTCCATACAAGGTCCCGCCGACAGGGAGCCATCTCCACACCAGGTAACACAGACAGGGAGCCATCGCCCACACCAGGTTCCACTGACAGGGAGCCATCCACAACACCAGGTCCCACAGACAGGGAACCAGCCTCCCCCCACACACACCAGGTCCCACAGACAGGGAGCCATAACTCACACAAGGTCCTTCAGACAAGGAGAAATCCTCCACACCAGGTCCCACAGACAAGCAACCAGCCCTCCCACACCAGGTCCCACAGACAGAGAACCAGCCCCTCCACACTAGGTCCCAGGGACAGGGAGCGTCCTCCACACCAGGTCCCAAAGACAGGGCGCCATCCCCTACAACAGGTCCACCACACAAGGACCCAGCCCCCCCCCCCCCCCGAAAGCAGATCCCACAGACAGGGAGCCATCCCCACACCAGATCCCACAGACAGGGAGGCATCCCCCACAAGAGGTCCCAATGACAGGGAACCAAGCCCCCAAAACCAGGTCCCAAGACAGGGAACCCGTCTCCCCACACACACACCAGGTCCCACACACCGGGAACTATCCTCCACACCAGGTTCCACAGACTGGGAGCCATCCTCCACACCAGGTTCCACAGACTGGGAGCCATCCTCCACACCAGGTCCCACAGACAGGGAACCAAGGCCCAATACCAGGTACCACATACAGGAAACCAACCCCCCGACACCAGGTCCCACAGACAGGGAGCCATCCCCCACACCGGGTCCCAAAGTCAGGAACAAGCAACCCCATACCAGGTTCCTCAGACAGGGAGTCATCCCCCACACCAGGTCCCTCAGACAGGGAGCCATGCCCTCACACTGGGTCCCACAGACAGGGAGCCATCCCCCACACCAGGTCCCATAGATAAGGAGAAATCCCCCACACCAGGTCCCAACAAATAAGGAACCAGCACTCCCACACCAGGTCCCACAGACAGGGAACAAGCCCCCCACACAAGGTCCCACAAACAGGGAACCAGCCCCAAAAAACCAGGTCTCACAGACAGGGAGCAATCCCCCACACCAGGTCCCACAGACCTTGAACTAGTCCCTGACACCAGGTCCCAAAGACAGGGAGCCATTCTCCACACCAGGTCTTACATACAGAAAGCCATCCCCCACACCAGGTCTCACATACAGGCTGCCATCCCCCCACACCAGGTCCTATAGACAGGGAACCAGCCCCCCACACCAGGTCAAACAGACAGGGAGACATCCCACCCACACCAGGTCCCACAGACAGGGAACCAGCCCCCCACACAAGGTCCCACAAACAAGGAACCAAACCCCAAAACATACCAGGTCCCACAGACAGGGAGGATCCTCCACACCAGGTCCCACAGTCAGGGAGCCATCCCCCACACCAGGTCCCAGAGACAGGGAGCCATCCCACACACACCAGGTCCCACAGACAGGGAACCATCCCCCCCACACACACCAGGTCCCACAGACAGGGAGCCTTCCCCACACTTGTTCCGACAGACAGGGAGTCATCCCACACACACCAGATCCCACAGACAGGGAACCAGCCCCTCACACAAGGTACCACAAGCAGGGAACCAACACCACCCCCCCATACCAGGTCCCAGAGACAAGGAGTCAACCTCCACACCAGGTGCCACAGAATGGGAGCCATGCTCCATACCAGGTCCCACAGACAGGGAGCCACCTCCACACCAGGTCCCACAGACAGGGAACCAGCCTCCCCCCACACACACCAGGTTCCACAGACAAGGAACTAGCCCTCCCACACCAGGTCCCAAAGACAGGGAACCAGCCCCTCAACAACAGGTCCCAGGGACAGGGAGCCATCCTCCACTCCAGGTCCCACAGACAGGGAGCCATCCCCACACCAGATCCCACAGACAGCGAGGCATCCCCCACAAGAGGTCCCAATGACAGGGAACCAGCCTCCCAAAACCAGGTCTCACAGACAGGGAGCCATCCCCCACACCAGGTCCCAAAGACTGAAAGCCATCCCCCACACCAGGTCCCACAGACAAGGAACCAGCCCTCCCACACCAGGTCCCACACACAGGGAACCATCCTCCTCACCAGGTTCCACAGACTGGGAGCCATATCCACACCAGGTCCCACAGACAGGGAACCAATGCCCAATACCAGGTATCACATAGAGGAAACCAGCCCCCCGACACCAGGTCCCACAGACAGGCAGCCATCCCCCCACACCAGATCCCAAAGTCAGGAACCAGCAACCCCACACCAGGTTCCTCAGAAAGGGAGTCATCCCCCACACCAGGTCCCTCAGACAGGGAGCCATGCCCCCATACCAGGTCCCACAGACAGGGAGCCATCCCCACACCAAGTCCCATAGACAAGGAGAAATCCCCCACCAGGTCCCACAGACAAGGAAGCAGCACTCCCAACCAGGTCCCACAGACAGGGAACCAGCCCCTCCACACCAGGGCCCAGGGTCAGGGAGCCATCCTCCACACCAGGTCCCAAATACAGGGCGCCATCCCCTACAACAGGTCCCCCAGACAAGGACCCAGCCCCCCCCCCCACACACACACCAGGTCCCACAGACAGGGAGCCATCCCCACACCAGATCCCACAGAAAGAGAGCCATTCCCCACAAGAGGTTCCAATGACAGGGAACCAGCCCAAAAAAACCAGGTCTCACAGACAGGGAGCAATCCCCCACACCAGGTGTCACAGACAGGGAGCCATCCCCAACACCAGGACCCACAGACCTTGAACTAGTCCCTCACACCAGGTCCCAAAGACAGGGAGCCATTCTCCACACCAGGTCTTACATACAGAAAGCCATCCCCCACACCAGGTCCCACATACAGGCTGCCATCCCCCCAAACCAGGTCCTATAGACAGGGAACCAGCCCCCCACACCAGGTCAAACAGACAGGGAGCCATCCCACAAAACAAGTCCCACAGACAGGGAGACATCCCACCCACACCAGGTCCCACAGACAGGGAACCAGCCCCCCAACACAAGGTCCCACAAACAGGGAACCAAACCCCAAAACATACCAGGTCCCACAGACAGGGAGGATCCTCCACACCAGGTCCCACACACAGGGAGCCATCCCCCACACCAGGTCCCATAGACACGGAACCAGCCCCCACCACACCAGGTCCCACAGACAGGGAGCCTTCCCCACACTTGTTCCGACAGACAGGGAGTCATCCCACACACACCAGATCCCACAGACAGGGAACCAGCCCCTCACACAAGGTACCACAAGCAGGGAACCAACCCACCCCCCATACCAGGTCCCAGAGACAAGGAGTCATCCTCCACACCAGTTCCCACAGAATGGGAGCCATGTTCCATACCAGGTCCCACCGACAGGGAGCCATCTCCACACCAGGTAACACAGACAGGGAGCCATCGCCCACACCAGGTCCCATAGACAAGGAACCAGCACCCCAACACCAGGTCTCACAGACAGGGAACCAGCCCCTCCACACCAGGGCCCAGGGTCAGGGAGCCATCCTCCACACCAGGTCCCAAATACAAGGCGCCATCCCCTACAACAGGTCCCCCAGACAAGGACCCAAAGCCCCCCACACACACCAGGTCCCACAGACAGGGATCCATCCCCACACCAGATCCCACAGACAGGGAGCCATCCCCCACAAGAGGTCCCAATGACAGGGAACCAGCCCCCCAAAACCAGGTCTCACAGACAGGGAGCCATCCCCCACACCAGGTCCCACAGAAGGAAAGCCGTCCCCCACACCAGGTCCCGCAGACAGGGAACCAGAACCTCACACCGGGTCCCACAGACAGAGAGCCATTCCTCTCACCAGGTCCCACAGACAGGGAGCCATCCTGCACACCAAGTCCCACAAACAGGCAACCATCATCCACAACCGGTCCCACAGACAGGGAACCAGCCCCCCCCCCCCAAACCAGGTCCCACAGACAGCGAGCCATCCTCCACACCAGGTCCCCAAGAATGGGAGCCATGCTGCCCACCAGGTCCCACAGAAAGAGAGCCACCCCCCACACCAGGTCCCACAGACAGGGAGCCAGCCCCCCACACAAGTTCCCTCAGACAGGGAGACATCCCCTACACCAGGTCTTACAGACAGGGAACCAGCCCCCCCACACGAGGTCCCACAGACAGAGAGCAATTCTCCAATCCAGGTCCCACAAACAGGGAGCCATGCTCCACACCAGGTCCCACAGACAGGGAACCATCCCCCACACCAGGTCCCACAGACAGGGAGCCAGTCCCCCACACAAGGTTCCAAAAACAGAGAACCAACCCCCATCCCATAACAGGTCCTACAGTCAGGAAGCCACCCTCCACAACAGGTCCCACAGACAGGGAGACATCCTCCACACCAGGTCCCACAGACAGGGAGCCATCCCTCACACCAGGTCCCACAGACAGGGAGCCAGTCCCTCACACCAGGTCCCACAGACAGGGAGCCATTCTCCACACCAGGTCCCACAGACAGGGAGCCATCCCTCACACCAGGTCCCACAGACAGGGAGCCAGTCCCTCACACCAGGTCCCACAGACAGGGAGCCATTCTCCACACCAGGTCCCACAGACAGGGAGCCATCCTCCACACCAGGTACCACAGACAGGGAGCGATCCTACAAACCAGGCCCCACAGACAGGGAGCCATCCTTCACACCAGGTCCCAAGGAATGGGAGCCATGCTCCCCACCAGGTCCCACAGACAGAGAGCCACCCCCCACACCAGGTCCAACAGACAGGGAGCCATCCCTCCACACCAGGTGCCACAGACAGGGCGCCACCCCCCATACCAGGTCCCAAAGACAGGGTGCAATCCCACATACCAGGTGCCACAGACAGGGATCCCACCCCCACACACACACCAGGTCCCACAAGCACGGAGCCATACCCCCAAACCAGGTTCCACAGACAGTGAGCCATCCCCCACACCAGGTCCCAAAGATAGGGAACCATCCCACACAAACCAGGTCACACAGACAGGAAACAAGCCCCCCCAAAACGGGTCCCACAGACAGGGAAACAGCACTCCCCCCAGGTCCCACAGACAGGGAGCCATCCCCCACAACAGGTCACACAGACATGGAGCCATCCCACACACACCAGGTCCCACAGACAGGGAACCATCCCCCATACACCAGGTCCCACAGACAGGGAACCAGCCCACCACACACCAGTTCCCACAGACAGGGAGCCATCCCCCACACCTGTTCCCACAGACGGGGAGCAATCTCACACACAGCAGATCCCATAGACAGGGAACCAGACCCCAAACAAGGTCCCACAAACAGGGAGACATCCCCCACACCAGGTCTCAGAGACAGGTAGCCATCTCCCCCATACCAAGTCCCATAGACACGGAACCAGCCCCCACCACACCAGGTCCCACAGACAGGGAGCCTTCCCCACACTTGTTCCGACAGACAGGGAGCCATCCCACACACACCAGATCCCACAGACAGGGAACCAGCCCCTCACACAAGGTACCACAAGCAGGGAACCAACCCACCCCCCATACCAGGTCCCAGAGACAAGGAGTCATCCTCCAAACCAGTTCCCACAGAATGGGAGCCATGCTCCATACAAGGTCCCGCCGACAGGGAGCCATCTCCACACCAGGTTCCACTGACAGGGAGCCATCCACAACACCAGGTCCCACAGACAGGGAACCAGCCTCCCCCCACACACACCAGGTCCCACAGACAGGGAGCCATTACTCACACAAGGTCCTTCAGACAAGGAGAAATCCTCCACACCAGGTCCCACAGACAAGCAACCAGCCCTCCCACACCAGGTCCCACAGACAGAGAACCAGCCCCTCCACACTAGGTCCCAGGGACAGGGAGCGTCCTCCACACCAGGTCCCAAAGACAGGGCGCCATCCCCTACAACAGGTCCACCACACAAGGACCCAGCCCCCACCCCGAAAGCAGATCCCACAGACAGGGAGCCATCCCCACACCAGATCCCACAGACAGGGAACAAGACCCCCCACACCAGGTCCCACAGACATGGAACCAGCCCCCCACAATCCAGGTCCCACACACAGGGAGTCATCCCCCACACCAGGTCCCACAGACAAGGAACCAGCCCCCTCACACAAGGTACCACAGACCGAGAGTCATCCCCCACAGCAGGTCAAACAGACAAGGAACCAGCCTCCCTATACCATGTGCCACAGACAGGGAGTAATCCCCCACACCAGGTCCCACAGACACGGAACCAACCCCCACAATCCAGGTCCCACACACGGGGATCCATCCCCCATACCAGGTCCCAAAGACAGGGAGTCATCCCCCACACCAGGTCACACAGACAGGGAACCAGCCCCCCCACACCAGGTCCAACACTAAGGGAGACATCCCCACACCAGGTCTCACAGACAAGGAGCCACCGCCCACACCAGGTCCCTCAGACAGGGAGCCATCACCCCACATCTTTTCCCACAGACAGTTAGCCATCCCACACATACCAAGTCCCACAGACAGGGAGCCATCCTCCACATCAGGTCCCAAAGACAGGGATCCATTCCCAACACCAGGTCCCACAGATAGAGAACCAGCCCCTGCACAGCAGGTCCCACAGACAGGGAGCCATCCCCCACACCAGGTCCCACAGAGAGGGAGCCATCCTCCACACAAGGTGCCACAGACAGAGAGCCATTCTCCACACCAGGTCGCAAAGACAGGGAACCAGCGCCCCCAAACCAGGTCCCAAGAACAGGAAGCCATTACCCCACACAGCGTCCAAAAGACAGGGAACCAGCCCCCCCACACCAGGTTCCACAGACGGGGAGCCATTTTTCACACCATGTCCCACAGACAGGGAGCCATGCCCCCAAACCAGGTCAAACAGACAGGGAACCACCCCCCCTGACACCAGGATCCAGAGAAAGGGAACCAGCCCCTCCACACCAGGTCCCAGGGTCAGGGAGCCATTCTCCACACCAGGTCCCAAACACAGGGCGCCATCCCCCACAACAGGTCCCAGAGACAAAGAACCAGGACCCCCCACACCAGGTTCCACAGACAGGGAGACATCCTACACTCCAAGTCCCAAAGACAGAAAGCCATCCCCCACACCAGGTCCAACAGACTCAGAACCAAATGCACGATACCAGGTCCCACAGACAGGGAACCAGCCCCCCCCCTCCACCAGGTCCCACAGGCAGGGAGTCATATCCCACACCAGATCCCACAGACAGGGAGCCATCCTCCACACTAGATCCTACAGACAGGGAGCCATCCCCCAAACCAGATCCCACAGACAGGAAACCATCCCCCGCACCAGGTCCCACAGACAGGGAACAAGACCCCCCACACCAGGTCCCACAGACACGGAACCAGCCCCCCACAATCCAGGTCCTACACACAGGGATCCATCCCCCACACCAGGTCCCTCAGACAAGGAACCAGCCCCCTCACACTAGGTCTCACAGACCGGGAGTCATCCCCCATAGCAGGTCCCACAGACACGGAACCAGCCCCCCACAATCCAGGTCCCACACACAGGGATCCATCCCCCACACCAGGTCCCTCAGACAAGGAACCAGCCCCCTCACACTAGGTCTCACAGACCGGGAGTCATCCCCCACAGCAGGTCCCACAGACAAGGAACCAGCCCCCCACAATCCAGGTCCCACACACAGGGATCCATCCCCCACACCAGGTCCCTCAGACAAGGAACCAGCTCCCTCACACTAGGTCTCACAGACCGGGAGTCATCCCCCACAGCAGGTCCCACAGACACGGAACCAGCCCCCCACAATCCAGGTCCCACACACAGGGATCCGTCCCCCACACCAGGTCCCTCAGACAAGGAACCAGCCCCCTCACACTAGGTCCCACAGACCGGGAGTCATCCCCCACAGCAGGTCCCACAGACACGGAACCAGCCCCCCACAATCCAGGTCCCACACACAGGGATCCGTCCCCCACACCAGGTCCCTCAGACAAGGAACCAGCCCCCTCACACTAGGTCCCACAGACCGGGAGTCATCCCCCACAGCAGGTCCCACAGACACGGAACCAGCCCCCCACAATCCAGGTCCCACAAACAGGGATCCATCCCCCACACCAGGTCCCACACACAGGGATCCGTCCCCCACACCAGGTCCCACAGACCGGGAGTCATCCCCCACAGCAGGTCCCATAGACAAGGAACCAGCCCCCCTACTCCAGGTCACACAGACAGGGAGCCATACCACAAACCACGTCCCACAGACAGGGAGCCATCCCCCACACCAGGTCTTACAGAAAGGAACCAGCCCACCCCACACGAGGTCCCACAAACAGGGAACCAGCCCCACCACCTCAGCTCTCACAGATAGGGAACCCATTCCCCACACCAGGTCTCACATAAAGGTAGCCATCCCCAACACTAGGTCCCACAGACAAGGAACCTGACCCATCACACAAGGTTCCACCGTCAGGGAGACATCCCCCACACCAGGTCCCAAAGACAAGGAAACAGCCCCCCTACACCAAGTCCCACAGACAGGGAGCCATCCCCCACACCAGTTCCCACAGAAAGGGAGCCATCCTCCACACCAGGTCCCTCATAGAGGAAGCCAGCCCCCCCCCCCACACACACACACACCAGGTCCCACAGACAGGGAGCCATCCCCCACACCAGGTCCAACAGACAGGGAACCAATGCCCGATACCAGGTCCCAAAGACAGGGAACCAGGCCCCCCCACACACACCAGGTCACACAGAAAGGGAGGCATCCCACACACCAGTTCCTACAGACAGGGAACAAGGCCCCACACCAGGTTCCACAGGCAGGGGGCCTTCCTTCACACCAGGTCCCACAGCCAGGGAACAAGCTCCCCACACCAGGTCCCACAGACAGGTAGCCATCCCTAACACCAGGTCCCAGAGACAAGGAACCAGCTCCCTCACACAAGGACCCACAGACGGGGAGACATCTCCCACACCAGGTCCCACAGACAAGGAACCAGCCCCCCACACACACCAGGTCCCACAGACAGGGAGCCATCCCCCCCACACACACACCAGGTCCCACAGACAAGGAACCAGCCCCCTACACCAGGTCCCACAGGGAGACATCCCTCACACCAGGTCCCACAGACAAGGAACCAGCCCCCCACACACACCAGGTCCCACAGACAGGGAGCCATCCCACCCCCCACACACACCAGGTCCCACAGACAGGGAGCCATCCCCCACACCAGGTCCCACAGACAGGGAGCCATCCCCCACATGAAGTCCTACAACAGACAGGGAGCCATGTCCCCACACCGGGTCCCACAGTCAGGGAGCCATCCCCACACACCAGGTCCCACAGACAGGGATCCAGTCCCTCCCACCTGGTTTCACAGACAGGGAACCAGCCCCCCACACTAGCTCTCACAGAATGGGAGCCATCCTCCCCACACCAGGTCCCACAGACAGGGAGCCAACCCCCCGCCAGGTCCCACAGACAGGGAGTCAGCCCCCCCACACCAGGTCCCAAAGGCAGGGAGCCAACCCTCCCACACCAGGTCCCCCAGACAGGGAGCCATCCTCCACACCAGGTCCCCCAGACAGAGAGCCATTCCCCACACCAGGTCCCACAGACAGGGAACCAACCCCCCCCCACCAGGTCCCACAGACAGCGATCTAGCCCCCCACACCAGGTCCCACAGGCAGCACAGGCTTCTCCCCACACCAGGTCCCACAGACAGAGAGCCAGCCCCCTCCACACCAGGTCCCAGAGACAGGGAACCAGCCCCCGCCCCACACCAGGTCCCAAAGACAGCGAGCCAGCCCCCCCACACCAGATCCCACAGACAGCACAGGCTTCTCCCCAGGCTGGACTACCATCCATTTGGTTTACAAGGCACTTGGACCCACTACATGTTACAACCAAGTGCCATTGTGAATAGAAGTGCGTTTGCTGGCTGTGCTGATCCTCCATGTACAATAAATGGCCTTGGAGATGCCCTCACTGTGTCTGTTGATGAAAGGAGGTGGAACATGAAGGACCCTTTAACAAGAACATCCTCTTGAAGGCAGTCCTTTAAGGGGGGCAATTAGTCATGTCTCCCCACTCTGGCCAGGACATCTCCCGGTCCATCAAGGAGGCCCCCCCCTCATGTTCCCCGCCCTGTCCACTGTTATCCCCCTCCCTAAACCAGAGGCCTTATCTCTGGCTGAGCGACACTCTGAGAATTTTATGTCACTTACTCTGTGTTTGTACCTAAAGTGACTAATAACACAGGAAAGACACTTCTCCTCTCGGGACCTGGGTGCTCGGACTCTTTTGCACCCTTTGGCTCTGTTTCTGTTCAACACTCTCCCTCCACCGGCTCCTCTAAGTAAGTGCACTTGCTGCTCTCTGTTCCTTACTTACAGTTTAGGCCGAGTCCTCTCTACTTAATGTCTGATTGTGGTTGATATTTTACCGGATTGGCATTCAACAGCCAAAGATCTTGGGAAGTGGGTGTGAAATATTTATCGTAAAGAAGACTCCAGGAGAACCAAGATGGCGGCATAGGTAAAACATCTATCTTGCCATCATACACAGCAATTTTAAAAGTACAACTTAACGAAAGAACAAACACCATCCAGAATCACCGGAAAGCTGGCTGAGTGAAAATTCCACAAATAAAAGTGAAGATAAGACACTGTGACTCGGAGGAGCGGCTGAGGACAGCATTGAAGATACGCGTGGAGAGAGGTTTGGAGCCCGTGCCAGCGGAGAGGGCGGGCAGCTGAAAACCGGCCAGTTTTCTCGAACGGGGAGACAAAGACGTCCCACTAGACTGATTCCCCAGCTCTAGGCGAAGTCCAGGGAATCCACTATCATACAGGGTAAAAACTGCACAGTGGGAGGGCACACCGAAACTTGGGTGCTGCAGGGGTCTGCCGGCTTGTGGAGAGGGGAAACTTGTGTGGAGTGCGCATGAACTGGGAACAGAGCAGCTGTGTGACCGCACAGAGAGCACGTGTGACTTGCTCTTTCATCCGTGAAACCGTCAGACTGCATTGTTTTACAACCCTGGGTGAGACATTGGGTGTGCAGACTCATTTGGGGAGAGTCTGAATTCCCGAGCAGCCAGTGGAGCTCGGCAGCGGCTCTCTCTCAGAGGTGCTGGTGGCCATTGCTCCCAGCACAGAGTCCCTGGGGCCGCATAGAGTAGAGCTAACGCTGTCTGCTTGGCTGGGAGACTCCGCCCATCCAACCTGAGCACCGCTGAAATTCACAGACAATCGGCCTGGAGGTCAACTCCTCCAAGTGCTAACAACGATTAACCTGAGCTTAACTTCAGCAAGACTGTGCAACCCATATCCACCTCAGGTAACTGGGGAGGGTGAAGCACTGTCCCTTGTAGGACGTCTACCACACAAAGCTAATTGACCAACTCAGGGAAGCAGCCACCATGCAGAGACATGGAAAGAAATCAGATGTGAAAGAAATGGAGGGAAAAAAAGACTGGACATGGAATTCAAAACCACGGTTATAGGGCTTCTCAAGAGGCTCCTAAAAAAGGTCGAGACCTATAAGGAAATAAGCAAGACCTACAAGGAAATGACCAAGACCCTCAAGGATATGAACAAGACCTGCAAGAAAATGATCAAGACCAACGTGGAAATGAATGAGTCCTACAAGGAAATGAACAAGACTCTCAAAGATATGAAAAAGGACCAACCAGAAATTATGCATACACTGACTGAAATAAAAAATATTATACAAAAACCTAAAGGTACTCTAGAGTACCCCAAGAACCAAGTTAAAGATTTGAAATAGAAAGAGGTAAAATCCACTCAGCCGGAAAAGCAAGAAACCAAAAGAATCCAAAAAATTGAAGATAGTGTAAGGGCCCTCTGGGACAACCTCAAGCATACCAACATCCGAATTATAGGGGTGCCAGAAAAATAGAGAGAGCAAGACAATGAAAACCTATTTGAAGAAATCGTGACCAAAAACTTCCCACACCTGGTGAAAGAAATTGACTTAGGAGTCCAAGAAGGGCACCAAACCCCAATATACAGGAACCCTAAGAGGACCACACCAAGGCACATCATAATTAAAATGCCAAGAGCAAAAGACAAAGAGAGAATATTAAAAGCAGCAAGAGAAAAACAGATGGTTACCTATAAGGGAGCACCCATATGATTGTCAGCGGATTTCTCAACAGAAATGATGCAGGCCAGATGGGAGTGGCAAGAAATATTCAAAGTGATGAATAGCAAGAATCTACAACCAAGATTACTCTATCCAGCAAAGCTATCTTTCAGAATTGAAAGTCAGATAAAGTGCTTCGCTGATAAGAAAAAGCTAAAGGAGTTCATCACCACCAAACCAATATTATATGAAATGCTGAAAGATATTCTTTATGAAGAGGAAGAAGAAAAAGATAAAAGTGTAAATTATGAACGACAAATACACATCTATCAACAAATGAATCTAAAAATCAAGTGAATTAATACGCTGATGAACAGGATAAACTGGTGAATGTAACAGAATCACGGACATAGAGAGGGAATGGACTGACAATTCTTGGGGAGAAAAGGGGTGTGGGAAGTGCAGCAAGAGACTGGACAAAAATCATGCAACTATGGGAGAGGACAGTGGAGGGGGGTGAGAGCGGAGGGTGGGATAGGTACCAGGTGGAGGAGAGCTATAGGGGGGAAAAGGGGAACAATGTAATTAATAAACTGAACAATAAAGAAAAAAATCAATAAAAGATATATTTAAAAATAATAATAATAAAAAAGAAGACTCCATCCCTGATAGGAATGGAAGCTGAAAACAGATGAAATATTAGATTAAAAGGGAACACCACCCTATTTTGTTTGCTATAATCAGTACTGCTCACAGTTCCCACTCATCACCCAGAACAGCATCCAGAAGTTTTCCAAGCAAGAGATCCTCCTGTCCAACACCATCTGTGTTTGGACCCATTCCATAGCACAACCAGTGCCTTGTAACTAGAAAGTACATTTGCTTTCTGTATATATCTCTAGTCCAACCCCCTTTCCCCTCTTTAGGAGCATGGTCCATGCTACTAACAGGTGGCTATTTTGTTTACTTACCTTTCACATAAAGATAGCTATAGGGAAGGTGGGAAAGCCTGGGATAGGTATAGATATCCAGATAAAACTCTGAACTGTGATGTTAGAGTGGCCCACTGGTCCAGACAAGGACCTTCAGGGGATTGCAGGCACCCTATGAAACACAGTCTGTGACGAGTAGCAGAGGACCTTAAAGAGAATCCTATATAATAAAAAGCTAATATGCAAACTGTTCCCTTGGGAGTTCGACTGCTCACTATGCTGTGTGCTGACCACAGGGATGGTGCAGAATGAAGGAATGCCCCAGCTGGCAGCCAGCAGCCAAGGGAAGGAAGGCTCTGATCAGCCCTGATTGTTGACCAGGACTAGGGACTCTACCCGTGCATGAATTTCGTGTACCGGGCCTCTAGTAATTTAACAAAAATTTATTTGTGCCTTGGCTGGTTTGGCTCAGTGGATAGAGTATTGGCCTGAGGACTCAAGAACCCCAGGTTCGATTCCTGTCAAGGACATGTACCTTGGTTGTGGGCATATCCCTGGTAGGGGGCATGCAGGAGACAGCTGATTGATGTTTCTCTCTCATTAATGTTTCTAATTCTCTGTCCCTCTCCCTTTTTCTCTGTAAAAAAGTCAATAAAATATATTTTAAAAAGAAAAAAATTATTTCTAACATTGTTAAAATTAGATAAATCATAGATAGATAGATAGGTAGATAGGTAGGTAGGTAGGTAGGTAGGTAGATAGATAGATAGATAGATAGAGTCTATTTGACCTAAAAAAGACTCAGATTAAAAACCTATTTTATTCACTTACAGTTTCTTCCCCCTTTTTTACTTATTTTTGTACTTTCAATAGTTTTGGTTTTACAGCTTTTGAAGTTTTGTTATTTGGAACATGAATGTTTGTGATCTCTGTGTTTTATAGACTGGCCCTTTTCAAATATTTACAGTTCTGGTTGATGGACTTAACCCACTGCTACCCTTGGAGCCTTTGTAATTTCAATGACTGGGTCACTGCAATTTGCAATATTGATTTTAACCTTCTTTTAGTTTAATATTTCACTTTGTACTTCTCATAAATAGTATACCATTGAATGATTTTATAATGTATTTCTTTTAATATAATTTTGAACTGGATCATATTTACTGTAAAACTAGAGGTACTATGCACAAAATTCATGCATGGTAGGGGGAAGGGTGTATCCTTCAGCCCAGCCTGCACCCTCTCCAATCTGGGACCCCTCGAGAAATGTCCGACTGCCCATTTAGGCCTGATCCTACCATTCGGACATCCCTCTCACAATCCAGGACTGCTGGCTCCCAATTGCTCACCTGCCTGCCTTCCCGATTGTCCCTAACCGCTTCTGCCTGCCATCCTGATCACCCCTCTAACCACTTCCCTAACAGCCTGATTGATGCCTAACTGCTCCTCTGTCAGCCTGCTTGTCCCTAACTGCCCTTCCCTGCAGGCCTGGTCTTCTCCAACTGCTCTTCCCTGCAGGCCTGGTCCCTCCCAACTGTCCTCCCCTACTGGCCATCTTGTCGCAGCCATCTTGTGTCCACATGGAGCCAGCCATCTTTGACCACATGGGGGGAATCATCTTGTGTTTTGGAGTGATAGTCATTCTGCATATTAGATAGGATAGAGGCCTGGTGCATGGGTAGGGGCCAGCTGGTTTGCCCAGAAGGGTGTTCTGAAACAGGGTGGGGGTTCCCTTAGGGTGGGGGTTCCCTTAGGGCCTGGGCAAGGAGCCTGTGGTGGTTTGCAGGGCAGCCACGTCCCTTGTCGACCCAAGTGGAGGCCCTGGGATCTGAGATTTATTTATCTTCTATGATTGAAATTTTGTAGCCTTGAGGGGAGCCAAGCCTCCTGCTTGCTCTGTGGCCGCAGCCATCTTGGATGGGTTGATTTTCATACTTGCTCCTTATTGGCTGGTGGATCGTGGCTTGTGGGTGTAGCAGGGTGACGGTTAATTTGCATATTACTCTTTTATTAGATAAGATTGTATAGATTTGTTTGTGATTTTATTTTGGAGCTCCTTGGCATTTTTTTACATTTCTTAGTTTTTGGTTTTATCCTTATGCAATGAACATGGTTTCTCAGCTCATGCTTTTTCTATAATGATTCAGATGTTTTACAGCTTGTTTTTAACTATTAATATTAGCTTTGTAACTTTAAATGTGAACATGTATTTCTCTAATGTTATCAATAAAGAAGAAATAGCTGCTTACTTCCTCATTTTAAGGTAAAAGTTTTATTCTATCCCCAGTCACCTCCTCCATCCTTCTTCCTGTTGTTATGTTGGAATAACCCAAGAACATAGCTCCACATTCTACCACACACCATTTACCATGTATTTACACTCGCATCATTGCATTGTTGGCCTTCGCGTGTGGTACCTATTTGACAGCCGCATTCTTTGTAATAATATTAACAGCCACCTTTACAATTTACACTCCCCTGAGCTCATTGTCCACATATTTTTCTTATGCACGTTCTCGAGGCTTTCCCTTGTTCTTCTTTATCCCGGGGACGGTGAGGGTGTGTGTTCTTCCTTCTTGCAAACCTTCTGGAGGGTGTCTTGCCATTGCTCCATACACACTGGAAGTCTTTTTCAAATAGCTTTCCCTCCAAACTTGAGAGACATTTTTCCAGTGAATCGCATTAAAACCTGATGCTCATTGACTGTTTCTTGGGCAGATGACCTCTCTATTGTCTGAGCGACATGGCAATCCGGCGCTGGGTCTCCAGGCTGCCGGGCCCCATTTCCACTCCTCTGCCTGGTCGTCACCTTCGGCTGCCTCCTTGCCCCATCTAATGACGGCTGGTTTCCAAACACAGTTTATGGGCCACTTTCTCCAATTGCCCTTCTCCTGCGGCTATATCCTGGGCTAGAGTTTGCCCGAGTTTGAATCCTGGCTCTGCTCATCTTCAGGGGCATGGCTTTGAGCACACTGCTCCACCCCTTCATGCTGCCACCTCCTCAAATGGCACATGGTAGCCCGGTCCCCAAGGCTCAGTGGTTGAGCTTTGACCTATGAACCAGGAGGTCACAATTCTATTCAAGGTCAGGGCACATGCCCAGGTTGCAGGCTCCATCCCCAATGTGGGGCGTGCTGATCCAATGTGGGGAGCTGATCCATGATTCTCTCTCAGCATTGATGTCTCTCTCTCCCTCTCTCTTCCTCTCTGAAATCAATAAAAATATATTTTAAGGGTAAATGGGTATAACATATACATTTGGGGTTTCTTTGAAAGATTAAATGAGATCTAGGAAGCCAGTTGCCTTATTTTGTAATATAAAATGAACATAGGGACTATCTTCCTTTAAGGGTCAATCACATAATTGCTACTGAGTGCCACCCATTGTAATAATGTTTGGCTATTAAATAGACAAAGAATGAAGCAATGTCACAAAGATTTGTTTTTGTTTATTTTAATAAAATTTAACCTATGACTTTACCCAGGTAATATTAAATAGGAATTTGGCTGGGTTGAAGCAATAGCTAAAATGCTTAGTGCTGCGTGGTGTAAAGGTGTTGCTTATTTTAAACAAGTTCTAAGCAATGTGCCTAATAAGACACAATGACAGTACATTTGCGCCAGTGTGGACATGTGTGCGGTGACATAAACAGCAGGACATCCCAGTGATGGAGGCGGGGGGGGGGGGGAGGAAGCAGGAGGGGGAGCAGTTGCAAGGTTGCCTGTGCTCCTGTCCACCAGTCGCTGACATAGCTCATCTTTGTGTTTGCACAATTGAGCCCCACAGGCCTCACTGCTTCTCTCCTGGCGAAGCCCGCAGACCCATCTGCTGCTCCCAATGGTATGGAGCCCTTCCCAGAACTCCCTTCAGAAACAGGCACTGGGCATCCTCTCAGATTGGGAAGGATCACTTGCTCCCCTTTGTCACAACTGGATTTTAAGGACGAGCTCTCAGACTCCGTGGAGAAAAAACTCTCCAAGGAATCCAAGTTTAAAATGACTTCATCTGAAAGGAATGCCACATCTGTATGTTTGCTTGGCCCAGATTTCCTTCCATAAAGTGTTCTTCCCATCCACCCCAGAGAGGAGCAAACCAAATACATGGTTGCTGCTGTGAAAGGACCGTGTCCTGTGTTGGTTCTCAATCAGAGCCTGTTGGTGAAGCTGGGAGGATTGTTGCTCTGTAAGTTTCCATTTGTAGAGAGCAGGTGTGTGTGTGTGTGGGGGGAGGCAGTGTGGACAGAATGGCCCAGTGCAGGGGTTCTGAGCCCTGGCTTTCCCTTCTGTAGAAACATCGCCTTTTTCTCCCTTCCTGGCAGAAGTCTCTGTGCCACTCATGTCCACCATCAAGTGCGCTTACTTAAAAGGCTGTGAGCCCGGCTGGTGTGGCACAGTGGTTGAGTGTTGACCTAGGAACCAGGAGGTCACAGTTAGATTTCCGGTCAGGGCACATGCTCAGGTTGTGGGCTCAATCCCCAGTGTGGAGCGTGCAGGAGGCAGCCGATCAATGATGCTCTTTCATCATTGATGTATCTCTCTCCCCATCTCCCTTTCTCTCAGAAATCAATACTAAAAATATATTTTAAAATAATACATTAAAAAATAAAAGGCATGTGATATTTTCTTCTTTCTTGTTTTAATGTTACCTCTGATGATTTGTTTACTTCCTATGCCCTTGTGAGATATAGGCATTGTTGTGAACAATTGAAGATACTTCATAAAATAACAGGTGTGACACCGCAGTTCTTCACCCACAGTGAGGATTCCATGCTGAATGGATTTGGAAAAGAGGGTAAGGGGGGAGAGCATATAAAACTAAAGAGTTGGGAGAATGAATTGATGTAAACCTGTCATTTCTACTTGAAACTAAACAATTATGAAGATATTGTTAAAGGTAAAGATTTAAAAGCAGAGCTGCCGCAGACAAATTGATGTAATATGACTGCTTAAAGTAGAATTCCTGTACATTTTTAAAGTACTTTGAAAACTGGCATAGCATCATCAATGAAAACTGTATTTAGAAAAACTCATACTGTTACTGCCGGGCTGAGTTTACACATAGAGCATCTTGTGTGTTTGGATGGAAGTCGTGGAATGAGAGGCGTGTAGCTTGTCATGGCCACAGTGATCATGTAGTTGAAGCATAGGCCATCTTGTTCCAGTAACCTCCATGTTGTAAAAACTGCTGTTTGAAGTTTTCTACTAAAATGGTCCTTTGTTCTGTGAATTAACTTTACTATTCTTGGCTTCTGTAAACATGCTTGCTCACATAATAGGGGAAATGAGCTCACTTATCTGATCCTGCAAGGCCTGTTTACTTAAGCACTGCTCCCATTTTGGAAAGGCCATAACCATACACCACAGATGAGGTTATCAATACTGGCGCCAGGCCAGGCCTTGAGGTATTCTCATGGCCTCATCCCAACACATGGGTTTTTTTGTTTGTTTGTTTGTTGTTTGTGTGTGTGTGTGTGTGTGTTTTGTTTTGTTGTGTGTGTGTTGTGTGTGTGTGTGTGTGTGTGTGTGTGTGTGTGTGTTTTGGGGGGGGGATTGTTTTTTGCAAAGCCTGTGTAAGGTCCAGAAGCCCCATTCCATATTTGGGAGACAAAGAACCTAGAAAGGTATAAAGGAAAATTTCTTTCATGTTATTTTGCTCAAACTCGGGAAACAATTCCTCTGAGATAGCTAGCATAATAAAAACTCCAAATTAATTTGACTTACTATGGCATCCTCTGTTTAGCTCGCTGATTTACAATATAACATAGCAAAGGTAAAGCCTATACTTATACTAAGTCGCACAGTCACTGATGGAGTCAGAGCTGGAAGAACTAAACTTGGGTCATGTCTCATGACCCAGTGCCCTCCTTCATGACCCTCACAGATGCTACCAAGAGGTCCCAGCCATGTCTCCAGGGGGAGTGGAGGTCCCTGTGTGAGTCTATGGCATGCTGTCCCCGCACCCTTCAGTGCTGAAGTTCAAGTTTATGAGACATGAAGTCAATGAATACATTGAATACTTGTTCCAAATCAATGTTGCAAGCTGTTCAAGGAGAAAGGAAGTGTGGTGAGAAACCTGCCTCAGATCTCCATATCTCATGTCACGGTCAACGTTGAAATTAAGTGTTTCCTGGTATACAATTGCATTCCCTTCCTGCTCACAACAAACTCTGGACACTCTGTCATCCTTGTCATAGATGTTGATTTGTAGAGTTGGGGCACAGACCTTCCTTCTGTGAGTTCTTATCTCACAAAGTTTGAAGAATATGGACTAAAAGAGTTTAAATTAAAATGTGGCAGTTTATTGGAAGCGTATACAAACTCACCCAAATGGGAAACGCCTTCTCTCTCTCTCTCTCTCTCTCTCTCTCTCTCTCTCTCTCTCTCTCTCTCTCAAATGGGAAAAAAATCTAAACCTGTCTTGCGTCTTTTTGTCTCTGGGTTATATACTGGTATGCTGGCAGCTCTTTGTCTGAACATGACCCTTCCTAATTGGACCCTTCCTTAATTGAGGAGCCCCATGCTTCCCCAATGGGCCATCCTCTTGCATAATATCAGTTTTAAAGGTCAAAGCTCATCTGGTACCCCCCTCTTTCTCTTCCCCTCATCTTGTAACATTCCTCTGTCCTCTATAAAAGTAAGATAAGCATTCTGGTGGCTCCAAGCCCTCCCCTATACGTCCCTCCCCCATGAACCGCCCTTTTTTCCTAACTGCCTGTCCTGTCTCTAAAATTCCTTTCAGTGTGGACATGGAAACAAAGATGCTATGACTGGGTTGTGGAGGGTCACACACCTGCACAGGAGCAGAATGAGCCTTTGAACAGAGCAGGTCCACATCCTAACCCCCTTGCATATGCTCAACACTTCTCACGTGTGCTGAAGCAGCGTGTCACCTGAAGGTTGACATTGGGGCACCATGTGACATATCTCTGTTCCTTCCTCTCTGGGCCAGGACTTCTCTCCGAATCTCCCGTTCTCCTGACACAGTCCCACTCACACACTGGGGACTTCACAACAGAACCATCAACTAGGAAAGTTTGCAGATGGTGGTCATTCACCATCCTGAAGTAACATCTGCTCAGCAGGTACAAGTCAGGATCCTGAGGTTCAAGTTTCCCTTTTTTTACAGGAAGGCTGTGGGCTGCTTCCACCTGCTCACAAAGACCTCCATGACCTGGACATTTCCTACTTCTTTCTCACCTGGAAGATCTGTTCTCAAGAAGCTGAGGTGTTGGGAAAGAGAGGCTGCTGTCCCCAGACACAGGGGATGTCCCCAGGGCGTTTTGCACCATGCAGATGGTTCCTGCACTGAGGAGGTGGCTCCTGCACTTCTGGTGGAGGCTCTAAGGAAGTCTCCTGCATGTTTCTATGAAACTCTCCTCATTTTGGAGGTACCAGGACTTAACCTAACAGAGTCCTGTTCCATGTACACCACTCAGTCATGGGGTTTAAATAGAAAGTGAAATACTCTTGTAGTTCTTTGACTAAGAGAAACTGAAACAGCCCAGCTGGTGTGGCTTAGTGGTCAAGTATCAAACTATGAGCCAGTAGGACAGGGTTCTATTCCAGGTCAGGCCATATGCCTGAGTTGTGGGCTCAATCCCCAGTGTGGGGCGTGTAGGAGCCAGCCAGTCAATGATTCTCTCTCATCATTGATGTTTCTCTTTCTCTCTCTCTCTTCACCTCTGAAATAAATAAAAATATTTTAAAACAAAGAGAGAGAACCCAAAATAATGTGTTTTTACTTAAAAAAAAAAAACCCCAGATGTCAAAGGATCGCCTCTCAGCGGGGTTATTACTACAGCACCTACTAGGCCAGGGCAGGTGGGTTGGAACAGCCCATGCGGAGGCCACACCAGTGCAGCTCTGACCACCAGCCTGGGGCATTCTCGGGGACTTCAGGGCCATGCGCTGGGCTCCCAGCATCTCCCATGCCCTTCCCTGAGGGCTGAGTGGAAAGAGGGGGGATTGCCTGCTTCCTCTCAGGAATTCTTTCTCATTAGATTCTGAAATTAACCACCAATGACACATGAAAATGTACACGGAGCCCCAGACACAAAAGGAAAAGAAAAACCAGGAGACTTTGCCTAATGGAAAAAGAAAGCACAGAAGAATACATGCACTGGTGGGGTGAGGGGGCTATAGAATAAAATATTGCACAGCAGACAGCACGCAGGCTTCGTGTGGCCTAACCAAGTCGTGTTCTGTGGAATCTGGACCACTGCACAAAGGAAAATTTGTTTTTTCCCAAAGCATTTGTTCCTCACCCCTCCCTGGCCCTTTATCTATGAAGCCACAGGCTGAGTGGCCACAGAAACCTGGCCCTGGCAGGGGACTCGGTGTCAGGGCACATAGAAAAGAGGAAAAAGGGTCTCTGAGAAGAGGAAGTGACCACCGGCACCCCTGCAGCCTCAAAGGTGAACCCCGAGAGTCACGTGATCTCTGAGGATGTTTCAGAGGATCTACTATGTAAGGAGGAAGTATCCAGAATCTCTGTGTCTTGTTGATGACTAATTGGATTTCATTACACTGTTCTCTCTGCTTTAGGTTTCGTAATTGCTCTGTTATCTGAAGGACTAGAGGCCCGGTGAACAAAATTCGTGCATGGGGGCAGGGGATGTCCCTTAGCCCAGCCTGCACCCTCTCTAATCTGGGACCCCTCGAGGGATGTTCAACTGCCCATTTATGCCTGATCCTAGTAGGATTGGGCCTAAACGGGCAATCGGACATCCTTCTCACAATCTAGGACTGCTGGCTCCAAACTGCTCACCTGCCTGCCTCCCTTGTTGCCCTTAACCACTTCGGCTTGCCAGCCTGATCACCCCCTAACCACTACCCTGTCATCCTAATTGATGTCTAACTGCTCCCTGCCAGCCTGTTTGTCCCCCAACTTCCCTCCTCTGCTAGCCTGGCCACCCCTAACTGCCTCCCCTGCAGGCTTGATCACCCCAAACTGCCCTCCCTTGCAGGCCTGGTCCCTCTCAACTGCCCTCCACTGATGGCCTGATTGCCCACAACTGCCCTCCCTTGCAGGCCTGGAGCCTCCCAACTGCCCTCCCCTGCTGGCCATCTTGTGGAGGCCATCTTGTGTCCACATGGGAGCAAGGTCTTTGACGACATGGGAGCAGCCCTCTTGTGTGTTGGAGTTATGGTCAATCTGGGTATTATGCTTTTATTAGATAGGATAGAGGCCTGGTTCATGGGTGGGAGCCAGCTGGTTTGCTCTGAAGAGTGTCCCAGATCAGGGTGGGGGTTCCCTTGGGGTGAGGGGCAGCCTGGGCGAGGGGCCTGTGGAGGTTTGCAGGCCAGCCACATCCCCCAGTGACTCAAGCAGAGGCCCTGGTATCTGGGATTAATCTATGTCTACAATTGAAACTTTGTAGCCTGGAGCAGAGCCAAGCCTTCTGCTTGCTCAGTGGCGGCAGCCATTTCTGTTTGAAACATTGTAGCCTAGGCAGGCAATGGCAGGTGGGATCCGTTGCCAGGGAAACCTAAGCCTCTGTTCTTTCCAGCTCAGTGGCTGCCACCATTTCTGTATCTTTTATAATTGAAACTTTGTAACATTGAGTGGAGGCTTAGGCAGGCAATGACAGGCGGGAAGCTTGGCTTCCTCTATTGCTGGGGAAACCCAAGCCTTCCTCCTGCTCTGAGTGGCGGCAGCCATCTTGGTTGGGGTTTATTCACATAATCTTCTCCTGATTGCCTGGTGGGCATGGCTTGTGGGTGTGGTGAAGGTACAGTCAAATTTGCATATTACTCTTTTATTAGATAAGATAATACGCCAGCGGTGCTTCACTAAAACATGTAAATTAATGCCTGTTTGGAAATGACCTCTGTCATTTCGCAGTCATCTTCCACAGGGAATAGATATGTAGACAGCTATGGGTGGTCATTGGATTTTTCCATCTTTTACATTTTGGAAAAGCCAAATTCTGTGAAATAAAATCAAGCAAGAGGAGCTTTCTTCAGGTGGGACAGCCTCAAACCCAGTGTCTTCCACACCTGCACACCCCACCCCCTCGAGATCAGAGCTGCAGCCTTTGATGGGGGTGGGAGAGGATCTGCTGGGACTGCCCTGGGCTCACTGGAATTCTGCCTCCCAGGGGTGCCCTACCCAACAGGAGGTCCTGTTCCCACAGACACGTCCCAGTGAAGGAGTGAGTCACAGAGGGTGAGGCATCCACTCTGTCAGTCACTCCATTTCTGTGGTGCTCAGTGCTCCCCAAAATGTCAGAGCAAGTTAGCCGAAGGACAAACAGCTCCCATGATGCTGGGGTTCCACAAGCCTTGCAGTGCCCAGTGTGAGAGATGAGCGTATGAACACCGACAGTGTTCCCACTTAATCAGGAGGGAAAGCTAAGGTGCTTGCATGGGGAGAACAGCAAAGCTCCCCAGCCGGCAGGCCTGGCTCAGGGGCTGAGATGGCCTAGGAGCCAGGAGGTCAGTGGTGCAGGCTCCATCCACAGTTGATGTTTCCGTCTTTCTCTGCCTTCCTCTCTGAATCAATATAAATATTTTTTAAAAACAAACAAATTCCACCAGCTGCTTCATCCGGAGTAACTCCAAATTCTTTCTTTGTAGTCTAAAGTCCCTGGCCCAATACAGGAGGGAATGAATGGCCTGAGTTTTAAAATGTTCTCTTTAAATTCTCATTTAGTTGTTAAGCCCTTGAATTCTATCATCTCAGCTCAAAATCCCGCCCAGAAATGCCAGAAAGAACAAGCAGGAGGAAGGAGCTGTCCCTCCCACAGCCACATGGGTGGCACTAGTGACTCCAGCTGTGGATGGAAACTGGGGTCTGTGGACATGAAGAAACAGTCAGGAATGTTCTACCATAAGAGAAGCTGTCGCTGCGCGGGAGGGTAGACGTTGAGTGACACAACCCAGAAAGTATGCACAGGGTGGGCTTAGTGCCCCCAGGAGAGAACAGAAATAATCCGTCTTTAGCGGAATTTCTATGGGGGGTGTTGACCAGCCAGTGGGACCTTGGGAATCAGAGCATATTTTAAATAGACTGTATTGATTTCAGAGAGGAAAGGGGAGAGAGAGAGAGAAAAACAACAATGAGAGAGAATCATTGATTGGCTGCTTCCTGCACCCCCACACTGGGGATTGAGCCCACAACTCGGGCTTGTGTCCTGACTGGAAATAGAACCTGACCTCCTGTTTCCTTGGTCAATGCTCAACCACTAAGCCTCCCGCCCGGGCAGAGCATTTTTATTTTACTTATTTATTGTTTTTGCATCGTGAGACCTAGATTCTGTGGGAAGGGGTTCAGACTACCAACCTACTCTGAGCAAGGAGCTGGGAGGAGGGAGAGATGACCCCAATGCTTGGATTTGACACGGATGGTGCGCATGGCTGCCAGGCTGCGCAGCCAGTGGCAGGGCAGTGTCTGAGAGAAACCTGTAGGGTGGTCACTCAGAGCTTCCAGGCCTTGCTCATCTCCCTCTCGCACCAGCAGCAGCATGCTTACCTTGTGTGAGGCCTGTGTCAAGGCCCTTTTCATGGGTCCCCACCCCTCACTCTCCATCTTATTTCTTACCTTGTTTTATTTAACCCTCACCTGAAGATATTTTTCATTGACTTTTAGAGAGAGTGGGAGAGGGAGAGACAGAGAAAAACATTGATGTGAGAGAGACACATCGACTGGTTGCCTCCTGCACGCACCCTGACCAGGACCTGGACTGGGAGAAGCCTGCAACCGAGGTGCATGCTCTTAACTAGAATCGAACCCAGAACCCTTTGGTCTGCCAGCTGATGCTCTATCCACTGAGCAACACCAGCCAAGGCCTTATTTCTTATCTTGCTCTACAGAGGCTGTGCCAGCAAGCCTCCCCTCTGCTTTGGGATGGTCTGACCCACGGGAGCACCAGGCCTTCAGGAGGGAGGAGAGGCTGTGTTCAGGGCACATGGGTCCTCCCAGGTCCCTCTCTGCTGGATGCTGCAGGCTCTAGGTACCTGGAAAGGGGCAGCTGCTGTCGGGTGACCCTGCACAAAGCTGGTCCCTCTGCATTCATGGGGAGTCCCCTCCTGTGACCCCCTCCCCACCACCCCTCTCAGCACACAGCCATCCCAAAAGGGTACCACTTGTCTGGGTAAACTGAAAAAGTAATTCCATAACCAAAGAGTTTTCAATGCAGGGAAACCGATTCCCACCACATGGCCACTGCATAGACCATCTTGCTGGTGCCTGAGCATGAAGGAACCTTGGACAGTGTGGGTACAGAAGGAATGCTGGACAGGCCCCAGCAGCTTGGGGGCACAATAGGCACATTCCTTATTTATTTATTTATTTATTTACTTACTTACTTACTTACTTACTTATTTGTTTATTTATAAACTAGAGGCCTAGTGCATGAAATTCATGAACAGAGGCGGGGTTTGGGGGTTCCCTCAGTCCAGCCTGCACCTCTCACAATCCAGGACCTTTCAGGGAATTTCCTACTAATGGTTTAGGCCAGATCACATAGGGATCCTTGCGAATCAGGCCTAAACTGCAGTCAGACATCCCTCTCAAAATTCAAGACCACTGGTTCCTAACTGCTCACCTGCCTGCATGATCATCCCAAACCACTCTGTCTGCCTGCCTGCCTGATTACCCCTGGGGAGTGGGGCCAGCCAGGGCAAGGGGTTATGCTCGTTCTGGTCTCTGGTCATTCTAGTCATTCCACTGTTTTGCTCACTGGGCTTTTATTATATACTAGGGGCTCGGTGCACAAAATTCGTGCACGGGGGTGGGGGGCTGGGGAGATGTTCCTTAGCCTAGCCTGCATCCTCTCCAATCTAGGACCCCCTGAGGGATGTCTGATAACTCGTTTAGGCCTGATCCTGGTAGGGTCTAAATATTCAATCAGACATCCTTCTCACAATCCAGGACTGCTGGCTCCAAACTGCTCACCTGCCTTCCACCCTGTTTGCCCCTAAACACTTCTGCCTGCCAGCCTGATCAACCCCTAACCACTACCCTGCCAGCATGATTGATGTCTAATTGCTCCCCTGACAGCCTGTTTGCCCCCAACTTCCTTTCTCTGCCAGCCTGGTCATCCCTAACTGCCCTCCCTTGCAGGCTTGATTGCCCCAACTACCCTCCCTTGCAGGCCTGGTCCCTCTTAACTGCACTCCCCTGGGGGCCTGATGGCCCACAACTGCCCTCCCTTGCAGTGCCTGGAATCTCCCAACAGCCCTCCTTGCTGACCATCTTGTGGTAGCCATCTTGTGTCCATTTGGGGGCAGGATTTTTGACCACATGGGAGCAACCCTCTTGTGTGTTGGAGTGATGCTCAATCTGCAAACTACTCTTTTATTAGATAGGATAGAGGCCTGGTGCGTGGGTGGGGGGCAGCTGGTTTGCCCTGAAGAGTATCCCAGATCAGGGTGAGGGTTCCCTTGGGGTGATGGGCTGCCTAGGCGAGGGGCCTGTGGAGGTTTGCAGGCTGGCCACGGCGCCCCCCCCCCCCCCAGTGACCCAAGTGGAGGCCCTGGTATCTGGGATTAATTTATGTCTACAATTGAAACTTTGTAGCCTGGAGCAGAGCCCAGCCTTCTGCTTGCTCCAGGGCTATAGCCATTTCTGTTTGAAACTTTGTAGCCTAGAGTGGAGGCCTAGGCAGGTAAAGGCAGGCAGAAAACTTGCCTTCCTCCATTGCCAGGGAAACCCAAGCCTCTGTTCTTTCCAGCTCAGTGGCTGCCGCTTTTCTGTATCTTTTATAATTGAAACTTTGTAACATTGAGTGGAGGCCTAGGCAGGCAAAGGCAGGCAGAAAGCTTGGCTTCCTCTGTTGCTGGGGAAATCCAAACCTTCCTCCTGCTCTCAGTGGCGGTAGCCATCTTGGTTGGGGCTTATTTACATAATCTGCTCCTGATTGGCTAATAGGCATGGCTGTGGGCATGGCTTGTGGGTGTGGCAAAGGTACAGTCAAATTTGCATATTACTCTTTTATTAGATAGGAGGATACTAGAGGCCCAGTGCATGAATTGTGTGCAAGACTAGGCCTTCCTTCTCCTGGCTGCTGGCACCAGCTTCCCTTTGTCACCTGGGATCCGGGCTTCCCTTGCAGTCCAGCCTTTGTTCAGAAGGTCGTCCAAAAGGATGTCCAGTCTAATTAAAGTATTGTGCTTTTATTATTATAGATATATCCTATCTAATAAAAGAGTAATATGTAAATTTGACCATACCTTCACAACAACCCACAAGCCACGCTCACAGCCAAGCCTATCAGCCAATCAGGAGCAGATTATGCAAATAAGCCCCAACCAAGATGGCTGCCACCACTGAGAGCAGGAGGAAGGCTTGGGTTTTCCTGGCAATGGAGGAAGACAAGCTTTCAGCCTGTCATTGTTGGCCTAGGCCTCCACTCTAGGCTACAAAGTTTTAAACAGAAATGGCTGTTGCCCCGGAGCGAGTAGAAGACTTGGCTCTGCTCCAGGCTACAAAGTTTCAATTGTAGAACATAAATTAATCCCAGATACCAGAGCCTCCGTTTGGGTCGCTGGGGGGGGGGGCATGGTTGGCCTGCAAACCTCCACAGGCCCCTCGCCCAGACAACCCCACATCCCAAGGGAACCCCCACCCTGATCTGGGACACTCTTCAGGGCAAACCACCTGGCCGCCACCCATGCACCAGTCCTCTATCCTATCTAATAAAAGTAATTTGCAGATTGAGCATCACTCCAACACACAAGAGGGCTGTCCCCACTTTGTTAAAGATCCTGCCCCCATGTGGACACAAGATGGCCACCACAGGATGGCCAGCAAGCGAGGACAGTTGGGAGGTTCCAGGTTCTGCAAGGGAGGGCAGTTGTGGGTGATTAGACCAGCAGGGGAGGGCAGTTGGGAGGGACAAGGCCTGCAAGGGAGGACAGTTGGGGGCAATCAAGCCTGCAGGGGAGGGCAGTTAGGGGTGACCAGGTTGGCAGAGGAGGGAAGTTGGGGGAAAACAGGCTGGCAGGGGAGCAATTAGACATCAATTAGGCTGGCAGGGTAGTGGTTAGCAGGTGATCAGGCTGAAGGCAGAAGCGGTTAGGGGCAACCAGGTAGGCAGGCAGGTGAGCAGTTTGCAGCCAGCAGTCCTGGATTGTGAGGAGGATGTCCGACTGCCTGTTTAGGCCCAATCCTACCAGGATCATTCCCTGCCCCCATTCACAAATTTCATGCACCAGGCCTCTTGTTTGTTAACATATATATATATATAGAGAGAGAGAGAGAGAGACCCATTACACAAAATTTGTGCAAGGGCCTTGGCCCTCACAGCCCCAGCTGCCTTAACCCTCACAGCCCTGGCTTCGTTCAGAAGACCATCTGGATGGTCGTTCTGCAGTCTGGTCTAATTAGCACATTAGCTCTTTATTATATAGGATTTTAAAATATATTTTATGGATTTCAGAGAGGAAAGGAGAGGAGGGAAAGAAAGAAACATTAATGATGAGAGAGAGTCATTGATTGGCTGCCTCCTGCATGCCCCCTACTGGGGATTGAAGCCACAACCTGAGCATGTGCTCTGACCAGAATGGAACCCAGGACACTTCAGTCCACAGGCTTATGCTCTATCCACTGAGCCAAACCAGCTAGAGCTATTACCATATTTTTACTGATTTAAGAGCAGAAGGGAGAGGGAGATAAAAACATCAATGATGAGAGAGAATCACTGATCAGCTACCTCTTGCACGCCCCACACTGGGAATCGAGCCCACAACTCAGGCATGTGCCTGACCGGGAATTGAACTGTGACCTTCTGATTCATAGCTTGATGCTCACCCACTGAGTCGCACTGGCTGGGCAAGATGGTGCATCTTTAAGAGTTCTTCTCAATGCCAGGCATTTAGCTGTAAATTCTGAAACAGGAGTGAGTGACAATCAGGAGGGCATCTGCCTGCCACAGTGCAGGCAACAGCCAGCTCTTCCAGCACAAAAACATTCTCATCCCATGTCTGAGCTTCCTGTGTGTCTCTCTCCCACGCTGTCAGCCCAGACGGCTTGTCATTGCCTCTCGTCTTTGTGTATTTATTATCTAATGGAGCAACGCTCAAATGATGTGCAAAATATACTTTTGTGCCGTGACTCTCAGTCCCAGAAGATGGCAAGGACATGGGGCAACCAGGACCCTCATATACTGGTGGTTCACATATAAACTAATGCAAAGAATTGAGACATCTGCTCGGCCAGCACGGCTCAATGGCTGAGCACTGACCTATGATCCAGGACCGTGATGGCGAACTTATGACATCATGTCAGCACTGACACGCGTAGCCATTTTCGATGACATTCAGCTGCATTCGGTCACATATAGAGAAGTATGGGACTGCATGCTGAGAAAGACGTTTCAACACTGCAGCAGCCGAGGATGAAACATTTGCTGTGGTGTAGTGTAGACACTCTGTGCCGGAGGTCTGTCGGCCAAAACAACAGAACTCCAGCACAGAGCGTCTAGTTCTGGGACTTCCGTAGTCCATTAGAGGATCTTTGACCTCACTTCTGGCCAGCAGAGCAGGGAGCAGTGGAATGCTGTAGGGGACGCAACTCTGGGGGCCCTGTGATCGCCATTACCAGCAACCACATAACCACAGCAACCATCATCCAATCTACTGTTCTGGGGTGTCATGGATTTCTAATTGACCATCATTACTGATGGTCACATAAGTGAGGGGGAGACTGAGAGAGGTGAGGTCCTGTACTATGGGTGCCATTTCCCGCCATTAGAAATAGCGGCAGCCATCTTAATTTATATAAGAAACGTCACTTTGCAGCGTAGTGCAGACTCCATTTCACCTCTGTTACTGTTGTGCATCCTTATTAACCCCTATTTCTGCTTATGAACCCTGCCCTTTCCTAAAAGACAGTTACATGTGCCATCTTGTGGTCAGTTAGGGTAGTTAACCCCTAATTGCCTGCAGGGCTAACAGGCTATCTATAATTCTATCTTCTGTCACTGCTTCCCTGATGGAGAACTCAAAAAATAAAAAAAACAAGTCAAGTAAAGGAAGTGGTAGTAGCAGTAGCTTACCCTTTCAAGAGACATGGACCGAGATGTATGGCATTATAGAAAAAAAAATGGCAGATCACTTTGCATTCTATGTACTGAAACGGTAGTAAGCAGAACATGGAGTATAAATAGACATTTTGAAACTAATTATTCCCAGCTCTTGATAAAAAATGAGGATGAAAGAAAGGAATACATTTCCAGGCAGCTACACCTTTATAAGAGCCAATCTAATTCCATCCTTAAATTTATAAAGGGCTCTACAAACTTAACATCTGCAAGTTTGAGCATTGATGACTCCATAGCTCAGCATGGAAAAGCACTCAGTGAGGGAGAATTTATTAAAGAAACTCTCCTAAGATGTGCACCAGTTCAGTTTCACGATATGCAGAATAAAGATGCAATTATGAAGAGAATATCTGAGTTACCACTCAGTAGAAATATCATAAAAGACCAAATAATGAGATTGAACACAGATGTACAACATCAATTAAAGAGAGACATAAGTAATTGTAAATATTTTTCTATCTCTCTTGATGAAACTACTGATGTCACATCACATGTTCAGTTGGCCATTATTGGTCAATATTCTGATGGTCTCACAATGAGAGAAAAGTTAATAAAGTTAGTATCAGTGCAAAGAAGTATATTAGGAAGCAAAATATGTAAGGTTGCTATACAAACATTCCGTGACCTAAGCATTGATATCTCTCAAGTTGTGTCAGTGATGACAGATGGGGCACCAAACATGGTTGAGAAAAAAGTCGGATTTGTCAAATTGCTTACGGAAGCTATTGGACATTCGATTGTGCCTTTTCATTGTATTATCCATCAGGAGGTTTTATGTGCCAAGGCAGGATTCACCGACTTAAAAGCCTTAATGTCAGTTGTTACAGAAACAGTTAATTTAATAGCTGCTCGCCCCCTTCACAAGCGAGAATTTTCTGCACTTTTACCGGAGGTTGATTCCACCTACAGTGAACTGCTGGTGTACAATAATGTAAGATGGCTGAGCCGAGGCAAAGTTCTTGAGCGCTTTTGTGGAGTGCTTTGAAGAAATTAAGGTATTTCTTGAGGATAAGGATCTGGGAAACTTTTCTCAGCTCAATAATAATGATAATAATAATAATAATGTCAACATCCTGACATTTTTTACAGATTCTCTCTGCTCATAATAATGAACTGAACTTTAAATTACAAGGTTTTAGCAAAAGTATTGACGTTATGTTTGGATACATAAAAGCTTTTTAAAGTAAACTTAACATTTTCAACCGAGAAGCAGAAACTAAAACTTGTATTTTCCTCAAGTAACAAAGTGTTTTGAGAAGGCCAGTGCAGCTGTACAAAATGAAATGAAACCGTTGCATATAAAGTACCAGCATGCTTTAGACTCATTATTTGACCAGTTCAGTGATAGATTTAATCAATTTAGAAGCCTAGAACAGACCATAAAAATAATTAAGTATCCTGATGTAGTAGTCTACAGTAGTTTGGAATTAAATAGTTTTTAATTGATGCAAATTGATGATTTGTAGATGCAACTTGCAGAATTTCAAGACAGCATCTGGGCTCAGGTGTTTGTCGAATTGCGGTCAACGCTTGAGAATCTGGGAAGGGGCCGCTTGGAGAATCAAGAGGAGTGCCACTACAAACAGGAAATTTGGAGTGCCTGGAACCAATTAGCAGACATTTTTAGCACCCTGAAAAATATAGCAATGGCTTTACTCACAATTTTTCCCTCTACATACTTTCGTGAGACCTTATTCTCAGCATTAAATAATATCAAAACCAACAAAAGAAACAGATTGACAGATGAAGTTAGTAGCGCTTACTTGGGCTTGAAGTGTACAAAATACCAACCTTCAATTGAAGGTTTAGCCAATGAAATTCAGCAACAAAAAAGTCACTAATAGGCAGGTTAGTTAAAGAATTCCCCCTCCCCCTCACTTATCTTAGTTCACAGCACCCCACACAAGTTAAATAATATCAAGACCAACAAAAGAAACCGACTGACAGATGAACAAAGAAGTCACTAAGCAGGTAAGTTAAATAATTAGCTTTTGTGTTTTTTTTTCCCTCAAAGTGACACACCACCTGAGTTATGCACAGTTTTTTGGCGAATTTTGACAAACCAAGCTCAAAAGTTTGCCCATCACTGCCTCAGGTGGTTGTTTTGGGAGTTCAACCCGGAGTTTGACTGCTTGCTATGATGTGCACTGACCACCAGGGGGCAGCGCAGAACATGATGCATGTTTTCCATGCAGCAGTAGAGGTACTGCCAGGCCCAGATGGGCACCAAGAGACAGTGGCAGGATGGTGGAGCAGGTGAGCAGGTGGCGCCAGGCCAAGGTGGGGAGTGGGGCCACTGTCTGGCTCCGAAACACAGAGCGTAAGGGCAAATAGCAATATTAAAATATTACTTCTAGTTATTTTACTTTTAATGTGCACAAATCTGTGCATGAGGCTACTAGTACATAATAACTTCAGGCATTTTACAAACTGTCTTTTCATTGGACTGTAAGGAGAGGGTGTACTGCCGTCTGTGGCAACTCCCAAACCACCTGCACCCACCATGGGTGGTCTGTGGCCCATTCATTTCCTATGGATGCTCCCCCCGAGTCACACCCCAAGGCCATGCCAAGGTGGCATGACACCTTTCAACACACCTCACTGCAAAACTGCTTACCCACCAGCTGAAAAGGAAAAGTGGGTGAGATTAGATCTGGCACAAACATTGTGTACAAGTATATTTAAAGTAGGCATCACTACATTTATGAGGTAAACTTTCTTTACACTAGAACAGCGGTCGGCAAACTGCGTCTCACAAGCCACATGAGGCTCGCGAGCCATGGTTTTCCGCTCTGTTGAGTAATGAGTTTGCTGACCACTGGCATAGGGGATTAATCACAAGCAACAACAGCCTGTAATTATTGGAATCGAGAGTCTAGGTCAGTGGTCGGCAAACTCATTAGTCAACAGAGCCGCAGTTTGCTGATTACTGCACTAGAAATTGAGAGCAAAGGAACTGGTTACTTTGTAACCATTTTAGTAGCAAGTCTGTGACATGGCAGACTTCCCTTCTCTACTTATACATCAAGCTCAATGCTGGCATTAAATGCAATCGTATACGCAAAGGTATAAACCAAGCATGTCAAACTCAAAGGCTAACACAGGCCAAATAAGCAAGTCGTGCAGCCCATGGGCGGTGAGTTTGACATACTTGATGTAAGCTCTGATAAGGTTACTTTTAAAATACATATATTTGTATTGATCTCAGAGAGGAAGGGGGAGAGGGAGAGAGAAAAACATCAAGGAGGAGAGGGAATCATGGGTCCACTGCCTCCCGCACGCCTCCTACTGGGGATCAAGCCTGCAACCCGGCCTGTGCCCTGACCGGGAATCAAACTGTGACCACCTGGTTCACAGGTCGATGCTCAACCCCTGAGCCCCACCAGCTGGGTGAGAAGTTACTTTTAATGCAGAAACCCATCTGCTGACCATTAAATACTTTTTTCTCTTGGCCAGAACCTGGGAAGTCAGCAGTGTTCTCAAATATTGCACAATTTATCTATTGCTAACACATGTTCACGATTCCTGCCAGCTGGCCCCAGCAGAAGACCTTACTGGGTTAAGCAAATGTTTAGTAAACTTATTTTTTTCAAAAATAAAAAAGGAGGTGGTGGGATTTGAAAGAACAATCTATAATAATAAGAGTGTAATATGCTAATTAGATCAGACAGCCGAACGACCTTCCAGACGTTCTTCTGGACAAAGCTTCAGTGGCAGGGGCTGAGGCAGAGACAGTTAGAGGTGATCAGGCAGGCAGGTGAGCAGTTAGAGGTGATCAGACAGGCAGGTGAGTGGTTAGGGGCAATCCAACAGGCAGGTAGGCAAGTGGTTAGGAGCCAGTGGTCTCAGATTGCAAGAGGGATGTCCAGCAGTCAGACAACCCCTGAGGAGTCCCAGATTGCCAGAGGATTCAGGCTGGGCTGAGGGACCCCTCCCCTCCCTCGCCCTCCATGCACGAATTTCGTGCACCAGGCCTCTAGTTAACCTATAAACTCATGAAATAGGAGTCACTGGACAGAGCCTGGGGGTAAAACAAAGCCTGAAAGGGAAGCTGTACCTTTGAGGCATTTACAAGACACTTCAGGAAAGAAGCCACATAAATGGAAAATGTCCAACCCCAAACCAACCCCTCCGGCTGGCCTGCGGCTGTGAGGAGGGGCATTGGAGGGGTCGGCAGCTCTCCTTCCTCTGCAGTGAGTCTGAAGGCAGGTTTTCCCTGGGAGGTTGTTTTGAACCTCCAAACACAATGCACTCCCAGGCCTGCGGTTTCCCTGGGAAATGTTAAAAGCACTGCATTGGGCTTGCCAGATTCTCAAGAGTCTTGACAAACCTACTTACTTTCCCTGGTTGGTGTGGCTCGGTGGATGGAGTGTCAGCCTGTGGACACAAGGGTCCTGAGTTTGATTCTAGTCAAGGGCATGTACCTCGGTTGCAGACTCCCCAGGGCCCAGGCCCTGGTTGGGCCCATGCAGGAGACAACCAATTGATATGTTTCTCTCACATCGATGTTTCTCTCTGTCTTTCTCTCGCTCTTCCACTATCTCTAAAAATCAATGGAGAAGTATCCTCAGATGAAGATTTTAAAAAATTAAAAAAATAAAAACCTACTCACTTAGAAAATATGAAAAGAAAATTATATATGAAAATCAGTAACGATAATAAAACTCATGGGGAACACTACTTTATTGCAACTATTCGACTGCATTGGAACTCATTGCATTTAATTGCATGGAAATAATGGTTGGTGTGAAAGCATCTCATCTAGTTGTGTGCAGGAGGCAGGTCTCTCAGTGTCCTGGATGCTGCAGGCTTCCCAAGACCAAGCCCACACTAGGATTCCAATGGCATTGCTGCCTGTTTAGTGCAAACAACAGTCAAACACAAAATGGACCCTTAGTTCTGTCCAGCACTCACACCATTAAACAGCAGGATTAAAACCATGTGATAATTTCATTTACTTCAAAGGAATAGAATGTCTTTACCAAAATAACATAAGAAGGAGGGATACAGCCACCAGGCGTGGCTCAGTGATTGAGCTTCGGCCTGTGAACCAGAAGGTCACAGTTCAATTGCGGTCAGGGCACAGGCCTGGGTGGTGGACTCGATCCTCAGTGTGGGGCCTGCAGAAGTCAGCCGATCCGTGAAGACTGTGGCAACTGTTACAAAACTAGACACCACGTGACACTGAACGGAAAGAAACAGAATACATTCCCTTTATTTCCAAGAGTTTTTAAGGTGGTATTTTTTACAAACTAGAATCAGACTTTGTGGCTCAGAGTTCTCCATGAGCTGGTAGAAACATCTGCAGGAAATCTGTGTTTTTATTTATTGTGGGAAATAAACACAGCACAGCCACGAGGGGAAACACAGTCCATAAAGCCTTACTTTAATAGTCCAGGTCTTTGATATCAAAAGGAACTTGTATCAATTGCAGTCTTGTTTAAATTAATGGATACCTTTCTCAAGGGATTACTATGAAAACCTGACAAATAACACTTTACATTGAAATGCATATTTAAAAAGTCTCCTCAGCAAAAGGAGCGTCCTCCATTCCGGTCTGAGCCTTGCAGGCATCTGTGTCTCTTTCAGCATCGCCCTGAGACGGTTTGCCTCACTGACCCATAGCCTTAACCAAATGCTTCCTGGAGAGGCGGACCCCATAGCAATTCGAGGGCTGATTCATCACAGATTTGACTTGTCTTCTGGAAATTAAATAAACCCGTTCTGAACCACTGAGTGCTATGATCCGTTAAGAACCTACTTGTAGAGTGCTATGCTTTTCATGTTTTCCAAGTGAAATCTGGCATTGAATTTCTAAACAAGGAGGAAAACACTGTAAAAACACAGAAGACAGGCGTGATGTCATGGAACAAGAAAGCGTGACAGCATGGGAAAGAGGCTCCTGGTCATGGGTTTGTCATGTGCTCTGGGAAGGCCAGGTGACAGCGGGAGCCTTCCTCTCCAGTTTGAGAGGCAGCCCCGTCCAGGTGGGGAGTTCAGATGCTCTCCTGCTACCTAAACATTCTCCTGCCAAGCCTGCCCAGGGGTGGCTGTGTCACCAGCATCAGACTCCATCAGGGAACCCCAGGTTCCAGGAGGGTGTGCAGAGCCCAGAGCAGAGGGGCAGCCATGGGCAGGGGGGAGAAGGAGAGAAGAAGAGACAGACAGGCTGCTGTCACTGGCAGATGGCCAAGCATCCTTGTTTCAGGGAGAAACTGTGAGAATTAAATGCTTTGGGTCTTTTCAGAAAGACCTTAGTAAAATTCCTGATATAAGGAAAGTCTAAAAGAAAGTGTTGGTTTTGGAGAGGTGGCTGGGGAGCCAGACTGACTGGGTCTGACTGCCTGTTCCAGGCTACTGGCTATGTAACTAGGTTCCTAACTGCCCTCAGTTTCCTCCATGATGTACTCAAGGGGGCAGAGATGTTGCCCATGGAAAAGGCTGAGGGCGGGCGGGAGGCTCACACACAGAAAGCGCCAAGGGAGCTGCTGCTGAGGAAGCTTAAAATCAGAGTGAGAGAAAGGAATCGAGGCTGAAATGCCAGGGCTGGAGGTCATTGCCCCTTTATTATCCCAGGGGTCATGGAAGCTGGGAGAGGTTGGGTGGACTGCTGTCCATTTCAGAGACAGGGAGGGGCGTGGCCAGGGAGCCACCTCTCACTCAGGACGCAGGCCCCTCCTCTGAGTCCTGGAACTGGCCTCCACCAGCCAGTCGTTTTATTCTTTTTCCTTCATTCCTCACCAACCTCTGTTCTTCCTCACAGTCTGCCCTGTGATAGATGAGATGCCCCTACACCTCTCTAAGATGATTAGCAGATACATTTTATACAAGTAGTTCCACTACAAAATATTCCACCTCCTTTTTCACTAGGCACTGCATTATAAACTATTTTATGTTTTTTTTAAAACAAATTTTTATTGATTTCAGAGAGGAAGAAAGAGGGAGAGAGAATCATGGATTGGCTGCCTCCTGCATGCCCCACGCTAGGGATGGAGCCCACAACCTGGGCATGTGCCCTGACCAGAATCCAACCAGGAATCTAGGTTTGACCACTGAGCCATGCTGGCCCAGGAACACTTACCTTTCTTTATGAATTAGTCCCGCTTGTTTCAACAGAGACTGCACCCAGGAGGAAAGTGGTCTATATTAAGGATGACTCAACCAGCCCCCCCTCACCCTCCCTCGGGCTCTCACTTCCTGTGATGGGTTAGTGGCTCCCATCCATGCTCCACGCTTCATTGAGCAGCTCCTAATGTTAATGAGGAGCAAGGAGCATGGCCCACATCATCCATGTCAGGACGGCCCCATGAGGACAGGTGTCTGTTTTAGGAAGAATTTACACTTGATGACATCCCATCATTTTTAAGTATTTGATGTACTTGTACATCCAAACAAGCAGCAATTGCATTTAAGTCTTGTGAATGGCCTGGAGATCCCTGGACGGACTGTTTCCACAAGGTTTCAGCCGACGTGTGAGAAGCAGCCACGTCGTGCAGGCACCTGAGTACACAGCGCAAAGTAACTCCCCAGGGAAGGAGGGAGCCGAGTAGCAGAAGACTCATCTGGTGAGCGTGCGGGTCAGGTAGGAGGTTCGGTCCAGACAGCCTGGGGGCGTGCAGGAAATGTCACCTTTTAAAATATATTTTTATATGTTTTTATTGATTTCAGAGAGGAAGGGAGAGGGAGAGATAAAAACATCAGTGATGAAAAAGAATAATGGATTGGCTGCCTCCTGCATACCCACACTGGGGATGGAGCCTCCAACGTGGGCATGTGCCCTGACCAGGAATTGAACCTGGGGTCCTTTCATCCCCAGGTCAACGCTCTATCCACTGAGCAAACTGACTAGCACAGAAATGTCACTTTTATGGTGAGGATTTACATGGATATTTCGAAGAAACATTGAACAACTCTCCATGTTTTGTTCTCTGCAGTTTTCTTAGCTTCTCTATTAGTGACAGCCCCTCACATCCCCTCCTAAACTCCCCCCACCCCCGGGCCACCCATCCCCTTGGTATGTCCCCTGGGGCACCAGGCCACTCTGAGATGCCTTACCTGATGGCCCTCTCTGGGGTCTTCACCACCTGCCAGTGCCCATGCTCATTCACTCTTTATGCCATTAGCCAATTAAAGAAGGTCCCGGATGTCCCTTGCCTTCCTCTTTCTTCCTTACTTGCTTCTTTCTAAATATTACCCCAGGCCCCTCTCGTTGGGGACATTGCCAGAGTGCAGTTCTCTGCAGCCTCACACACCAATGCCATATGCTGATCTAGCCTGTCCCGCAAAATGACCAGGAGTTGTTTTCCATTGTTCACGGTCTTGCTCTAAACAAAACCTTCAGCAAACTCAGTATTCTGGGTAAAGTGACAGCTCTTCAAAACCTGAGTGACTTAGGGGTAAAGAACAAAAATGGCAACATATAAATACCTATCAATAATAACTTTAAACATAAATGGTTTAAATGATCCAATCAAAAGACATACGGTAACAGACTGGATAAGAAAACACGACCCATGTATCTGCTGTCTACAAGAAACCCACCTCCAAAAAAAAGACGCACACAGACTAAGGATGAAAGGTTGGAAAAAAGTTATTCAGGCGAATGGAAATGAAAAAAAAAGCTGGGGTAGCAATACTTATATCTGACAAATTAGATCTCAAAGGGAAGGACATAACAAGAGATAAAGAAGGCCACTTCATAATACTAAAGGGAGCAATCCAACAAGAAGAAATAACTCTGGTAAACATATACGCACTTAATACAGGAGCACCCAAATACATACAAAAACTCCTAGAGGATATCAAGGGAGAGATAGACAGCAATACAATCATAGTAGGAGACTTTAATACCCCACTATCACCATTGGACAAATCCTCTAAACAAAAAATCAGTAAAGAAACATCAATCCTCAATGACTCACTAGACCAGATGGAATTAATTGACATCTTCAGATCATTTCACCCCAAAGCCACAGAATATACATTATTTTCAAGTGTCCATGGGTCATTCTCAAAGATAGACCATGTGTTGGGTCATAGGCAAAGTCTCTCCAAATTCAAGAAGATAGAAATCATATCAAGCATATTATCAGATCACAGTGACATAAAGCTGGAAATCAACTACAATAGAAACAATCCAAAGAAATCAAACACATGGAGACTAAACAGCATGCTATTAAACTATGACTGGGTTACTAGAGAGATCAAGGAAGAGATAGAAAATATCATGGAAACAAATGACAACGATAGCACAACAATCCAAAATCTATGGGACACAGTGAAAGCAGTTCTGAGAGGGAAGTTCATAGCTCTACAATCCTACTGCAAAAACAACAACAAGAAACAGCGGCAATAAATTATCTAACCCAACAACTCAAAGAGTTAGAAAGCAACAAGAAAAGCCCAGTGTAAGCAGAAGGAAGGAAATACTAAAGGTCAGAGCAGAAATAAATGACATAGAGACCAAAGAAACAATACAGAAGATCAACAAAACCAACAGCTGATTCTTTGAAAGGATAAACAAGACTGATGAACCCCTAGCCAGGCTCACCAAGAAGCAAAGAGAGAGGACCCTAATAAATAAAAGCAGAAATGAAAGAGGTGAAATGACAACAGACCCCATTGAAATATAAAGGATGGTTAAAAAATACTATGAACAACTCTACTCCAACAAACTGGACAAAAAATCTGAAGGAAATGGATATATTTCTAGAAAAATATAACCTCCCAAAACTCAGTCAGGAAGAATCTAAACAACTCAATAGACCAATAACTGTGAAAGAAATTGAAGCAGTCATCATAAAGCTTCCAGCAAACAAAAGCCCAGAGCAAGACGGCTTCACAGGGGAGTTTTACCAAACATTCAAGGAAGAACTAAAACCTATACTCCTCAGACTATTCCAGAAAATTTAAGAGGATGGAACACTTCCAAACTCCTTCTATGAAGCCAGCATCACCTTAATACCAAAACCAGATAAGGATGACACAATGAAAGAGAATTACAGGCCAATATCCCTCATGAATGTAGATGCCAAAGTCTTCAATAAAATTCTAGCAAATCGGATCCAGCAGTACATCAGAAAGATCATACACCATGACCAAGTAGGATTTATCCCAGGAATGCAAGGATGGTACAATATCCGCAAATCAATAAATGTGATGCATCACATAAACAAATTGAGAGATAAAAATCACATAGTCATATCAATTGATACAGAAAAAGCATTTGACAAAATCCAACACCCTTTCTTGATAAAAACTCTCAACAAGGTAGGAATAGAAGGATCATACTTCAACATAATAAAAGCCATATATGATAAGCCCACAGCAAACATCATACTCAATGGGCAAAAACTACAACCATTTCCCCTAAGAACAGGAACAAGACAGGATTGCCCACTCTCACCACTCTTGTTCAACATAGTACTGGAAATATTAGCCATTACAATTAGACAAGAAGAAGAAATAAAAGGCATCCAAATTGGAAAAGAAGAAGTAAAGCTATCCTTATTTGAAGATGACATGATATTGTACATAAAAAAACCCAAAAGACTCCATAAAAAAACCTAATAGACTTAATAAATGAGTTCAGCAACATAGCAGGCTACAAAATTAACGCCAAGAAATCTACAGCATTTCTATACACTTACAGAAAGAGAGACTAAAAAAGCAATCCCATTTACCATCACACCCAAAAAATTAAGATACCTAGGAATAAACTTAACTAAGGAGATAAAAGACCTATTCACAGAAAACTACAGGACACTAAAAAAAGAGATAGAGGAAAATGTAAACAGGTGGAAGAACATACCATGTTCATGGATTGGGAGAATCAACATAATTAAAATGTCCATACTACCCAAAGCAATCTATAAATTTAATGCACTCCTCATTAAAATACCAATGGCATATTTCACAGACCTAGAAAGAACTCTCCAAAAATTCATCTGGAATTTTTTAAAAAAGCCCTCCCCCGCCCCGAATAGCCACAGCAATCCTGAGAAAGAAGCACAAAGTCGGTGGGATTTCAATACCAGATTTCAAGCTGTATTACATAGCTACTGTTCTCAAAACAGCCTGGTACTGGCACAAGAACAGACATATAGATCAATGGAATAGAATAGAGAATCCAGATATCAACCCAAACCACTATGCTCAATTAATATTGACAAAGGAGGCATGAACATAAAATGGAGTCTTCAATAAATGGTGTTGGGAAAATTGGACAGATACATGCAAAAAAAATGAAACTAGACCACCAACTTACACCATACACAAAAATAAACTCAAAATGGATACAGGACTTAAACTTAAGACGGGAAACCATAAAAACATTAGAGGAATCCACAGGGAGAAAAATCTCAGACATATGCTGAAAGAACTTCTTCGATGATACTGCTCCTGGGGCAATGGAAGCTAAAGACAAAATAAACAAATGGGACTACATCAAAATAAAAAGCTTTTGGGGAACACCAAGATGGCGGCATAAGCAAACACCTATTGTTCCACACTGCGCAACGATTTGGGAACTACAACATAACAGCGGAACAGACAAGCACCCAGAATCGCCAGAAAGCTGGCTGCATAAAAAATCTACTAATAGGAGCGGAGGTGGGACACTAAGACTCGGGACCGGCGGGAGCGCAGCCTTTCAGACGAAAACAGGTTAGGAGCCGCTCTGGTCAAGCGAGCGCGGGCTGGGGCTGGAGCAGCGACCCCCGGCCGGATTTCTCTGAGGAGGAAGGGCGGAGGCGTCCCACTACCCAGATTTCCCGGAACCGGGCGAGGTCCGAGGTCCGGGAGACGCACCCTGGAAGCGGGGCGTGGCAGAGGCTCCTAGTCCCAAGGGTTGCGCAAACCCGCAACTTGCCCCTGGGAAACCTGTCTCCTGGTTCCGGAAACCATCTATTTTACAGCCCTGGGCTGGACTTTTGGTGTGCAGGCACATTTGGGGAAAGGCAGAGTTGTCTGGCAAGGGGAAGACACTAGCGGCTTTCTCTTGGAGGAGTCTGCAGCCATCCCCACCCAACACAGACCCGCGACCACAAGCGCTGCATAGGACCCAGCTGCCGCTGCCGCCGCCGCCGCATAGCTCAGAGACTCCGCCCATCCAACCTGAACACAGTCTCCCTTCACAGCCAATTGGCCTGGAGGCCAAACCCTCCTAGGGCTAACAACAAAAAGCTGGGCTTAAATTCAAAAATACTGAATACAACCCATAAAGGATTGCAGTAAGAGTACCCACCTCAGGTAACTGGGGAGACTGAGCCACTGTCCCTTTGAGGATATCCACCACATAAAGCAGCCACCATGCAGAGACATGGAAAGAAATCAGGTGTGAAAGAAATGGAGGAGAAAAGACGACAAGACATAGAGTTCAAAACCACGGTTATAAGGCTTTTCAAGAGGCTCCTACAAAAGGCCGATCAACTTAATGAGAATTACCAGGAAATAAACAAGACCAACCAGCAAATGAATAAGACATACAAGGAGATGAATGATACTTACAAGAAAATGAATGAGACCCTCAGGGAAATGTACAAGACCTCTGAGGATACGAACCAGACCCTCACAGATAAAAAAAAAAGGACCAACTAGAAATCAAGCATACACAGACTGAAATAAAAAATATTACACAAAGTCCTAAAAGCAGTCCAGAGGGCCACAAGAACCAAGTCAAAGATTTGAAATACAAAGAACCAAAATCCACTCAGCTGGAAAAGCAAAAAACAAAAAGAATTCAGATAATTGAAGACAGTGTAAGGGGCCTCTGGGACAACCTCAAGCATGCCAACATCCGAATTATTGGGGTGCCAGAAAAAGAGAGAGAGCAAGTTAATGAAAACCTACTTGAAGAAATAGTGACTGAAAACTTTCCCCACCTGGTGAGAGAAACTGACTTAAAAGCCCAAGAAGTACACAGAACCCCAAAATATAGGAATCTAAAGAGGACCACACCAAGACATATCATAATTAAAATGCCAAGAGCAAAAGATAAAGAGAGAATATTAAAAGCTGCAAGAGAAAAGCAGTTGGTTACCTACAGGGGAGCACCCATATGATTGTCAGCGGATTTCTCAACAGAAACGATGCAGGCCAGACGCGAGTGGCAAGAAATATTCAAAATAATGAAGAGCAAGAATCTACAACCAAGATTACTCTATCCAGCAAAGCTATCATTCAGAATTGAGGATCAGATAAAGTGCTTCGCAGATAAGAAAAAGCTAAAGGAGTTCATCACCACCAAACCAGTATTATATGAAATGCTGAAAGATATTCTTTAAGAAGAGGAAGAAAAAAAAGGTAAAAATATAAATTATGAACAACAAATACACATCTATTAACAAATGAACATAAAAATCAAGTGAACTGATAGGCTGATGAACAGGATAAACTGGTGACTATAACAGAAACATGGACATGGAGAGGGAATGGACTGACAATTCTTGGGGAGAAGGGTGTTGTTGGAAGTACAGCAAGAGATTGAACAAGAATCATGCAACAATGGGAGAGGACATTGGGGAGGGGAAGGTGAGGGCGGAGGGTGGGATAGGTACAGGGTGGAGGGAAGATATAGGGGGATAAAAAGGGGGAAACAATGTAATTAATAAACTGAATTAAAAAAACTCAAAAAATAATAAAAATAAAAAAATAAAAAGCTTTTGCACACCTAAAGAAACCATCAACAAAACAACAAGAAAACCCACTGTATGGGAGAACATATTTGTAAATGTAATCAGTGATAAAGGTTTAATCTCAAGCATCTACAGGCAACTCACACAACTCAATAAAAGGAGGACAAATGATCCAATAAAAAAATGAGCAACAGACCTAAAAGAATCTTTTCAAAAGAAGACAAAAGGAAGGCCCAGAGACATATGAAAACTTGCTCAAAGTCACTAATTATCCGAGAGATGCAAATCAAAATGACTATGCGGTATCATCTCATACCTGTCAGAATGGCTTACATCAACAAATCAACAAATGACAAGTGCTGGGGAGTATGCGGAGAAAAAAGAACTCTCGTGCACTGCTGGTGGGATTGTAGACTAGTGCAGCCACTGTGGAGAACAGTATGGAGTTTTCTCAAAAATATAAAAGTGGAGCTCCCATTCGACCCAGTGATCCCACTTCTAGGAATATACCCCAAGAAACTAGAAACGTGAATTAGAAAGGATATATGTACCCCTATGTTCATAGCAGCACAATTTACCATAGCTAAGATTTGTAAACAGCCGAAGTGCCCATCAGCAGATGAGTGGATTAAAAAACTATGGTACATTTACAAAATGGAATACTACGCAGCACAAAAAAAGAAGGAGCTCCTACCATTTGTAACAACATGGATGGATTTGGAGAGCATTATGCTAAGTGAAATTAGCCAGGCAGAGAAAGACAAATATCACATGATCTCACTCATTTGAGCAATACAATCAATGACATAGACTGATGAACAAGAATGGATCCAGAGACTGAGAAAAGTCCATCAGAATGTCAAACCTCAGGGTAAGTGGCAGGTGGTGGGAGTAAGGGGGAAAGTCAATATATTTGAACTCTTGAACTAAAGTAAGTGATTTGTGTTTTTACATCCCTGACAAAGTTTATATAAAGTTATTAAAAAAATGGGCAGCTAGTTTGAGATTCAATTTACATAGCCTAGAGCTTGTCATCTCCTATGGACACAAGTCCTTAGGCTAGTCCCTCCTTAACCTCCCGTGACACCATAATACCCTTACATGATATTATCCTATAATGTCATTATAATTTTTGATATTTGACAACAGCATATTATACAATTATCCCAAATAAACTTACAAACTAATTCTTTGAATGTTGGGCAGCAATTTTAAAAAGGATAGGAAAGGAACTAATCCTTTTCAGAAGGAATTAAGGCACTGGGAAGGCATCTGAGCATTCTATATTGGCCCCTCTTTCCCTTTTTGCCAAGAGGGACCCTCTTCCTACTATCCAAACACACACAGCTATTGCCTGAGCTTTCAGTTCAAGCTGTGGCTGAAGTCTTTGGGCATCTGGCACCATGGAACTGTCTCTTGACCAATGGTGTGAGCTGGGCCCTCTCTGGAGAAGAAACCTGGGTCCCCCGAGTGATCAGTACCGGGACCTCGCCAGCAGGTGAGGTGATCCCAAGGCAGGTGCTGGACGTGGAGGCCACAGGAGCATAGACTACAAAGGAGACAGAATTGAACCTCACATCACCCTGTTTGGCCCCGAAGGATGGCTGGTTACCCAGAGACGGGTAAGATTCCTCAGGGACGGAACAACCTAAGACAGGCACAGTTGCAGAGGGGCCAACAGGAGAGAACTAAAAGGTCAACAGAGGTGGGGCACAGACCCTCACACACAAACCTTGCAGGGGCTTGAATTCTCACCCCTCCTGAGGGAGGTCTCCTACCCCCACGGCTGCTTCACCTCCCATGCACAACCCATACCGGGACCCAGGTGGCAGACAGAGACTCAGCCAGCAATAGCTGCTCTATATCTAAATGCAGTCTATTACCAGGAATGCTCAGACCTATTCAAAAATGCAAATATTCCTTTCCACTAATATTTACAGAGTAAACTAAGATTTCTGCTTGAGTATTAAAATTGACAGTAAAATAGTAATCAAGTTTTCAAATTAATTTAAATTGGCCAAGTGAAATAAGTGAATACTCAAGAAAATGTAAGTGTACTGGACAAAAAGCTTTCCTTAAAACATTAACTAAAATATCTATTAGTAGTTCATCTCACTGAAAAATTGCCTAACATCCAAAGAACCTAAAGCAGTAATATTTGTGTGCAAAAATTAAAATTTAAAATCACCAAGACTGCAAGATAAAATTTCCAAAAGCCCCCCATTTATCAAAAAGGGGGGGGGGCAGTGGGGTAATATCATGTAAGAAAAAATATCCTGCAAGTAAAATACATCTAGAAAATTCTTACTCCAGTAAAGTAAATTCCATTTGTAAAGCCAACTGCAGGACACCCATGAAAAAACACACATGGCGTCAAAATAAGCCATAGGAAAATCATTTAGGGAAAAATAAAAAGAATCCCAAGTCTATTTTGCAGAGAGGATCCCTTTGTTATCTTTTGGTCGAGAATGTGTTTGTGTGTTTTCAGAGAACAACTCCAAGACCATGTGGATTCCTGCGACAGTGAGGAACTGATGGGTCTGTTCCAGCCACGAGGATGGTCCAGAGATGGGGGACACTGACGACACCTTGCCATGCTAGCAGTCGGCAGCTGTGCATGGCTGCAGGCGGCCCAGGAACATTCCAGAGAGGATGGATCTTGCATTGCCATGATGTGTCTACCAGCTGGATACCATTGCTGACATGTACACATAAAGGATTATTTGACATGGAAACTGGGACTCAGAACAGTTGGACATTGAAACTAAGACTCAAGGAGAACCAAGATGGCGTCATAGGTAAACACCTATCTTGCTGCCCCACATAGCAATTTCAAAACTACAACTTAACAAAGGAATAAACACTATCCAGAATCCCCGAAAAGCTGGCTGAGTGAAAATTACACAAATAAAAGAGAAGGTAGGACACTGTGATTCAGAGGAGTGGCTGAGGACAGCATTGAAGATATGCGCAGAGAGAGGTTTGGAGCGCGCGCCAGTGGATAGGGCAGACAGCTGAAAACCCGGCCAGTTTTCTTGAACAGGGGAGACAAAGACATCCAACTGGACTGATTCCCCAGCTCTGGGCAAAGTCCAGGGAACTCACAATCATACAAGGTAAAAACGGGACAGAGTAAGGGCATACCGAAGCTTGGATGCTGCAGGGGCCTGCCGGCTTGTGGAAAAGGTGAGCTTATGCGGAGTGCGCATGAGCTTGGGAACAGCGCAGCTGCATGACTGTGCAGAGAGCACTCGTGACTTGCTCTCTCATTTGGGAAATCATCAGACTGAATTGTTTTGTGACCCTGGCTGAGACACTGAGTGTGCAGACTCATTTGGGGAGAGTCTGAATTCTCCGACAGCTCAGCAGCGGCTCTCTCTCAGAGGTGCTGGTGGCCGTTGTCACTGGCACAGAGTCCCTGGGGCTGCATAGGGTGGAGCTAACGCTGTCTGCTTGGCCCGGAGACTCCGCCCATCCAACCTGAACACAGGTGAACATCACAGACAATTGGCCTGGATGTCAACCGCCCCCTAGTGCTAACAATGATTAACCTGGGCTTAACTTCAACAAGACTGTGCAACCCATATCCACCTCAGGTAACTGGGGAGGCTGAGCCACTGTCCCTTGTAGGACATCTACCACAAAAAGCTAATTGACCAACTCAGGGAAGCAGCCACCATGCAGAGACATGGAAAGAAATCAGATGTGAAAGAAATGGAGGAAAAAAAAACTACTGGACATGGAATTTAAAACTACGGTTAAAGGGCTTCTCAAGAGGCTCCTAGAAAAGGCCGAGACCTACAAGGAAATCAGCAAGACCTACAAGGAAATGAATGAGACTCTCAAAGATATGAAGGAGACCCTCAAGGATATGAAAAAAGACCAACCAAAACTTAAGCATACACTGAATGAAATAAAAAATATTATACAAGGACCTAAAAGTACTCTAGAGCACCCGAAGAACCAAGTTAAAGATTTGAAATACAAAGAGGTAAAATCCACTCAGCTGGAAAAGCAAGAAACCAAAAGAATCCAAAAAATTTGAAGATAGTGTAAGGGGCCTCTGGGAAAACCTCAAGCATACCAACATCCGAATTATAGGGGTGCCAGAAAAAGAGAGAGGCCAAGACAATGAAAACCTATTTGAAGAAATAGTGACCAAAAACTTCCCACACCTGGTGAAAGAAATTGACTTAGGAGTCCAAGAAGCACATCAAACTCCAATATATAGGAACCCTAAGAGGACCACACCAAGGCACATCATAATTAAAATGCCAAGAGCAAAAGACAAAGAGAGAATATTAAAAGCAGCAAGAGAAAAACAGTTAGTTACCTTTAAGGGAGCACCCATACGATTGTCAGCGGATTTCTCAACAGAAACGATGCAGGCCAGATGGGAGTGGCAAGAATATTCAAATTGATGAATAGCAAGAATCTACAACCAAGATTACTCTATCCAGCAAAGCTATCATTCAGAATTGAAAGTCAGATAAGTGCTTCGCTGATAAGAAAAAGCTAAAGGAGTTCATCACCACCAAACCAATATTATATGAAATGCTGAAAGATATTCTTTATGAAGAGGAAGAAGAAAAAGATAAAAGTGTAAATTATGAACGACAAATACCCATCTATCAACAAATGAATCTAAAAATCAAGTGAATTAATAAGCTGATGAACAGGATAAACTGGTGAATGTAACAGAATCACGGACATAGAGAGGGAATGGACTGACAATTCTTGGGGAGAAAAGGGGTGTGGGAAGTGCAGCAAGAGACTGAACAAAAATCATGCAACTATGGGAGAGGATGGGGGGGTGGAGGGTGAGATGGGTACCTTGTGGAGGGGAGCTATAGGGGGCAAAAAGTGAACAATGTAATTAATAAACTGAACAATAAAGGCTTAAAAAAAGAAACTGAGACTCAAACATTTTTTGTTCTTATACATTTATTTCTAGTATGCAGAGGCAAGATATTTTTGAAGAAAAGAAACAGGGGAGAGTGATTGATATAGAGGCAGGGAGGCATTGAACAGGCTGTCAAGCTACAGGGGGAAGGCTTGGGTGGACGGGAGGTGGATGCTGGGGGTTATCAACCGAAGGACTTGTATGTATGCATATGAGCATAACCAATGAATCAAAGACACTGGGGCGGGAAGGGAGGTGGGTGGGGACATGTGCTGGTGGGTAAGGGAGGCTGGATGGCGGAAAGGAAAACATATGTACTACTATTAAATATAAGTTATACTGCAAAAAAATCAATAAAAAATACATTTTAAAAAATACCTGAGTGACTGAAGCCACTCATAGGTAGCCTCAATCTCTGTAAGTCCACCCCCCAAATACCCTGAATAAGATTTACTGATTCTTTATCATGTCATGTCCTGCTCAGAGACTCATCGTTCCTGACATCCCCCAAATCAGGTTCCAGGTGCTCGTACCTTTCAAAGCCCCTTAGTATCTGGTCCAGACGTGCTTGGGCCACTGACTGCCTCTTCCGTTACTGAAGTGCCTCCTGTGACCTCGCCCTCCCTCCAGTGCGGGTCATGCTATAGGCCTGGCTTCAGCCGCCTCCTGCTTAGGCCTTACCTGAACAATCAGTCCACACTGATTTCACCACCACACACTCTCCTTTCATCTTAACTGAGTCACACATTACCTCTAATTCTTGTGCAATCACATGAGTGTGTGTTTGTGTTTTGACACCACGGAAGTGAAAGTCACCCCAAGCTCTGGCTCCCTGAGGAGCTGATGCGTGAACACAAGTGTGGGCTCTTATCATACAGGGTCTCTAACCCGGGGTCCTGCGAAGCTGGAAATTGTCTGAGTGTGTGAAACCCAAGCGTTTAAGGAGGAATGGGAGTTTACACACTTGTCCGTCACACGGGCCAGGCTCGCTAAGGCAAAGGGCATTCGCAGCCTGACATCCTTGCCTATGGGGGAGAGATTAACCCTACCACTTCCCCAGTGGCAGGCACCCTGCTGACAGAGCTACCGCCTGGGAGTCACGCCCACCTGGTCTTCTGAGCACCACTGAGTTAAGTTCTCTGTTTCCAAATTTCTTTGAATTTTGTCCCATTTCTTCACCGCACACAGTAACTTAGGAATTGGAGTGACGGGGTCTGTCCTCGCACATCTCAGTGTAGCTCCAGCAGGGCAGAGGTTGCACCCACATGCCAGACCCACCCTCCAGGTGCCTGGCATCAGAGAGGCCCAGCTCCTGGAAGACAGAGCAAAGGAAGGTAGGACGTGAGGATGGGAGGAGGGCGAACAAGAGGATGGAGGATGGCTCAGAGGCAGGAGGGAGGAGGGAGGAGGAAGAGGAGGAGAGTCCAGGAGTGTGGGAAGTGCTTGCAGAAACTCTAAGGCACATGGGAGTGCACACAGACTCTAACGGTCCCCGAGGCATGGTTATCACATGCGGAGTCCTCCGCATCAACATCATGTTTCTATTTCTCACTCATGCTTGAAGCCTGAACTGCACATGTCATCCATCCTGTGTGGTGGCAGCCTGGCCCCTCTGAGCCCCCTCACTGCCGGCCCACTAAGGGCAGTCTGGCCTCTGAGTGGCCTCTTCCTCCAGATGCCTTGTGAGGCCCAGGAAGCAGGAGAAGGCCCCAGTGCCTTCACTCCCACACTCAGTCCTCTTGTCCTGTCTGGGACTCACTTAGACAGCGGCCAGGTCCTATAAACTGCCCCCCAGCTGGTGTGGCCTCAGGAGGGCAGACCAGCAGCACTGCACCCCCTCAGCACAGGGAGCGCCCTGCAACCATGGGGCTGAGTTCCAGTTCTCTGAGGTTCTGCCTGGAAACTAAATGGGAACCAGCAACAAGAGAGAACGACAGCTAAACGGCTCAGGGAACCCTAGGCTCATGACCCAGTAGGTAGGGGTCAGTGTTAGGGTAGGGCATTTCAGGGCGGGCCCTAGTAGGTGCTCAGCAGACCACCTTGAGGAAGTCTGTGCAGGGGGAGCTCTCCTGGCTGCGGACCTGCCCTGTGAGCAGGAATATGCTGCAGGCCCCCTGCCCCCAGGCCACCAGGATGGAAGGTTCTGATGGGGGCGGTCGGTAAGTGTGGGGGAGGAGCTTGGACATCTCAGCACAAGGGGAGCCCCACCAGGAAGTAGTGGGCTGCCCCCTGCCTAGGATGGGAATCCAACCCCAAAACTGTTACAAAATTGGAGGGCGGGAGCTAGGGAAACTGGAAAGGAGGGCGGAGTGTTGTTGGGCTTTACCCTCTCAGTCCCCTCAGGCCCCAGCAAAGTTCTCAGGCAGCACCGCGCAGGCCTGTGCTCAGGGACCCCCAGAGCGCCCCTGTGCCCCTGTGAGCTCCTTGCACCAGAGAGGAAGTGGCCCAGCACCAGGGCGGTCCCCTCGGGAGCGGCGCCGCTTGGGTGATTCATTCCCTGGGAGACGGGGCGGGGGGGGGGGGGGGGGTGGGGGGGGGGAGGGAGCAGAGCAGAAGGACACGCAGCTGCAGTCTTGCGCACTGAGGAACACGGGCGGGGCAGGGGCTCCGGCGGCACTGACCCTTCTCCTGGGACTGACCAGAGGGAACCTGGCTTCCCAGGCGCCAAGGCCAGGCAGGGCGGAGACTGGCAGGCGCCTCCCACGGAGCGACTGGGGAAGGAGCTGGGACCTGGAGTGACTGGCTGGTCTGAGCGCGGGCAGTACCTCGCCTGCCCTGGAAGGAGACAGGCTTGTGCTCTCCAGGTAGAGGGACCCCGTTATTTGCGCGCCCCCGGAGCAGCGCCCCCAAGCCCAGGGCTCTGCCTCGCCGAGGCGCGGGGGGCCATGAGCCATCTCCTCCTGGACATGTTTGGCAAGAAATATGGGCCACGGCGTTGACCACCTGGATGCTGCCCACACGGGGAGGACAGTCCCAGCCATAAAGGAGACGGTGCCTCCCCTGCTGCCCCACCCTCCGAGCCTGCAGAGGCCCCGCTCCTAGACGGAGGTCGTTGGCTTTGGACTTGGCGGTAGCAGCTAGCCTCTGCCTCCCGCATGCATGTGCGCGCGGAGGCGCAGGGGTCCAGCGGGGACCAGTCCGCATGGCCAGGGGTCCCACCAGGAAGGGCACGGGCCATGCGCGCGCTGGCCGGTCTCTGGGTCCTCGGTCTCCTCACCAGCGGCCACCTGTCCTGGACCCGCGGCCGCGAGGAGGGCCAGAAGGCAGCACACAGACCCGCCCCAGCCGGCGCCCAGCCGCACCTCATCTTCATCCTGGCCGATGACCAGGGCTTTCGGGATGTGGGCTACCACGGCTCGGAAATCCATACGCCCACGCTGGACAGGCTGGCGGCGGAGGGGGTGAAACTGGAGAACTACTACGTGCAGCCCATCTGCACGCCCTCCAGGAGTCAGCTCCTCACGGGCAGGTAAGGGTATCTGCTGCTTGTGGTGTTGTCTTGGAGAAACCTTAGCATGCTTTATGGGGAATCGAAATTGTGAAACCTTAAGCACTTGATTAGTTAAGATCCAGCTCCTGACTTAATGTGGTGAGTAACCGAAAATGTGGGGAACAGCTGAATAAATGAATGAGCGAATGAATGAATGAATGAATGAATGAGGTGTTGAGTGGCAGTGGATAGGAGTGACCCTGAGCCTGGACACTGGTCTAGGGCTGTTTTGCACAGCTGGGAGCCTGCTGGTGGGACTTGGAAACATTCACCCCGCAACTAGACAGCCCCACATCTCACATCTCCTTTGGTGCTGGGCATGCTCAGATGGAGTTTCCAGGTCACATTAGAACTCAGTTACCTCACTGACAAGCAAGACATGCCCACCTGCTTCTGTGGCTCTTGCCTTGCTTCAAGAACTGAAGACTTAGAGCCACCGGTCATCACAGAGGGCGGGCCCTGAGTGCCAGGCCGAGTGGTCCCTGCCACTGTCCCCACGACTGTGCTTGGTCTTCGGTGGACATCCTCTCTCTGGGCTCTCATGAGGGCCGGCCGTCATCTCCACGGCAGCTCCCAAAGTGCAGGACATGCATGTGAATACTCAATGGGGACCCTGGCGGTGTGCCTCAGTGGGTAGAGTGTCGCCCTTTGGACTGAAGGGTCCCGGGTTCGATTCCAGTCAGGGGCACAGACCTCGGTTGCAGGCTCCTCCCCGGCCTGGGCCCTGGTCAGGCGCATGCAGGAGGCAACCCGTCCATGTGTTTCTCTCACATGGATTTTCTCTCTGTGTTTCCCTCTCTACCACTCTCCCTAAAAATCAGTGGAGAAATATCCTCATCCTCAGGTGAGGATTAACAAAACAAAAAAGTCAATGGGGATGAAACCTCCTCCGAAGCTTCCTGCTACTCCCCTATGCCTGGGAATTTTCTGATCAACTCTAAGAAAAATCCAATTTGGAGGCTTAAGAAAAATTGTTCAATATGATGGTAGCTGATTTGAAAGCGGAGCTCCAGGGCAGGCCACCCTGGCCGGGGCAGAAGGAAGCCTCAGGCTCCGGTGTTTGTGTCCCCATGAGTTCAACAATAATATGCAAGCTCCAAGGGGCCCTTGCTTCAGTGAAGTTGTTCTTGGAATTGGATCCCACTGGCGTTGCCAGTCTCCACTGGAAAAATAAAGACTATTTTGTAGGAATCCTTGTCTTGCAGACACTGTTGCTTACAGCATGATTTCCACTGCTTAGCAAACTGTCAGAAGTTAGCGTCAGTGCCAAAACAGGAAAAACATTTCCTCTCCCAAGAAAGAGAAAGACATTTTACTGTGCTGCAGTCATTTTAAAGGGCAGAGTCAAGGGTGTTGGATGTTAGGGTTAGGGTTAGGGTTAGGTTAAGGTTAGGATTAGGAGAAGGAGAGATGTTTGGGGGGAAAATAGCACGTCCATCTGGCAGCCTGGAGGTCAACCACTCTTGCTTGGTTTATGAGTAAATGTGTCCCAAAGACTCCGAGAGCCTCTTCAGCTAATCTCGGAATCCACACTGACAATCCTTGCCAGGATAGCTCAGTGGTTGGGCGTCAACCTATGAACCAGGAGGTCATGGTTTGATTCCTGGCCAGGGCACATGCCTGGTTGTGTGCTCAATCCCTGGTAGGGGGTGGGCAGGGGGCAGTCAATTCATGCTTCTCTCTCATCATTGATGTTTCTGTCTCTCTCTCCCTCTCCCTTCCTCTCTGAAAGCAATCCTATCTAATAAAATAGTAATATGCAAACTGACCCTATCTTCGCTTCACTCACCAGCCATGCCCACCAGCCACGCCCACCAGCCAATCAGGAGCTGGGGCAGAGTAAGCGTGAACAGCACGAGCTGAGGGGGATGGGCCCGAGGCAGCCAGGGCCCTGGGGGGGGGGGGGGCCTAGATGACCAGGGCTGTAAGGGGGCAGGCCTAGGTGGCCAGGGCCGTGAGGTGGTGGGTTCAAGGCAGCCAGTGCCTGCTGGCCAAGGAGAAGGCCTGGGCTGGCGAGGGGCGGGGCTTCGAGGGAGCCAGCCATCGGCCCCATTGCAGGGCGATGGCTGGGTTCCCAAGGCCTAAAATCTCAGCCAGAGGCTTTCGGCCTTGGGCAGGCTGGGGGTGAGTGGCAGTAGGACATTCCCTGAGGGCTCCCAGTATGTGTGAGGGGCAGGTTGGTCTGAGGGATCACCCACCCCCAGTGCACGAATTTTGTGCACTGGGCCCCTAGTTTAAAAAAAAAAAAGAATTGACAGTGACAAGAGCCAAGGGGCTTGAACAGCATGTGCTGACCACCGTGGCTCATCTTCCCACCGAGCACACTCCTCAGGCTCCTCGCCAATAGCATGTGGATTCTGTGTCCCACACTGACCGCAGCACACTTTTCCTCTCTTTTTTAGCCCTCCCCTGAGGATATTTCTCCATTGATTTTAGAGAGAGGGAGAGACAGAGAGAAACATCGATGTGAGAAAAACACATTGGCTGGTTGCCTCCTGCAGGAGCCCCAACCAGGGCCAGGCCTGGGGAGGAGCCTGCAACCGAGGTACGTGCCCTTGACCAGAATCGAACCCAGGATCCTTCAGTCCACAGACCAACGCTCCATCCACTGAGCCAAACTGGCCAGAGCAGGTTTTTCTTTTATGGTTATGGTAACTTAATGGCAAGAGGCAGAGAGGAAGCTGGGAACAAGTCCTGATGTGGCTCTGGAGTCGGAGGGGGCCTCTTGCCCTTTCCTTCTCAGGGGCACTTCCTGAGAGACTTACCCATGGAATGTATATCCAGCGTGGCCAGTGTTGCGCCCACAGGTGACTGGCGCTCCTGTCTGGATTGGACAGTTAGGGGCATTGGCACTTGCAGTTTCCTCTTTTTATAAACAAAACAAAACATATCTTTATTGATTTCAGAGAGGAAAGGAGAGGGGGAGAGAAAGAGAGAAACATCAATGACGGAGAGAATCATGATCAGCTGCCTCCTGCACACCCCTTATTGGGGCTCAAACCTGCAGCCCAGGCGTGTGCCCTGACCAGGAATCGAACTCTGAACTCCTGGTTCCTAGGTCAATGCTCAGCCACTGAGCCACACCAACCCAGGTGCAGTTTCCTCTTGACAAACTGCTGGGACTTCTTTGATGTCACGCAGACCGGAGGGTAGTTCTGGAGTCGGGCTCTGTGCCCAGCAACACATTGAAGACACGGAGCCCAGCGAAGTTGGCCATTCTCTCCATGGGGACATGCTGCAGGTTCTGGATCCTCTAAATAAAAACAGGCAGCGAAACCCTACATGGGCCACATTATTGTACAGGAGAGAACTAGGTTGTGTGGCATAGGAGAGGATTCAGATCTCTTCCCATTTATAAAGGAAGAGCTTGCATGGTGAAGCTATTTCTGAAGCTTACAGCACAACCGTCCCCTGACGTTTCTGGCGTCACCATGTAAAATGGCTCCCTCCGGCACAGACCTGGCAGACTCCAGACGCCTGAGTGAGTGACCGCCCCACCTGGCAGCAGGGGCTGTCGCCTGCCTGCACGGCCTCATCCTGGGCAGGTCCTGCAAGGAACCTCTCAGAACGCATAGCGGCCCTCACCTCTGGGCAGCAGTTCGAAAACTTGGTGAACAAAGCCAATCAGCCCGAGCGCTCATTAAAACGCAGATTCGGAGCCCAGCTGGTGACTGCACAGGGGCCTGGGGTTGAGCGCATAAGTCAATAGGAATTTGCCGAGCATGTCAGATTGTTCCGGTGTCTCCATCCAGATAAACTAAGAACCGTCTTATGAGCTGCCCAGCTGGTGTGGCACAGTGGTTGAGCATCAACCTATGAATCAAGAGGTACACAGTCAGGGCGCATGCCCAGGTTGCAGCTCGATCTCCAGTAGGGGGCATACAGGAGGCAGCCAATCTATGATTCTATCTCATCATTGATTTCTCTATCTCCCTCTACCTCTCCCTCTCCCTCTCCCTCTCCCTCTCTCTCTTCTCCCTCTCCCTCTCCCTCTCCTTCCCCCTCTCCCTCCCCCTCTTCCTTTTTTCTCTCCCTATCCTTCTACCTCTCCCTTTCTGTCGGAAATCATTAAAAAACGTTTTTAAAAGATGGGGACCCAAGACTAAAGCCCCATTTCCCCTGGAGCCCTGGATGAAAGCTGCTGTTATCCCAAAGTTTGGTTCCCTTCATCTTTCTCCTACAGCCAAGGCCTGGGATTAACCATGATGCACCTCGCTCTCCTTCTCCCTCTGATGGCATTAGGGCTTGTTGCCACACTCTTCCATCCTGGAATTTACGTGTCCCCGTGGCATTGCGGCCCTGGGATGTCTGACTCCTGTCCCCTTCCCTCCTAATTCCCAGCCCCTTAGCGTCACTCAGATGTGATCTTGGTCACAGCCACGCCCTCAGCCAGCACACCCCGTCCCAGGGACAGCGCGAAAGGGAGAGAAACTCAGTTCAACTATGTCACTCTCTTTCCAAACACCCTGCTGTCTCCCATCACATCCACCTGGAGGTAAAAGATTCATATTATTTTGAAAAATATTTATGAAATAATTTAGCAAATGTCATCGTATGGAGGCTATGTGAGAGGGTTAGGAAGGTTACACACCATCCAAGCGGCACATCCCATGTCTGATGTCTGACCCGCTCTGCCCGTGGGGAGCAGGGGGCACCTAGGTGCAGGTTGGGCCTGGCAGGGGCAGGGATTAGGCACCCCCTCTTTCTGAGTCTATACAGCAGGACTGACTGCAATATATCCTACAGCCTCCAGGAGGCGACCTTGGTGAAAACAGACTGAAAACAAGTTTTATGTTGTTTTGAAGTAAAACTTTCCTTAAACATAGAGCTGCACCTCCGTAATTTTCGCCACTTACAACTTGGAGAGCTGACTGCTAAACACTTTCTGTGGGTGCAGCCTGTCTCCTGTCAGTTTCAACCAGCAGGTCGGGGTGACAACTAAGCCCATACACTTCAGGATTAATACGTCTTCCCACCAAGCTTTTCCCAGGATTCCTGGACCTGAGACGTCCAGGGCAGTGACGGGGTCCAGCACCTTAACTCACCCTGGAAGGCTGTTTACATGTCATCCTTGTGCAGGGGCCATGCTAATCTTCTCTGTATTGTTCCAATTTTACTGTATGTGCTGTCGAAGCGAGCACAAGAGCTGTTTAAACTGAAGCGTTCTCCGTTAGAAACAGTGGAAATTGAATGAATCAGTTCCAGACTCTGAAATGATTCCCTCTTTTAATCTTTCTTATAGACAGCGCCTGTCTAATGTACTGTGTGATCTATAAACACTTTAAGACAAAAAGGGCATGAAATGAAAATTTAACAAAAAGGAGAGGAAATGTACAGTAAGCAATGAACATTGAATCATCATTGAAATGCGGCAACCAAAGCAAAACAAACAAAAAACATATGAAAACATTTACCGCCCAGCGCCCAGAGGTGTTAACAGCGGTGAGCAGGCTCATGCTCGAGCTTTCTCTCCTGGCGCCTGGGAGGCCTGTCTCCTCATCAGGCCTCAGTGTGAAGGATGTTGGGGGTTGGGGGGGTGAGGGGGGGGAGGGATAAACGAGCTGTTCGAGAGCCGACATCTGGTTCGAGAGCCTCTGACTTGGAGATGATGTGTATGTCGTGCTGGGCAGAGCGTGGCAGAACCCACCAGGCCTGTGACGGATGCCAGCAGGTGCATAAACAGCGACATGAGGAGGATGACACTGTATAAGAAAACCGACAACAGGGAGACAGAAAGGCTAGTGAGCAGTTCTCCACTTGACCTCCATCAGCAGCCATTTGCAAGCATCTCATTGGCTCTCATCTGTGCGTCTCTTTCAGATGAGTGCCCCTCCTCCAGGACAGCCCCACCAATGCAATACAGAGCTTGGATTGAGGAGTTGCTGGCTCATGGGGTGGGGACTTTGTGCTCCTGGTCCCCAGTCAGGAGCCTCTTGGGTGACTTCGTACCTGCGGCCTGAGGAGCTCGAGCCCAGCCCCTGCTCACGCCTCTGAAGCTCCGTCACCTGTAGGCAAGAACCCAGTTTTTCTTCCCTTTCTTATTTTTTTGTTAAAAGAACTTTTCTTCTTAACTATTTTATTTATTTATTTTTTATTTACTTCAGAGAGGAAGGAGAAGGAGAGAGAGATGGAAACATCAATGATGAGAGAGAATCATGGATCAGCTGCCTCCTGCACGCCCCAAACTGGGGATCCAGCCTGCAACCCGGGCCTGTTTCCTGACGGGGAATCGAACCGTAACCTCCTGGTTCATAAGTCAATACAACCAGTGAGCCACGCCAGCCGGGGAATATTTAAAGAGTTTTTAACACTCTTGAAAATATCAGCTCAAATATTTGAAGTTTGTTGTTGTTTTTTTTTTTATCCTAGCTTGTCTTCATAATGCTCTAAATTGAATTTGATCATACAATTTTTTTATCTAAAGGATTTAATTGAAAATAAAATCTTGGGAGTAGCGATTTCATCTATTTGGCACTTAACCTGTGCTGAGAGGAATATTTGATAAATATATTATTCTCTTATATAATCTGTAATCTGTCTATATACATATATCTGTGTATATATCTGTATATATTCTGTAATTTTATCTATCTATGTATCTCTCTGGGTATACTATTATTGTCTGTATATATTCTGTAATCTGTGTATCTCTCTGGGCATATATATAGATATATTCTGTAATCTGGCCCGCTATACCTCATTCTTCCTCATTCCTCAGGGTAATGATTATACCCATACTGCATAGGAAGAGATCAAGCTCACAGAAGTAACGTGTTTTGGCCCAGATACACGGTGAGGAACGAAGCCGGGTTCCAGCCCTGGCTGTGACTCCCCACTGCATTCCTCGTGTGATTTACCAGATGATTTGGCTCAGCTGCATGGCTTATCCTTTGAGTAGAATCAGTGAATATCTCACTGAAGTGCAGCCACCACAGGGTAAATGGATGCAGTCATCCACGTACCAAAGACCCGTCTGACCTGGTGCCCATGTCACGGAGCGCAGCCCTGCTCTTCTCTCGTGTCATGTAGAATCTGAGGGCAACCCCCTTGTTTACCAATCCCATTAGAATCATCTGGAGAGTTTGTACACCTGTGCTCCCGGACCCCTCTCGGAAAGGTGGTTCTGGGGGATCAAGTGGCCTGCTTTTGTGCAGCTGCTTGGCTGCCCAGCTAGGGCAAGGGTGAGGGCAAGGTTGGGGTTGGGGAGCCAGGCCAAGGGCCTGCACAGTCCTGTCTCCATGCTCTTGGCTGTGGCTGACCAGCTTCTCCTCTTCTCCCTTTTTCATGCAGCGCCTGCGGTAGGCAAGGGCTGGTCTGTCTGAGAGTAGGTGCAGGGGGCTCTGCCTTTCCTTGCGGGCTCTGCAATGAGCACCTGTGTCCAGGCCCAGGGCTCAGACTCTCCCTGGGACCGGGCTTCGGCCAGAGAGTGACAGAGCTTTCTCTTTGGGCAGAGCACTTGGCTCAAGGCAGAAAGTAGCTGAGCTTCTGAGAACCGAAGTCATCTCACACTGAAATGCCACTACTTCACACAAATAACATAGCAGTGCACACACACAGTGCATGCAGACATACAATGTGCATACAGACATGTACACACAGTGTACACACAGCTGCACACAGACACACACAGTGTGCATACAGACACACACAGTGTACATAAGACACACACAGTTTACACACAGTGCACACAGAAACACAGTGTGCACACAGACACACACACACACTGTACACACACAGACACACAGACATGCATGCACAGTGTACACACACAGTGCACACAGATACACTGAGCATATAGATACTCACACACAGTGTACACAATGCACACAGACATACAGTGTGCATACAGACATGCGCAGACATGCACACGCAGTATACCCGCACAGATGCACATACACACACAGTGTGTACACAGACAGGCACAGACACTCACTCATAGTATACACACAGACACACAGTGTAGACACAGTGTACACACACAGGGCACACAGACACACACAGTGTACAGATGCCCATACACATAGACACACACAGTGCACACCCAGACATGCACAGACATGTGCACAGTGTATACACACAGACACACACACAGTGAACACCTTTTCCCTTCCTCTCAGGTTGAGGTCAGGCCAGGAGCCTGGACTACATGTGGTAGCTGGCTCTTCACCTGTAAGTTTAGAGTTATGGTTGCTAAGCACTTAGTTCTGGCAAGGTTGTTTTTTAACTGGAGGCACACCCATTTTGTTTCTCCATTAATAATGGCTAAAAACAGAGCAACTGCTTTTAGTTTCAGAAAATAGTCCTTTTGAAGAACTCCATAGGAGCACTCCAACCTGCAAAGACGGTGAGTGGCCTGGCAGTGTGGCTCAGTGGTTGAGCTTCAGCCTAAGAACCAGGAGGTCCTGGTCTGATTCCTGGTCAGGGCACATGCCTGGGCTGCAGGCCTGATCCCCAGTAGGGGCCATGTAGGAATCAGCTGATCCATTATTCTCGCACATCATTGATGTTTCTATCTCTCCTCCCTTCCTCTCTGAAATCAATTTAAAAAAAAAACTTAAGAGACACACTGACGAGGTATACATTTGCCTCAAGACTTTAAAGAAAACAGAGGATGTTAATAAGATGTATTTTGTTTCATTCTCCACAAAAAGCAGAAAGAACTGTGAACTGTGGGGGTGATGACATGTGATGAGGACTAGCAGACAGGGCTCTGGGGGAACAGGCAGGTCACAGGTTCCAGCCCAGCCTTCCCTGGGGTCCCCATGATCAAGTGTGTGTGGGCGGGTTGCTCGCTGCGGCTCAGCCGCCCTGTCTGCACCTGGAGTCTGCACTTACATTTCTTAGACCGCAGCTTTCTTTCTGTGAATGTGGTTCTTAAGACTTCCTAAGTGCTGTTCCAGAATGAGAGGTGTTACTAGTTTATTGCTGGGCATCCAGCAGACACTCAGCTGACCTCGGCATCGAGGCCCATCCTGCGTTGCCTGGCCTTAGCTCTGAGTACATGTGTCAGCAGATCGGGCTCCAGGGCCAAGGTTGTTTCTTTCTTTTTCTTTCCTTTCCTTCCTTCCTTCCTTCCTTCCTTCCTTTCTTCCTTCCTTCCTTCCTTCCTTCCTTCCTTCCTTAATTTCTTTCTTTCTTCCTTCCTTAATTTCTTTCTTTCTTTCTTTCTTTCTTTCTTTCTTTCTTTCTTTCTTTCTTTCTCTTTTCTCCCTTCCTTTCTCCCTTCCTTCCTTCCTTCCTTTCTTTCTTTCTTTCTTTCTTTCTTTCTTTCTTTCTTTCTTCTTTTCTCCCTTCCTTCCTTCCTTCCTTCCTTCCTTCCTTCCTTCCTTCCTTCCTTCCTTTTTTGTTTTTTGTTTGTTTGTTGTTCATCCTTATCTGAGGATATTTTTTCATTGATTTTTATAGAGAGTGGAAGGGAGGGGGAAGAGACAGAAACATCCATGTGAGGGAGACACATCAATTAACCACCTGGGCCTGGGGCCTGGGGCCTGGGGCCTGGGGCCAGGGCAGGGGATCAAACCTGCAACTAAGGTACATGCCCTTGACTGGAATCGAACCTGTACCCTTCAGTCCACAGGCCGACACTCTGTCCACTGAGCTGAACCGGCCAGGGCAAGTCTGTTTCTGACACTGACACCAACTTCCTGGGAGTGATGTCCTCCCCGAGGGCTCACTGCAGACCTCAGGGATCTGTCCTGGTTTCATATGAGCCTCTCCATGGTTTCTGGACCAACCATAAGGGTTAGCTCTCCCACTGGCCAGCTCCTCCTGTTTCCTAGCCCTCTGCCGCCCTCTAGAGACCACTCTCAGCACGGCCTCACCAAGGTGGCCCTGGTGGCCCTGAGCAAATGAAACAGGGTGACTGAGCTCCCAGTATGAGAATGAGATTGGACCCAATGGGCTGAGGCCGCCCATTACTCCTGGAGCCAATTCAGCAGAGACAGGGATTGCATCCTGTGTGAGCGTTTATAGCAATCCTGCCAGCAGCAGGGGGAGCCGGCGGGCAGCCTGGAGGTTCTGCCCTGACCCCCTCCTAGGTGGCTAGTTATACACACACAGACACACACACACACACACACACACACACACACGCACGCACACGCACACGCACACGCATACACACACGAGGGAGAGACAGTCATGTGCAGCTGCAGTGTTACAGGGGAAGGAGAGGGAAGGTCCTATAACAAGGAAGCTGATCCATGATGTGACACACAGCTCGGCCCCTGCCTGGGCCCAGAGGATGTCAGGGTCCTGAGAAGAGTTCTGGAGGGGGTCAAGGTCTGGCACAGCCACCAAACCAAAGTGTGCCCCGCCTTGGTCTGTGCTCAAACGTACTTCTTTTCTGAGTCATGGCCCAGTTGAGACATCTGACATTTTACAGCCTCATTTCACACCCGTTTCCCAGGGTCTGTAAGAAAACGTCTCCTCTATAGCTAATGAGGGGACTAATTGTCAGACATCTGTGGCTCTGTTCTCATCATGGGCCCCTCCCCCACTGTCATCCTGACGGTGAATGGAACCCACAACCTCTGGACATGGGAGGATACTTCATCCCCTCCGGCCAGGGCAGAATCCATAGCTTTTGAAATGTCATGAACTTGCCGAGACCGGTTTGGCTCAGTGGATAGAGCGTCGGACTGTGGACTGAAGGGTCCCGGTTCGATTCCGGCAAGGGCATGTACCTTGGCTGCGGGCACATCCCCAGTAGGGGGCGTGCAAGAGGCAGCTGATTGATGTCTCTCTCTCATCGATGTTTCTGACTTTCTATCCCTCTCCCTTCTGCTCTGTAAAAAATCAATTATATATATATATATATATATATATATATATATATATATATATATAAAGAAATGTCATGAACTCAGAGGCTCATCTTGACCCAAACTGAAAATTCATACACGTATGTGATAATAACCATTCTCAGTGGGAAACAACCCATGGCAGAATCTCCATGGAATGACCAATGCCAAACACTCACCGTCCCTTCACCCCAATGCACAGGAAGGGGTAGCACCATGCATTTAACTGCTCTGAGGGAAGCAGACACTCCCTGCTGTGTTGGGAACATTAAACTCCCGCTCTTGGGCTTGTGAATTAGCTCTGCTTCCCTGTTTCACCCCTTCCTGAACGCTGACTATGGCATCTGCTCTGACATCATTTTCCACAAGACGCACCCAAAACTCGTGTAATATTAAATGTCAACGGCAATTGAAACATTAACAAGTTAAAGTAAAAGAAAATGATTTTCAACAATAACGTGAGTCCGAGACCTTCTCATTCTCTTGGCAGAACTAAAGGGAGGACTAATTTCAGAATTTCTGACAGTCAAATAGAAGACTTTTGTGTAATCTTCGCATGTGTTCCGTGCTTCAGAACTAGCTTGAAATAAGTTAGTTCAGGGAATGATTTAGGAGTTAATGTGAGGTCCCCAGATGAAAAGCAATAATCCTATCTAATAAAAGAGTGATGTACAAATTAACCAGCACTCTGCTATACCCACAAGCCATGCCCACAAACCACACCCACAAACCAATCAGGAGCAAGTATGCAAATTAACCCCAACCAAGGTAGCCACCGCAGCCACTGAGAGAGCAGAAGGGAGGTTTGGATTTCCCTGGTGATGGAGAAAGCCACGCTTACCACACACCCTGGCTGGTCTAGGCCTCTACTCAATGATACAAAGTTTCAATTATAGAAGCTAAATAAATCCCAACAGAAATGGCTGTGGCCACAGAGAATATAAATAAGTCCAATAGAAATGGTGGCAGCCATGGAACTGGAGAGAGCAGGAGGCTATTGTTGCCCCAGGTGGTGGAGGAAGCCAAGCTTTCCACAGCCCTGGCCTGCCTTGGCCTCCACTTAAGGTTACAAAGTTTCAATTTTAGAAGCTAAATAAATCCCAACAGAAATAGCTGAGGTCACAGAGTGAGCAGGAGGGCTTGGCTCTGCTCCAGGCTACAAAGTTTCAATTGTAGAAGATATATAAATCCTAGATCCCAAGGCCTCCACTTGGGTTGCTGGGGTGTGTGGCTGGCCTGCAAACCACCACAGGCCCCTCGCCCAGGCTGCCCCATGCCCCAAGGGAATCCTGACCCTGATCCTGGACAGCTTTCAGGGCAAGTCAGCCGGCCCCCACCTGTGCACCAGGCCTCTATTTTATCTCATAAAAGAGTAACATGCAGATTGACCATCACTCCAACACACAAGATGGCTGCCTCCATGTGGTCAAAGGTCCTGCCCCCATGTGGACACAAGATGGCCACCAAGGGAGGGCAATTGGGAGGGACCAGGCCTGCAAGGAAAGGCAGTTGGGGGCAATCCAGCCTGCAGGGGAGGGTAGTTAGGGGTGACCAGACCAGCAGAGGAGGGAAGTTGGGGGTGATTAGGCCTTCAGGGAAGGGCAGTTGAGGGCCTGCAGTGGAGAGCAGTTGGGGGGGACCAGGCCTGCAGGGGAGGGCAGTTAGGAGCGAACAGGCTAGCAGGGGAGCAGTTAGGCATCTATAAGGTTGGCAGAGGTGTGGTTAGGGGCTGATCAGGCTGACAGGCAGAAGCGATTAGGAGCAATCAGGAAGGCAGGAAGGTGAGCAGTTGGGAACCAGCAGTCCTGTATTGTGAGAGTGATTTCCGACCGCCAGTTTAGGCCCTATCCAGTGGGATCGGGCCTAAACTGGCAGTCGGACATCCCTTGAGGGGCCCCAGATTGTAGAGGGTGCAGGCTGGGCTGAGGGACACACACAACCCCATCCACGGATTTCATGCACCGGGCCTCTAGTGATAACGAGACTCTGAAATTTAGATCCTTTCCTTTATCGCATTCATTTTCTGTGTCATATAATTCATTAAAGGAGTAAAGATTATTCAAATAAATTCTGCTACAAGAATGTTAAAAACACTTTGAGATGAGTGGTGAGATCTTAGTCTCCACAGCACTACTTTAGGCCTGGCTGGTGTGACCCAGTCGTTCAGCACGAGCCCGAGTTGCGGACTCCATCCCCAGGGAGGGGTGGGCAGGAGACAGCTGATCCATGATTCTCTCTCATCACTGATGTTGCGATCTCTCTCCCTCTCCCTTCCTCCCTTTCTCTAATTTAGTCAAATGCACTTCAGACGGCAAACATGAAGCTCACTGGTGGGACCTGAGGTCACCACAGGTGTGGGGAACTGGTGCTGTTTGGGGGGAGGGGGAGAGCTTCTCTTTGAAAACCTTCCCAGGGCTCATGTTTTTGGTGGAATACTTGTTCTGCACTGACAGCTCTCTGTTCTCTGCCAAGGTATCAGATCCACACAGGTCTGCAGCACTCGATCATCAGGCCCACGCAGCCCAACTGCCTGCCGCTGGACCATGCCACGCTGCCGCAGAAGCTGAAGGAGGTGGGCTACACCACACACATGGTGGGCAAGTGGCACCTGGGCTTCTACAGGCGGGAGTGCATGCCCACCCACAGGGGGTTCGACACCTTCTTTGGTTCCCTCCTGGGCAGCGGCAACTACTACACTCACTACAAGTGTGATGGCCCCGGGGTGTGTGGCTTCGACCTGTATGAGAATGACCACGCTGCCTGGGACCATGATGATGGCATGTACTCCACGCACATGTACACACAGAGGGTGCAGCAGATCCTGGCAGCCCACGACCCCAGGAAGCCTCTGTTTCTCTACGTTGCCTACCAGGCCGTCCACTCGCCACTGCAGGCGCCCGGCAAGTATTTCGAGCACTACCGGTCCATCGCCAACACGCACCGGCGCCGGTATGCAGCCATGCTCTCCTGCCTGGACGAGGCTGTCAGCAACGTGACCCTAGCCTTGCGGGCACATGGCCTCTACAACAATAGCATCCTCATCTACTCATCTGACAACGGTGGCCAGCCCTCGGCCGGGGGCAGCAATTGGCCCCTCAGAGGAAGCAAGGGCACCTACTGGGAAGGGGGCATCCGGGCTGTGGGGTTCGTGCACAGCCCCCTCCTGAAGCAGCGGGGCACGGTGTGCAGGGAGCTGGTGCACATCACTGACTGGTACCCCACGCTGGTGGCGCTGGCCGAGGGGCACATTGATGAGGATGCTCACCTGGACGGCTACGACGTATGGGAGGCCATTAGTGAGGGCTTGCGCTCGCCCCGTGTGGACATCTTGCACAACATCGACCCTGTCTACACCAAGGCCAAGCACGGCTCCTGGGCGGCGGGCTACGGCATCTGGAACACGGCCATCCAGTCGGCCATCCGTGTGCAGCACTGGAAACTGCTCACAGGGAACCCCGGATACAGTGACTGGGTGCCCCCTCAGGCCTTCAGCAACCTGGGCCCCAACCGCTGGCATAATGAGCGGGTCACCTTGACAACGAGCCAGAGCTTGTGGCTTTTCAACATCACAGCCGACCCCTATGAGAGGGTGGACCTCTCAAGCAGGTACCCCGGTATTGTGAGGCAGCTGCTTCGCCGACTTTCACAGTTTAACAGGACAGCAGTGCCTGTCAGGTATCCCCTCGGGGACCCCAGGAGCAACCCTCAGCTCAATGGGGGCGTTTGGGGGCCCTGGTACAAAGAGGAAAGCAAGAAGCCATGCAAAAATAAGGCTGAGGGGAAGCAGAAGAGAAGGAAGACGAAGAAGAGGCTGCAGGAGGCAGGCTCCAGTCCCCAGTGCCAACCGGGTGCTCCTTGGGGGTGACAATCTCAGTCTATCACCTGTTTGCTATACAGAAAGCAAATGTAGTTTCACACTTCCCACCACAGCATCAGACCTTTCTTAATGCCCCGTCACAGGCCACTGGGACCACCTTGCCATCCCCTGGGGCCCTTCTGCTGGGTGCCTGCGGTGCTGCTCCTGGAGCCATCTCAGAGGACACAGGGATATCCACCTCCCTGGCTCCTTAAAAGGCAGTCATGGCCTTATGAGCTCCCCCACTGTGCTTCAGCTGGTGACCAACACTGTGCTTTCTGTTCTAAGAGGATGCTGACCTGCCACAGCATCTGATCCCTCGACAAAGGGATTGGGGACGCAGGTTAAAACTGCCTGTGAGAAGGAGAGCCAAAGGCTGGTCCACTTCCCAGGCTTTGAGAAATAGAATTGTTGTTATTGTTAATCCTCACCCCAGGATATTTTTCCTCTGATTTTTAGAGAGAGTAGAAGGGAGGGGGGCTGGCAGAGAGAGAGAAACATTGATGTGAGAGAGATACATTGACTGGTTGCCTTCTGCATGCAAGCCTGCAACTGAGGGACATACGTGCCCTTGACCTAAATGAACCTGGGAACCTTCAGTCCTCGGGCTAACACTCTATCCATGCCCTCTCCTCACCAAACTGGCCAGGGTGAGAAATACATTTTTTGAGTGAGTTTTTATATGTCTATCTAGGAGCACTTGCGTTTGTGAATTAGCTCTATTTCCAATTTCCTTCCCTTTCCTAGGAAAACCAGCTGCCTTTCTCCAGTGGAGCTGCGTCTCTCAGCACCTATGAGGGGCAGCCACTCAGCACATATGAGCAGCCCCCCAAGCGCCGGTGTCCCTGGAAGACATTCCAGCACAGGCCCATCATGTATGTTTACAGAAAAAAACACTAATTATTTTGTTTTCATAAAGTGCTATGCAAATGACTTTCAATTATTTTATTTTTACTTTCTATATACCATTAAAAATGTATTGCATATCTTCAAGATTACCAAGCACTGTAATATTATAAATTATTGTAACGTGGTGTGAATTCAGAGAATATAAAAAGAAATAATCATCATTGTTCAGCCATTATTTTGAATGTACTAAGATGAACATATTTCTTACAAATTACAGGGAAGTTCAGTGTTTGTACAGAGTTGAGAGACATCTTTATTGTTTCCATAATAAACACCTTATTTATCTATCTTAATTATTAAAATGGTTTATTTTATGGCACTTCCAAGTTCAGTGTAGCTTTTCTGCTTTAACTTTGAAATAATACATTATTCATTTTCACAAACAAAAATCTCTAGTAGTAGGCAATTGATTTGCTAACAAAATAGTAAATAATAGAGTTTACAAATGGATGTTTCCATTTGAGGACTCTCTACCCCCAGCACAGAGGCCAGAGAAAAGTCACGTGTGAGCAGTGTGACTCATGGTCTGCACCGACAATGGAGCATAATTCCAGGGCCACCTCCACAGTTTATGGAAACCAGGAAGAGGCTTATAGATGGTTACTGAATTACTAACACGGACCGAGCGATCACAATTTCATTTTCTTTTTTTCTAAATATATTTTTATTTATTTCAAAGAGGAAAGGAGAGAGAGAAGGAGAGAGAAACATCAATGATGGCAGAGAGTCATGGGTTGGTTGGCTCCTGCCCACCCCACACTGGAGAGGGAGCCTGCAACCCGGGCATGTGGCCTGACCAGGTTGGCGTTCAACCACTGAGCCGTGCCAACTGGGCAAAATTCCATCTTAAATATTTTACTTCTGGAAGATGTATTTCCATTCCATCACATAGGATAAAGGGTTCTTTTCCAAGTCTGTGTTTTGCCAACTATAGATTTAAGTGGATCTAAAAAATCAAAGGCATGTAGTCGGAGCTTTCTTTTCTTTCCAGGACATAGAACACCCAGGTGACTTCTACAACAGAAGCGATTGCTGTGTTAAAAGAGTCTGAGGGATGTAAGTCAGGAAATGCCTTGTTAAATAAACGAAATTGAAGAAGTGACTTTAATACAGACTTTCTCAGGGCTTTAAAATCCTAGTTTTTCCTTTAAACCCCTAACAGAAGGAAATGTGTATGTAACCTTTTTCTACTTTATTTCACCATAAAACCCTGTGTGTTGTGCACTATGAAAGACTAGGCAAAGTGTGGGACAGACTTTGAAAGTTGCTTCTGAAATACAGAACCTGCCAGACATCCCTAGCAAGATGAAAGGGGGGCAAAGAGGCAAATTAGGTGATGGAAATGGACCCATGTGACCCGGGGGTGTTGGTGAACATGGCGGAGTTTTACATTCTCAGTAAACTTTGTCAAGGAGATGAAGGAGCCCGCACCGTTCCATCTGGAAACGGATGGCGTTCATTGCCCTTTTTAAATTATTGATATAGAGAAGAAGGGGGAGAAAGAGAGAGAGGAGGGGGAGGGAGAGAGGGAGGGAGGGAAAGAGAGAGAGAGAGAGAGAGAGAGAGAGAGAGAGAGAGAGAGAGAGAGAGAGAGAGAAACATCAATGAACACCCAGATGCACACAATCATGAGAGAGAATATTGATCAGCTCCCTCGCCCTCTCCTCACTGCCATCCACCTGTTCCCACAACCTCTCCTCATTGCCATCTACCTGCCTCCTACACGCCCCACACTGGGGATAGAGCCTGCAACCCAGGCAGGTGCCCTGACTGGGAATCAAACCATGAAATCCTGGTTCATAGGTCGATGCTCTACCACTGAGTCATGCCGGTCGGGCTGTTCACTGCTTCGAGGAGAACTGCCACCTGTGCAAATCTATGTGTTGCCCTTAAGAAGGGAAAATTTACACCGTCATGTGTAAATAATGAAAAAAGATGCTTCCAGTACTGTCCAACCACACTAGGTTTCACCGGTTTCAAAGGCATCACTGGGTGTCACAGGTGTCACAGGTGTCACAGTGTCAGTGGTGCCCAGCACTGCACCCTGGGCTCCGATCCCTTGTCAGGAAGCTTGTTGAGACCGGGCACATATTCTCAGGTTCATTCCCCTGACAAAGGGTCTCAGCCTCAGGTCCAGGACCACAGAGGATGCTCTTCCTTGTAAGCGCCGTTCCTAACTTCCTGCCCTTCTCCTAACAGAAGAACACCCCCATTGAAAAAGAACCCAGTGGCTCTGCATGAAAGTGTTCTGTGCCACACTCCATGTCTTAGATAAAGAAGTACGCAAACGTTTTATTCAAATAACCAGGCAGGCTGATGCTGCTTTCGGTCAGTCGAAAGTGCCAGGCAAGCCTGAAAGGCCGTCTTTTGTGCCCAACCACCTGCTCCCAGCCCTCCTCTCACTGTCATCCTTCTCCCACACCATCTATTCACTGCCAGGAAACTGCTCCCATACACTCTACTCACTGCCAACACCCATCCACCTGCCCCATGCGCTGTCCTCACTGCCAGCACACAGCCTCATGTTCCCAAGCCCTTTCCCCACTGCATTCCACCCGCTCTCACACCCTCTCCTCATTGCCATCCACCTCATCCCATACCCTCCCCTCACTGCCACCCACCTGCTCCCAAACCCTCTCCTCACTGCCATCCACCTGCTCCCAAACCCTCTCCTCACTGCCATCCACCTGCTCCCACACCCTCTCCTCATTGTCATCCACCTGCTCCCATACCCTCTCCACATTGCCATCCACCTTCTCCCACACCTTCTCTGCACTGCAAGCCATCTACTCCCAAACACTCCCCTCACTGCCATCCACCTACTCCCACATCCTCTCCTCACTGCCACCCCATGTCCACCTGCTCCCATGTCCTCTCCACACGGCAATCCACCCATTCCCACACTTCTCTACAATGCCACGCACCTGCTGCCGCACCCTCTCTTCACTGTCATCCACCTGCTATCACTCCCTCTTCTGAGTGCAATCCACCTGCTCCCATACCCTCCCTTCATGACATTGATCTACTCCCACACCCTACCTTCATTGCCAACCAACTGCTCCCTCAACCACTAATCACTGCCATCCACCTTCTGCTACACCCACCCCTCACTGCCATTCACCCACCAAAACACCCTCTTCTCACTGCCACCACCTACTCCAACACCCTTTCAGCACTGACAGCCATATGCTCCTACGCCCTCTCTACACTGTTGGCCCCTACTGCCATCCACCTGATCCCATGTCTTCTTATCACTGCATCCACCAAATCCCATTCCAGCCCTCACAACCCATCACCTGCGCCCCCATCCTCTCCTCAAAGCCATTCACCTGACACCATGCCCTCTCCTCACTCTGATTCACCTATTATATGCCCTGCCCTCTCTGCACACATCTGCTTCGAGAACAATCCCTCAGAGCCATTAACTGGCTCCCACATCCTACCCTCACTATTACCTACGAGCTCCCACACCCTCTCCTAACGGCCATCCACCTTCTCCCACACCCTGTCCTCACTGCCATCCACCTTCTCCCACACCCTGTCCTCACTGCCATCCACATTCTCCCACACCCTCTCCTCACTGCCATCCACCTACTCCCATACCCTCTCCAAACTGCCATCCAACTTCTCCCACAGCCTCGCTTCACTGCCATCCACATTCTCCCACACCATCTCCTCCTGCCATCCATTGGCTCCCACAACCTCTCCTCACTGACATCCACCTGCTCCCATACCTGTACTAACCGCCATCCACCTTATCCCTCACCCTCTCCTCACTGCCATAAACCTTCTCCCACACCCTCTCCACACTGCCAACCACCTTCTCCCACAACCTCGCTTCACTGCCATCCACATTCTCCCACACCGTCTCCTCAATGCCATCCACCTGCTCCCACACCCTCTCTTCACTGCCATCCACCTGCTCCGACACCCTATCCTCACTGCCATCCACCTGCTCTGACACCCTCTCTTCACTGCCATCCACCTGCTCCCACAACCTAAACACAAAGCCACCCACCTGTTCCCACAGCCTCTCCTCACTGCCATCCACCTGGTCACACACCCTCTCCTCACTGCCATACACCTGCTCCCACACCCTCTCCTCACTGCCATCCACTTTCTCCCACACCCTCACCTCACTGCCATCCAACTGCTCCCACACCCTCTCCTCACTGCCATCCACTTTCTCCCACACCCTCACCTCACTGCCATCCAACTGCTCCCACACCCTCTCCTCACTGCCATCCACCTGCCCCCACAACCTCCCCCAATGCCATCCACCTGCTCCCACACCCTCCCGCACTGCCATCCAGCTGCTCCCACACCATCCCCCACTGCCATCCACCTGCTCCCACACCCTCCCCCACTGCCATCCACCTGTTCCCACACCCTCCCCCACTGCCATCCACCTGCTCCCACACCATCCCCCACTGCCATCTACCTGCTCCCACACCCTCCCCCACTGCCATCCACCTGCTCACACACCCACCCCCACTGCGAACCACCTGCTCCACACCCTCTCCTCACTGCCATCCACCTGCTCCACACCCTCTCCTCACTGCAATCCAACTTGTCCCACACTCACTCCGCACTGCTATCCACCATCTTCCAGACAGTGTCCTCAAGGACATCCATTTGCTCCCACACTCTTTTCTCATTTTCATTCTCCTGCTCCCACTGTCTCCTCAAGGAATACACCTGCTCCCACAACCTCCTGTCACTGCTATGCACCTGCTCCCACCAGCTCAAATAACGGCAATCCACCTTATCACACACCCTCACTTCATTGCAATCCACCACTTCCCACACCGTCTCCTCACTGCCATCCACCTTTTCCCACACCCTCTCCTCACTGCCATCCACCTGATCCCACACTGTCTCCTCACTGCCTTCCACTTGCTCCCACACCCTCTCCTCACTGCCATCCACCTGCTCCCACACCCTCTCCTCACTGCCATCCACCTGCTCCCACACTGTCTCCTCACTGCCTTCCACCTGCTCCCACACTGTCTCCTCACTGCTATCTACCTGCTCCCATACTCTCTCCTCACTGCCATCCACCTGCTCCCACACCCTCTCCTCACTGCCATCCACATGCTCCCACACCCTCTCCTCACTGCCTTCCACCTGTTCCCACACCCTCTCCTCACTGCCATCCACCTGCTCCCACACCCTCTCCTCACTGCCATCTCCTGCTCCCACACCCTCTTCTCACTGCCATCCACCTTTTCCTACCCCCTCTCCTCACTGCCATCCACCTGCTCCCACAGTTTCTCCTCACTGCCATCCACCTGTTCCCACACTGTCTCCTCACTGCCTTCCACCTGCTCCCACACCCTCTCCTCACTGCCATCCACCTGCTCCCACACCCTCTCCTCACTGCCATCCACCTGCTCCCACACTGTCTCCTCACTGCCTTCCACCTGCTCCCATACTCTCTCCTCACTGCCATCCACCTGCTCCCACACCCTCCCCTTACTGCCATCCACCTCCTCCCATACTCTCCCCTCAATGCCATCCACCTTCTCTTAAGCCCTCCCCTCCCTGTCAACCACATGCTCCCAACCCTCCTCTCACTGCCATCCACCTGCTCCCATATCTACCCTTACTGCCATTCTTTTGCTCCCACTCCCTACTTTCACTGCCATCCATCTGCCCCCACATCCTCTCCTGACTGCCATCCACTTGCTCTCACACCCTCTCCTCACTGTCATCTATCTGGTCCCTTGCCCTCTCCTCACTGTCAGTTCCCATCCTACTGCTCTTAGGCCCTCTCATCACTGCCAGTCCCGATTCTACCTCTCCTATGCCCTCTCCTCCATGCCAGCCCCCGCCCACTTGCTCCCACACCCTCCTCTCTCTGCCATTCCTCATTCACCTGCTCCCTCACCCTTTCCTCACTGTCAGCTGCCATCCGCCTGCTGCCACACCCTCTTCTAACTGCTATCCACCTGCTCCCATGCCCTCTCCTCAGTATCCAAATATAGAAGGACTGCCCCAGCTTTACTGGCCAAGCCCTTTTAAATAGTCTCCAGAATAGAGGACTTGCATATGCACTGGCAATGGAACAATCACCCAGCCGATGCCCTTACACCTGGCACCTACTTGCGTCCTGGCAGCCAGGTCCACAATCAGCCCTCACCCACAGTCTCGTGGGCATGGAGCAGGTTTTTGTTGAGCAATCAGTATGTGTGTTGGTGGCAGGAACAACCCCGCTTGCCAGGATCAACAACCAAACACGTCCATCATAAATTCACAACTTGTTTCTCATTGTGAATAAACTGATAATCCATTCAGCTAATAAATATTTTTAAATGTATTTTTAATGATTTCAGAGAGGAAGGTGTGAGAGAGAGAGAGAGAGAGGGAGGGAGGGAGAATCATAAATGATGAGAGAGAATCATGCAGATCGGCTACTTCCTGCATTCCCCACTGCCCCACACTGGAGATTGAGCCTGCAACCCAGGCATGTGCTCTGGCCGGAAATCGAACCCTGACTTTATGGTTCATAGGTCAATGCTCAACCACGGAGCCACACCAGCCAGGCAGTAATTCTTTAAAGACTACTGTTTGCTTGCAACACATCAGGGAACAAAACAGAGGGCAGTGCTCACCCTGTGCAGGTGACCTCCTGCAGTCAGGCAGCATGGATGCACATAACCATTGAGTCACACCCACGCCCAGAGGTATGGGGAGGAGATGGAGGGCAGGCTAAGGGACGCTGCAGTTGGCACCAAGACTATCTGTTCACAACATGTGTATGTGCCACATACAACATGTGTATGATGACCTCGATGGCTGTGGTGACGGCGACATGGGACCAGGTCCCCCTTCAGGGAGTCGCGCCCTCTGGGAAGATATCTGTAAATCACATGACCTGCTTTCTCTCTTGGCTTGGTCCCTCTCCATGGTCCTCATCAGCCTCCAATACAGTTCACGTTCTGCCTGCATAAGTACTCAATCTCCTCCTTTAGAAATGGGATTTATTCCCCCAGCCGAGTGGCTCAGTGGGTGAGCATCTCCCTAGGAACTAGGAGGTCACAAGACCGGGTTGCAGGCTCGATCCCCAGTGTAGGGCGTGCAGGAGGCAGCCGATCCATGATTCTCTCTCATCATGGATGTTCCTGTCTCTCTCCCTCTCCCTTCATAGGAAGGAAGCATTAGAGCAAAACCAAGCAAAACCTGCAAAACTGAGAGCAAACTCTATCGTATTACTTGATGAGTGAGCAGCTGTTCTAACGCTACTTGGAATATCACAGGACACGGTAAATGAGCGAGAGGAGAGGAAGGCTGGGATTGTGAGGGGTGTTTTGTAGCAAGCTGTGAAAAGGAAAAACAGAGCAAGTGTGGCTCTAGCTGCCCTAGAAGGATGAATCCCAGACCACCCACCTACCCGTTTTTATTACAAAGTGCTGGGCCTGGCTGAGCAGTTTTTTTCTTTAAAGAGCAGGCTCTGCCCTTGCTGGTGTGGCTCAGCGATAGAGCATTGCCTGTAGACTGAAGGGTCCCAGATTTGATTCCAGTCAAGGCCACATACCTGGGTTGCAGGCTCCATCCAGTGTGGGGCATGCAGGAGGCAGCCAATCCATGATTCTCTCGCATCATTGATGCTTCTCTCTTGCGCTCCCTCTCCCTTCCTCTCTGAAATCTATCAATAAATAAAAGTAGACCCATTCAAAAAAGAGAGAAGCATCTGCCTAGCTGTGGTCTCTGTGGAGCCCATCCATGCCCGGAGGGAAGGCCCTCGCTGTGGGGCAGGACACCACGGGCCATAGGAGTCAGGCGACCTGACTTTGTCCCTGCCTTTCCATGCACGTCTGTGATTCAAGATTCCTTCCCCTCAGACTGGCACAGCCCTCCAACGCTGTCCGCCATTGGCTTGTGCGACAGTGGGTAAACTATCTCTGACACATGGGAAGCAGCGAGGAAGCCACAGGCCCCGTGACGTGTCCCGTGCTCACTCTGCAGGGTCTTTTCCAGCGGGACCTGGAAGTGGGCCATGGCGAGCTCACTAATCAAGTGACAGTACAGCCTGTCTTTCAGAATCGAAATCCTGACACCACTCTCAGTGTGATGACCACCATCTCTCTAGAGCCAGGACACGGCTGAGGAACACTGTCCCGGACGCTGTAAATCTGAATGTCTATGAGCAAGAACTGGACTGTCACTCAACCACCGAGCTTCAGCCAGTGCCCGGACTGCACGAGCCTGTCGCCAGCACCAGAGGCTCTCCCTGAGGCTCGGAGACCCCGCTCTCTCTCTCTCCCTGTATCCCACAGACATGCCTGCTTTTGGGTTTCCTGATGGAATAACTGACCTCAGTAACACTAAGCAGATGGGCGTTACAAGCACTCACACCGCCATTCATCTCCAGACTTCACTGCCTCACATAGGGTCAGAGCACTGCACCCCAACATCCGCCCCAAGGGTTTCCAGTGAGTGAAAAGGCACCTCAATAGCAGCAGGTACAGAGAGGTTGTTGCCCTATAAAGCCCGAGCACCCCTCCTGGGCTAGTACACCTCTCATTGGCTAGTGCGCCCCTCCTTGGCTAGTGCAAGTAAATGAAAGGTGTAACCCCCGAGGTGCTCTTCACATTCTCAGAAGTAATGGCATAAAGTCAGGTTAACTCAATTACTTTACCTTTCAAACAGAACAATAAGACTCTGAGTATTCATAAAGAAAGCATGTCCACAGCATGTCCATGACATGTTCATGGTCTCATGACCATAAGGGCCTCTTTATTATCGCTTTAATTATGGGTAAATTGGCAGGCGGCTAACTGCTCTCACTCACTGAGCTTCAGGAGGTAGGGAGGAGGTTCCGTACAGACTCAGCCCTGGACCCTCTGGCCCCTGGACGGCAGCGGAACGCGACACGCCCCTCCTGGGCAGAGTCCTCACTCACTAGGCACCCTGCTATCAGGTTGGATGCTAGGGCCTGGCAGACAAAGGGGAGGTAAATGCAGAACTTTCTATGTGACGTCATCTACCAGAGGCACAAGAGAGAACGTCGGTAACTGAAGCCAACCACAGAACTAACTGGCTGTCTCCCCGGCCCCCGGGCTGTGAAGAAGGGCACTCCCTAAATGCAGCTACCACCTTTAGACACGACTGTCAGGGATATTGAGCTCAGGCCTGCGCAGGGCACCTGGGCTCCTATTTTGAATCTGGCCTTTCATCACGTCAAACCCTGAATAAAACATGACTGGAGACCTTCACTCCCACATTAATAGGCAAACACACACACCGTGCCTGTCTGAGTGATGTTTTGTTCTGCACGGTACATGCAAACCAGATAAAACAGCACCTGAGTTAACCGTCTGTGGCTGCAGTAAGCAAGGCAGCTGACAGGAGAGAAGTCATTACTGAAAGATGGCAAACATCATCCAAACCAAGGAGACCTGAACACATCCGGGTGGACAAAGCTGGCTCCACACCAGGGCCATGTCTTGTGGTCGCTGCGTGCGGTGACTCCGGGATGTGGCAGCCGCCAGTCAGGGAGACCAAGGTGAAGGGGAGGGTGCACAGTGGCTCACGGTGGTGCTGTGTTTCGAGTGGATTCCGGCGCTGCCTTGTCCACACACCCTATCTCAACACAACGGTTCCCATCGTTGCCTCTCCCACTCAGTAAATGTTGAGACATCTTCCTCAGGGTCCTCCATCACCAAGCATTATCAATTCCATTGCCAGCAACTTTTGATGTCCATACACATTGTCAACGCTTTTGCAATATGTGTGTGTGTGTGTGTGTGTATGTATGTTTGTGATATATAGAGATATAAAAAAATAGTTTGGTGCAGCCACTATGGGAAAACAGTATGGAGTTTCCTCAAAAATTAAAAATGGAACTACCATTTGACCCAGTGATCCCACTTCTAGGAATATATCCTAAAAAACCTCATACACCAATCAGAAAGAATGTATGCACCCCTATGTGCATAGCAGCACAAGTTACAATAGCTGAGACCTGGAAACAGTCCAAGTGCCCATCAGTAGATGAGTGGATAAAGAAGCTGGGGTACATCTACACCATGGAATACTACGTAGCTGTAAAAAAGGAGGATCTCTCACCCTTTGGGACAGCATAGAGGGACCTGGAGAGTATCATGCTGAGTGAAATAAGTCAGTCAGAGAAAGACAAATATCACATGACCTCACTCATATGTGGAATCTAATGAATAGAATGAATTGACCAACAAAATAAGACCCAAAGCAGGGAGACATGGACCAGACTGACATACCTTGATGTGGAGCTAAGGGACAAGAAGAAATAAAACAAAGACCTTATTTACTTACTAAAGGCCCCGTGCATGAAATTCATGCACGGGGGGGGGGGGGGCGGGGAAGGGGTGCAAGGGGAGGGAATGTCCCTCAACCCGGCCTGCATCCTCTCCCACCTGGGATCCCTCCTGGGATGTTTGACTGCTGGTTTAGTCAGACATCCCTCTCACAATCCGGGACTGTTGGCTCCTAACTGCCCCTCCCTGCTGTGACCTGCTTCCTCTGCGTGACGCAGTGGAGATTCCAGGACCAGCCTCCTCCGTGCTGCAAAGAGCTGCAGGACTCCCAGGCCTCACTACGCAGAGTGGCTACCGGGCCCTACCTCCACTGTGTGTGCAGCCATCTTGTGGCAGCCATCTTGTGGCAGCCATCTTGTGGCAGCCATCTTGTGGCAGCCATCTTGTGGCAGCCATCTTGTGGCAGCCATCTTGTGACAACATTGTGCTAGAGTGTCTCATGAGGGCATCACGCAAGGGCGTGATGCTACCTAGGTTTTTATTATATAGGCTAGGCACAGCCCATGGACATGGGCCATAGGATGGGAGGGGTAGGAGCTGGAGGAGGGGGTTAAGGAAGGAGGGTGGAATGGGAGACATTTGTAACACTATCAACAATAAAAAATATTTAAAAATTTTTAAAAGAATTGTCATGTGTATGCTGGTGTAGTTATTTCATATGTTTAAGTATGTAAACACTCACCCATCTTCATGTAACCACCTATGTAGCTCACAGGCACAGGACACTGTGTGCCAGCTCCATTTTAGGCACTTTCCATGTGTCCACTAGTTCTCCCAACACCCTAGGTAATAATACAATTGTCACCCCCACTTTAGTCAAGTGAAAACCAAGGGACTGCCTCAAATCACACATGCAATAGGTGGCGGGCAGGGTTCCAACTCTCCTCCCTTCGCTGGAGAACACAGGGGTAAGTGGTGGGGAATCCCACTTGTATCTAAATAGGAGGGGACCTTTGAGTAGGCAGTTACCACACACACACACACACACACACACACACACACACACGTGCGCACACACACACACATACACGCACGCACACACACACACACACACGCACACACACACGCTGGACCAGGGCCCTGACCATGCCCACCCTTCTGCCCGGGTGCTGACACGTGCACCCAGCCTCTCTCAGTGGCCGTGAGAATTCTGGACACTGCAGGGCGTCATTGCTTCTAAGAAAACGTGTCCTGTCTGTCCAGGCAGCTGAGGCGCTGCACACCCTCCTTCCCGCCCCCACAGAACCGCAGCCCCGCAGTGTCCTTAGCAATTGTCTCCATGGGACAATCTCCATGCCTTCAACACCTCCTCCCAGACTGTGGGCCCTCTCCATTTCCTCACAAGTCCCTGCCCTTCAGAGTCTCAACGCCCCTTCCCATCTCAGTCCCTGTAGGACACACTGTGGGCACCTTGCCCGTGGACGCAAGCACTTCCCTCATATCTCTACTGCTGCCTGGTGTGGCTCAGTGATTGAGCATTGACCTAGGAAGCAGGAGGTCACGGTTTGATTCCGGTCAGGACACGTGCCTGGGTTGTGAGCTCGATTCCCAGTGTGGGGCGTGCAGGAGGCAGTCGATCAATGATTCTTTCACATCATGGATGTTTCTCCCTCTTCCTTCCACTCTGAAATCAATACAAATATATTTTTAAAAACCTCTTTTCTTCTGCCTATAATCTGCAGAACGCTGTAAAATGGTTTGCACACAGAATAAATATTTGATTTTTTACTTCTTATTGAACGTATGGGGTGACACTGGTTAACAAAATTACACAGGCTCAGGTGCACTGTCCCGAGGCACATCATCTGACATTGCACTGTGTGTGCGTCCCCAAACCTCCATCCAGAATAAGTCTTTATTATAATTCCTGGCAGCAATCACTGCTCTCTTGGCTTCTATCTGGGTCTCAGTGCCCAGTAAAACTTCTTTCCCTTGGAACTTCGCAGGGTCAAGAACCCACACTCTCCTTTGTTTAAGATAGTTTGAAACAGTGTATTTTGTTAAAGGAATTTGCTTGATTTGTAAACAAGGACATTCTTTTTCTTTAAATATATTTTATTGATTTTTTACAGAGAGGAAGAGAGAGGGATAGAAAGTCAGAAACATCGATGAGAGAGAAACATCGATCAGCTGCCTCTTGCACACACCCTACTGGAGATGTGCCCACAGCCAAGGTACATGCCCTTGACTGGAATCGAACCCGGGACCTTTCAGTCCAAAGGTCATCGCTCTACCACTGAGCCAAACCGGTTTTGGCAACAAGGACATTCTTGTAATACAAAAAGCTCTAACTTCTGAATACAGTCCTGCTGATACTGCCAATACTCTAGCTACTAGTACTTTTACTGTGGTAGTCAGTATAAAGTTGAGTCCTTTTATAAAGAACTAAAGGGTATTTAATAAATAGTTGACAAGTAAATGAATTAATAAATGTTGAAGGGATGGCCTTAAAACTACTTAACTCTGAGCTGACTTGTCTGTGGGTTAATAAGTAGTGAATTGTCCGACATCATAAAGAGTTATTTCCTTTTCCTTCAGTGGAAGATGACTGCCACATATTTCAATGCTAACCAGGACTGAGTCATTTCTGGGTATTTTATTGGCCGACCTTCACTGTCCTGTCCCCTTGCTGCTCAGCAGAGGCCCTGATTGGCTGCCGTCCCAGTCCCAGGCCTTGGCTGCTATCCCCACCCTGATCCCAGCTCCCCTGCCCTGAGGTTGTCTCAGATCACAACTGACCCCGGTCCATCTGCAGCCTCCCCCTTGCCGCTGGCCTGGGCGGGTCTGGCCTCCGAGCAGGTGCAGCTGTGCTCAGGTGATGGCTGACCGCCCAGGCGCCCACTCCACTGTTGGATGTGCCCCAGAGAGACCAGCCTTCACCCAACCCGGTGCTCCTGTGCCTCTTTGGAGAGACCCTGTTTCTGAAAATGCTGTCCTCAGTGCCTCTGTGGGTTCCTCACTCCTAAGGCAGCCTGGGAGGCGGTGGAATGGCAGCTATGCCTTCATCTACACATGCCTTCCTTGGACAGATAGAAAAAGTTCCAAGGGAAGGTGGGGTTGGCAGTGGGCATCTAGTGCTGGAGGCCTGCCGCCCCTGACAGATGCTAACACACCACTGACAGGCATGATGGGCAGAGCACACTGCAAAACCCTCAGGCCTCATCTCCAACCTCTGGCCACAAAGGCCAACATCCCGCTCTGAGAGGGGCCCTGTGCCAGGCCAAGGCCACTCCTCCAAAGGTGTGTGCCAGGGCAGGAGCCCCTGGAAGCCTGCCAGCTGCTCACTCGTTCCTGACAGAAGCCTGTTCTGACTCCCACCCTTGGAGCTCACTCCCTCAGGGACAGAGCGACATCATCTCCTTGCAGCCATGGGGGAGGTGGGTTGTGTGCACAACCCCCACCTGAGAGCCCTGGCAGGGGGGACGGTGCTGTCCCCAGGTTTTCTCAAGAAGGGACTCTTGGCCAGAGGCCTGATGAGGACAGAGAGGAAGCTGGGAGAGGGCTGTGGGGGACAGGAGCTCCTGACAGAGTACAAAGGACAGAAAAGGACCAGCGCATAGTAGGGAGAGGATGAGGAGAGTGTGGGACTCCCCCAGAAGCTGGCCAGAGGCCTGCACAGAGCCTGTGAGCTGCAGGAGGCTGAGCTGGGCTTCATCAAAGTGTCAGGGCAGCCATGGGGGCCGGGGGGGATCTGATCATTGGTTCCAGTTTCCACATCCCTGGCCTCATCTTTGCAGTCCCCTCCCCCAGGGGGAAGTGTACCCCTCACACCAGGGACACCTGCGACTGGCCTTGGTCATGGGCTCTTAGCAACCAGGACAGGCCTTAGTGACGATGACACAGGCCGAGGCCTGAATGTCCCCACACAGAGGTCTGGCTCCTGGGGCTGCCTTAAGTGCCACCTGAGAGCCACCACAGCAGGCACTACCCCTTCTGCCAGGGCCCAGGGTAAGACTGGTAAGACAGAACCTCCTGCCCTGAGCCTGCACAGAGCCACCCAGGTGACCTGGGCAGCAGACAGGAATGCTGGGCATTGTAAACATCATGGCACCTAATGAAGCGAGAGCCCATGAATTTCCACCATGGCTCTACATCAAAGGGACAATTAGAATCTATAATAATAAAAGCCTAAGTGACCATCTCAATCGAACGGACGAACAAACAGGCTGCAGGGGTGACTAGGCCAGCAGTGGGGTTAGTGAGGGGCGACCAAACAACTGAGCAGCAAACTGCGTGGGGTGACCAGGCCAGTGGGGGGGGGCAGTGAGGAGCGACCAGGCTGGTGCGGGTAAGGGGGTTGGAGGCAACCAAGTTTTCAGGGGGGCAATAAGGGGTGAGGTGACCAGGTCAGTGGAGAGGCAGTTAGGGGCAATTAGGCACGTAGACAGGTGAGCAGTTAGGAGCCAGTTGACCCGGATTGTGAGACGGATGTCTGACTTTTGGTTTAGGCCTGATCCCCAGGTCAGACTCCCCAAGGTGTCCCAGATTGGAGAGGGTGCAGGCTGGGCTGAAGGAATCCCCCTTCAATCCCGTGCATGAATTTAATGCATCGGGCCTCTAGTCTATATATAAAACCCTAATGTGCAAATAGACCAAATGGCAGAACTACCAAATAACCAGTCACTATGATGTGTGCTAACCACCAGGTGGCACACGTGGAACATGGCAGGCATCAGCAGCAGGCAGCAGAGTGTGGAACATGGCAGGCATCAGCATGGCAGAATGGTGGACCAGGTGATGGGGAGCACTAGACCAGGGGGGCACTGGTTGCTGTCATTGGGGAGAGCCTCTGGTGGCTACTGAAAATTCTTTGCTCCCACGTGCCATGGTCTGCCCAGCCAGCACTCACACCTTCTACTGGTGCCCAGCACTGGTCCTGATCGCTCAGCACCATCAGTGGGTTGGAGGAGCCGCTGCTGGCCCAATCGCCCCTGAGGGCTTCTCCACCTCCCCCAGCTCTTGAGGGGCTATCAGTACAGCAGTTGCCGCTCACACCTGCTTACAGTGCCAGCCCTGCTCAGACCCATTGCTGGCACCAATCCCAGTTGCTCTGCACCATCAGTGGGTACTGTCAGCTTGTAAGGGAGTGGAGCTGCCAGCAGACAGGGGACAGGGGGCCGTGGCAGGAGGGGCCAAGCAGGGACACAGAGTAAAGCATAATAATCCCTCTTTTGGAAAAACTGCTGTTTGAAACTGCTGTTTGAAACTCTCTGCTATTTTTTGATAGTCCTTTGTTCTGTAAGTCAACCCTTATTTTAGATGGTCTCTTATTCTATAAAATAACTTTTTTTTTTACTTAAATAAGAGAGAAGATAAACTATCTAACCTTGCAGGCCAGCCATATAACGTAAAGGAATGATACTAATAATACTCTCATATTCTCATGCCAGATATTTGTTAGTTATGTGCCCAAGGTTACAAGCTATCTGCAAAAATAACTTACACAGAGCTCTTTGTAAAGTTTGCAGACAAATAGCTAGAAAGATATAAATAGGAAAAGCTTCCTCCATGTTTTTGCTCAAAAATTTGGGAGACATCTCCCTCTGGGCCCACTGGCATTAACAGACTCCTGATTAATTGGCTTGTTAAGGTGTCCTATGTGGCTGACTTACAATGTAACAGGAAGATGGGCCAAGACCCACCCCTAGCCCACTGCAGCCTCGCAGCCCACAGTTTCTTTCAAGGTGCAGGGATTCGTGCACTGGACCCCTAGTCAGATTATAAAAGGCCCATACTGACAGCCCTTAGAGAGTACAAGGAAGGAAATAGACCAGCGAGGGGAGGAGGGCAGGCCCTGCAGGAATCCTGGGGAGAGGTTCTGGGGGCTGGGACCAGCTGGGAGTCCAGGGAGGATGGGACCTGGTGATGGATAATGGATGGGCTATAAGTTGTGAGATAAAGGGCTTACAACAGTGTCTTACAGCAATTTTATCCTCCAACTTGTTTTGTTCCTCCCACCAGCCCACCCACGTTTCTGAGCATAAAAATCACCACATAAAGAATGTTGTTGTCAACTGCCGGGTATCCAGGGACACCATTGCCACGGCAGCAAGGACTCACCATAGCCAGGTGGAAACAAAATGTCCCACAAGGTCGCTGCAGAACTGCCTTTGCTTTGTGACTGGGAATCGAGCCTGCAACCTGACATGTGTCCTTGACCCAAATCACACCTGGGACCCTTCAGTCTGCAGGCAGATGCTCTATCCACTGAGCCAAACCAGTTCAAAAATTATTTAAATGCCTGATGTCCACCTGTCAGCCAGGACAGGAGCGGGTCTGGCAGATCCTAAAGCTCATAGCTCTTCAGAATAGTCAGCCCTGATATGGGCAATGATAGCCACACACTCATGAGACTCATTAAAGTCCTAAGAAACTCAAGAGCACTTAAAACCAATTGCATTTGGGCACAAGGAGTTTGAGGAGAAATTTTCTGGGGAGAGTTCGGATGGACTTGCTCGCAATCCATGGGAAGCTGCATTTCCTGCATTTGGAGAAGAAACCACATGAATGTCAGCAGAGATTAGCTATGTACGATTTCTACATAGCCGGTAAGAGAGCTGGTGCTGGTTTGCACGTCCTGGTGAGTATGAACAGGGGTCACAGTGGTGTTACATCCGCATTCGGAGATGCTGAGCATCCTCAGTGGAAGGGTTACCTCCTGTCAAATCCTTTTGGGACACTTGGCCCTCTTTGTCTCATCTATTGCATTAGAGGTCACAAGGGACAGGGACCCCAAATGCCTCATCTGCAGGGGCACTAAAGAACTAATGCCACTAACGCCACAGGTTTCAACAGCTCAAGCCTGAGGCACCACCAAAGGCACTTCCAGGCCTGTCATTGTTAGATCCTGGGAGGGAGGGAGGGGATGGGTCCTTCAGTGCCACCTGAGAGAGCCAGAATACATATAGAATGCTGTCTTGAGACAAGCATTCCTGCAGTCAGAAAATGGAAAGCTCCCTTTGTTTCCCACAGGTCCGGAGCCTGAGCCAATCCTGCAGGTGTGCCCGCTGCGCCCCTGGAGGCCACAGGGTGTGCCCTCCTCCCAGGACGTCAGATGAGGAGGGGAGAGGATGCGCCAACGCCTGGTCAGCTGAGTGTTTCTGTTCATCATTCTCAGCTGCGGCACGGAGTGCACGGTGCCTGCACAGCAGAGAAGGAGATAAAGGCTTCTATTGTAGAAATAAACGAGTTCTCCATCGATTTCTTTAAACACTCTTGACATCAACATACATATTTAGACAAATGCTTAAAGATGCACAAAATATACACAATGTGCACAATGCCTACATACAATATATACATATATACACAATGTACAGATACCTCCATACAACATATACATATATACATAAACACAATACATCATACACACATACATAAAACATGAAAATACAGAAAACATACAAATACATGGATAATATATATAACACATATATAATATACCCAAAATACATAAATAATACACACATACATAAAACATACAAACAAAACAAACACACATGACCTCTGTCTCCAACTGCCTTCATAGATGTGTTTGCTCAGCACGTCTCCCTCCACGTGTTCAGAAAAAGCCTTGTCTCCTCCCCACGCACACAGCCTACCTCTAAGCTTCCTCACTCATCCATCTCACCTGGTGGCCATGCCCAAAGGCACCGGCCTGTGCTCCTCCCCCCTCACCTCCAATGCCAGGGACTCAGCAGATCCCAGAAATCGTCCCCAAAATGGTCTCTCAAATTCATTCATTCTTCTTCATTTCCACAGTCACTAAACAACCCAGATTCTCTGCCACCATGCCCACCCATCCATCGGGCGCAGCTGCCAGAATTATCCTACAGAAACTATTAACTAATACCAGTCACTGACTTAACACTGACCTTGGGACTCTGTGCCTTTAAGATGAACTCATGTCAACACCCATTTTTTCTTCTTTTAAAAATATTTTTATTGATATTAGAGAGGAAGGGAGAGGAAGGGAGAGATAGAAACATCAGTGATGAGAGAGAATTATTGATCAGTTGCCTCTTGCACACCCCTTACAGAGATCAAGCCTGCAACCTGGGCATGTGCCCTGACCGGGAATCGAACTGTGACCTCCTGGTTCATAGGTCGATGCTCAACCACTGATTCACACTGGCTGAGGAACACACATTTTTCCAATGTCTTCAGCAGTTTGCTGAGTGCAGTGACCGTGAAGATGGAAAGGCATGGGCTCCAGGTGCCCTCAGGACTTGCAGGACAGTGGGACACATACATTGTCGTTGAATACAGCACAGTACATGCAACCACAGAGCCTAAACAGGCAGAGCAGCACGGAGCACAGGGTTCCCCTTCTAGTACTTCGAAGTGGAGGCCTGTGGGAGCATGGGGAGGGCCGCCGAGTAAAGGAATAGCCCATGCCCAGGGCACAAGCACAGAGCAGCTCCAAGACCCACTTCCTGCATCTGCATCCACTGCTGAGAATGCTGACATCGAGAACAAGGCAGAGCTCAATGGTTGAGCATCAACCTATGAACCAAGAGGTCACCATTGACTCCCATCAAGACACATGCCTGGTTTGGGGCTTGATCCCCAGTGTGGGGCATGACAGAGGGAACTGACCCATCATCCTCTTTCATCATTGATGTTTCTATACTCTCTCCCTCTCCCTTTCTCCCTAAAAGCAATAAATAAATATATATATATTTTAAAAACTTCCAATAGCCGCCATTCCTAGACGCCGACGTCTGATACCTCCTGTGACAATGAGGACAGTAATAATGGTGCTCGGGGCACTGAGGGTTAGCAGATGAAGTGCTTTGATGAGCAGTTCCGCCTTGAGGACCACCTCACATACCTGCACCCCAGCTGATAAGACTGTGTGCATTTAATGCTCCGTGCAGCACTGTGAGAGCAAAACGTAAAACTGGAAACAGCACAGTAACTATTTGACTATTCAGTTAAACATAGGGCACGTGCACACCCTGCACTTGGAGATGTCTCCCAAGGGTCATCTCGCCGCCTCTGGGGCCACATTGCACTCCAGCTGTTGCCGTGGCAACCGGAGGCTGGCAGTGCAGCTGACAGCCCTCCCCCTCCACTGCGCAGTTTCCTACCTTTTGCCCAGAGTCTGTCAACACCTGGTTAACTGAGAGGAAGTGCAGCTGGTCCAGCCCAGAGGCAAACCCAGACCTCTCGAGAGGGCCTGAGGCATGTCTTGATCCCCGCTTCCATCCCCAAGAGTGGGACCCAGAACGAAGCATGGCTCTTCTGTCCCTGGCAGACAGTCGGAGGTGCTTATACACTGCTCCTCTGGACCCAGGCTTCCCACGTGGACCAGGCACTGATAGCACACAGCGGGAGCTGCCTCTCCCATCCCCCACCTCCACCTGACCTGGCATCCCAGCCCTGCATCCCACTCACAAGCCTCAGACCTGCACTGGAAAAGGACTTGGAAAAAGCCCGCAGGGCAGGCACACAGTATAGCTGATCCATGCAACAGGCAGCTCGTCTTTAATTCCTGGTGATGAATATTTTAAGTAACAGTAGCAATAACAGCCTCTTACCCTTTGGCCTCTTTGTGATGCTTAGAATTTGGTTGATAATAATAGCTCTTCAAGGACAGAGGAAAATCAAAATCACTTATTTTTCTTTTTTTAAAAATATATTTTATTGATTTTTCACAGAGAGGAAGAGAGAGGGATAGAAAGTCAGAAACATCGATCAGCTGCCTCTTGCACATCCCCTACTGGGGATGTGTCCACAGCCACGGTACATGCCCTTGACCAGAATCGAACCTGGGACCTTTCAGTCCGCAGGCCGACGCTCTATCCACTGAGCCAAACCAGCTTCAGCAAAATCACTTATTTTTCAAGAGCCTGAAAGGCAAAGGTCCTCCTGAGAAGTGGTACAAGCTACTTCCAAATAGAAATAATCCTCGAACTTTCTGAAAGCCTGTGGGAATTGTGAGTTTCGATAAAAATAGATTTAAGCTCCATCTGAGAAAAACACAGTGAGCAGACTTAGAGAAAGCAAAGCACCTGCCACAAGAAAGCCTTCAGGTCCCACAGAACAACTGTGGGCTCCAGTGCAGCGGCCCCCACCCACCTCAAGGGATCATTAGTGAAGGTCACAGGTCAAAATCCAGGGCTCTGCTGTCCTCAGGGCCGTCGATCCCTCCTCGTGCTTGTCTAGAAAGCTGAGTGTGATTGCAACAGGACACTCGCCCTTTCCAAGCCTCACTTTGCTCGTCCATGAAATAGGTACAGTGGCCCACTGTCCTGCAGGGGTCCTGGGAGATTCAACTTAAATGCACCCAACACGCTGAGCACAGAGATGGGCACATGCTATGTGCCCAGATGTTACTCAGTGTCACTGTGACATGACATGTCATTGGAGAAAAAGTAAAGTGCTTTTAAAGAAGTACTAATGGTTCTTGAGACACGTGCTTGAGCTTGCCAGGCAGAGCTCAGAGCAGCGATGGGGCTGAGGGAGGGGGAGTGAGGAGCTGCCTGCAGAAACCTCTGGTGCCTTCTGTCAAGGTCACATCTTTTCCAGGCAACTCTGCCTCTGATATATAATTCGGTAAGACAAGGCATCTGGAAAACAATCAGGATGCCTCCCTCCAGCTCCTACTCATGATGAATCACTTTACCTCATGCACACGTTATAAACCCAAACTCCACATAACGGAGGCGTGCAGCAAAGTTCCATGAAGATCCCCAGGACTGGCTGGAAGCCGGCTGCTCTCTCGAACATCCTGTCTCTGAGGATGGCCTCTAGGAACAGCCAATAGGAGGTGTTTCAGAGCCACATAGTTTGTGAATTGAAAGGCTGTGACAGAATGTCGCATCCATCCCTCCATTGTATAGCCTGGAAGTAAGAACATGGAGAAACAGTCTATAATGTTCCTCAGTGGAAATGGGGGAAAGCAGTTACAGTGATGGTCCCACGAGGAAGGGTGCACTCTGACACATCGTCAGGAGCCTCTGGGCAGAACAGAATGAGCCAGAAAGGAGGCGGGAATTCTGCGAAAGATACCGTTCTCAGCAGACACACGTTGTTTTCTTTTTAAACATATCAGGGCCTGTGCCTCAGTTCCCCTCCAACCCCTCCCCCCCCCCCAGCTTAGGCCCAGCCCGCCCTGCTCAGATGCTGAGTCGCTCTTGATGATGGCAAATGGCACATGGACACACAGACTCCATCCACACGACTGTGGGTTTAACCTACAGAAACCCAGGCACCTGGGCCCTTGCTACTCCCACCTCCTCCCATGTACCCACAGGGCCGGCTGTCTGTGTCCTCGCCTGTCAACAAGAATAACAGCAACAAAACATCTTCCCTTTGCCCTGTAATGTTATGGTCATAATTCACTTCATCGATTACTGGAACATACCAGGCACCCTAAGAAATAGGTACCTTTGTATCCCTTTGGTAGAGATGAGACTCAGATGGAGAATGAGCAAATATCCGAGTCACAGACCAGCAAGGACTCGGGGACCAGCATCCTCCCATTCTCAGTGCCCACACTCCTAACCACTAGATTCAACTCTAAATTACAGCACCAACAAGTGAGCATGGGGAGAGCCAGGGTCACCACCCAGCCCTGTAGATGCCAGCCCAGGCCGTGTAGAGGGCCTTGTGTGGCTGGTCTCAGTGCACTGTCCCCTGCTGCCACTAGGACTGGGGCTGGCTCTCTCCAGGACTGCCCCTGCCTGCGGTCTCCTGGCCTAGGGATAGACCATCGGGAGGTCCCACCTACCTGGCCAACACCACTCCTAGCGAGCCCTTCCTGCCTCGCTCCGCTAAGCAGGATTCACCACCTTTGGACACCACATGTTGGAAGCTGGCCACTGCTCTTCTGGGCACCAGGCTCAGGGCCAGGTTCATCTCCTCTTCCCATTGGCCTGGAGACTTGAGACCTGGATCCCTCCACTCCACATTTTTCAAATCTCCACAGTCACCAACTAGGCTCAATGTAAAATAGCTCAATGGGAGCCTTAGCCAGTTTGGCTCAATGGACAGAGCATCCGCCTATGGACCAAAGGGTCCCACGTACCTTGGTTTCAGGCTCCTCCCTGGCCTGGGCCCTTGTCAAGACTCATGCAGGAGGCAACCAATGGATGTGTTTCTGGCACATCAATGTTCCTCTCTATCTTTCCCTCTCTCTTCTACTCTCCCTAAAAACCAATGGAAAAATATCCTTGGGTGAGGATTTTTAAAAAATTAAATTAAATAGCTCAATTGGATGGAATATATCAGCACTTTTATTTTAACTTATTCCTGTGTGTATATACATTAAAGTATCCTGTCTAATAAGAGGTAATATGCAAATTGACCATCACTCCAACACACAAGATGGCCACTCCCATGTGGTCAAAGATGGCTGGCCCAATGTGGACACAAGATGGCCACCACAAGATGGCCAACAGGGGAGGGCAGTGCTTAATTTCAGTCTAGTTATCTCCCTAATGCACACCAGCCTTGTTAAAGAGAAAGCATTGCTTTGAGCATCTGAAATGCATTTTCTCCTATGTGAACAGCTTGAAAACAGTGAAGCTGATGCCAACTCTCAGAATGCTAGCTGTAGGGAGACCTTTTCCACTGGGCATAATTAACATCTGCAGCTCTAAGAAGCCATTTCCCTTGGGTCCTGGGAGGCCCTGAGCATTGGGTTTTGCTCAAGTCATAACCCTCAGATGGAGCAATAGTCATTGCCCGCTCGTTCCTGCAGGCCCCTGTGGACAGTTATGGGATCATAAGCTAAGATGCTCTCCTCTGAACCAAAATGACCTCTCCCAGTAGCATCATGACATTGACCTACTCTACTCACTGAATTTCACTGAGTTTAATCTACTCACTGAATGTTCTTTTCAGTCATACATTCAGCAAAAGACTTTAAACTTGGGCAGGCAGGAAAGAAGGCTGATAGATACTAGTTTGGCACAAAGGGAAGATTTGTTGTTTTTAGTAACTTTCTTTGTAAACTCCTGTGGCTCATCATTAGTGTATAAACAAATAGCGGGTTATTTACATGACAATTAAAGGTGAGAAGGGGCCCATGTGCAGAGTCCACGTTATCACAAATAGACATGGGAATCTGGTTCTGTCCGGAATACAGTCCCTGCTGAGTTGCCTCCCACATGGGCCAGGCTCAGGGGCTCCAGGGCTTTTGTCCTGAGCCCAGAATCTGCAGCGAGTGGTGGAAACAGCTGCTCTGTGGAACTAGGCCTGGAGACCGGTTCTTCTCTTACCATGCGGGCAGTGACACTGGTCAGGGCACTGTGCCCACTATGCCTCTGGCTACTCTCTGAGGTCACAGAGCACTATGGCCCCTGCAGCCTCCTTCATAAAGACCTCATGCTGTGACTTTCCTTGCTTCTGGGTTCGCCCACCAAAGCACAGAGACTTATCTGCAATAGCCAGACCCAGGCCTCCACACTTGGGCCTCTGTATTAATATGCTATTTCATTGTGAAGGGCAAAGACGGTTATGTAATTGAACTCACACTCCACAAGAGTTCATATTCTTTTTGTGAATATATTTTTATTGATTTCAGAGAAGAAGGAAGAGGAGAGAGATAGAAACATCAATGATGATGTCTGCCTCTTGCAGACCCCACACTGGGAATCAAGCCTACAACTCAGGCATGTGTCCTGACCAGGAATTGAACCGTGACTTCCGGGTTCATAGGTTGATGCTTAACCACTGAGCAACACCGGCCAAGCAGTAGCTCATATTCTTAAATACTGGGTGATTTCCCTTAATTCTCATTACTGACTGTATTCTGTTTCTCTATATATCCCCAGTAATTTGCTCTCCTACTAAACTGGTCTGGGGTTTGTTTCTTTCAGGCTCTTACAAATGGGTTTTAATTATGCTCACATACTTGTCCAAAATGGAGTCTTCTAAAGGCGTCCCACTGCACTGATTCCCCAGCTCCTGGCGAGGTCCAGGGAATCCACACTCATACGGGGTGAAACTGGACAGTGGGAAGGCACGCTGAAACCCAGGCATGGCAGAGGTCTGCGAGCCTGTGGAGAGGGCGAGCTTGTGGAGAGTGTGTGTAAACTTGGGAACAGAAGTGTGCGACCGTGCAGAGAGGACTCAGGACTTGCTCCCTTGTTCGGGAGACCACCAGACTGCTTTGTTTTACAACCCTGGGGGTGCAGACTCATTTGGAGAGAGGCTGAGTTGTCTGACAGCAGGTGGAGATCGGCGGCAGCTTTCTCTCGGAGGTGCGTGCAGCCATTACCACCTGGCACAGAGACACAGGTGCCGCATAGGGTGGAACTGACGCTGCCTGCTCAGCCCAGAGACTCTGCCCATCCAACCTGAACACAGCTTACCCTCACAGCCAATTGGCCTGGAGGTCAAACCCTCCTAGTGATAACAACAATAATCTAGGCTTAACTTCAACAATACTGTACAACCCATAAAGGATTGCAGTAAGAGTATCCACTTCAAGTAACTGGGGAGGCTGAGCCACTGTCCCTTAGAGGACATCTACCACACAAAGCTAATGGACCAACTCAGGAAAGCAGCCACAATGCAGAGAAATGAAAAAAAATCAGGTGTGAAAGAAATGGAGAAAAAAAAGATGACTAGACATAGAGTTCAAAACCACAGTAATAAGGTTTTTCAAGAGGCTCCTAGAAAAGGCCAATGAGCTTAATGAGACCTACAAGGAAATGAAAAAGACCTATGAGGAAATGAACGAGACCTACGAGGATATGAAAAAGGACCAACTAGAAATTAAGCATACACTGGCTGTATGCTTAATAAAAAATATTACACAAAGACCTAAAAGCAGTCCAGAGGACCGCAAAAAACAAGTCAAAGATTTGAAATACAAAGAAGCAAAATTCTGTCAGCCAGAAAAGCAAGAAGCCAAAAGAATCCAAAAAATTGAAGATAGTGTAAGGGGCCTCTGGGACAATCTCAAGCATACCAACAACTGAATTATAGGGGTGCCAGAAAAAGAGAGAGAGCAAGATAATGAAAACCTACTTGAAGAAATAGTGACTGAAAACTTCCCACACCTGGTGAAAGAAATTAACTTAAAAGCCCAAGAAGTGCATGGAACCCCCAAATATAGGGATCTAAAAAGGACCACACCAAGACACATCATAATTAAAATGCCAAGAGCAAAAGACAAAGAGAGAATATTAAAAGCAGCAAGAAAAAAACAGTTAGTTACGTATAAGGGAGCACCCGTATGATTGTCAGAGGATTTCTCAACAGAAACAATGCAGGCCAGACGGGAGTGGCAAGAAATATTCAAAGTGATGAATAGCAAGAATCTACAACCAAGATTACTCTATCCAGCAAAGCTATCATTCAGAATTGAATATCAGATAAAGTGCTTCGCAGATAAGAAAAGGCTAGACGAGTTCATCACCGCTAAACCAATATTATATGAATTGCTGAAAGATATTCTGTAAGAAGAGGAAGAAGAAAAAGGTAAAAATATAAATTATGAACAACAAATGCACATCTACCAACAAATGAATCTAAAAATCAAGTGCATTAAAAATCTGATGAACAGGATAAATTGGTGAATATAACAGAATTATGGACATAGAGAGGGAATGGACTGACAATTCTTGGGGAGGAAAGGGGTGTGGGAAGGGCAGCAAGAGACTGGACAAAAATCATGCACCTATTGGAGAGGACAGTGGTGGGAAGTGAAGGCGGAGGGTGGAAGGGAGCTATAGGGGGGGGAAGGGGGAACAATGTAATTAATAAACTGAATAACAATTTTAAAAAATGGAGTCTTCTAATGCTGGTCTTCTTCTCTCCTAACAGATATTTAGCTACCTGCCGTCACATGACAGTCTTGTGTCTGCTGATTCCTCGCAAGTGCTGATTTCTGCAGAAGGGTTTGCATGTGTCACGTGCTCTGACATGCTACCCGTGTGAGGGGACGCCTGCTCTCTGGGGCCAGATCAGATCTTCCGCCTGGATTGCTGGGTCCTCTCTGCAGGCCCGCGTCCTCCACGCTTTGGAACCTCACAAGGGTTTAAGTGCCTTTAGCGGGAAAGTAATTTCCTGTTTAGAAGGTAAAGTGAAATCAGACCCAGATGCTCACGGTCATTATACTTTCAATTAAACACTCCTGGCAACAGCAGTGCAGTCATTTCTAAGTAATCATTTCAGGCTCACTCTCTCTTGGTGCTCATGAAAAGTTACACAGCGAAATCCTGGTCAGATAATATTTTCTGGTATTGCGAAGCGTTTAGTCCCTGTTGTTGTCATCAGAAGAGCATTTAACTGTGGGTGACAGGAAGCAGACAAATAGGTAATGGATTATGAGTAATTTGAGAGTGGAGAAGAGAAGGATGCTGGGGTGGGGGTGTGGAGGGGGAGCAGCCTAGAGGAGGGTGTTCCCAATTGAATTGGAAAATATCTTTTTGAAAACCTGCCTAGAATGAAGCTGCTTGATTGCTTGAATGTTATTTTAAAGGTAGAACATGGCAAGACTCTATAAAATCAGTGACTAATTCTCTACCTGTACCAATAATAATTATCTCATTCTTTTAATAAGGCTTTTTTAAATACTTTTAAGACCACCTAAATTAGGAGGTCAATGACTAAAAAGGTTCTTCTAGGAGGAAAGGTGGTCTGTATGCAGGTCAGCCTCGCCTGAGAACAAGGCCCTCTTTGCAGTAGGGTGTTGGAGAAGGAGAACCTCCTGAGGCCAGGGAGAGGTGAGTGACCAGGAGTCGCCTCAAGAGACGAAACAATGGTCCATGAGCAAGCTGCTGCATCTGAGCTGGACTTGAGACAGTGTGAGGCGGACCGACAGGCACCAACCCAGGTGCTCTTGCGCTCCTTTCACCCTGCACTCCAACCACATTGTTTCTGGAACAGACTCTGAACACATGTTTACGGGTTGTGCCTTTGCTCACGCATGAGGTTAGCCACCCTGCTGCCACCTTCCTGCATAGCTCTCCTTCTCTAAGGCCCTGCTTACACACTGTGTCATGGTCTGAACAAGGTGCCCTCCTGGACAGCCTGGCTCTGGCTCTCGGTGGCAGCCTGGGCTGTTCGTGTCCAAGCTCACAGAGGCACTTAGGTGCCTTGGGGCCTCATCACTGAGCATGAATATCACTTCATTCAAGAGTGAGGTGGGAGGGGCGGTCTGAAACCACAGGAGGTAGACGTGTCTGTGTACTGTGGGGTGCAGTGTTTGATTAGTCTGGGTCCTCTCAGAATCTCCCCCTCTTTTGTATTCTAGGGATAGAAATAAAGCCCTGCTCCTGTGGCCTGTCCGCAGGAGGCGGGCTGTGGCAGTGCATGAGTTGCAGAGCTTAGCTAGAGGCGAGACCTGGTCTCTATGAACAAATTGTGACTTGACCACACTACATATCAATTTTCTGCCAAGACTTTGGGCCCTTTTCTCACTTGTCAGTGATAATGTCCCAAAGGCTGCATGTCCACCGACACCCTCCCGTGGGGAAGGGAAGTCTGGCTCTCTACACCCCCTCACTGGGTCCCTGGTTGTCCTTGTGACTCTGCCGCAACTAATGGAATGCATGGAGAGGACACTGTGTGACTACCAGGGTATGGAGCGCCCACTGGGCTCAGGAACGTCATTCCCAGGCGCTCTCTCACCTCTGCTCACAGGCTGAGGGCCAACGGCAAGTGGAGAGGTCACCTGCACATGCCCCTGCAAATAGACCCAGCCTCTCAGGGCCTCCAGCCACCCCAGCCCACATGCCTGGCGTGTGAGGAAGGAAGCACCAGACAACAACTGTAGACCTCATGTCCCCGTCACCACAGCCACTGTGCAGTGGAGACAGCCAGCCCCATGCTGCCTTTCTGAATTCCTGGCCCACAGAATCCATGAGCACAATTAAACACTCGTTTTATGGCACTAAGTCCTAGGTGGGTCATTACACAGCAATAAATAACTGAAAAAACCTCTCTCACATAAAAAATGATTTTATTCTGACCACCCCTTAGCTGATGCACAGGGCAGGCCAGGTGACATGGAACTAAAAACAACTCAATCATTTCAATGGTTTTGAACAACAAAGGCTCAGTCCTTACACTGCGAGCTGCCTGGGAGCACGGAGCCCCTCTTCTAGGTCCTTGGGCTGACGGTAACTGCCATTGCCTAGACTGGGAGGCAGTCACACCTCTGGAGGGCCTTGTACCAGAGTTTAAATGCAAGACCTGGAATGACACAGTCACTTCTGCTTCCAGCTCACTGGCCAGACTATTCACCTGGCTCTGCCCACCGAACAGGTGCAGCCTGCTCATCCTTTCTATTGTTTGAGGAGGAGAGCTGGAGATGCTGGGGAAGCAGCACCAATGACTATCTGCAAGTTTTCCAGCTCCACCTGCCATACCAAGGGCCTCGACGCTGATTCTCTCTTCCCAGGACCTCCTGTTCAGGCTCCCCATCCACAAGGCCAGGAGCCTCTTCAGCATAGCCATTCCACCACTGGAACCACATCTGCCACTAGTTGTCTTGCCCACCCTTCCTATATATTATCTGCATATAGAGCAGCTGCCAGTGGTGGTTTCCATGACAACCAAAACTATCTAGTGCTTTTGCTAAACTTCTAATCACCAGGTGTGTGTGTGTGTGTTTTTTTTCCTTTCTTTTTCTGTCTTTTCTTTATCAGAGCCAAAAATCAGACAGAGTTCATCATTACTCTTTCACCTCAAAGAAAACACGCCAGCCAGAACTCATATCTGTGCCTGTAATGTTCCCTCATGTGAGTTATCAAGTAAATACAGTTATGAAGAATACAAGGAGAGATGAGAATTTTTTTAGATGCTTTAAGAAGAAAGGATTTTGTTAAATGGAACACAGGAAAAGATTTAAAAGGAAAGAGAGTGGATAAGTCAAGGAACAAACCACTGTGTGTTCTGGTGCAAATTCTTGACTGGTGATTACATTCAAGCCCCAACTCTTTGCTTATTTACTTTTCAACCTTTTGAAAGTTCAGAACCCTCACATATAAAATGGGGGAATATAATACTTCTCCTACCTAAGTAGCAAGGTAGTTGTAAGGAAAAATTCACTAGTCTAAGTAAATATGGATTAAAAATAGAAAATGCTAAAAAAAAAAAAACACCTAAGAAAACAGTTTAAAATTAAATAGAAAAATAGAAAATGCCATTCAGCTCCAAAGTATTAGCATCACACGCATTTCAAACTGACAAGAGGGTGTTGGTTACTATGACAGCATCTCTAGTAGAAGGTTTGCAGGAGGCTTTGCAAACTCAACCCATAATATGGCTCAACGCAATGTACAGACTTGCAAGCACAGGGTGGTGAGTGACCAGCATAATTGATGCTGAGCAATGGAGGCCACCAATTACATACAGTTTGGAGGAAGCCAAAGGCCAAAACCAAAAAAAGTACTCTTCAAATAAATGTCTCTGAATAGGACTGATGACCTAAACATTCCCACAGCCTTCTATCCACCCACAGCCTTAAGAGTTTAGCGAAATCTACCAGGCTTCCAAACCAGGAGTTTAGGGTTCAATTCCTGGTCAGGGCACAAGCCCAAGGTTGTGAACTCATCTCCAGTGGGGGTGTGCAGGAGGCAGCCAATCAATGATTCTCTGTCATCATTGATGAGTCTTGCTCTTCCTCTCCATTCCTTTCTGAAATTAATGATATATATACACTGAGTGGCCAGATTATCATGATCTCTGAATGCATAATAATCTGGCCACTCATTGTATATCCTATATAATTAAAGGCTAATATGCAAACTGCCCCCTCAACCAAGAGTTCAACCGGTAGGCAGGCCAGCCAACCACCCATGTCCCCTCCTCCTGGCCAGGCTGGCCAGACCCCACCCATACACGAATTCATGCACCGAGTGGCCAGATTATTATACATTCAGAGATCATGGTAATCTGGACACTCAGTGTATACATCCTATATAATAAAAGCCTAATATGCTAAGTGGCCATTCAATCAAAGCATAATTATGCTAAGGCTGCTCAACCGCTTGCTATGACATGCACTGACAACCAAGGGGCAAATCCTCCAACCAGTAGGTTAGCTGGCTGCTGGGGTTTGGCCAATTGGGAATGAGCAAGACAGGCCAGACACATTGTGGAGCCCTCCCACAGTCCCTCCCTAGCTGGCCAACCTCCTGCATCCCTCCCCGGCCCCAATAGTGCAACAGCGGGGTCCCTTGGCCTGGCCTGTGCAGAATTCGGTAACTTCTGAAGCCAGCCCTGGGAGTAGTGGCCAAGCACCTGTGAGGAGCAGCATCAGCTCAGTTGTGTCTTGTCTCAGGGCCAGGGCCTGGGTCTGTGGCTGTGCCTGGGCCTGGGCCTGGGCCCATGCCCGTGCCTATGCCTAGCATTTTCCCAAGTGGACCCACTCTCAGCATCTCTGAATCAAGGCCCTGAAATCAATGCCCCACCAGCAGCCCTGTGTCTTTGTCCTGTCTGACTGGGAACGCCCTGCTCATCCTACAAACTTGAGCCCTTAGAATGGCTACAAACCTGTGGTCTCCCTTCCCCTCTGCCCACTAAATTCTGCGGTGAATTCCTCGTGGCATGTCCTCCGCAGGGGCAGAGGATGGGTCCTGTTGAGGGCATCTCTGAGTCCTAACCACCACTGCTCTCGGCACCACCACCACCTGGCCTGCCTGCAGCCTGGCGCCCACGTCCTCAGGGTCTGTCTCTGGGCCCAGCCCTGCGCACACCTGGGCCTGCTCAGGGCTGACATTGAGTCACACTCGATGGTAGAGAGCACGCCACAATGACTGCCTTCAGGGTCCCTCTGTGGAGGGAGCAGCCTTAGCATATCACTCCCAGAGTCGGGCTCATTTCTGAGTTGTTGCTTTGAACTTCATCCTGTCTTGTGCCTCACTGCCACCCACCACCTGTCCTTCTGTGCCAAATATCTACCTGTCTGCCTTACTCTGTGCAGAATTGCACCTCACAGCAATAATGTGTGTGTGTCCTGGGTATTGTCTCTCCCAGTGCTTTGCACATAGTACTCTAAGGGTATTTCTCCTAGCCCATGGCCCCACAAGCCAAAGACCGAAAGAATGAAGCCATTAACCATTGTTTGAGACAGAAAGATTTGGAAAATAGTTTGAAGGCTGATGTTTCTCTGCTCCTGGAAATTAAATGATTCAGAGGCCATGAAAGGAGAAGATGGGGAAGCAACTCAGACCAGAGAGAGGGTTAGAGGTGGTGAGAGCCGGGTCTGCAGAGCCTGGCAGTCAGTGAGGGGTGCTGAGGGTGAAGTGGATCAGGAATGGGCAGGAGGAGAATCTCAGGCGGGGCAGTGCACTGCCTGGCTGCAGCCATAAGAACATTCGAAGTCACCAGCAGTGCCCTGCAAAGGCCACCAGGAGCTGACTTTGCATTCTTTGAAGAATTGTCATTTTCACTTTTATAACCATTTGATTAGTTTTGCCTCCCCACACTCAGGATATAGTTTCCTGGGGACTGGGCCCTGTCTGGTTGCACTTACCTTCATATCTAACAGATACGTATTGAGTGACGAGGTATGAGAAGCAAATGATGGCAACGTGGAGAGATGATAGGTTAGTCAAGAACAGGTAATTAGCTGTGTGTGTGCTGAAATTAATTATTAGAACGTGCATATGGTCTCCCAAGCATTTTCCTTACTAGTTACTGTGCTGTCTTCCGTAACCCTTCATGAGATAATGAACTTAGACGCTGCAAACTGACACAATTGACTAGGCAGTCACACTCAGCCACCTGGAGGCCACCGATGCAAGCCCAATGAGAGACTGCTGCCCCTGTTATCCTGGCAGGGACCTGGGAACATGGTTGACCACCGCTTTCAGGCTTGCACAGGCCAAGTTCCACAGTCAGCTGACCAGCTGGGGCAGCCATGTCCCCACTCCCGGGCAGGTCTAGCTTCTGCTCCAATGCTCACTTTTGGATACCTCATGGGGTTTTTATTATTTGTTGACATATTTGCAGCCAGTTTGAATATCTGAAGTAATAGGGCACTGAAAATACCAGTGAAGCTAACTCCATTCCATTTTTTATCCTTTGAAGCACAATAAAGCCATTATGTGTGAGTGTGCCAGTAAACAAAGAAGTGTTTAGCATGTGGTCTTCTGGGTGGGAGCCAGGCTTTCCTCCTCTCCCCACAAGCCTCGCTACCACACTGCTTCCTTCTCCACTGACAAAGGGCTCAGCGTTAGGCTACATCCCTCGAGTCTCAGGATCCATGTCCGTATTTGCCAGGAAGAAAGGACTTAAAAACACTTTGCTCTTACCAAGCTGCTGTCTGTACCATCGATACTGCTTAGTGCAGGCATCTTTCATAACCTCTTCTTTTTGTTTTTTAAGTGTTGGTTCTCTTATATTATTTTGTTGTTGTTGTTAATTTTCATGACAAGATATTTTCCATTGATTTTTTTTTTTAGAGAGAAGTGGAGTGAGCGGGAGAGACACAGAGAGAAACATCAGTGTGAAAGAGATACATCAATTGGCTGCCTCTGCACATACCAGGACCAGAGATTGAACCTGCAACCCAGGTTCATGCCCTTGACCAGAACTGAACCCAGAACCCTTCAGTCCATAGGTCGACACTCTATCACTGAGCCAAACCGACTACGGCTCCATAACCTCTTCAAAAATTAAAAGGTTTTCTTTTTGTTTTTGTTTTTCTGCTTAGCTTGAGCAGGAGGAAGAAATAACCTAAAATGGGCACTTGCAGTCCATCGCCGCAATCCCTGTGCCATCTGATTCCCACTTTATCCACATTCAACCACCTGAAGCATCTGTGCCATTTGGAAGGAGAAAGAGGAGATGAAGGAGAAATAGGAAGTCTCACTGGGAGAGGCAGGTGACTGCTCAGCAGGGAGAGGCAGAAGCAAGCTCTGGGACTCTGCTGGCCTCCTGGTCCCACTGCCTTTGGAGGGCAAGTTCAGAACCTTCCTTCCATGCTGCGATTAGAGACCAGGCATCTAATTTCCATTTGTTTCTTCCTAATGGACTTGATTTTTAAATGATGAATGAAACACTTTCTCTCAAATTAACTTTGTAAAATAGAATTGATATTTGGAGGGGTGTGTGTTTCCCATTCTCAAGCCTGGGAAAAATTAAGCTAAGGGAACAGCTCCAAACCCTGTGGAATCACGCTTAGTGCCTCCTGGAAGCAGTGTGAAGCACCATCCAGGGAAGTGTGTAGATTCCTGTGGCACTTGCAGAGGGACATAAGAAAAAGGCCTAACTGAAGAAAGCAGTGTTTCTACAGATGGGGCAGTCCACTGGCACTGGAGAGCGGAGAGCGGAGCATGGCTGCTATCTGCCCCCAGGAATTCCTTCCTATCTGCCCCCAGGAATTGCTTTGTTTAGAAATCCGTCATCTACAGATGGAAAAGAGTCAAGTCTTTTTAGAATTGTATTTTTGACATCATAACATCAATCAAAATCAGAGGATTGCATCCCATGGAAGTGACTCCATATGGTACATGTTGCCTGTGTTGACAGACACTTCATTGCTTAATTTTGCAGGCATTGCTGAGAGCATTGTTCTCTTACTAAAATTTCACTTCCAGTTGCACATAATGAGCAGTGAAGTTCTTGTGGTTTCCAGCGGTTGGACCCTAAAGCACGCCCCCAACCCTGTCTTTCTTCTCCAGGATGCGAAGAACAGGGCAGCGGGCAGCCTCTCCTCTCTGCTTTCAGGATGGGGGCTTAATTGGTCTCTCCTCCTACTCTCAACTGCTCTTTGAACAGTAATATTTTACTTGCAGTCGCCCCACCTCCCACAGCTCCCATTAGCTGGGAGGCTGATGGCTCTGACTCAGGCTCCATGCTGCCTGTGTTTTTCCTGAGAGGCAGCTCCATTATTGCCTGCAACACCCACAGCACCCACGCTGCTTCACAGCTTTGCTCTGTGGTGTTCAGAGGCAGAAGGAGTAGCCGAAGGAGAACACAAGCAGAGACCTCACTTTTATTTACATCCCAGCACTCTCAGGGCGAAGAGGGAAGCTTTGCTCCCTGGTGCCTCATCAATTCTGACAACATCCCTAGAGGCAGGGAAGTGACAGGATCATTATCCTGGTTACAGAGGAGGCACAGAACCTGGAGAGGTTAGCGGTCTGTGCAAGGTGACAGCTATTGGCACCTGGAGAGAGAGATGTACACAAACCCAGTTCCTGTCCTTTCTCCTCTCTGTGTGCTCAAGTTCACCTTTACATGCTGTAGCCAAGCATTCAAACTCGTGACGGGTCGGCATAAACGAGGCATGCGGCCCATCAGCCGCAAGTTTGACATGCTTGTTGTAGGTAGTTAATTATGTGATAAAAATGTGGGGTAACTGAAACCCGATAGGTTCTCAAGCAGACCTTGTGCTTAAAAGATGGATGTGAAGCATCAAATTTCCTGGTGAATGTCACCTGTGAAGTGGGAAAGGCGAGGAGATGAAGGGAACAAGCCCTGGAGCGTGGGCTTCACCCCTGGACCCTTAGCAGTCAGGTTCTTGTGTCCATGCCATGTGGGCAGCACAGGTGTTTGTCAGAGTGTGGGCGCAGTGACCCGCGGTTGCAGCCCACATGGCTGTAGAGCTCTACAGTCTCCCAGTCAGGAGGTGGCCCAGCCTCCTACCGTCCAGTCCCTAATAATGTATCTTCTTATCCCCAAACCCACTAGAGTCAGAGTGGCCTGCGTGCAGCTCCACCGGCCTCTGCAGTGACAGCATGGTCCGTCAGCAGCTGTAAGGGGTGGTCAGGTCACTGCCCATCCTCCGTAGATGGCCTCCCCCTCCAGTGCTCTCCCCTCACTGTGCATGTCCTGCACAGGGCACTCGGCACCTACAGCTGTCCCAGCCCTTCATTTGCTCCTGGCGTCTGCTCTCCCCAGTGGTCCATAGCTGAAGGCTGGCAGGAACCCCTCTGTCGTTGGCACTGTCCACTCCAGGGCCAGTGCAGTGTTGGTGAAGCATAGTGACCTCCATCTTGCATAGAAACTGCTGTTTGAAACTCTCTGCTATTGTTAGATAGTCTCTTGTTCTGTAAACTCTGTCATTGTAAACGCTGTCATTTTTGGACAGTCTCTTATTCTATAAAATAACTTTTGTTTTTTAGCTCAAATAATAGAGAAGATAAACTTAACTGTCAGATCTTGCAAGCTAGCCAACTAATGTAATAGACTAATACTGATAATATTCCCATATTCTCATGCCAAGTGTTTATCCATTATGTATCCAAGGTTACAAGCGGTCTGCAAAAAGAACTTACACAGAGCTTTTTGTAAAGTCTACAGAAGGTCCAGAAAAACCATATTTGGGAGATGAAGAACTGGAAGCATATAAATAAAAAAAGGTTCCTCAGTGTTTGTTGCTCAGTTTTGACAGAGATATTCTGCTCTGAGCCTGCGCATAATAAAGACTACTAATTAATTGGCTTGTTAAGGCGTTTTATATCTAGCTCACTAATTGACGATATGACATTGGAACTGTTAGAAGTGCCACACACACTTGCTGAATCAGTCCACTCTGGCCCAGGCTCTCCCAGGATTGTCCACGCCCAGCTTAGCGCAGAGAATTGAATCACAGCACCTGAATTTACATCCTAGATCTGCCACTTAAAGCCAAGTGTGTTCTAAAATCAGTAGTCTCTGCTTCCTTGATATAAAACATGGCAAAGCGATGCTTCACTGGCTCTGGGCCATGGTGCTCAGTGGATAGAGTACCCGCCAGTGCCCTGAGGGGTCTCTGGTTGGTCAGGGCCACATACCTGGGTTGCAGGTTCGATCCTTGGCCCAGGGAAGCAATCAATCAATGTGTCTCCCTCACATCAGTGTCTCTCTTGTCTTTCCTGTCTGTCTCCCCGTCCCTCACTCCCTCTCACTCTCTCTAAAAATCAATTGAAAAATATCCTCAAGTAAAGATTAATAATCACAACAAAAAATGATGCTTAGCTACCTAACTTCCCAAGGCATTAAGTTCAAATAATAAGTTACATGCAATCATTGTGTGATTGGAAAGTGGAACAATTATTTATAGTGTAGCTATTAATAGCAGAGTAACAATTACTTAATTAAATCAATAGTAAGAGCTATTCCTATTTCAGTTTGCCAAGAGTTAGCCCTACGTTATACAATTCCGAACATTTCTGAAGCACCACAGCCCTCCGCCTTGCCTAAGGGTTGAGGGAGGACTTGCCTAAGGATTGAGGGAGGACTCCCAGGAAACTGTGCAGCGCATGCTGGCCACTCCCTGCTCCTCCACGTCCACTTTCTTCTCTGCTCTTCATCGGTTTTGCTAAGATCCGTCTCCCCAAAAGCCTTTCTTACAATCCCTGTTGGAACTGACATCTCCCTCTGTTTCCCTTCAGCACCAGGCTGGTTTCCCAGGCACTTCTCCCTCACATGGCGGGAGATGCAGGATTGAAGCGGGGTGAAAAGGGGGTCAGAGCTGCCTGCAGGGGAGCAGTGGAGCCTGGCCACAATGGTGAGGACCCTGAGCTACAGGCAGCAGAGAAGTTAGTGTCCTTGTGGCTGGTTTTCTTCCCAGGAGGAGAGAAAGGACAATAGGTCAGAATGGCTTTACCCAGGAAAGGAAGTGCCCCAGGACAGTAAGCAGTGTCCCTGTTTATTGTCCCTGTGAGACCATGGCTATGGCTGGGGAAAAGGGGGAGGAAGTGGGCAGATGGGGCGGGGGAGAACTCACCACACAGCAGACTCTGTGTGTCCTGAATTCATTCTGATGTGGCAGACAGTACAGCAACTAGTTCTTCATATATATATATATAAAACTAAGTTCTGGCTAGACTAAAGATCTAGCTTTAAAATATTTATTTTTTTAATTTAATAAATCTTTATGTTCAGATTATTATAATTGTTCCTTTTTTCCCCCATAGCTCCCCTCCATTCAGTTCCCACCCCACCTACTGCCCTTACCTCCCTCCCCAGTACTGTCCTCATCCATAGGTGTATATTTTTTGTCCAGTCTCTTCCCATACCCCCCCCAACACCCCTTTTCCCCTGGAGAATTGTCAGTCCATTCCCTTTCTATGCCCCTGATCTTGTTATATTCACCAGTTTATTCTGTTCATCAAATTTTTAATTCACTTTATTTTTAGATTCACTTGTTGATACACATGTATTTGTTGTTCATAATTTTTATCATTACCCTTTTCTTCTTCCTCCTCTTCTTAAAGAATACCTTTCAGCATTTCATATAATACTGATTTGGCAGTGATGAACTCCTTTAGCTTTTTCTTATCTGTGAAGCTCTTTATCTGACCTTCAATGCTGAGTGATAGCTTTGCTGGGTAGAGTAATCTTGGTTGTAGGTTCTTGCTGTTCATCACTTTGAATATTTCTTGCCACTCCCATATGGCCTGCATAGTTTCTGTTGAGAAATCAGCTGATAGTCATATGGGTGCTCCCTTGTAGGTAATTAACTGTTTTTCTCTTGCTGCTTTTAATATTCTCTCTTTGTCTTTTGCTCTTGGCATTTTAAATTATGATGTATCTTGGTGTGGTCCTCTTTGGATTCCTTTTGTTTGAGGTTCTGCTTCCTGGACTTGTAAGTCTATTTCTTTCACCAATTGGGGGAAGTTTTCAGTCATTATTTTTTCAAATAGGTTTTCAGTATCTTGCTCTCTCTCTACTACTGGCACCCCCATAATTCGGATGTTGGTATGCTGAGGTTGTCCCAGAGGCTTCTTACACTATATTCAAATTTTTGGATTATTTTTTTCTTTTTGCTTTTCTGGTTGAGTGTTTTTTGCTTCTTTGTATTTCAAATTTTTTATGTGATTCTTGTGTTCCTCTAGTCTGCTGTTAGGTCTCCGTATAATATTTTTTATTTCAATCAATGTATGTTTAATTTCTAGTTGGTCCTTTTTCATATCCTCAAGGGTCTTGCTAAATTTATTGACCTTTTCTAGGAATTTCTTGAAAAACCTTATAACCGTGGTTTTGAACTCTATATCCAGTCGTTTGTTTTCCTCCATTTAGTTTGTGATCTGTTTCTTTGTCTCCACATTTTCATTGCTTCCCTGAGTTGATAGGGTAGCTTTGTGTGCTAGGTGTTCTCTAGGGCACAGTGGCTTAGCGTTCCCAGTTACCTGAGGTGGACACTCTTGGTGCACCTCTTTGTGTACTGTGTGCTCAGCCTTGTTGTAGTTAAGTATTGATTATTGTTGGTATTACTGGGAGGGATTGACCTCCAGGCAAATTAGCTGTGAGGATTAGCTGTATCTATGCTGGGAGAACTTCTGTGCTGGAGACGCTCTTATGAGACAAGACTTGCAAAATTGCAAAAGCCTCTGTGCTCAGCTTGGATAGGGTAGAGTTTCAGGGTGGAGCAGACAGTTTTGGTTTTCTATCAGCCCTGCCCTACGGGGCCCCTGGGTCTCAGTGTCCCTCACTATTCACTGCAAGTACCTCTGAGAGAAAGCTACCCTCGAGTTTCACTCACTGCCAGACAGTCCAGTTTCTCTCCAAATAAGTCGGGGTTCCCAGAAACTTGCCCAGAACTGGAGTTCAGCACAGTCAGGAGCTTCCTTCTCACTCCCACTTTAGAAAGCGAGCCGAAAGTGAGCCGCACACTCAGCCTACCATGCACACAGCCGCCTGTCCTCTCCAAGTGCGAGTCTCTGTACCTCAGCCTTTTGCAGTTCCTGAGTCTCAATGTGCTTTCCTCTTTTCTTCTAATTGTAAAATGTCCACTCTGCCAGCTTTCCTGTGGTTCAAGATGGTGTCCATTTTGTCTTTTAGTTGTAGTTTTAATATTGTTGTGCAAGGCAGCAGTTTAGGTGTTTACCTATGCCACCATCTTGGTTTCTCCCTCCCAGCAACTAGTTCTTATTTAGTGCTTCTTATGTGCCCACACTCCTAACAAAGATCACAGTCCTAAGTACCACTAGGAAATCTCCCCACGGTCTGTGGTGACAGAGGTCCCTTCACACACGCTGCAGTGTCAGGATTGGGTGCATTTTGAGTGACATCTTAGCTTCTCCTTCCTGGACAAGCACTCGTCTGGTGAGGCAGGAAACAAGACCATGTCTAGTTTCATTCCTCTTTCCAAATGCTCCAATTTGTAAAACAGTGAATGAGTGTTCAATGGCAGCAGCATATTGAGCACCGTAAGTGGCTCCATGTAGAGGCCTGTGGGCTGGGAACTAACTTTCTCTGATGTCCTAACTCACCCTGTGTATCTCAGAACCTCATGATGTCCAATAATCAAAAAGAGGCTGCTGCCTCTGGGGGCAGCCCTCGTTCCAGTCTGTGGCGGAGAGCAGTTCAGCGCACCTGCACTCAGCCGATGCTGGGGGCTGACCCATTTCCCAGGCTTGGAGAGCTTTCAATGTTTGTGTGAGTGTTTCCAAAAGAACACAAAGAGATTAGTGAAGGCCTAGAAACTATAAGGGAAAACCGACAGTGCAGGGCACATCTCGCCACAGCTCCTGCTCACCGATCGCTGTGTGGGAGCCGCCTCGCCTGCTGCTCTGGGAGAGGATGTGTTCTCTGTCTCCCGCCCCACAGAGCTGCCGCGCGGTGTTTCCATGCCTGCGTGCTCATAGGAGTCCTTGTCCTTTTTATTTCCCTTCGAAAGAGTTTTCACTGCTCATTTGCTTAGTAGACCCTTTTTACTGACTTATTTTATTTATTTTTATTGATTTCAGAGAGGAAGGGAGGGAGAGAGATATAGAAACATCAGTGATGAGAGAGAATCATGGACCAGCTGCCTCCTGCACACCCCACACTGGGGACTGAGCCAGCAACCTAGGCCTGTCCCCTTGACTGGAATCTAATCATGGCCTCCTGGTTCATAGGTCGACACTCAACCACTGAGCCATGCCAGCCGGGCTGCTTGCTCATTTTTCATTAACAAGGTATATCAGCACTGAAGATAGACAAGAAGGCCCAGGCCTGATTGGAACCTGCTTCCCAAGGAGAGACGGGATACTTCCTGAGCACTGGGGTTCCAGGGCAGCTGCCCCAACAGAGCAGTGGCAGATGCTGTAGCCTCGCACTCCTGAGGGCGCAGCTGGGGTTCTGTCCGTCTGTCACAGGTGTGCCGCCTGCAGGAGTGGACTGGGACCCATAGCCAGGCTCCGGGTCCATGGTGGCCTTCGGGGGCTGCACAAGCTTTGTCCTTGTGAGCTGCTCTGTCTCCACAGCCTCGTGGCTTTTCGAACAGGGCCCGTCAGGAGTCGAACATTCGCTCCTGTTCCTGGACCGGCACCTGCTTCCCTCCTGGTTGCTGCACGCAGCCTGGGACCACATTCCTCTGCCCACCTGGCAGGGCCTGCGGGTGGATGTGGCTCCTTCCTAGAACATCCCTCTAAGACTCACTTCCTTTCTGACCTGCATTACCACAAGGTTTTCTCCCAAAATGTCACAAGAAACCAGGGACCAGAGGTGCACAAGGGCAGCTCAGAGAACCCTGGCTTCCCAAATAAACTGTCCTGATGTGGGACCGATCCCTTCCGGCGGCAGAATATTGTCTCATCATCAGGAACATCACTAAAGGGCAGTTTGGAGACATTTGATATCCTTGTCCTCTCAAACCCAAAGAAAGTGAAGAGGGTATAGGGGTGGGTTCTGAAAAGAGACGTGCAAGGCTGGAGATGCAGAATGGGCAGAAAAGAGGCATTGAAGCAGCCTTGGCTATGGTGCTAAGGGATGTCCTTGCCAGCTGCCTTCCTGACGTGATCTTTCTACCACGTTTGTTCCAGAAACTTTCATGCAATCAGTACCCCCTTCAGCAACGTGGGGGTGACTCTATGGTTTACGCAGGTCATCTTCCAGGGGACTAATTTGACTAAGAAAGCCATTTTATTTTAGGCAACTTTCAAAGGTTTGATTCTTGGCTTTTGCCTCTGGCAAATAGCATGTTAAAAGTATTATAAATGAGACAAGTGCATACCTTCACTACTCATTTGCTTTCTTCTTGTGAAATTCCTCTTTAATTCATCCCATGAAAAAGTGCATTAAAACATTGGCCAACACAAAAGAACAATCTTTTGTGAGTAGAGGATAAAGAATTAAGCAGTATCTTTTTTCAAGCTAACAAATGGTGTATTTTAATTTTTACCTCTCAACTTAAAAAAAAAAAAAGTATCCAGTTGAATGGTTGGAAAATGATTGCCCACAAAAATGAGCAATAGACAAAATGTTTGTTCACATTTTTGTCTCCAAATTATCCCTACTAAGGCAGCAAGCAGAAAATTTGGATTACTAAAGTGAGAGTTGTTTTCTGTGAAGTCCCACGTCCTGCGTGGTTCAAGGTTCGGGCTCTGGAAGAAGGGCCGCACACAAACGAAAGATACGAGACAAGAAACAATAATTTGGAAATATTGAGGGACCTGGCAGGAGTCCAGCTCAAGAGGAAGAACTCCACTTGGACTCCATCCTTGCCATCCTTTTATTTAATTTGGGACACACCTATAGCCCTCAGGCAGACTATCTTATCAATAAGGATTTACACTACTGTCTAGTAGGGAAGTTGCTTCACCGTCGTCTGGACTAACCAGTGGGTGTGCAGCCCTGACCTTTGCCAAGCTCAAGGGTCACCAGCCTTCCGGGTTCCTTGCCCGCACCTCTGCTAGTGAAGACAATGGGTGACTTTCTGCAGTTTTCTTAAAAAAACAAACAAACAAACAAACAAACATAGCAGATAGGAAAAACAATGCTGCCTCTTAGTATTTTATTTTTTTATCTTTATTGTTCAGTTTATTAATTACATTGTTCCCCCTTTAGTTCCCCTATAGCTCCCCTCCACCTGGTACCCATCCCACCCTCTGCCCTCATCTCCCGCCCCCACTGTCCTCTCCCATAGTTGCATGATTTTTGTCCAGTCTCTTGCTGCACTTCCCACACCCCTTTTCTCCCCAAGTAGTACATTATTTTAAAAAAAAAAAAAAAAAATATATATATATATATATATATATATATATATATATATATTTTTAATTTCAGGGAAAGGGAGAGAGAAATGGAAATATCAGTGATAATAGACATTGAGCAGCTGCCTCCTGCATGCCCCTAGTGGGGATTGAGCCCCAAACCCAGGCATGTCCCCTGACCAGAATCGAGCCTGGGACAACTTCAGCCCATAGGCCAACACTTTACCCACTGAGCCAAACAGCCAGGGTTCAGTATTCTATAACTTAAATTTCCAGATCTGAAAGCGTCTTCATTAACATCACAGACCATGGATAGCATGTGCTCACTCACCATCCAAGGCTGTGCTTCTCCTAAGGCTGCAATGTCTTCCACGTAACATTGGATTCAGTAAACAATAGCTCAGCACAGGGAAATACAAGATGAACACATGCACATGCACACACATAGCTATATATAGCACGCAGAATAGTTCCAGAAGGAATAAGAGCGGTGCAGTTCCTGAAACCAGAAGCCTGGCCATCCAGAACTATGCATCACCTGGCCTCCCACCCTCCCTGGGCCTGCCCCGCCCCCCGTCACCTAGCGAGGAGAGCTGGCAGCCGCCCTGCGTGGCATGTCTCAGCCAGGCCCTCCTGTTCGCATTCAGAGAAGCACTGCTGAGGAGGCTGGACTGGGGGATGGCACTGCTGTCATTTGAAAGTCATACTCGCCATCTCCCAAGAGCACGGGAAAGCTTTTGTTAGGTCTAAGGGTGAAAAAGGACTTCTTTTTCTTTCTAAAAAAAAATTGGGCATTAATTAAAACATGGAAGAACTAAGATGGCGGCAAAGGTAAAACACCTATCTTGCCGTCATAATCAGCAATTTTAATACTACAACTTAGTGAAAGAACAAACACCTTCCAGAATCACCAGAAAGCCCGCCGAGTGAAAATTCCACAAATAAAAGTGAAGATAAGACACTGTGTCTCGGAGGAGCGGCAGCGAACAGCATTGAAAGATTCGCGCGGAGAGAGAGGTTTGGAGCGCACGCCGCGGAGTGGGCGGGCGGCTGAAAACCGGCCAGTTTTCTCGAACGGGGAGGCAAAGACGTCCCACTGGACTGAATCTCCAGCTCTGGGCGAAGTCCAGGGAACCCACTATCATTCGGGGTGAAAACTGGACAGTGGGAGGGCACGCCGAAGCTCGGGTGCTGCCGGGTCTGCTGGCTTGTGGAGAAGGCAGCTTGCGTGCGAACAGCTCGGCTGCATGACGGCGCAGAGAACACTCCGCGACTCGCTCTCTCATTCGGAAAACCATCAGACTGCTTTGTTTTATGACCCTGGGTGAGGCATTGCGCATGCAAAGTCATTTGGGGAGAGTCTGAATTCCTCGGCAGCTGCTGGAGCTCGGCAGCGGCTCTCTCTCAGAGGTGCTGGCGGCCATTGCCCCCGGCACAAAGTCCCCGGGGCCGCAGAGGGCGGAGCTAACGCTGTCTGCTTGGCCCGGAGACTCCGCCCATCCAACCTGAGCACAGCTGAGCTTCATAGACAATTGGCCTGGAGGTGAACCCTCCAAGTGCTAACAACGATTAACTGAGCTTAACTTCAGCAAGACTGTGCAGCCCATATCCACCTCAGGTAACCGGGGAGGCTGAGCCACTGTCCCTAGTAGGAAGTCTACCACACAAAGCTAATTGACCAACTCAGGGAAGCAGCCACCATGCAGCGACATGGAAAGAAATCAGATGTGAAAGAAATGGAGAGAAAAAAACGACTGGACATGGAATTCAAAACCACGGTTATAGGGTTTTTCAAGAGGCTCCAACAAAAGGTCGAGGCCTATAAGGAAATAAGCAAGACCACAAAGGAAATGAATGAGTCCTACAAGGAAATGAACAAGACCCTCACGGATATAAATGAGACCTGCAAGGAAATAATCAAGACCAACGTGGAAATGAATGAGTCCTACAAGGAAATGAAGGAGACTCAAGGATATAAAGGAGACTCTCAAGGATATGAAAAAGGACCAACCAGAAATTAAGCATACACTGACTGAAACAAAAAATATTATACAAAGACCTAAAAGTGCTCTGGAGCACCCCAAGAACCAAGTTCAAGATTTGAAATACAAAGAGGTAAAATCCACTCAGCTGAAAAAGCAAGAAACAAAAAGAATCCAAAAAATTGAAGATAGTGTAAGGGGCCTCTGGGACAACCTCAAGCATACCAACATTCGAATTATAGGGGTGCCAGAAAAAGAGAGAGAGCAAGACAAAGAAAACCTATTTGAAGAAATAGTGACTGAAAACTTCCCACACCTGGTGAAAGAAATTGATTTAGGAGTCCAAGAGGTGCACCGAACCCCAATATATAGGAACCCTAAGAGGACCACACCAAGGCACATCATAATTAAAATGCCAAGAGCAAAAGACAAAGAGAGAATAATAAAAGCAGCAAGAGAGAAACAGTTGGTTACCTATAAGGGAGCACCCATACGATTGTCAGTGGATTTCTCAACAGAAACGATGCAGGCCAGACAGGAGTGGCAAGAAATATTCAAAGTGATGAACAGCAAGAACCTACAACCAAGATTACTCTATCCAGCAAAGCTATCATTCAGAATTGAAGGTCAGATGAAGTGCTTCGCAGATAAGAAAAAGCTAAATGAGCTCATCACCACCAAACCAACATTATATGAAATGCTGAAAGATATTCTTTAAGAAGAGGAAGAAGAAAAAGGTAAAGATGAAAATTATGAACAACAAATACACATCTATCAACAAATGAACATAAAAATCAAGTGAATTGATAGGCTGTTGAACAGGATAGACTGGTGAATATAACAGAGACATGGACATAGAGAGGGAATGGACTGACAATTCTTGGGGAGAAAAGGGTTGTGGGAAGTGCAACAAGAGACTGGACAAAAATCTTGCAACAATGGGAGAGGACAGTGGGGATGGGAGGTGAGGGTGGAGGGTGGGATAGGTACAGGGTGGAGGGGAGCTATAGGGGGATAAAAAGGGGAAACAATGTAATTAATAAACTGAACAATAAAGATTAAAAAAATTAAAACATGGGCAAAGGACCTAAATAGAAACTTTTCAAAAGAGGACATTCAGAAGGCCAAGAGACACATGAAAACACGCTCAAAATTCCTAATCATCGGAGAGATGCAAATCAAAACGACAATGAGGTCCCACCTCACACCTGTCAGAATGGCTATCACCAACAAACCAACAAACGACAAGTGCTGGGGTGGGTGCGGAGAAAAAGGAACCCTCGTGCAGTGCTGGTGGGATTGTAGACTGGTGCAGCCACTGTGGAGAACAGTATGGTATTTCCCCACAAAATTAAAAATGGAACTGCCATTTGACCCATTGATCCCATTTCTAGGAGTATATCCCAAGAAACCAGAAACACCAATAAGAAAGGATTTGTGCACCCCTGTGTTCATAGCAGCACAATTCACCATAGCTAAGATGTGGAAACAGCCTAAGTGCCCATCAGCAGATGAGTGGATTAGAAAACCATGGTAGCTCTACACAATGGAATACTAGGCTGCAGTAAAAAAGAAGGAGCTCTTACCATTTGCAACTACATGGATGGAGCTGGAGAGCATTATGCTAAGCGATATAAGCCAGTCGGAGAAAGACAAATACCGCATGATCTCCTCATTTGTGGAATACAGTGAACAACACAAACTGATGAACAAAGTAGATTCAGAGGCAGAGAAGCATCGAACAGACTGCCAAACTACAGCAGGAAGGCTGGGGAGTGTTGGAGGGAGTAAGAGATCAAACAAAGGACTTGTATGCATGCTTATGAGCATAACCAATGAGTGCAAGACAGTGGGGGGAGTGAGGGGAGGGCATGTGTATGTGGGGGGGGGTAGGGGGATACCAGGGGAAGGTCAATGGGGAAAAAAGGAGACATATGTACTACTATTCATAGTACTTTAAACAATAAAATAAAAATTTTAAAAATCCCTCTCTTGGTAATACACAGCCATTAGCATATTTTTGTTTTGTAACAATCAGGATTAAATTTGTGGTTTTCTTGTCTCAGGTGATGTATTTTAATGATTGATAACTAGCCTCTTTTATGCTGAGGAAGTTTTTAAGTCAATTAGTTCTGTGAAGCTTTCCAACAAATATACTAAGTGCATATATATTTTTATATGTTTATATTTACAGAGTGTGGCAAAAGTAGGGTTATAGTTATGAGTACATGAACACAGTAAAAAAAAAATGGGCATTAAGAATTCCGTCTAAATGAAACAACCAAAAAAGTAATAAATTGGAGCTTATTTTAAAACTTTATATCTATAGCAATAACAATCAGTAGGAACCCAGACACAATACTGGTAAACTCTGGTTCATATGACAATTTATTCTAATAAACATAACTTTTTTCTGTAAATTCATCAACCACAAGAATTTTTTTTAAAGAATGTGAGTGAAAAAAAATGTCAGCCCTGAGCGCGTGCCTGTTGGCGATATTCCCTGCTACTCTCATCATTTGAAGGCGCATGGAGGGACAGAGGGCTGAGGGCTGTACTAGCAGCTGGTGTGGTGGGTGGGATGATCCATGTGCAGGAACACCCCCCAGAACGACGCCAACGAGGGGATTGGCCCAGGCTCTGGAGGGGGACAAGCACTGTCCACATCCCTCCCGCTGTGGCATCTCCCAGTGGCCCCGCTTGGGAATGTGACTTTGGGAGGCGGGGTTTGAAGAGGTCTGCTCAAAGTCACAGCTACAGCCCCCTCTGCCTGCCTTCAGCACCCCTCCTGCCTGCCCTCAGCATCCTCCCTGCCTGCCCTCAGCACCCCTCCTGCCTGCCCTCAGCTCTTCCCTGCCTGCCCTCGGCACCCCTCCTGGCTGCCCTCTGCACCCCTCCTACCCTCATCAGCCCTCCTGTCCTTGGCACCCCTCCTGCCTGCACTCCTTCTGCCTCCACTCCAAGGCTTTCTCTGCTTCTCTGTTAAAAGGCAGTAGCAAAGGAACATCACCATGGTTGGCAGCGGAGAGCAATGAGCAAAGAATCTTTCCCTTTTTAAAAATTGGAGGTATTTAGGTCAGTCTCAATCCATACCAAGGCAGCCAGCATTCAGGAGATACCACCTATAGTTCATTGTTATGCAGCCTCCAGGGGAAAGTCCCCTTCCTTTCATCCCCTAGGTTTTAAAATCAAGCAGGTGCTCTAAGAGCACATCTAGGGACAGCAGCCCTGTTACCATAGCATTAACACCTTCCCTAGGACACCCCAGCAACCTGGCTTTGGTTTAAGAAATCATTAGATACTAGAGGCCCAGTGCACAAATTTGTGCACCAGTGGGTTCCCTTGGCCTGGGGCTGAAATCAGCTCTCCAACATCCCCTGAGGTGTCCCAGATTTCAAGAGGGCACAGACCCCACTAGTGCACGATCAGGACCTGGGAGGGATGCAGGAGGTTGGCAGCTGGGAAGGGACAGCAGGAGGGTTCCAGGGTGTGTCTGGCCCATCTCACTCAGTCCTGATTGGCCAGACCCCAGCAGGAAGCTAACCTGGTAGTCAGCGCACATCATAGTGAGCAGTTGAGCGGCTTTACCATATCCTATCTAAAAATCCTATCTAATAAAAAGAGAATATGCTAATTGACTGCCATGCCCTCAAAGATGGTGGTGCCCACAGCCACAGATGGCAGTGCCTCTGGAGTTCCCAGTCCCCTCAGCCCACTAGCCGCCCAGGCCCAGTCTGAGGCACAGGCAAGCCTTGGATGGCAGCTGCCCAGTCACCTGGGGCCACCCGAGGCTCAGGTAATCAGGGCTGGCTGAGGCTTGTGCTGCCGGTAGTGGCAGCAGCAGAGATGTGATGGGGGTGTCACCTTCCCCTGATCACTGGGTCACCTCCCACCCCTAAGGGCTCCCAGACTGTGAGAGGGGCCAGGGTGGGCTGAGGAGCCTCCCTCCAGTGCATGAATTTTCATGCACTAGGCCTCTAGTCATTAGCATATTACACTTTAATTGGCTGAACAGAGACTGGACACTTAGCATATTAGGCTTTTATTATAGAGGCACAGGGGGGTTGTCCCTCAGCCCAGCCTGAACCCTCTCCAATCTGGGACCCCCTCGAGGGATGTCCCACTGCCTATTTAAACTGGCAGTCAGACATCCCTTTCACAATCCAGGACTGCTGGCTCCTAACCATTTGCCTGCCTACCTGCCTGATTGCCCCTAACCACTTCTGCCTGCCAGCCTGATTGCCCCCTAACCGCTCCCCTGCCAGCCTGATCAATGCCTAACTGCTCCCCTGCCAGCCCGATTGCCCCCAACTGCCCTCCCCTGCTGACCATTTTGTGACAGTCATCTTGTGGTGACCATCTTTTGATGATGTGAGGGTGGCCATCTTGAGGCAGCCATTTTGTGATGATGTTGTGAGAGGGCATCATGCCACCTAGGCTTTTATTATATAGGATGTTTAATTTACCTTCATTTTAGTGGTATCTTTTTTTTTTTATGTCCAAGTGCTTTACACTTTTTCAAAATTATAAGTCCTATAGAAAAAACAGACAATTTTAAAGACTGAGATTAACTCAGTTTCTTGCATGATGAACTGAGTTAAACGAGAAAGCATGCTCACTACCGGCAGGTGTGGGCCAGCAGAGGAAGAGCAGAACGAGAAATGAATTGTGTCTGAGTCTGGAAACACGCAGTCAGCACTGCAGTTTGCAATCTGTGGTCAGACACACGTATCCCCTGTCTGACCTTGGACCAGTGCCACCAGAGTTTTACGAGCTTCATCTCAAGAGTAAGTCCCCAGCAGATTCTCTTTCCTGGTCAAGACCATTTTTGTCCCTTTGTCTCTCCATGCGCATTTCACGAGGGTTGGTCAGCGCGCTCACTACTCACACAGCATTGGAGTCATGGCCTGGGATGCACTTAATCTACACATCAATTTGGGAAAAATCCACTTCTTTTTTAAAATGTTTTTTATTGATTTCAGAGAGGAAGGGAAAGGGAGAGATAAATAGAAATATCAATGATGAGAGAAAATCACTGATTGGCTGCCCCACTGGGGATCAAGCTCACAACCCAGACATGTATCGAACTGTTGACTTCCTGGTTCATAGGTCAATGCTCAACCACTGAGCCACGCCAGCTGGGCAAGAATTAACTTCCTTACAACATGGATAACAGCTGCTTCTGAACCATGAGCATGTCTTATCACTCCAATTATGTCGGTCCTCAGGAATTTCAACAATTTGGTACTTTCCAGAATGTAAGTCTTGTGTGTTTCATTAACTTAGTTCCCAGATGTTCGATTTCTTTGCCTGTGTCAGTAGTACTGCATTTTTATTTTATTTTGTTAACATTTAATTGCTGGGAATAAAAATTCATTTTTTTAAACTTCTGAACAAACTTTCAAAATAAACTCTAATACTTGTCCCTAGGGCTCACTTGAAATATTTATACACACAGCCATGCCATCATGGTCCACTTGGTTTCTTTATCTTCTGCAGATAAAAATAGCCCACTTTCCCTCAGCTGACCTTGACTCATAGCCTCACTCCTTTTAAAATTATTAATATCGATGCTTTGACTCATCCCAGTGCTGCCCCACATCAGACCTCAGTTTGGATTCTAGCTCCTAAATTTATGGTCTGTTTTGCTCTAAAATGTCCCTAAATTCCAAGAGGTTCCTCAGCCATGAAGGGCACATGGTAAGGCACCTCTAGATGGCCCCAAAGTTCTCCTCTAAACTCCCGTCTTGGTTTGGTGCGTTTTCATGGTTTTCACCTGAGAACATTTTTTCATTGATTTTAGAGAGAGTGGAAGGGAGGGACAGTGACAGAGAGAAACATCAATGTGGGAGAGACATTGATTGGTTGCTTCCTGCACGTGCTCCATCTGGGGCCGGGTATTGAGCCTGCCACTGAGGTATCAAGACCACGGCCCTTCAGTCTGTGGGCTGATGCTCTAGCCACTGAGAAAAACTGGTGAGGGTTCACCTTCGAGTGTAGGCTGGGCCTGAGACTCGCCTCTAATGCATAAAATATGGCAGAAACGACAGTGCCAGTGGTGTGTTGAAGGTTCCATGATGGGAGACTGGCTTCCATTTCAACACCCTGTCGTGCTCACCTGCTTAGTCATCTGATGGAAGCACCGCTGGGCTGTGAGCTGCCCTGTGGACAGGCTCATGTGGCAACGAGCCAGAGGAGGCCCCTGCAACCAGCCAGTGAGAAACTGAGACCTCAGTGTGACACGGACAGAAACCTGCCGACTACATGCCAGTGAACTTGAAGTTGCAACCTCCCTGGTCAGCCTTGCAGCATGGCTCCACTGTGCTCAGTCATGTTAAAGACTTTGTGGCAGAAGCACCCAGGATGCCTGGCCCCCATAAAGGAGCAAATGATAAATGTTGCTGGCTCACACCATCAAATTTGGAGGTTGTTTGTTATTCAGCAACAGCTAACCAATACAGAGGGTAATTTATAGAGTCAATGGTCCTTACAGGCTGATGCTGCCTCTCTTGGTCTCCCAGGTACACCACAGTTCCTGCCTCGCGCACAGTATCAACCGAATGTTTCAACCCCAGAGCCACTGGAACCCTTTCGTTTGTCCTGACTGACCATGTTGTGCCCATGAATGCCAAGAAGATAAGAATGGACAGAATTCCACCACAGCACAGCCTGTGGGTGTTCACATATTCCTGTCAGCAGGGCAGCCCCGCTCCAGCCTCACACACCCACACTTTGATCAGCCGAGGTGGTTGCTCTGATTCCCTGGTGCTGCTTAGAACCGAGGATGGGTCCTGGGACTCTGGCTAGGAGAGCCCGGCCCAGCCTGGATACTGCACAGCATTGGGCTCAGAGCTGAAGGCGTGAGCTACTGGGCCACTCAGGTCTGAAAAGTGTGCTGCAATTTAAATGCTTTAAGTGCAAAAGAGCGCTTCCTGTTTCAGTACAACATCAGAATTCCTGGGGACATCTCGAGACTCTGGGCACTCCGTGTTTCTTCCCATCTGGGTGGAATGCATGCATAAGAGTCTGCATTTACTCCTAGCCGAGCCGACTCTCAAGCAGCATAATTTGCAGAGTTTGTCCTATAAACTAAAGCAAGTTTTGATCAAGTCTGAATTATATAAGTCAGTTTTTCCTTTTTTTTAAAAGCCATTTTAAACCATTTTTTTTGCATCATTTTACTTTGCAGAAAGATATTTGGGATTGTTTTTTTTTTTTTTTTCCTAGAGTCACATTTGTAAATACTAAATCTCACAATAAAATTAATGACTTTCCTTTGCTCTGTTTTCATCACTGCAGCATTATCTGTGCACTGGCAATAATTAAACTCCTATATTGTAGGGTAGGAGACAATATGATAGAACTGAAAGGCTTTAATGTCAGTTAAACTGGGACTGGTTTCCACTCTCCCTACTGAGCAGTCTTCGAGATTGAGTCCCAGCTTTCTTGTCTGTGCGATGACAACAGCATCCTTTGTTGGGAATGAAATGTTTGTGTCTTCCCAGGGTTTGCCTATAAAGTCCTCATTTCTACTGTGAGCATCCCGAGGCAGGTTCCTGGGGGTAATGGGGCCATGACGAGGGGAGCCCACAACGGGTGAGAGCCCTGAAAGGAGACAGCATGAGAACTGTCCTTCTCTCTGCTCTCCCCTGGTGCACCTGGAAGGAGCCTTCCAGAACCCAGCCGGGAAGGCAACTGCCTGTGCACCTGGAAGGGGCCCATCAGAACCCAGCCATGCAGCCACCCAGCCAGTCTCTCTGCCCTGACTTCATGTTGTCAAGCATGCCAATCACTCCAAGGCAGGAATACTCCATTGGTAGCAAGGGGGGGGGGGGAATCTCTGTCTTTGCCATCCTCTCTTCTCTTCCCTCCTGTTAGCTGCTTCTCCCTGTAGACTTTCTAAGTGCCTCTCCCTGTTGTTAATCCCAGTACGTCCCTTGCATCACACTCCAGATTCATTCTGCTTCCTGGGAAGAGTCAGGGGCTGATAATTCTATCTAATAAAAGAGAAACATGCAAATTGACCGTACCTTCACTACGCTACCAGCCAATAGGAGCAATATGCAAATTAACCCCAAGCAAGATGGTGGGTGGGCCCCTTCCACCCCTAGCTGGCCATGGCTGCAGGTGGCGTAGGGTCCTGATTGCAGTCCCAGCCTCAGAAGGGTCTCCGGCCTGGCCCCCTGCCTCCTGGGGTGAGGGTCCAGATCACAGCCCCAGCCAGAGCTGAGGCAGAGGTGGTTAGGGGTGATCAGGCTAGGAGGGGAGGGCAGTTAAGAGTGATCAAGCTGGTGAGGCCAAGCAGGCTGGCAGTGGGGACCAGTTGGGGCAATCAGGCCAACAGGCAGAGTAGTTAGGGGTAATGAAGCAGTCAGGCAGGTGAGTGGTTAGGAGTCAGCAGTCCTGGATTGCGAGGGGGTTGCCTGAATGTCAATTTAGGCCCAATCCCACAGGGGTCTCAGATTGGAGAGGATGCAGGCCAGGCTGAGAGACAACCACTATCCCCCCACCCCCCACATGCACGAGTTTCGTGCACCAGGCCACTAGAAGTAAAATACCCACCCCCATGGTACTACTGCTCAGAAATGAAGATGCCAACACACACTAAAAAGGGTTTTCATTAGAGTGTGTGCCGGAGGACAGCGCGGAGTTCATGTGTCCACATCCCTCTTCAAAATTTACTAGAGGCCCTGAGGGAGATGACCCACACTGCCCAGTCTCCAGGGCCTACAGGACTCTTCAGCAATGAAACATTATCGCAACCCATCAAACTATTTCCAATGAAAGATGACAGCTCCATTCCCATGTCCCTTGCACAGCTGCCACAGTGGAAGCTGAATAATTTGCTACATGTACAAACTAGTTGCCCTGGCCAATTTGGCTCAGTGGTTGAGCATCAGTCTGTGAACTGAAGGGTACTGGACTCAATTCAGGACAAGGGCATATACCTGGGTGTGGGGCATGCAAGGGGCAGCCGATCAATGATTCTCATTATTGATTTTCTATCTCTCTCCCTCTCCCTTCCTCTCTGAAAGCAATAAAAATATATTAAAAAAGAAACTTATTGAATACTACTGTTTTGCCTAAAAACAAAACAAGAAAAATGGAATCTAAGTCATAGACAGTCTACAGTTTTATCTAATTCATATTAACACAGATGGCCTCAATTGTCAATGTTTCATTATTTTGATATTAATTTCCCCAAACATATTTTACCTCTGCCTTTATCTCTGTTTTCACACCATCCCTTTCCTCATCTTGCCTGTGAGCTGACAGTCTAGACGGCTAACCGCCACAGGCCAGGAGGCAGCCAGCTGGCCTGTGCCAGATGTCACACCCAAACTGAGGTCCTTCAAGTGCCCAGGTGCTAGCTGGTGTTGCTCCCTGCATTTGCCACAGTGGGCCTCTTGGTTCCTTGAATGGCCACATCCCATCCCCTAGAATGCCATCCCCTGGCCTCTCTGGTATCTCATTAACTCCCACTTATCCTTCAGATCTCAGTCTGCTCCTCTTTTCTCAGGAAAAACCTTTGCCTACTCCACCAAGACAGAGTACATTGTCATAGCTCCCTACAGTCTTCCTTTGTAGTACTGACATTTTTAGGAATAACTGATTTCATGTCCATCTCCCCCCCTCCGCCCCCACTCGAACATATGAAAGCAGGGACACTATCATGTTGTCCTACTGTGCATCCTCAGAGTGCCTGGCCTCATACAGAAATGCAATTTACAGAATAAATATTGCAAAATAAATTGCACGATTCTCCATCTTTAAGCCACAGGGGTTCTCTGTTTTGTTTTCTGCCCATGTTGGTAACCCACCCGGTTTAATTGCCTTCACCTTCAGAAACAACTTTTCACTCTTAATTTGAGGGCACACATTCTTTGTTAAATCAACCAAGTAGTTGTGAAAAAGAAGTGTTGCTCATAAATATTCAACTCATTGAAGCCCATGATCCTCCACCCCCCGGGGTATGAGAAATGAAAGAGAAGAGCATTAAAACTCCATGAATTAAGAGAAAAGAATTGTCACAGGAACAGACCAACACACATACAAATGGATGTGATATTTTATAAAAGGTTTTTTAAATAAAAAAACTAGCATCTGTTTCAGGGAGAAAATGAAAGTAGACCCTAACTCATGCTGTTCACCAGCCATTTTATTTTCTTTTAAAATATATTTGTATTGATTTCAGAAAGGAAGGAAGACAGAGAGAGAGAGAAAAAAAACATCCATGATGAGAGAGAATTATCGATCAGCTGCCTCCTGCAAGCCCTCTACTACGGATTGAGCCCCCAACTAGGGCATGTGCCCTAACTGGGAATCTAACCCTGACCTTCTGGTTCATAGGTCAACGCTCAAGGACCAGGCTCACTATAAATTGTAGATCGCTTAACACACTAATCATCTAAGAGTAACAATATAAGGAGAAAATAACTTCAGGATTAGAAAAAGGCTCATAAACTAGATAGATATAAGAGACAGCCACAGAGCATACAGGTCTTTCTGAAATGCAGAAAGGATCTGTGGGAGGTGGAAGACGGTGTGAGCTATGCCGTGTTCCCACAGACTGGTTGAAAGAAGATGACAGTTTGGTCTGAAATGCAGTGATGAAAGGGGACAGATGATCCTAGACTTCTAGGGGTCACGGTATGGGTTGGGGGACAAGGAGGTGAGTCTCTGGCACTAATAGGGCCAGACCAGGAGGGACCTGGCTAGGTGGGCTTTCCGCTGAGGGCGCAAAGTGACCAAGGGTGGTGCCTTGCCCCAGGAGAGGACCCAGGAGGGACTGCACACCCGAACCCAAGAACACACAGGCGTCATGTTGTAAAGCTATACACCTGAGCTTCATATGTTACTAATACATTTATTTACGAAACAAAAAAACAAAAAATGGCTTCAGCCCCAATGGTGGGAAACATACAACCACATTTTTCACTTCCTTATGCTGACTTGTGTCTCCACAATGAGACCTTGTGGAAACCTTGTGTCTTGCATCACAATAGGAAATTTAGTAAGGCCCATATATCTCAGAATCATAAATTTCTTGTTTCTTTAAAGACTTCAATGGCAAGCAAATTAGTACTAGATCCTTTCCCCGTGATGCCAATTATTAGTGTATTTTAAAAATCCATTTTTCTGCATAAGTACTTTTAGTAATGGGCTACCATTACCGTCCTAATTAAAAACGATCACACTTTATAGGAAGAAGTCTTATTGGTACGTTTTCAGCTACCAACTGTAATATGAAAATTGAGATTAGATTGTCTAAGCTCCCAATAATTAATCTGCCTGTTCAACACAATTCATTGAGCCGCTATGATGTGCCCAGCACTATTCTAGTCCCTGGAAATAGAGCAGCAAACAAAACAGACAATACCACATGTGGGTGGGGAGCTTGTTTTCTCACTGTGAAGTATAAATTATTCACAAGACACAAGCAAAATATATGTTATAGTAGCGGGTAATAGGTATTGCAAGGGGAAGGAAAAAGGAGCAGGGATAGAAAGAGAAGCAGAAATTGCTAAGTCGCCAGGGAAGGCCGAGTCTATGAGTGATAGCTGACAATATGCTGGGAGGAGGTGAAGAGAGGGAGTAGGAGGATAACCAACAGGGGACCATTCTTGGGAGAGAAGGGCACATACAAAGCCCCTAGCTGGGAGTGCCAGCAGCAGCCAGCGTGGTCGGTGCAGAAGGAGCCAAGCCCAGCCTGAGGGAGGAAGTCTAAAGGAGCCTGGGTGGCAGGCAGATGCCCTGGGCCCTGGGAGTCATTTTAGGATTTGGGGTTTTAGTCTGAGATGGAAAGCCTTCAGAAGATTTTGAACAAAGAGATCCTTGTTCTGAGTTTTTAAGGGGTTAATTCTGGCTGCTACTCAAGTAAAGGGGCTCAGGATAGAGCAGAAGGCCAGTGAGGAGGTCAAGGCTGTGATCCAAATGGAGTAACTTCTTAGTAACTTTAGGACTTCTGTCATGAGGAGTCCAACTTCAGCAAGAATTGTCAATATTTGTTTAAATAAAAGAAATGTTTTAATTAGTTCAAGACATAGATGTCATGAGCCAGGGAGCATCCCCAAAGAGAATCATTCACACATTTGTATCTTTCCCCAATGCCAGGCTTCTGAGGGGACCCCTTTCCAAGAAGCTGACAGTCACACCAGGTCACACACAGAAGCGAGCGGAGTGAGTGTCAAGTGTGGAATCTTGGAGCTGACTTCTTACAGCCACCAGGGCTGGAGTCCCACTCATGGTATAACCAGACAACCAAGCAGTCTGGGCTGCCTGTCACTACTTGACAAGCAGCCAATTCAGCAGAAACAGGGTTGGATCCTATGTGAGCGCTTATTCCAATACTAGAGGCCCAGTGCACAAAATTCGTGCACGGGGTGTGTGTCCTTCAAGCATAGGCTGCACCCTCTCCAATCTGGGACTACTTGAGGGATGCCTGTTTAGGCCAGAGCCTAGTGGGATCGGGCCTAAATGGGCAATTGGACATCCCTCTCACAATCCAGGACTGCTGGCTCCCAACTGCTTGCCTGCCTGCCTTCCTGATTGCAGGCCTGGGTCCACGCCCACTGCCCTCCCCTGCGGGCCCAGTCGCCCCAAACATCCCTCCCCTGCTGGCCTGGTCACCCCTAACTTCACTCCCCTGCAGGCTTGATAACTCCTAACTGCCCTCCCCTGCTAGCCATCTTGGGCAGCCATCTTTGACCACATGGGGGCAGCCATCTTGTGTGTTGGAATGACAGTCAATTTGCATATTACTCTTTTTATTAGATTGCCAGCAGCATGGGAGAGCAGCAGATCATCCACAGACATCTGCTTTGCCCCATACCATAAACTGGCTGCTTATATGAGGTAGGTCAAAGATTACTTAGGGAAGTAGGCAAAAGGTGCAGTTTACAGGTAATGGGAGCTGAAGATTTGCAAAGGCCTGTGGGCATGCAAAGGCTGGGAGTCTGCAAAGAGCTGGTGATATGCAAAGGACTGGGGATCTTCAAAGGGCTGGTGGCTCTGGTTTCTGCAACAAGGTTGTTGATCTTTCCATGATAACAGGCAACTCCCAGCCAGGTTAGAATGTGCCTTCTTTAACCAGAACAACACAGTCATAGCTAACAGAGCATAATTAATATTTCTTACAATTATTGTTGGTCCCCACATTTCTTTTCTGCCCCTACCTATATCAGTGTCCAGATGGATTCCCTATCCAAGCATTCAGACTTATGGTTTGGGGCATTCCTGGCCCCTCCTAAGGACGTTCCCTTTATACCCCATTGCCTCAGTCTTGACATAGCACTTGGCATAAGCAATCATGGCTGACAGTGACTCCATATTGATTTGTCAACAGTTGTTCTGAAAGTCCCCTCTGCTTTTGCTTTATGTACTAATACAGAGTCTCTATAGTAGATCAAGGACCAGAGCAAACACAGACTGAGTAGACAGTGCTTGCTTTAAAAAAGTACACATTTGTTGTCTACTAATACATCACTACTAAAACTCAGTTATGTTTCCTTTATTGTCATAACAATTTACAATTACCAGTAATTTAAGGAACTGAGATAAATACTGTAATTATGTAGACTTCATTATGTGAGTATTTAAAAAACAATATTTTCCCCAGAGTTGTAAAATGTTATTACTTAATTTATTATTTTAATTTTTGTTGCATTTTTAGATTCAGAGAATATGAAATCATTGCATTGTAACTTGGAATCATCTTGCTAAATATTTACACCATATATTAAACAGCTTTAACCTAGACCGAATTGATAGAGGTTTCTCCCACGTTATAGCCCTACTATTAATGCTTAGACACCTTGTCTCTTCCCTTTAGGTAGTTTTCATACCAGTGTAATATTTACTTTTTAAGGCTGGTAATCAAAATATGCATAAAGTTCAATTTTGTTACCGTAAGCGTTAAATATTGTGAACATTTTGAGAACTCAAGTTATTGGCAGTATAACATGTCCACGATGGGGGCACAAGGGAATTAGGTGTGACATGGACAATAGCAGCGGCTGGGTGCAAGCCACACTGCCCTTCAATCCGAGATTCGCCCTCTCAGTTACCTTTCCTCTCCCAGCTGTGAAATTCTGAGTCCATGATGTAATGCTAAGGGTGAACAAATGCGCGATGGAGTCACAAGGTTTCCCTGTGGGTGCTGCAAAGCAAAAGGTAGTAAAACAAACGGAACAGACCACCGCTCATGACGCTGTAGCTTTTGCTCTATGTCTAGCCAACCTTCCAATGTTATACCTTACTAAGGGCGCAGGGCCTGAGGGAAGGCCGTGGGTGCTTTCGCAGTCCTAACTTATGCACTGTTTTCCTTGTAACGCACGATTATTTTTCTCGCCTTTTACTGTAAACAATGACACGCCTGCTAAGGAGCAGCCGGTGGTTGAACTGGGAGCTCACGACCTGCATTCACGCAGGACCGGCAACCAGGAGACCCAGCCTGGACCAGGCCTGGGAAGCCCGCGACCCCCCCTCTGCTCACGTGTGCGGATGACGCCAGCCTACTGGGTACCTAACCGCTCCCCGCCCCCAGAGGCCCCACCCCTCCAGCTTCTCGGAAATCTCGCGAGAGCCGCCTTCCCCTCAGAACGGACGGATCGTCCCTTAGGAAAGAAGGTGTGGCTGCGGGCAGTGTTTTGCGTTCATTCTGCTAATGTGACTGCCGAAGGCGACCCCTCTGGGGGCTGCCCGAGTGTGAGCACCCCGACTTGGAGAAGGCGGGAAGGGAGGCCCGGTCAGACGAGGTCTCACCCGCGGAGGGGTCCCGCCCCCGCCGTCACGCCCCGCCCAGTCCTGAGTCCTGTCGGCCCATTCCTTCCTCTCCCCACGCGGGTGCGACGGACAGCAGGGGGGCAGGCTGGGGTCGCCGAGGGCCTTTGGGACCGCGAGGCGCGAGGTAGTCGTTCCAGGCGCCCTCGCCCCGCGCGTGCCCTTCCTGCCTCCCCGCCCATGCGTCAAGCCCCGCCCACCTCCCGACTCTCCGCATTGGCCCCGCCCCTTACCGCTGGATCCCGCCCCCGGCAATGGAGCCCCGCCCAGGCTCCCTGGGCCGCCCGCCTCCGCCCCGCCTGCGGGCCCCGGATCATTCGCAGCTGCTGGCTTCTTGAGTCTTGCCCTGAGCCTGCTGTTTTCCATTTTCCGGCCCGGGTACTGAACGCTGTGCCTCTGCGGCGGGGAGGGCGGCGGGAAAAGGGCGGTGCGGCGTCGGAGGGGCCCCAGGGCCGTGCGGAGGAGCAGGACCCCGCTGAGGTCGCCCCCGCCCCGCGCGATCCGGCGGGCGGCCACTCTCGGGCACGGGCAGCGAGCGGGCCCGGGGACAGCCCGGCCCCACGATGGCTTCCACCACTACCTGCACCCGGTTCACGGACGAGTACCAGCTCTTCGAAGAGCTCGGAAAGTAAGCGCGGCGCCGGGGAGGCCGGGAGGGTGCTCTCCGTGGGGACAGGTTGGACCAGGCGCCCTGCCCCCTACGCCCCCGCCCTCCTGTCTTCACCGGAGCCGGTTGTCCCCGCAATCGTAGAACCCGTAGACCTTTCTCTGTAAGCGGAGATGCCTCCGGAGCCTGTGAGGCGACCACGCGCGAACGGTGACGCGCTGTCCCCGCAGTGCCATGTTACTGACCCTCGGAGTTCCACGTCCAGAGAGGGGCTCCGGCAAGGCAAACCCTGCCCCACGCTACTGTCACCCTTGTCCCGGGTGACCCTCGCTGCCCCCTCCCAGACTCGCGCGCATCCCCGCCTTCCTCAGAGGACTTACAGGCAGCCCGAGAGCCCTTTGGATGTCGTGGTGTCCCCAGGGTGGCCTAGCGGTGCGTGGACCTGCGGGACCGCTGGAGATGTGCAGGGAGAGAACAGGGACCTGCCCAGGCTGTGCGCGAGGACCCAGGGGCTGGAGGTGCGCAGAGAGGCACGGGATTTGCTGAGGGCCTGGTTGTGCGCAGGGACCCAGGGGCGACATGGATGCTGATTTATTCAACATCTGACCCAAACCCAATCCTCTGCCTCTGTTTTCAGTATTACAGATGAAAGGGTGCGGTCTATGATGATGTTTGTGCAGCTGAATTAAAGGAAATAAAAACATCTTTCAAATGGAATGAACTTTCTATCCTTATATGTTTATGCATCATTGTTAAAACATGGAGAATATGTCGGAAGATCAGCTTAATTCAAATCTCTCCCCTCCCCCAACCCCAAACAGAGAAATCACCATACCAGGGTTTTTTAAACCACACAAATGTTCCCAAGATTTATATTTTAATGAAAACCATCACCATCTTTGCTCACTTGGAGCCACATTTTTTTCTTACCAGGATAAATAGGCAGCAGATTTTTGCTGCTCTTCCTCAGCTCTGCTCTCTGCAGCCCCCCCCCCCCCCCCCCCCCCCCCCCCCCCCAGGATTTGGTGCCGTGTGTGAACTGTAAAAGGTTTTCCTATTTCATGTGCAGACAGGAGCCTCCAGTTGGCAGTCCCTGTCATTTCGTTGATTAATATTGTGTGCTCCCAGTTAAATGATATTTACTTTGTTCTCAGCATCAAGGCTGGTCTGGGTTTCCAGGAAGAGTGGGTCATTTTCTGGATATTATTACCATAGTGCACTGGTATTTGAAAATTCACTACATTCAACAAAATCTAATTTTTAAGTAACTATCAGAGCTGATTATAGAGATGACCTGGTAATATTTTTATTTTCAGGGGTGCTTTCTCAGTAGTGAGAAGATGTATGAAAATCCCTACTGGTCAAGAATATGCTGCCAAAATCATCAACACCAAGAAGCTATCTGCCAGGGGTAGGTGTTGTCCACTGTGCGTGTGGTTACCTGCGTGTTTCTCAGGCCCACTGTGGGTTCCCTTGCAAGTACATCACATTCTTGCAGCTGAATTATAGGCTTAGGCAGTGTGTCACATACTGAGATTAGTTTATTTCTGAATGCCTCTTGGTCTATACAGTTTAAAAATAAATGAAAAAATATATTTTAACAAGTTTTTATAAAAATTCTACTGTCCTATGAGCAATAACACAAATAACTATATTTCAAAGCAAATAAATGTCATGAAGTGTATTTGCCTTTAGCTCTACTGTGAAATAACTTTCAAAAACAGCTGGAATGGAAAAATGCCTCACAACTATCATTGTTTCCTTTTGCTTTTGAGAGGAAAAATAGGTCAGAGCTCAGTTGAATCATATATTTCAATTGTAGTTACACTTGAACTTAATTCATCAAGGTATATTTAACACTCATTGCTTTGGGAGGGAAAACTTGCTGTATTCTAGGAAGTTCAGCTGGTTTTGACATTTCCATGTGCAGTTCAGACCTTTCCTTGGCCTTTGCACTGAGATTGCTCACAGACCCGGAATGTATTTTGCACATGCTTAGTAGCCACAGAGATAATTCATGCTTGTGAATAGCTGTTGACATAAGCAAGAAACTTGGAGCGTCCTCCCTGCACTCGTATTACTTCTTTGAACTCATGCGAAAGCACTTTTACTGAAATGTGAAGCACGCCAGCTATTGTGAGAATGTGGCTAAGGCATTGCCATGGGAATTTATGGCTTAACGAAAGAAACATGAAATGAAAATGAACAAAATGCCATAGTGTAAGCCCATTTCAGTGACCTGGTTTATTTTATTTTAAGTAATAAGAAAAGAAATTTCATTCGAGTTTAATTTGTCTTCAAAAAAGTGCTGCTGCCTCGGCCTCTGGTATCACTGTGTTTGGTCTCTGTCAAGATTTTCTTTATTTGTTGCAAATCCCACCATAACGTGGACTCTAGGTGTAGGCTGGCATTTCAGGGTATTGGTTCAGAGGGTGTTTGTTGTGATTCTGAGGAGCCTCTGTGGGCAGGGGAGCACGTGGCTCAGTGATGCTCCCTTCATGCTGCTTCTCCCACAGGAAGGTTTTCTACAGGGAGGGGGAGCTGCTGAACTGAAAATGACATTTCCGTTGTTAAGAAATGTGGAGGGGCCCAACCTCTCAGTGCTGGTGTCATCTCCTCCTGCGAGGGTGCCGGGCGCCTTGGCACCAGCGGGATGCACTTTTTTCCCAGGCACCTCAGCCCTCCCCGAGTTCCAGTGGCTGACGTTTCTCTCAGCAGACACGCTGTGCTTCACTTAGCTGTTTCTTGGATTGGAGCGGTCCCTCTTCATCCACCTGACCCATGCTGAGAGGCAGGCGCCATGTCCACTCACATGCACTGACTGCATTCTCCTCTCCTCTGCCTCTCCCACTTCCTCCTCCCCAGCGCCTGCCCCTTCCTGCCCATCCTCTGCTTAAAGAGCAGTCTGCACCCCAAGTCACCTTGCTCTCCTGGAGGCACGCTCCCACTATCCCAGTTACGTTCATTCTTCATTCCAGAGAGGTGGTGGTTGCAGGTCAGGAAGACCAGCCTCCTGCTCTCCTCCCCCCTTCCTAGGACTGCGGGTGGCTCCTCACTTGCTTGGCCTTAACCCGCTGCAGCTATAAATTCTCACTCCTCTGCCTGCTAGCTGCTCTTGGGTACTTACTTATTTCCAGTGAGCCTCAGTTTCTTGACCTTGAAAATGGGGTAATACTAGAACACTTGCTGTTGTGGGGCATGTGAGAAGTGAAAGTTACCCTGACTGCTCTATGCAGGGAGTGGCGGTTAGCTGCTGTTATCTCTGTGGGTTGTGGTAAACAGCAAGTGAGGTGACTTATCTGGAGGAAGGTCAGTCAGAGAGGCAGCGGCAGCCCTGATTGACTGTGGGAACCCAATTTGCTTCTAGGCTGTACTACTTAATAGATAAAACTGCATCCGTTTCTATATTATTTTGATTGCAGGTTCTTCATCAATAAAATTGGAGGGGAGGTTGCCCAGATAGTATCATGGGTTCTTGTGAGGATTCATTGTATGAGAGTCACTTCTTAAATTGCAAAGCACTGTGTCAACTTTATCTATTATTATTGATCACCTGAAAATATTACAGTACTTTTTCTTCAAGAAGTTTAAATTATTTTATAGTGTCAAAACAATTGAACTGGTTATAAATTACTTGTGCCTTTGTATGTATACATTTGTTTAATCTATACCCATATAAAATTATAAACATCGGAGGGGGAATACCATGCTTCTGTTTTGTAGTGTAACAACACACAGCCTGGAGGACATAGAATGGCTTAGTAGAGTGACCAGGGTCAGACATGGCTCTTAAATTGAGTGGATAGGAGGGAGGTACTTCGTTTATTCAGAACAAGCACATCGGAGTGTGAAGTCGTCTGTAAAAAGTGTATCAGGGCATATGCCTTAAAAGATGAGTTCTCATTTAAAAAAACACTCCATTTCCAAAATATAATGATCTTAAAACACTACTATTACAAAAATTTTATGTAAAGGGAAATGTAGGATGAAATGCAAAATAGCATGCTACATTTTTTGTTTCTTTTGGGGGGGGGTGCATATGGTGTTTTTTGTGGAACATATAATTTTTTAAAATAAAAATTTGTGTTTTACTTGAAATGCCACATACCTTTCTAAATCTGAGTTTTGGACCTATTAGTTTTAAAGACCAACCAACCATACAGGTCCTTCAACCAAAATAATGTTCTTTAAATATAACATTACAACTGAAGAAGAAGGCCATTGTCAGTGATTGTCATCCAAAACCATAAGGGAATTGCCAAAAATATAGCTGCATTCCTGCACAGATACACACACCCAGCCCCCATCACCCTGGCGTTCTTCCGTGGGTCTTGGTGGGTTTCCAGCAGACCTTCTCAGCTACGCTTCCTCTCAGCTGCTGGTCACACACACCGTATTTGGGAGACTCAGAATCTTGAAGAATTTCATTTCTTTTGCATTAACATCTGTGCACAGGGCTTCCTCATGCAATTCTGATCAAACAGATAAGTACACTTATAATTTGGCTTGTTTTAAAAATAAATAACGTAGCCCGGCTGGTGTGGCTCAGTGGCTGAGCATGGACCTATGAACCAGGAAGTCACGGTTCGATTCCCGATCAGGGCACATGCCCAGGAGGTGGGCTCAATCCCCAGTGTGGGAGGCACCCGATCCATGATTCTCTCTCATCGATGTTTCTCTCTCCCTTCCCCTCTCCCTTCTTCTCTGAAATCAATAAAAATATCTTTTTTAAAAATATATATTTTATTGATTTTTTACAGAGCAGAAGGGAGAGAGATAGAAAGTCAGAAACATCGATGAGAGAGAGACATCGATCAGCTGCCTCTTGCACGCCCCCTACTGGGGATGTGCCCACAGCCACGGTACATGCCCTTGCCGGAATCGAACCCGGGTCCCTTCAGTCCACAGTCCGACGCTCTATCCACTGAGCCAAACCGGTCTCGGCAATAAAAATATCTTAAAAAAATAAAAATAAAGTTGAGACGTCGCAAGCATCTGATATTTTATATGTAATTTCTGTCTTCTAAGAAGTTTTGTGTTAGATAGGAATAGAAAGCATGCATGGTAAATGCTAGGTAGTGGTACTTGGATTTTATCTCATATTTTTACCATGAGAATTAGAAATTAGATCATTTGATCAATTGATCCCAAACAATTAGGTTAGTACTTAGGTAGTGCTAATGTGGCTTGCCATCTCGATGTTTTGTCTGTTCTGACATGATTGTTATTGTGAGGTGCTGTCAGGCTCTGGAAGGTCCCGCAGGGCAGCGCTGAGGTCATAGCCTATGACTGGTGGCCCCGATGACGGGTGTCTTTAGAAACAGGACAAGGGGTGGGTTTTGCACTGTAAAGCCTCCCGGGGCTGAAAGGTTTTTATGGTCATGGTGACTTGATGTGTGTCTCCCATTGTATTTTTTTTATTAACTTTTTTATTTTATTGTTTAAAGTATTACAAATAGTAGTACATATGTTTCCTTTTTCCCCCCATTGACCTCCTCCCGGCCTTCCCTACCCCCCAGCATATGCCCTCACCTCCCCCAGCCCCCTTAGTGTCTTGTGTCCATTGGTTATGCTTATGTGCATGTGTACAAGTTCTTTGGTTGATCTCTTACAGCTCCTGCCCCCCACCTCCCCTGCCTTCCCACTTTGTATTTTTTTTATTAGAAACTACTTATGACAGAGTGTGATGTGCTAGAAGTCCCTGTTTTTGTTAAATATAATGAATTTTAATGGAAGCTTAAAATAATTATGATAAGAGTAAGCTACCTTTACTCTCCTATGGAAGTTAGAAAAGGGTTTCAAATTTTATCTTACCTAATAATAGACAAACATGTAAACTGACCGCACCTCTGCTATACCCATAGCCAATTAGAATGAGTATGCAAATTAACCCAACAAAGATGTTGGTTAATTTGCATATGTAGGCACCCCGACGATGGGGCCAGAGTGTGGGCCCTGAGCAGCCTGAGAAGGGCCTGAGCCAAGGGCTCCTTGGCAGGGCCAAACCTGCAATCAGAGCCAGCTATCGGCCAGAGGCTTTCAGCCTGGACAGGGGAGGAGCTGGCGATGGGCAAGAGCTGGGGGTCCGCTGACTAGGCTGAAAGCCTCTGGCCGAGGCTTTTGACCTGGGCAGGCTTTGGGCAGGGGCGGAGCCACGATCTGCAGGAGCTGGGGGTCCACACACCTCAGCCAGAGGCTTTCGGCCTGAGCAGGCCTTGGGCAGGAGTGGAGCCACGATCAGTGGGAGCTGGGGGTCCGCTGCCCAGGCTAAGAAATGTCACACCCTTCCCTAGCTGGTTTGGCTCAGTGGATAGAGGGTCTGCATTTAGTTCTTTTTATTTTATTTTATTTTATTTTATTTTATTTTATTTTATTTTATTTTATTTTATTGATTTTTCACAGAGAGAGGGATAGAAAGCCAGAAACATCGATGAGAGAGAAACATCGATCAGCTGTCTCTTGCACACTCCCCACTGGGGATGTGCCCGCAGCCACAGTACATGTCCTTGATCGGAATTGAACCTGGGACCCTTCAGTCCGCAGGCCGACGCTCTATCCACTGCGCCAAACTGGCTTCGGCTTTTTAAAAAATATATATATTATTGATTTTTACAAAGAGCAAGGGAGAGGGTTAGAAAGTCAGAAACATCGGTGAGAGAGAAACATCGATCAGCTGCCTCTTGCACACCTTCTCCTGGGGATGTGCCCGTAGCCAAGGTACATGCCCTTGACCGGAATTGAACCTGGAATCCTTCAGTCCGCAGACCGACGCTCTATCCACTGAGCCAAACCGGTTTCGGCTGGGTTTAGTTCTGATCAAGAGCATGTACCTAGGTTGCAGGCTCCTCCCTGGCCAGGGCCCAGGTCAGGGCTCATGCAGGAGGTAACCAATCAAAGTGTTCCTCTCATTTTGATGTTTCTCTCTGTCTTTCCCTTTCTCTTCCACACTCTCTAAAAGTCAATGGAAACATATTCTCAGGTGAGGATAAAAAAGAAGAAGAAGAAGAAGAAGAAGAAGAAGAAGAAGAAGAAGAAGAAGAAGAAGAAAAAAAAAAAGAAGAAGAAAGAAATGTCATATTCACCCTGATCGGGTTGGCTCGGTGGATAGAGCGTCGGCCTGAGGACTCAAGGGTCCCAGGTTCCATTCCGGTCAAGGGCACATCCCCAGTAGGGAGTGTGCAAGAGGCAGCTGAATCGATGTTTCTCTCTCATCAATGTTTCTAACTCTCTATCCCTCTCTGTAAAAAACAAACAAACAAACAAAAAAATACAATATATTTCAAAAGAAAGAAATGTCATATCCTATGAAAAACACATCTTGAAGATGCCATTTTTTCATGGTGAAGGGACTGGAGTCCATGTTGATGAAAACACCTTGGTGACTGGCAGTGGCTGCAGCAGCGGAGTGATGGGGCTGGTTCCTGCCCTGACTAGCCTGGTCGCCTCCCACAAAGGGAGGCCAGACTGTGGCTTAGACTCACTCCCTGTGGGGAGCGGGCCTAAGCCATCAGTAGGATATCCCCTGAGGGCTCCCAGTATGTGAGAGAGAACAGGTTGGGCTGAGGGACCCCACATTCCACACCCCTAGTTTTTCCATAAATCTTCAGACATAATGCAATTAAATCATGTTGGTAGTCTTTTATTTTGTTGCTACTTTTGTTTATTCCTACATATTGACGCCTTTATAAAACTGCTTGACCATGTAGACAAAATTAGGTCTCAGTTATGACACCTGAAGGTTGAATATATGTTCTGAAGTTTCTTTGTTATGCTATAATAGGTATGTCAGTAACTAACTCGGCATTAGATAGTCCAGAAATTATGTAATTTCTCAGCCCGTGGTTACTTGTCTTGAAGTACAAATAGATGAGATGATAGATGAGTCAACTTGTTTTGAATATAACTTATTGATTTGATTATTTAGATCTCATTAAACAAATTAATATTTTTACAGTTTCTTGCCTCCAACAGTGTTTTAAGAAAAATTTAGTAAATTATTTTTAGTTTTGTCCATAGAATCTCTACAACTCTTCAATTATTGGTCCCCAAAATGGCATGTATCATCATCCTTATCATGTTGTGTTCTTTAGTTATGTTTAATTGTATTTCCATTCTCACATAGGCCCTGTCATTAGACATTTATTTTTCTCTTTTAGTGAATGAGAATATTATTGATATTCAAAATCAGTTAGGAAATAAAAATGAAAGTGTATATCTACATTTCTAGGAATTAATAAAAATCCTTTATGTGTTCCAGCATCAATTAAATAAGGCAAACTTAGCAAAGCTGTGGTTGTCAGGTACCTGGCTGTGACCTTGATAACCAGGGTCAGCTTCTGCCTGGCAGATTCTGTGGTGAGAGTTGAGTGCCCTGGGAACCTCATTGTTGCACAGTGAGATCAGTACCTGTCGTACCCATTGACACACGGCATCAACCCAATGTAAAATTTAGTAATTACTTTTTATAATTCTTTTAATGTTAACTGTGAGTTGCTATGAAGCACATAGTAGTATTTTCTTGGGCATTCAATTTCTTTTGTTAAATGGAATTTTAATTAATTTTTTTACAGTCTTCCTTGGCTGATATTGAGGCAGCCACCCTGCTAGTGTCTCTAGGACTGGGTTGGTTTTTTACAACATCTTTCTCTCTCCATTTACTAGAGTATAATATGTACAAGGTTTTAAAAAAATTATTGGCAATGAATTAATGATTGTTTATATAAAAGGTGTGTTAAAATTTTAAAGATAGTTTCACTTAACTGTGATACATTAGTAGAGTAGCAATATTTTTAGTCTAAAATGTAATACCTTTTTAATAGTAACTTATATTTCATACTACTTTATAGATTACTTACTAATCACTTTCACATATGTGACCTTACTTTAAGTGTTTTTGTTTAATAAATTAGTGGCCCGGTGCACGGAATTCATGCATGGGGGGAGGGAGGAGTTCCTCAGCCTGGCCTGCACTATCTCCAATCTGGGATCCCTCTCGCAATCCAGAACCACTAGCTCCTAAGCACTTACCTGCCTGCCTACCTGATGCCCCTCGCTGCTACCCTGCCAGCCCTAACTGCTCTCCCTTCCTGGCCTAAACCCCTAACTGCCTATGTGTTCTCCTTTCCTCTCCGCACCTTCAGAACCTGACACAGGAGTGCTGAGAGCTCTCTGCCGAGGCCCTGCCCCTGTCCTGATGCCCCCCTCTCGGCTGGGCGGCGCTGTGGGCCTGGGCATGCTTCTGCCAAGGGGGGGGGGGCACCATGACCTGTCTTGACTCCCACCATCTGGGCTGGGTGGCATCGTGGGCCTGCGCGCGCCTCCACCAGGGAGGCCGTCTCCTTTGGCAGCCTCATATTCTGGTGGTGCAAGTCCTCATCCCCATCCCCACCCAGTAGCTCCTGCCTGTGCGTGCCTGTGTTGGGAGGAGTCTCCGCCTCCGAGTCAGTGTGACGTTAGTGCTGGGCAGGCCTGTGTGCGCCTGCGCTGGGGGCAGAAGTCCCTGCACACCAGCTCCTGCCTGTTTACCAGTCTTGACTGGGACACTGTTAGGACCAATTAGCATATTACCTCTTTATCCTAGTTAATAAATGAGTAATATGCAAATTGACCATCACCCCAATACACAAGATGGCCGCCCCCATGTGGTCAAAGATGGTTGCCCCTATGTAGTCACAAGATGGCCACCACAAGATGGCCAGCAGGGGAGGGCCGTTGTGGACAATCAGGCCAACAGGGGAGGGCAGTTGGGAAGGACCAGGCCTGCAGGGGAGGGCAGTTAAGAGTGACTAGGCTGCAAGGGGAGGACAGTTGGGGGGGGGACCCAGGCCTGCAGGGGAGGGCTGTTGGGGGAGACCAGGCCAGCAGGGGAGGGCACTTAGGGGTGACTGGGCCAGCAGGGGAAGGCAGTTGGAGGCCATCGGGCTGGCACTGCAGCAGTTAGGTGTCAATCAGGCTGGCAGGGAAGTGATTAGGGGGTGATAAAATGGCAGGCAGAAGCAGTTAGGGACAATCAGGCAGGCAGGCAGGCAAGGGGTTGAGAGCCAGCAGTCCTGGATTGTGAGTGGGGTCCCAGATTGGAGAGGGTACAGGCTGGACTGAGGGAGACCCCACCCACCCCCATGTACAAATTTCATGCACCAGGTCTCTCGTATGTGGAAATAGATATAGATATTGAATGGTTACAAGGGCAAAGTGTTAGGAAAAACAAGGCTTGCCTACCAAATAGATGTTGTGGAAGACTTAGTGGTGCTAGCGTCTGGCCTGAATCAGGTGTTGTGGGTTTTCAAAGGAGGAGAGATTTTTCTGCCCAGAGAGACGGAGGAAGGCTGTCATCTCATTTGGACTGAAATACAAATTTAAACCACAACACGACTGGTGTTCAAGCACCCGCATGCAAATAAATAATTTGGAGAGATTGTTCAAAATAGCTTTAATATCTGCTAGTAATGAAAATGTCATTTTATTCATATGGTACATGCAATATCCCCTATTTTTAAAAAGGTCTTAGTAGCTATAAAAAGCTAATTTGCAAGCTCCTTCCTAGTTTTATTGATATGAAGGACTGAGTGCCTGTGATTTTGAAGGGGAAATATTCAGTGTGCCTATATTTACAGCGGAGTGTTCTTGAGCTGAGGTGGGAGCTGTGTCTGCGGAGCAGAAGCCTTCTGCTGCTTTGGAAGTGGTGACTCAGTGGTACCATCTGTGGGAAGCCGGCTGGGGAAACCCTGCTTCCAGATATTGAGCAAACTTCAGAGTCCAGGGCCACTGCTGTTCTGAGTGTATATCTCCTGATGTCAGGGCAGTTCTAGCGGAACTGAGAAGAAAACACTGTCAAAGAGAACTATTTGTCTCCCGTAAATGGGATTGAGGCCTACTTCTCTCTAACATTTACGTGCTTTGGAAATTATTTTTGGGAAAAAAACATTCTTTTGATTGACTTTTCTCGCCTGTGTCTTATGCATCTATATGATCAGGAAAAGGGAAAACACCATCGAATTGTTAACCTTAAGTCTGTTCGAAAGAAAAATATATACGTAGCATGTTTTTTGTTAACAGGACCCATCCTTGAGTTACCTACAGCCTGTATCTTCCTTTTTCAGCTGATGTTGGTGTTCCGCCAGTGACTTGGCAGAGAGAAGCCCCTAAGACATGAGCAGAGACGGTGAAGGACGGCCGAGTGTTTACCCTTTAGAATGATACTGCTTTACTTCACTAAATATTCGTTACTTGTTTATACACTGTAAGAGATTATTTTAGGAAGAAGACTTTAAAGTAGAAATACGTTTTGGAAATCTCTGAAGCAAACAAAAAGCCCAAATTGAGAGAACCCAGTGTTGGGATATGCAGTGAAGGTGCACAGGATCAGGTTAGAAACAGTCCCTGCTTTGAGAGGGTGACCGTTTCCACCCTGTGTCCTCGGCTCTGCAGCCGCTGGGAGATCGGAGGGAGTGTGAGTGTCAGGGAGTGTCTGTGAGGCCGCACAGGTGCTTCCTTAGCCTTTCTTACAGGATTTGAGACACCTGTCTGAGTGCCCTTTGCAGTGGTGCCCTGACATTCCCCCAGGGCCTGGCAGTGGGTGAGGCAACATTGGGGGGCAAGGGGGTGGGGGTTTTGGAGCACGGAACAGGTTGCCTGGGTGGGATTGGGCTAGGTCTCTGGGTCAGTAATCCTATTCCTGAATGGTCTTTCAGCCATTTTATCTGCCGCTTAACCCCCACAGACATGCACTCTAACTCCCTGTTCACCTGTGTGAGCTGTACCTTTGTAGCTTGGCATCCATCCAGCAGGGGGACTTGCATGATGACTACCTCAGGTAGGGCGAGGGCGCAGCAGGCTGGCAGGTGCTGGGAGAGCCACCGGGAGGGAGGCATGTGGCACTTCCACCCAGCAGGCTGCAGGGCTCACAGCAGAAAGGAAGCTCAGGCCCCGAGGCTCAGGTGTGGACCTGCGTCCTGTACACCCAGAAGTTTCGGTTCATGCCCAGTCGGGGCACATATCTGAGTGGTAGGTTTGATTCCAGCTCTGGTGTGTGCAGGAGGCAACTAAATCAACGTTTCTCTCTCTTTTTCTGTCTCTGAAAATCAATAAAGACACATCCTGAGGCGAGGATTAAGTAAATAAAGTAAAATGTGGTCAGTTCCAACAACAAGACTTAGGGCCTGGACTGGAGGGCAGGAGACGCAGCATCGCCCGGTGGTGAAGGAGAAGCGTGGAAGGACCAGGGGGTGCTCAGGCACCGAGTCCTGACATCCAGTGTGGAGGTGCGCGAAGCAGTGTGAGGCAGAGGAAGGAGACGTGGATGGAAGGAAGGAGGACAGGGCGCAGTCTGGGCAGAACCAAGATCCTTGTTTGGGCAAAAGATAGAGAAGCTGTAGGAAACCAGAAAGGAAAGCTTACAACCATGTAAAGGTCTGCCCCGTGGCAGGGACAGTTAGGGAGGGCGCAGCCTGAGGAGGCGGTGGGCAGGCACACAATGGAATACTGAGTGATCTGACCCTGAGGGGATGGAGAATGAGGGGACCTCAGGGTCAGTCAGGGGAGATGGTAATTCTGTAACAAATTGAGAAGTCAGAATCAAGAACTGCTTTGATGGGGGAGATGACACCTTGAAGTGCTTGAGGATCTACAGAGACATTGAAAACGTGTGGTCCTTGAGAAAGGGACCCAGAGACTGCAGTGTGGCCTGGAAACCCAGTGGCCTGGGTTCAAGACCTGTCCGCACTGCTTGCTCATTCTTGTGGCCTCGCCAACTCCCTGACTGCTGCAAGCCTGCCCCTCCTTCCCTGCGAGACGATCTAGCATATGGGTGACTAGTCCCCATGAGGGATGGCGAGAGCACGAGGGGGAGAAGGTAGAAAGAGGAGAGCTTTGGGTGGGAGAGTGGGACTTCTTCAGGAAGGGGCCAGCCCCGAGCAGGTGAGTGCCCCCTGCGGGGTGGCAGAGGAGCGTGGCACTGTGTGCAGGGCCTGGGAAGCAAGACGCTAACAGGGAGGGCCTGGCTCATCCCAACCTGAGCAAGTGAGCAAGTAGATGGCGTGAAGTCTAGCTGCTACTTAATGAATGTTTGCTGAGTGAGTGAAGAAAAACAACTGTTTCTTAGATTTAAAGAATAAATGAAGAAACTATGTAAAATCTTGCCTTTTTAACAAAATAGAGACACACTCAGGACTAATTTCAGGGATCCACCAGGTGGGTGATAAATAAAACTGCAGCTTTTTTGGAGGAGAAAAAGAGTCGGTAGGAGCAGGAAGGTAAGCGGGCACGGTTATTGGGTAGAGCCCTGGACTTGGTGTGAGAGACCAGAGATCTGTGTGGGGAAGACATTTCTCCTCCCGAGGCTGCAGGGCAGTGAGGAGACATGCAGCCCAGGTGCCAGACATCTGGGTAAGAATCCAGTTCCCGGTCCACTGGGAATGGGAGGCCAGTCTGGGGATGAGAGAGGAGAGGGTGGGGGGAGACCAGCCTGGGAGGGGGTGAGGGGGCGAGACTGGCCTGGGGGAGAGGATGGGTAGGGGGGCAGGGGTGCTCTGGTTTTAGGACTGCAGAGAGGAGTGGGCATCGCATGGGTCATGAGCAAGTAGTGACTTGGTGAGAATCTAGCCCCAGAGGGACTGCCTGTTAGGAGGCCCCTCAACCAGGTGAGAAAGCAGGGACTCTGCCACTTTGTAAATGTTTATGGAGAACAGCACTCAGTGTTTGTTTTGTTTACATTAATTTTCCCTAGATTGTGCGGCCAATCAGAACAGAGCAGCTGGGACCTGAAACACGTCCCAGGTACCAGCAGAGCCATGTCCTGTCCTTGTAGGCCCTCTTCCTGGGGTGCGGCATGTCCCCAGTGGAGGGCCCAGGGGGACTGGGAGCACAGGACAGCCAGATGCTGTGGCAGATTCCTCTTCCACCGGCCCGGATAGGAAGCCTAGGGTCTGCACACACAGTCTAGATGGACTGTTCCCTGTTTGTGTGGACCCTCATTCCATTTCTCTGCATAAACAGAGGCTCTGCCGGCAGCTGCACTGGTTTGTAGCTGCAGCAACCTCCTCAGTAGGAAAGCTGATGGGGAGCAATGAGTGCAGCTTGGCAACATGAAGTAAATACTGTGAAGACTTGAGCACCCCAGGTGTTCCCTCCCACAGCTTGATAGGGTTAGTGTCACGAACGCTCTAATCCATGAGCCTTGAGTAGAAAGAATGTTCTCATAGCTGGGGTGTGATGGGCAAGGAGAAGAGTAACACCTGATCCTGGCAGGGGCAGAGGACACCGAGCTTCGGGGCAGTGCTCAAAGCAGGGGTGCACGCTTGTGAGGGCATGTAGGGGAGCCATGCTGTTAGGCTGCTCTGGGAACAGGTCTGCGGGAGAGGTGAAGGTGGCAGCGGAGGAGAGGCTATGTCTGGGAAGGAAGAAGCATAGACCTTGCAGACAGGAAGGAGGCCAGGTGTACAGGGGCCGGAGGTGTAGCTCCTCCTTTATGGCCAAAGGCACTCTCTCGTGCTGCTGACGTTACCTGGGACCTGGGATGGGACTGTTGGGGGAGGGGGTCAGGAGTTCACGTTGTGACCTGTTAACTGTAAAGGCATCATCCCGAAAGGAACTGCCTGCTGCTTATGAACAGCTACTCCCCAAGCCTACTCTCCTGGCGCCAGGAGATCCCTCGTCTGCTTGCTGGGATGGCTGTGTTTATTCTGGACATTGCGTATCATGTGGTATTGGTGTGGCTTCTCTCATTTTGCATATTTTCCAGACCCAGCCCTGCTAAATCATGTGCTGTAGGTCAATACAGTTCCATTGTGTGGCTGGGTCACATTTTGTTCATCCTTTCATTGGCTGATGGGCATTTGGGTGTACCTACTTTTTTGTATCGTAGGTAATGCTGCTATGAACATTTGTGTCCAAGATTTTTGTCTAGACCTATGTTTTATTTCTCTTGTATATATTCCTAAGGGAGAGGAAATACTATTCACACACACACACACACACACACACACATACACACACACACACACACACACACACACACACACACACATTGAAGATACAAAGTACAGAGTTTGCCATGGAGACAGTGCCATGTAGTGGAGTGTAGGAAGTATTGGTTACTGACCTGGTTAAAGTGCATCATGTACATGTGTGTGTAACCAAAAGTTCAGAAAGCATTGAGACTTAGAGATGCTGGTGGTTATAAGAGAAATGGAAGTAGAGTTTCAATGCAAGAAAGTGAATTATCAGGGAAGAGAGATACACACCTAGTAGGAAAGTCTTGATTTAGCCATGGTTTAAATTAGCAATGTCTATAGTTGAACATCTATCTGTTCCACGCCAAAGAACCGTCAATCCAACCTGCGTCTCCTCTGCAACCTCCTCTCTCATGTGGACTGTTCTAGAAGGACTTTGGCATGGACGTCTTTGTTTGCACCAGGATTTTGTTAGAATATTGGTGCCACGGGGATTTTTGTGTGTGATGGCAGGTGTGGTCATGCCTCCTGTCCCCCACTGGAGCAGGGCTGTCCTGCGTGGCCGTAAGTGGCTGGCAGTCTGTCCACACTGTGGTAGGGTTTCCTAGCTCCTGGCTTTTGGGTGCAGAGCTGCTCTGGGAGTGATGGGGAGGGTCTGAAGAGGCTTCACACAAACCTTGGATTAGTTTGATAACCAGTGAGAAGCTTCCCTCTTCCTTTTCTAAAGAAAAGAGTGAACCTGGCATTTCCTGAGGCCTGTGCGTGACTTCCTCCTTCCTTCCCGTGAGTTCAGGGTGGACTCCTCCCTCTCTGCTGTGTGGACATGCTTGGGATGAGCCAGCTGTGCGCTGAGAAGGGGAAACTATTAAGTATAGTTTCCTCATTACATCTATCATAAAATATGGCAATTAGCTTTAACGACTAGGTTGGATTAATAGTCTTTTAAGCCTTTTAGAGTTGGCTGACTTTTGGTAACATGGAGAAATCCATATTGGAAAAGTTTGCCTTAATATTTGAAATAGTGAATGTGTTATTTTATTATATTTTCATTCCAAATAGAATACACGAAAGTATAATACAATTAAATATAATGAAATGGTACATTATGTAGTCTTCTGTGAACACACATGCACGGAGTTCCTAAGAAGAAGACATAGGAATTATGAAAAGTACCATTTATGTTCTGCCAAAGTCCAAACAGGATGAGAATACTTTAAAAATATTGTACTGATTATGCATTGTCCTATTTTCAGTTTTAAAAATCAGGTTGGTGAGCTGGGAATCTGGAACTGGCTAACTTCCCCACACATCCCTCCCTGGTGGTTCGTGGTCTGTCCACTCAGCCTGGGGAACCTGTGGGCCTGGACGGCAGGGAGCCGGACCTTGTACAGACCATCCTGGGTAATGTTTGGACCACCGGAGGGACGACTGTCAGGGAGCAAAGGAGGATACTTTCATAAGCAGGAATTTAATTTGTTTTTCAGACATAGTTTGATTCTTTATTCATTTTTGTTCTGTAAAATATAAAAGCTGTGATTTAGCAATTCTTTTATACGAGTTGGAAACTGATTTCTAACATCGGGGGATGACTGTCGGCAATTTGGTTGATGTTTTGTTATTTGGAAGCTAATTTAGAGTTGTGAGAACTGTGGGAACCTGCAAGGCATATGGTCCTAACACCCACCATGTCACCATGTGTGTGTGTGTACTTCAGGGGCAGTAGATGCAATTACATTGTTGTGTGGCCATCGCTACCACTCAGATCTAGAACTTCCTCTTCCTAAACGGAAACTCCGTACTCATCCAAACCCAAGCCTCCTCCTCCCCACTCCTCAGCCCCTGGCGCCCACCATCCTGCGTTCTGTCTCTGTAGCTGTGACTATTCTTGATAACTTCATGGAAATGCAGTCACACAGTGTTTGTCTTTTGAGACTGGCTTATATCACTGAGCATAACATCCTCAAAGCTCACCCATCTTGTAGCCTATGTCAAAATTTCCTTCCATTAAAAAAAATGAGCAAATTGGGGTAACATTGGTTAATAAAATTATACAGGTTTCAGCTGTACAGTTCTCTGACATATCATCTGTGTATTTGCATTGTGTCCCATCCTATTTAAGGCTGAGCCGTGTTCCAGTGTGTGTGGACCATCTGTTGTGTCTCCATCATCCCATTGATGTCACTTAGGTTGCTTTCACCTTCTGGCTATTGTGAATAGTAGGGGTTTAAGTGTTTTATCTAAAAGTTCTTTATGGTCGTTACATTGTACGTTCTAATGGGTGAAAATAAACCAAGGAGGGAAGGAAGGGAGTAAGGAAAATACATTTTATAATTTTGACTTCTCTGCTGTACGTAGTGTGTGGTGGCATTTACCCCAAAACGCTTTTATTATTTTGGGGTCTGCCCCAAACTGTCCTTGGCATCTGGCTTCTTTAGTGCATTGTAATGTGATTTAATAAGTTAAGAGGAGCAAGAGGGGTGTTTGAACCTTTTTAAAATCCTCAGCTTAGCAGTGTGTGTTTTTCTTTGGTCCTGGGTCTGGCTTTCCTAGTGGCTTTCCATTTAACTAATGTGATCATATTAATTTTAATCTGAATAAAGGGTCAGTGTTTATGTTTTCAAATATAAATCCCTTGGGCGGTGTTGAAGGCATGTTGGCTTGTTGAGAACCTCCTTGCAGGGCCTGTGTGTGGCCTTGGCCCTAGAAGCCCTCAGCCTCTGTAGGTGCTGACGCGGGAAGAACCAGGAGGGAGGGCGCACCTGCTCCTCCATTTTATCTGCTTCAGAGTAAGCAAGTGCAACTGGCACAAACTTTGGAATCCAGCTGAGAAGTGTTAGCAGTGAGTTGCCTTTAGAAGTCAGTTTCGTTTAAACGCTAAGAAGTATGAAGGTGGTGTGTACATGTCTCACTTTGGCATCCATCTAGGTCCGTGATGGCGAACCTATGACACACGTGTCAGCACTGACACGCGTAGCCATTTTCGATGACAAGCGGCCGCATGCGGTCGCATACAGAGAAGTATGGGGCCGCATGCCGAGGATGAAACATTTGCTGTAGTGTAGTGTAGACACTCTGTGCCGGAGGTCTGTAGGCCAAAACAACAGAAAACCAGCACAGAGCGTCTAGTTCTGGGACTTCCGGTTAGGCTGTTAGGGGATCCTTGACCTCACTTCCAGCCGGCGGAGCAGGGAGCAGCGGAATGCCACAGGGGACACATCTCTAGGGGCCCTGTGATCGCCATTACCAGCAACCACATAACCACAGCAACCATCATCCAATCTACTGTTCTGGATTTCTAATTGACCATCATTACTGAGATAAGTGAGGGGGAGGCTGGGAGAGGCGAGGGCCTGTGCTACGGGTGCCATTTCCCGTCATTAAAAGTCGGATTTGTCAGATTGTTTAAGGAAGCTATTGGACATCTGATTGTGTCTTTTCATTGTATTATCCATCAAGAGGTTTTATGTGCCAAGGCAGGATTCACCGACTTAAACAACTTAATGTCCTTGTTACAAAAATAGTTAATTTAATAGCTGCTTGACCCCTTCACAAGCGAGAATTTTCTGTACTTTTACTGGAGGTGGATTCCACCTACAGTGGACTGCTAATGTACAATAATGTAAGATGGCCGAGCTGAGGCAAAGTTCTTGAGCACTTTGTGGAGTGCTTTGAAGAAATTATTCTTGAGGATAAGGATCTGGAAAACTTTCTTCAGCTCAATGATGATAAGGGGGTCAACACCCTGATATTTTTTACAGATCTCTCTGTTCATATTAATGAACTGAACTTAAAGTTACAAGGTTTTGGCAAAAGTATTGATGTTTTGTTTGGATACATAAAAGCTTTTGAAAGTAAACTTAACATTTTCAAGCGAGATGTAGAAACTAACACTTATAAGTATACTCTTCGAGTAACAAAGCATTTTGAGAAGGCCAGTGCAGCTGTACAAAATGAAATGGAACCCTGGCATATAAAGTACCAGCATATTTTAGACTCGTTACTTGACCAGTTCAGTGATAGATTTAATAAATTTAGAAGCTTACAACAGACCATAAAAATAATTAAGTATCCTGATGTAGTAGTCTACAGTAGTTTGGAATTAAAATGGTTTTCAATGGATGCAAATTGATGATTTGGAGATGCAACTTGCGGAATTTCAAGACAGCATCTGGGCTCAGGTGTTTGTTGACTTGAGAATCTGAAAAGGTGCCGTTTGGAGAATCAAGAGGAGTGCCACTACGAACAGGAAATTTGGAGTGCCTGGAACCGATTACCAGACACTTTTAGCACCCTGAAAAATATAGCAATGGCTTTACTCACAATTCTTCCCTCTACGTACTTTTGTGAGACCTTATTCATAGCGTTAAATAATATCAAAACCAACACAACAGATTGACAGATGAAGTTAGTAGCGCTTGCTTGGGCTTGAAGTGTACAAAATACCAACCTCAGCTGAAGGTTTAGCCAATGAAATTCAGCAACAAAAAAGTCACTAATAGGCAGGTTAGTTAAAGAATTCCCCCTCCCCCCTCACTTATCTTAGTTCAGGGCACCCCACACAAGTTAAATAACATCAAGACCAACAACAACAACAAAAAACCCGACTGACAGATGAATAAAAAAGTCACTAAGCAGGTAAGTTAAATAATTAGTTTTTGGTTTACTAAATACAGGTATATATTACAATTATACATTTTTGTTATTTAAACTATAAATATTGCAAAATTATGTTTTTTTTTTCTTGAAGTGACACACCACCTGAGTTATGCTCAGTTTTCTGGCGAATTTTGACACACCAAGCTCGAAAGGTTGCCATCACTGATCTAGGTGAAGAGGGTTCACTAGGTTTCTTAGGGCTGATGTGCTCCGATGCACAGTTAGTGGCTGAGACGCGTATGTGCAGCAGAACTACACAACAGAGCCACACCGAGGAAGGCGTCTAACAGCCTTGGGAATAGTTGGACTCCCAAGATCTGATCGATCCCATGTGACTCTGTCAAAGTGAAAGCACAGGAGTGGGAAAGAAATCCTTTTTTAAAAGTCTTGAGGTCTGCGTTTTGTTTGTTAATTTTTTTCTTGTATTTTTTAAGGATTTATTTGATTAGCTAATTACTGGTAGCTCCCGGCCTCTAAGTGACAGACTGTTATTCAGAGGTGGTGGTGCCACACATAGGCTCTTGCACAAGGATGACCGGCTGGTGGTAGTCTTCACCCTCGTCGTGACTTGGAGGCTTCTGACTAGTAGGGCTATGCCAGGAGACCCTTCTTCCAAAGTAACCCTCTGTGTGTCCTTGCTGCCTAGTCACATAAAGGGATGGGGCCTTTGTAAGTCTTTCTGATGCTCTAACAAAAATGATAAAAGGACATTTTTAAATTTTATTTTTTTCTGATGTTCAAAATATTAGTTTTCTTAGAAAATGATGGGAGTTCATTTTCTGCTGCCATTTGCAGAGGCAATGGTGCTGACATAACAGTAGAGAAGGTGTATATATATATATATACACCTTCTCTACTGTTATTTGGCTTTTATCTCCCTACTTGAGTCTCCTTTTTGTTTTTCCTAATTGCTTCATGTTAAATATAAAACATCTCAGCTACCTTGTTGCTTCTTAAGAAATTGCTGTATAGGAAGTTAATGCAAGTCTCCTTCCAGCGGCCACAGCTTCACTTCTTCATTGTCAGGCTGGGAGTGACCTGCTGTCTCTCCAGGCTGGATTTACAGGCCAGGCTCCTGTCTGCTGTGGGCATTCCCGTTTCTCTGATGGGCAGTGTCTTTGTGTTTTGTGCCATCACTGTTTTCGTTCTCGTGTGTCTTGGATCCTTTTTGAATGTGCAGTATTAATTTGATGATTATACATTAAAGCCTAAGAAGTTTGTCATTTAAAATAATTTTAAAAATTCTGGCTCATTTAATTTGTTTTGTTTTATTTTCTGACTCTTTTTTAATTTTCCGAAAGCTGTTAGGAGTAAAATTGGTTAATTTTTGTGTGGCATTTAACAAATTCAGTTGAGTATCACATTTTATTCTCAGTTTCCTTCAGTGCACCCTTTGTGCTAGCATGCACACATATAGGGCATTTAGAGAAACAGAAACACGTTCGTTCACAGGCGAGTCGTTTTCCCATCATTTTCTGGTCGGTTCCGAAAGCCTTATCGTTCTCGTAGCCAGTCAGTCGTTCTCACGACGGCCAGGCGGCTTTGGCGCTGATGCTCGCGTCTCCCACTACTCTGTCCGGGTGACACTGAGCGATTTGCACTGCTTGGTTTGCATGCTCATTGGTGGTTTGGGTAGATACCATCTGTTCGGAAAACTATTTTTGAAATAGTTAAACCCAAGAGATTACTACAGCAATGAGAAAGAACCACCTCAACACTCCCACACTGGAATAGAGTGGCGTCACTCTGTAAATGTGTTAGTCAGACTCGGGGAGTGGGTCTGTGACTTCCCTCCCGGTCACCAGCTCTGAATTAGGTCGGTAGCGTGGAAGCCACCCCAGCGCCCTCTGTGCCCACAACGGGCCGTATTTTAGAAAGAGCTAAGAAACAACTAAAGGAAGTCCAAACTACTGAACTACTCTATTGTAACCAACTTCTGGAATAAGGTGTTTGCATTACTCTCAATCTTCTGTGTTTCTTGGAGATTTTGTTTGCAAAAATTTGATTTTTATACCCACAGCTGAAACCTAAAATACAATACCCCTATTAAAAAAAGTTTCTGCTCCTTCCTTCTCCCACAGAAGTCAGGTGAGAGCCTTTCTGACAGTTAGCATGGGTGTTACTTTTCCTTAAGAACCATTTTCCTGTCCATTCTGTCAAAGGCGGAGTGGAAACTTGCTCTCATTTGCACATATTTGGCCTCCATTTGGCTCGCCAGTGGGTGAGTCATAAGCAGTGACTTGCATGTTTATTTTCACCTGATGAAGAGGCCCATTATAGTGCTGTGTGCCTCCCACTCGCTCCCCAGCAGAAAGCTGCTCTGAGGGTTCCCACAGTGACACCACCTGTGCGAGCAGCGTGTCCTTCTGGACTTGGAAAGGGAAGTGGCCCTTCCCTCGTTGTGAACTGGGCGGCAGCTCTTCCCCGGAGCTCTGCTGCCAGGATGGTGGCCAAGCCTTCAGTAGAGTGGCAGGTTCATCTTTGAAAATTTCAACATTATTGGTATTTTATCTGAATTTACTCCAGAGCCTGATCACTTGCATTGTCTTCTCTTTATGTGGCGATTTTTTAAATCTTTATTGTTCAGTTTATTAATTACATTGTTCTCTTTTTTCCCCCCTATAGCTCCCCTCCACCCGGTACCCATCCCACCCTCTGTCCTCACCTCCCCTCCACTGTCCTCTACCATAGTTGTATGATTTTTGTCCAGTCTCTTGCTGCCCTTCCCACACCCCTTTTCTCCCCAAGAATTGTTAGTCCATTCCCTCTCTATGTCCGTGATTCTGTTACATTCACCAGTTTATCCTGTTCATCAGATTATTAATTCACTTGATTTTTAGATTCATTTGTTGATAGATGTGTATTTGTTGTTCATAATTTATATTTTTACCTTTTTCTTCTTCCTCTTCTTAAAGATTATCTTTCAGCAATTCATATAATATTGGTTTGGTGGTGATGAACTCCTTTAGCTTTTTCTTATCTGCAAAGCACTTTATCTGACCTTCAATTTTGAATGATAGCTTTGCTGGATAGAGTAATCTTGGTTTTAGATTCTTGCTATTCATCACTTTGAATATTTCTTGCCACTCCCGTCTGGCCTGCCTAGTTTCTGTTGAGAAATCCGCTGACAATTGTATGGGTGCTCCCTTATAGGTAACCAACTGTTTTTCTCTTGCTGCTTTTAATATTCTCTCTTTGTCTTTTGCTCTTGGCATTTTAATTATGATGTGCCTTGGTGTGGTCCTCTTTGGATTTCTATAGTTTGAGGTTCTGTGCACTTCTTGGACTTTTAAGTCAATTTCTTTCACCAGGTGTGGGAAATTTTCAGTCACTATTTCTTCAAGTAGGTTTTCATTATCTTGCTCTCTCTCTTTTTCTTCATCCCTATAATTCGGATGTTGGTATGCTTGAGGTTGTCCCAGAGGTCCCTTACACTATCTTCAATTTTTTGGATTCTTTTGTCTTCTTGCTTTTCCAGCTGAGTGGATTTTGCCTCTTTGTATTTCAAATCTTTGACTTGGTTCTTGCGGTCCTCTAGACTGCTTTTAGGTCTTTGTGTAATATTTTTAATTTCAGTTAGTGTATGCTTAATTTCTAGTTAGTCCTTTCTCATTTCCTCGTAGGTCTTGTTCATTTCCTTGAAGGTCTCATTAAGTTCATCAGCCTTTTCTAGGAGCCTCTTGAAAAACCGTGGTTTTGAACTCTATGTCCAGTTGTTTTTTTTCCTCCATTTCTTTCACATCTGATTTCTTTCCATGTCTCTTCATTTTGCCTGCTTCCCTGAGTTGGTCGAGTAGCGTTGTGTGGTAGATGTCCTCTAGGGGACGGTGGCTCAGCCTCCTCAGTTACCTCAGGTGGATATTCTTGGTGCACCCCTTCATGGGTTGCACAGTATTGTTGATGGTAAGCCTAGATTATTGTTGTTAGCACTAGGAGGGTTTGACCTCCAGGCCAATTGGCTGTGAGGGTCAGCTGTGGTAGGGTTGGATGGGCGGAGTCTCGGGGCTGAGCAGGCAGCCTTGATTTCGTCAGTTCCGCCCTATGTAGCACTTGGGTCTCTGTGCCTGGTGGTAATGGCTGCATGCACCTCTGAGAGAAAGCTGCCACCGAGCTCTACCTGCTGCCGGACAATTCAGCCTCTCCCCAAATGAGTCTGCACACCCAACGTCTCACCCTGGGTTGTAAAACAATGCCGTCCGGTGGTTTCCCGAACGAGAGAGCAAGTCATGAGTCCTCGGCACGCTCCCACGCTCCCACTGTTCCCAAGTTTACGTGCCCTCTCCATAAGCTCGCAGACCTCTGCAGCGCCCGAGTTTCAGCGTGCTTCCTTACTGTCCAGTTTCACCCCGTATGAGTGTGGGTTCCCCAGACCTCGCCCGGAACTGGGGAATCAGTGCAGTGGGATGCCTTTGTCTCCTTCCCTGTTTGAGAAAACCAGCTGGGTTTGCAGCCACCTGCCGTATCTAGTAGTGTGCATGCACGGCTCCAAACCTCTGACTTTGTGTGTATCTTCAGCACTGCCCTTCGCCGCTCCTCTGAGTCACAGTGACCTATCTTTACTTTTATTTGTGGAATTTTCACTCAGCCAGCTTTCCAGTGATTCTGGATGATGTTTGTTCTGTCGTTAAGTTGTAGTTTTGAAATTGTTGTGTGGTGTAGTAAGATAGGTATTTACCTATGCTGCCATCTTGGTTCCTCCCTATGTGGCGATTTTTAACTCATTTAAAACGAGTGGCTGAAAAAAAAGCAGGACTAGAACAGGAGTTAGCTTAGCAGTTAGAGGTTAGCACTGCTAACAGCAGGCTAGCAGAGCAGGCCTTGTGCCTGACTCTGCACTTGGGCTCACACCTCCACCTGCCTGAGTGGGGAGGAGGGCACTCCTCCTTAAGCATACAGCCAGTAAGAGGGAATATGCTAATTGACTGCTCCATCCTCAAAGATGGCGGTGTCCACAGCCAATAAGAAGGGAATATGCTAATTTCCCCATCCTCAAAGATGGCAGCTCCCACAGCTAATAAGGAGGGAATATGCTAATTGACAGCCATGCTCTCAAAGATGGTAGCACCCACAGCCACAAGATAGTGGCGCCCATCCACTCAGCCCCACTGGGGTGGCAGGCATGTGGCAAGGTTGGGCCTCCCGCCTCTGGAATCCCCTAGTCCCTTCAGTCTCTCAGCTTCCCAGGGCTGGCCCAAGGCACAAGTAAGCCTTAGATGGCTGCTGCCTAGCCACCCAAGGCTCAGGTAATCAGGGCCGGCTGAGGCTTGTGCTGCTGGCAGTGGCAGCAGCAGAGGTGTGATGGGGGTGTCGCCTTCCCCTGATCACTGGGTCACCTCCCACCCCTGACAGCTCCTGGACTGTGAGAAGGGGTAGGACGAGCTGATGGACTCCACTCCAGTGCATGGATTTTCATGCATCAGGCTTCTAGTCTTATAACTAGAGACCCAGAGAATGAAATTAGTGCACAGTGTGTGTGTGTGGGGGGGCCTGTCCCTCATCCCAGCCTGCACCCTCTCCAATCTGGGACATTCCTCTCAGAATCCAGTGCTGCTGCTGGCTCCCAACCACTTGCCTGCCTGCCTGCCTGATTACCCCTAACCACTTCTGTCTACCAGCCTGCTCAGCCCCCAAATACCCCCTTGCCAGCCTGATCGATGCCTAACTCCTCCCTTGCTGGCCTGGTTGCCCCCAACTGCCCTCCCCTGCCCGCCTGGTTGCTCCCAACTGCCCTCTCCCGCCGGCTTGGTTGTCCCCAACTGCCCTCCCCTGCTGGCCTGGGTCCCCCACAAATGCCCTCCCCTGCTGGCCTGACTGCCCACGACAGCTCTCCCCTGCTGGCCATCTTTTGGTGGACATCTTGTGTCCAGATGGGGGTGGCCATCTTTGACCAAAAGAGGCAGCCATCTTGTGTGTTGGAGTGATGCTCGATTTGCATATTACTTCTTAATTATATAGGAAGAGCTAATCTGCTAATTAGACCAGATGGCAGAACGACCTTCCTGGATGACCCAGCGGGATGGGCCGAGAGGCAGCCAGGGCTGCTGGGAGGGCCAAGGCGGCAGCCAGGGATGGGGTTTGCGAGGACCGAGCCCATCAGGCAGGCCTCTAGTGTTTAATATTGATGGAGTTATGCTTCCCAGCTTCATGTCCATTGTTATTGTCAGTGTTCTGGGCAGCCTGCCTGTTTCACCATCCAAAGTCTTTCTCTTGTGTTTTCTTCTGAAAGACTTATTTCAGTTTTAGAATTCAGTCTTTGATGTATTTAAACTTTATTTTTGTATATGGTATTAGGGAAAGGGCAAAGTTCATTTTTCATGTTTATTTTGTTGTTCAGTATCTTTTTTGAGAAGACTTCCTCTTCCTATTGAATTGTTGTGGTGCCTTTGTCAAGCCAATTGAGGAATATGTGTGAGTGGGTCAGTTTCTGGGTGGTTCCCATTTTTACTCTTGATGTGTAGGAATGCTCTATATATCCTGGATGCAAGTTCTAGATCAGGTACATGTATTGTGAATATTTTCTCCCAGTCTGTGCATTACTTTTGTGTTTTGATGAGCAGAGGTGTCAATTTGGATAAAATTTAATTAGGAGGTTTTCTCTTGTTGTCAGTACTCTCTGTGTCCTGCAAAGTGTTTGCTTACTTCAATAGCACAAAGGTTTTATCCTGTTTTCCTCTAGAAAGTTTATAGATTTAGCTCTTGCGTATAGATTTAACAGCAGTGTTTGTGGTGTGAAGTAAAGTTCAGGGGCAGTTCATACCACTGGCATGTTATCAGTGACTGCCACTGGTTTTGGAAATGCTTTTTCAGCATTGAATTATTTCTTTGTTGAAATGAATCAGTCACACATATAAGATGGTCACAGGACTCTGACATGTGGTTTGTAAACTGTCTGTTCTATGCTAACTCCATACTGTCTGTAACTGTAGCTACCTGGCAAGTCTCTAAGTCACAGTCTTCCGAGTTTGTTCTTTCTATTCAGGGTTGCTTAAGCTTATCTGGTTCCTTTGTATTTCTTTGTACATGTCAGAATGTGCTTGTACCAGCAAGTGAGCACAACAGAGTTTGCTAGGAATTATTTGACATAGCAGTTAATCTATATTAATATGGCAGAAAGGAACCTCTTAAGGATATTCTGTTTTCTAACCCATGAGCATGACATGTAATTTTTTAGGTCTTCTTTAATTTCTCTTAGCAGTGTCTTGTTATTTTTCATTATAGAAGTTTTCCTAATTTTCATTGGTGCATTTCAAGTTATTTTATTTTTATGTAAATGATATTGTGTTTTAAATTTTATTTACTAAACTAGTGGCCTGGTACATGAAATTCGTACACATTGAAAGGCAATTAATTAGAGGAAATATTTTAATATTGCTGTTTGCCCTTTCTCTATAATAAAAGTGTGAGAGATAAAAGAAAACGAGTACAATGTACATGAAAATAATACATAATTTTATTAATAAACAATAACAAAATGATATAACAGCAATAACAAACTCATGATAAAAGTATTGATGCAAATAATGACTGTTAAAGTGATTAAACTTATTCTAATATCTCCCTGTATGCCACATTAAGAGTGAAAATACTTTCAGAGTGCTTGGCTAATTTCCCTTGGGATAAAGTATTTACAACTTTAACGTCACATGCTCTTCGAACTCGAGAGAAAGCAAGATATAACTGACCATGTATGAAAACGGGTTCAGGTAGGAATATTACTACTCTGTCTAGAATTTGTCCTTGTAATTTATTAATTAACACAAATGCGGGCATCATGGGAAACTGTCATCGAATTAATTTAAAAGGGGGGCCAGTGTCAGATGGGGACAAATCAATTCTTAAAATCAGAACAACCTCTTTCTCTGCAGATCCTGTTAATACTTCACCTTTGATAATGTTAGGTCGTAATCTTTTGATAATAAATCTGGTACCATTACAAAGACCCCATTTACTATTAAGATTTCTCAATAGCATGATGATTGCACCCACTTTCAATTTTAATTTATGACACGGCATTCCCGAAGGAGTAATACTATTAAAAAATTTGATGGGAAAATTTTTCTTTTCAGCATCATCTGTTGAGTTAAGTCATCACTCAAATAGATGTGAAAATCTCCATTAAGTATATCAAAATTTTTTTCATTTAATTTTTGAACATGCTCCTTTTTTGGATGAAGAATTGCATGTTTAGATATATTTTTAATATTAGCTATAGATATACTATTTCCAAAGGTGGCTTCAATAATAGATCCATTACAAATCATTTCATGGGGGATTTAAATAATATCTATTCCTAAATGAAAACTGCTATCAAGTTTGCCATCTCCAAGTTTTCCTAATCATTCACTATAAGCAGAATCCTCTGACCTCATATTTGTTTTAAGAACAACTTTCTGAAACATCTCTAAACATCACAGTACTTTAAAATCGTTTGTGCTATGGCCTATCACATAGCATGTAGCACAACACTGGGATAGTGTCAAAAATCCCATCCGAGTAGGAGAACTTTCCCACCAAATGCAACATTCAGATTCATAATTTCTCTTAGTAATCTGTCTATGGTGTTTATAGCATGACTGGATGCCATGGTGCATTCATCAATAATAAGAAGTTGGGCCTTTTTAATAGTTTTAGCAACTTCGTTCTTTATATCGAGTCTAGAAATTAAAGTTTCATTTAATGGAATTGGTAATTTATATTGGGAAAGGAAGGTTCTTCCACCAAGAAGTAAATTTGCAGCAATTCCTGTACATCAGTGGTTCTCAACTTTTCTAATGCCGCGGCCCTTTAATACAGTTCCTCCTGTTGTGGTGACCCCCAACATAAAATTATTTTCGTTGCTACTTTGTAACTAACTGTAATTCTGCTTCTCTTAATGAATCATAATCTAAATATCTGTGTTTTCAGATATTGCCTAAGACCATCTGAAAACACAGATATTTACATTATGATTCATTAAGAGAAGAAAAATTACAGTCAGAAGTAGCAACGAAAGTCATTTTATGGTTGGGGTTCACCACAACAGGAGGAACTGTATTAAAGGATCGCGGCATTAGAAAGGTTGAGAACCACTGCTGTAGATGCTGTGGGTAAAACAGTACCACCACAACCTCTAATAAAATGTATTAAAACTTTATACAGATATGCTTTTCCATTATCGCCTGGACCATCCAAGAAAAAGCATTTGGGGTGTACAGTTTGATCTTCGATGGCTGAAGTTATAGTGTGAAAGGCTGCCAACTGTTCATCATTCAGAGAATTGATCAAAACCTCTGCCTGTTGTTGCTTGTAGAATTCATTACATGTATTTGTATTCCTTAATAAAGGATAGTCTGGAAGTTTGAAATATGAACATTTCATTCCATGCAATGTGAATACCTCCTGAATTTCGTTAAGATTGTGCATTTCACAGTTCACACAGGCACCTTCTCTTTGGTGCAATTTCCAACAGAAATCTTCAATAAAGTGAGATTTATTCTCATCCCATAATTTGTCTGCAGCAACAGGACATCCAAATACATATATGTATGCAAAAAGCTGCCGTAGTTGTTTGGGCATATTGAGGATGATTGCATCGTCAATTGTATCTTTCCAGATAGTGTCATCAGGTAATAATCCTCTGTGTTTAGCAGCTTCATGAAATGTATCATGAGTTACACCTCTTACAGTTTGCAGGTCTTCAAAATTTATTGCGCCTTTTACATACAGGAGCAAAAGTCTAAGGTAGTATCGTTCTGGTTCTCCAAAGCTCCCAGTGAACAGTCTACCTAATACTTTATTCCCACCCTTTTGGTGTTTTCTCCACAAAGAGTTATTAAACACATAATGCTGTGGAATCTCCCAATAATAATTAAGTGCATCAGAGTCTTCTCTATTCAATAAGAACCAAGGCATCAAAGTTGAGTTTTATCTTTTAGCCCTATCTAAAACTTCAGCAAAATCATTGGCATGAAAAGACAAATTCTGATCATTTGGCAAATGAATAGCTAATCTGATGATCACATGAGATTGGTCATGCATTCGCATTCCAAAAAGTCTCCAAACAGCCTCAGGAGTGCTCATATACCTGGAGTTGAAGTCCTGTACTTTATCACGATTGATAATATTTTTTCAGAAATTTGAATATTTGCACAATCATGCCCTTTATAGATATACTAGAAGCCCGGTGCACGAATTTTGTGCATGGGGGAGGGGCCTTCAGCCCAGTCTGCACCCTCTCCAATCTGGGACCCCTCGAGGGATGTCCGGTGGGGTCAGGCCTACAGGGGCAGTTGGACATCCCTCTTACAATCCAACTGCTTGCTTGCCTGCCTTCCTGATTGCCCCTAACTGCTTCTGACTGCCAGCCTGATCACCTCCTAACCACTCCCCTGCCAGCCTGATTGATGCCTAATTGCTCTCCTACCAGCCTGTTTGCCCCTAACTTCCCTCCTCTACAGGCCTGGTCACCCCTAACTTCCCTCCCTGCAGGCCTGGTACTCCCCAACTTCTCTCTTCTGCAGGCCTGGGTCCCCTCCAACTGCCCTTCCCTGCAGGCCGGGTCACCCCCAACTTCCCTCCTCTGCTGGCCTGGTCATCCCTAACTGCCCTCCCCTACAGGCCTGATTACCCCAAACTGCCCTCCCTTGCAGACCTAGTCTCTCCCAACTGCCCTCCCCTTCTGGCCATCTTGTGGTGGCCATCTTGTGTCCACATGGGGGCAGGATCTTTGACCACATGGGGGCAGCCCTCTTGTGTGTTGGAGTGATGGTCAATCTACATATTACTCTTTTATTAGGATAGAGGCCTGGTACATGGGTGGGGGCCAGCTGGTTTGCTCTGAAGGGTGTTCTGAATCAGGGTGGGGCTTCCCTTGGGGCATGGGGCAGCCTGGACAAGAGGCCTGTGGTGCTTTGTAGGCTGGCCATGCCCCCCAGCGATCCTGGTATTTGGGACTTATTTATCTTCTACAATTAAAATTTTGTAGCCTGGATGGAGCCAAGCCTTCTGTTCACTCAGTGGCGGCAGCCATTTCTGTTGCGATTTATATATTTCTGTAACTGAAACTTAGTAACCTGGAGTGGAGGCTTAGGCTGACCAAGGCTCAAGAAGCTTGGCTTCCTCCATTGCTGGGGCTAACCTTAACCTCCTGTCTCTTTCCAGCTCTGTGGCTGCTGCTTTTTCTGTTGGGATTCTATAATTGAAACTTTGTAGCCTGTTGTGGAGGCCTGAGCAGCAAGGGCAGGCAGAAAGGTTGGCTTCCTCCATTGCCAGGGAAACCCAAGCCTCCTTCCTGCTTTCTGTGGCCGCAGCTATCTTGGTTGGGTTTATTTACATACCTACTCCTGATTGGCTGGTGGGCATGGCTGTTGGGTGTGGCTTGTGAGTGTGGCGGAGATGCAGTCAATTTGCATATTACTCTTTTATTAAGTAGGATTTAAATAGATATTTGACACTTCTAATTGATGCACAGACTTCAACATTTATATGACAGTTATATTTGAAGCACACATACGGTATATTATAAAGGGACAATCCAAGTATTATTGACAATTTTATTTCCAATAGAAATGGTACTACCAGATCTTCATTTGTATTTGGGATATCCATCAATATTTCCAGTAGTCACATTTTGAAATTCTTTTGGATATTCCTTTGAACATTTTTCATTTTCCATACATGGAGTATTTGGATTTTGTATTCCACATGGTCTATATACCATATTTGATTTTACAATTTGAAAAAGTCGAGGATACTCATCCTCATCTGGAATTTCTGCCATAACTATACAGTCAATGTCATCTTTTGAATGTAATTTGGACTATCTAATATCAATAATATGTGAGTGTGAGGCAGTCCACATTTCTGAAATTCAATGACATGAATTTACATACATCATTTAAAAGAGTGTTCGGCTTAATATTAAAAACTCTGGCTACCAAGCCTGGTCTATTTTCAACTTTTTGTCAGTGTTGTAAATTGTTTGTAATATCTGCCCATTCGGGGTTGCATGTCATGGTTATAAATAAATCGGTCTTGCCGTACTTTGTTACAATTGCTATAGCATCCTGATATTGCTGCTGCATATTTCTGGGACTACCTTCAAAAGATGATGAAAGTATTATCATTTTACCGATTGGCACATTGTCATTTTCAGATCTAGATTTGAGATAATCCCTCAAACCACTATATTTTTCAATTCTCAACTTAGATTGGTTTGCTTTAATGAAATTTATCCGATTGGCCTCTGTTTTTTAATATGGATCCACAATAAACTGTTAAGTTAATTTTTCTGCATTTAAAATAGGATTGAACGTGTCCCTCACAGAGAGATGAAATCCGTAATACTGCATTTGTGTGATTCGTGTCCTTACATTTTGTCTAGTATTATTGTTGAGTACACTGTTGTCTCTGAGTCTTAATGCAATATCTGTTCCCCATCCTTTTTCACCACCATGTGGAAAAAGAATAGGATGTGTCATTGCATCTAATGTAAGAAACAGGATACTGATTTGTTTCATTTAGTGACACTTGGATTATTGGAATCAGGTTTACAATGAATGAGCAAGTCCCTTTCAAAAGGAGGTTCTCCATCTTCGTTTCTGAATATGACAGCAACCTCGGTTACACGGGGAGAATTATATCTCCCTGGGTCACTGTTAGGATCGTATTTAACTGCCAGAGTTACTTCCGTGGGAGCTATACCTTTTGCTGCTGCTTCAGATTGGGCTTCCTTTTCTACCTCATGTAGCATCTTGTACGATTTTGTTAATTCATTTATTTCATGCATGAGGTTGTTGATGTTGATCATGAGTCTTTCTGAGCAGGCCTGGTTTACTGGGATTGCTAATCTTTTACGTGTAGCTTTGGCTGTATCCAAAATATAGAGTTGAGCAAACTTCTGAAAAACACCATCCAAAGAATGTAAAGTTCCAGTATGGTGATAAACTTGTCCGTGTATTCTAAAACAGTATGGCCCATACCCTGATGGCGATGCAATATTTGCACCATGGAAGCAAAAGCAAAAGAACTATTTATGGATCGAATATTTTCCATGACATTTTTACTGTCAAAATCTTCCTTTGTCATTAATCTTTTTAATTATGGCGGGTAATCTGGAAAATGTATATAATTTGGACAGACTTTCCCTTTGATACAACATCAACTAAATTTCCTATCAGATGGTTTTTCATCGGAGAAATGTAGTGATAGACAAAATTCACATCTAATAGTCATTCCACCACAACTATGTTCGAGAATTGCATCCTTATGTACTCCATTTTTGCTGAGAAGGTAGTTCCTACCAGTATTACTAGTATATGTTGATGACTGTTCTCTAGATATACTCTGTCTTCTTTCAACTTCAAAGGCACGTTGGTCTTTAGACATTGTCTGTTGATGATGCTGGTGTTTTTGGCTTCAGAGCGACATTTTTCCAATAGCTGCTCTTCAGATACATTCTGTCACAGGTGTTGCCTTCTTTCAAGATCAGACGCATGTTGCTCTTCAGACATTTTCTGTCAATAACATTGGCATTTTTCTACTGCAGAGCTACTTTGTATTAACAGTTTTTCTTTAGACATAGTCCCACCTCTCTACTGCCACGGTCTGAGATACAAGTGAATAGGAGTCCTGGCTGTCAGGCCTTTGAGAGCTGTGTGACCAAGGGCTGACTCTATGGGAGTGGAACTTCCTCCTACCTGTTGTCAGTTTCCACAGCTGGGATGAGGAGGCTGGGGCTCCAGAGAGAGCAATGCCCTCTAAGCCGCCAGCTCTTTTACTCTGCTGGACCCCACAGGCAGGACTTGGCAGGAGCTACCAGGGACCCTGCAGCTTGGACCCAGATGCCTCCTGCCCAAGTATAAGCCGCGGATCTGGCCAGCAGTGTTGGGTGCTGCCTACGCCACCTGCAGGCCTGGGTCCCCCTCAACTTCCAAATTTACCTGCCATCTTTGTTGGGTTAATTTGCAAAGCACTGCTGATTGGTTGTGGGCATAGCAGAGGTACAGTCAACTAGCATCTTTCTCTTTTATTAGTGTAGATGTTCATTTTTAATATATAAAATAGAAACTTATTTGAGTTTTGTATGTTGCTTTTTTATCTTGTAAACTTGCTAAATTCAGTTCCAGTATTTTTGTAGATATTATGGTGTTTTCTATGTCTACAATAAACTTGTCTCTGAATAAAAATCTTTTTTTACTTCTTTCTTTCCCAACATTATGCTGTTTATTTCTTTTTCTTGCTGTATTGCACTGACTAGGGCCTCCAGTTCAATACTATTTAATAAAAGAGTAATGTGCAAATTGACCATCACTCCAACACACAAGATGGCTGCCCCCATGTGGACACAAGATGGCTGCCACAAGATGGCCAGCAGGGGAGGGCAGTTGGGAGGGACAAGGCCTACAAGGGAGGGCAGTTGGGGGCAATCAAACCTGCAGGGAGAACTGTTAGGGATGACCAGGCCAACAGAGGAGGGAAGTTGGGGGCAACTGGGCCTGCAGGGAAGGGAAGTTGAGGCGGACCCAGGCCTGCAGGGAAGAGCAGTTTTGGGAGTGGGGGATAGGCCTGCAGGGGAGAGCAGTTAGGGGCAAACAGGCTGGCAGGGGAGGAAAGTTAGGGGTAATCAAGCTGGCAGGGGAGTGGTTAGGGGGTGATCAGGCTGGCAGGGAGAAGCGGTTAGGGGCAATCAGGAAGGCAGGCAGGTGAGCAATTGGGAGCCAGCGGTCCTGGATTGTATTGGGATCGGGCCTAAACGGGCAGTTGGACATCCCTCGAGGGGTCCCAGATTGGAGCGGGTGCAAGCTGGGCTGAGGGACACAGCCCCTCGTGCACAAATTTTGTGCCCCGGGCCTCTAGTAGAGAATAAAAGTGATAGGAATGAAGAGTGGACATCTTTGTCTTGTTTATTGGTTAAAGGAGGAGCACTCGGCCTTTCCCCGTGGCCTCTGATGTCCACTCTAGTTTTTCATAAGTGTTCTTTATCAGACTGAGAAGTCCCTTTTGTCCCCAGTTTGCTGGAGTTCCTGCTCCCCTCCCTCTCCATAGAGATTGTGTGTTTTTTCTGTCAATATTTGCTATATTTCACCTGTGAGGCCATCTGGCCTGGAGTCTGTGATACATGAAGGTTTTGATTGCGAGTTAAATTTCTCAATAGATGAGGGGCTCTTTATATTTTCTGCTCTTTTTGTTGTGTCACTTTTTATAATTCTTCTTTTAAGAAATGTGTCTGTATTATTGAATTTGTTGGAATAAAGTTGTTAATATTTTATTATATTTTAAGTACCTTTATGATATATAAATGTTATTTTTAAGTCCTAATATTGGTATTTTGTTTCCTGGTTTTTTTTGTTACTTAGTGTAGCAAGCAGATTTATCAGTTTTCTTAATCTTATCAAAGAACCAGTTTTTGGTTTCATTGGTTTTTCTTAGTTCTTTTCATTTTCCTATTTCATTGGCTTTTGCTTATCACTATTCCTTCTTTGTACTGATTTTAGGATTGATATGATCATATCTTTCCAGCTTCTTTAGGCAAAGCTTAGATTTTAAAGCTTCTTTTTTAATATTAGCATTTAAAGACATCAGTTTCTCTCTTAACACTGAGTTACTTGAACCCACTACTTTTAATAATTATTGTTTCTTTTGAGAAAATTATAGATGCAGTGGTAAGAATTAATATTGAAAAGAGCCTACGTACCTTTTGCCCAGTTTCTTCCAGGGTAGCATCAAGCAAAAGTTTAGAATAATAATATCAAAACCAAGAAGTTAACACTAATATGGTCAATCATCTTATTTTAGCAGTTTTACACTCACTGGTGTGTGTGTGGCTCTCTGCAGCAGATCACTTGTGTGAGTCCCATGTCTAGCCACACCGCCAACACTGAACAGCAAAGGTCTCTCCTATTGTTCTTTTATAGCATGCCTGCCACCCCCCCCCCCCCCCCCATTGAGTTCCCATGGCCCAAGGCCCAGGCCTACCCCTGGAAACCACCTGACTTTCCATCTCTGTAATTTTGTCTTTTGAAGAATGTTATGTAAATGGAATCATACAGTATGTGACCAGATTGGAGAGGGTGCAAGCCCTATGTATTGGGTTTTTAAAATTCAGCATAATTTCCTTCCAACTCATCCAGTTTGTTGCATATATCAGTATGTGTTCCTTTATTATTCTTCAGCCAGTTTCTTTCATCACTCTCTGTCGAAGGGCATCCCTGTCCCCAGGTTTGGCTCTGAGAGTGCAGCCGCTGTGAACACTGTAGATTGTGTGTGTGCATACGTTTTCACTCCTCCAGGGTCAGTGCCCGGGAGGGTAATTGCTGGGGGCATGGCGGCTGCATGTTCAGTTTTTAAGAAACTGCCAGCCTGTTTCCGAGGGGCAGAGCCATTTAAATCCCAGCTGGGTCTGAATGATGTTTCCCAAGGTGCCAGGTGTGCCACTTCCATTTAGCCGTTTTGAGAAGTGTGCAGTGGTGCCCACTGTGGTCTCATGTTCACCTCCTTAATGGCTAGCAGTATTCATTTCCTGTGCCAGTTCCTCGTCAGTGCAACTCTGCTCTGTCTTCCTGCCCCTTTCCTAATGTGGTCATTGGGTTACTCCTGAGGGTGGGCATTCTTTCTAGCTTGCAGCCCCTAGTCTTCCTTTAGTGCGTGGTGTACAGATCTGTTCTCCCGCTGTGGCTGGGCTTCCTCTTAGCAGGGATTTTAGAATAACCGTTTCTAATGCTGAGGAGGCTCAGTGTCATTTTTTCCTTCGTGTGCTGTGCTTTTGGTGTCAAGGCTGAACTCTGTGTGTAGCCCTAGATCCGAAATTTTTCTCATTTTTAAAGAAGTTTTTGTTTTGAGTTAACTTTTTTTGTATAAAGGAAGGTTTAAGTGGTGGCTCACTGGGGTCGTGTGCACCTCCCACCCAGCACCGCTTGCTGACGAGTCCATCCGTCCTCCCACCGATTGCAGGCTGTGTCTGCTTCTGCTCTCCGCCCGTCCAGCCGCTGTGTCCTCCTTCCCCAGGCCGTGGCGCCGGGATTGCTGGGCGCTGTAGGTCTTAAGAACACAACACAGCAAGTCTCTTCCTCCTTCCTCACAGTCCTTTGTCACTGTTCTAGTTACGTCGCGTTTGTATGTAACTTTTAGAATAATTGTGTCCGTATCTATGAAAAGTTCGCTAGGATTTTGATAGAAACTGTATTAAATGTAGAGAGTTTTCCTTTTATTTAGATTTGTGATTTCTTTCATTAATGCTTGTAATTTCAGCACACAGATCTGTGCATGTTAGTTATATTTATATTAAGTAATCTATCTTTTTTAGCAACTGTGAATGGTATTGTGTTTTAATGTCTGTTTCCACATCTTCATGGCTAACATAGGAGGTATGACTTATTTTTTTGTGTTGGTGGTGCATCCTGTGCCCTTGCTTTTTTTTGTAGATTCCGTGGATTACATGTCAGTTACATGCCCACGTGTCTGGCATAACCGAGCTGAAATGACTGGTCTTTAAAAGATCTCTCTCCCTACCCTGGCGAGCAAGGACATAGCCAAGGGCACTTAGGCAGCTATAAAAAATCTAAAATATAATGGTTTTATGTTACAGCAGTCATTTCTATAGAGAGAAACAGTTGGATTTTGATACATTTTGAAGAATTTTAATATATTTTGAAGTCAGAAGCCATGGGAATCTTAGGGAAAGAGAGGAATTCATGCTTCTCCAACCAGTTGAATTTTTAAATGTACAGTGGCCCCACTTACCCATGGAGACCCGCAGTGGTGTTTGAAACCCTGGGTGGTACCACACTACACATACGCTCTGTTTCCCAATGTACTGCAATTCAAGTTAAGTGAACGGCCATGAGAACAGGATGAAGTGGGGTGGGCCGCCTGCACGTGAGCACTGACACCTGACTGAGGTGCCTGCCGAGTGGCTGGCGGGCAGGAGGGCAGCGTCTGCGGCCTGGGTACCGGGACAGAGGTGATTCCTGTCCTGGATGGGACCAAGCAGCACGGCTCGAGAGTGCTTCATGCCACTTGGAATGGTGTGCAGTTGAAAACCTGTGAATTGTTTCTTTCTGGAATTTTCCTTTTATTATTTTCAGGCCACCATTGACCATGATTAACTTAAACTGTGGAAAGCAACATCAAGGATGGAAGAGTTACTGGACCATTGTTATCATATCATTTTATTCTAAATTGTCTTCTCTTAGGAAACATCAGTGTGAGTAAGTGTTGTAGGATATAAGGAGATCATCCTTAGTTATTTAAGAGTTTTTAGGGCCATTATAAAAAAAGTTATTGGCTCTACACAGGGACCAAAACACTGTTCCCAATGTGCCCTAGCCACTCCAGAAAAGCTTGTTGAGAATACTTTAAAGTGATTAACTCTAAGCAGATTAGAGCTGTTTGTAGCTGCTGGCCGCTCCTCGCGAACTATTTGGGGTAGAGTTTTACTTCCCGCCGATGGCTTAGCTCCTTCCCAGCACATCTGATGCTGAGCAAAAGGTTGGTGTATCCACATTGAAGCGTATTTTATGTCCTTAAGAGGGACTCATCTTTACGAAGAGAGGACAGGAGGCTGGGGTTACTGAGTGAAAACACAGCCCTTCTTCCAGGCTTGCTTCTGCCTGGCTGTAGCCCTGACTGCACGCTCCCGGCGCCCGCATCTTCCCAGGACGCACTGCCCGGGCTGCTGCTCTGTGCTTCCCAACATAGGCTACTCAGTCTGCTCCCGTTCTCCGTCTTCAGAGTCATGGTCTGGCTCATTCTCAGTATTTCTTAACCCACATCTTAAACTTAGTAAGGAGGATTTTAATTCATTCCTACTGAATTTTTCTCAGAAATGGATCTTGAGGAGGTTAGAAACCCTGAGGAGGAAAACCTAGTCTTTAAATGCAAATAAAATAAGTGGAAACACAGGTTTCACAAGTCAAAGTCTGAAAAGCAAATGGCACTGATAAAAAGAAACAGTAAGTTTTGAAACCAGTGGAATTGTAGAACAGGGGTATTGACCTGAGTTGTTGCAGAAGAAGAGCTGGCGTGGAGCTGCCTGGATAAGGAGCTGAACTAGATAGATGCCCAGAGAGAACAGGGCCTTCTCGCTCTTCCCTGGGTCAAGGCCATGGTGGGCTATGCTGCTGAGTTAGCCAGCGCCTGTCACTCTCCCCTCTGAAGCACAGCAGTGCTGGGGGCTGGTGGGTGGGTTAGCGGTGCCAGGAGTCCCAGGAAGAAAGGCTGGGCAGTCACTTCGATTGCCTGTTAGCATGTTTGTCCTATATAACTTGATCACGCCATTTGTACTTGAGGATAAAGGTTAGCATATCTTAATTTGTTATCAGTTACTTTAAGTCTTTACTAGCCTTTTTATTTATTTTATTTTTTAAAAATATTTTAATCTTTATTGTTCAGTTTATTAATTACAATCTTCCCTCCCTTTTCCCCCCTAGTTCCCCACCACCTGGTACCCATCCCACCCTCTGCCATCAACCCCCCCCCAATGTCCTCTCCCATAGGTGCATGATTTTTGTCCAGTCTTTTGCTGCACCTCCCACACCCCTTTTCTCCCCAAGAATTGTCAGTCCATTCCCTCTCTATGCCCATGATTCTATTATATTCACCAGTTTATCCTGTTCATCAGATTTTTAATTCACTTGATTTTTATATTCATTTGTTGATAGATGTGTATTTGTTGTTCATAATTTTTATTTTTACCCTTTTTTTCTTCCTCTTCTTAAAGAATATCTTTAGCATTTCATATAATATTGGTTTGGTGGTGATGAATTCCTCTAGATTTTTCTTAGCTGCGAAGCACTTTATCTGACCTTCAATTCTGAATGATAGCTTTGCTGGGTAGAGTAATCTTGGTTGTAGATTCTTGTTATTCATCACTTTGAATATTTCTTGCCACTCCAATCTGGCCTATATAGTTTCTGTTGAGAAATCCGCTGACAATTGTATGGTACTCCCTTATAGGTAACCAACTGTTACTCTCTTGCTGCTTTTAATATTCTCTCTTTGTCTTTTGCTCTTGGGATTTTAATTATGATGTGCCTTGATGTGGTTATATTGGGGTTCAGTGCACTTCTTGGACTCCTAAGTCAATTTCTTTCACCAGGTGTGGGAAGTTTTTGGTCACTATTTCTTCAAATAGGTTTTCATTGTCTTGGCCTCTCTTTTTTTCTGGCACCCCTATAATTCGGATGTTGGTATGCTTGATGTTGTCCCAGAGGCCCCTTACACTATCTTCAGTTTTTTGGATTCTTTTGGTTTCTTTCTTTTTCAGCTGAGTGGATTTTACTTCTTTGTATTTCAAGTCTTGAATTTGGGTCTTGGGGTGCTCCAGAGCATTTTTAGGTCTTTGTATAATATTTTTTATTTCAGTCAGTGTATGCTTAATTTCTGGTTGGTCCTTTTTCATATCCTTGAGAGTCTCCTTTATATCCTTGAGGGTCTCCTTCATTTCCTTGTAGGACTCATTCATTTCCTTTGCGGTCTTGCTTAATTCCTTATAGGCCTTGACCTTTTGTTGGAGCCTCTTGAAAAACCCTATAACCGTGGTTTTGAATTCCACGTCCAGTCGTTTTTTTCCCTCCATTTCTTTCACGTCTGATTTCTTTCCATGTCTCTGCATGGTGGCTGCTTCCCTGAGTTGGTCAATTAGCTTTGTGTGGTAGACTTCCTACTAGGGACAGTGGCTCAGCCTTCCCAGTTACCTGAGGTGGATATGGGCTGCACAGTCTTACTGAAGTTAAGCTCAGGTTAATCGTTGTTAGCACTTATAGGGTTGACCTCCAGGCCAATTGTCTGTGAAGCTCAGCTGTGCTCAGGTTGGATTGGCAGAGTCTCTGGGCCAAGGAGACAGCGTCAGCTCCGCCCTATGTGGCCCCAGGGACTCTGTGCTGGGGGCAATGGCTGCCAGCACCTCTGAGAGAGAAACGCTGCCGAGCTCCACCAGCTGCCAGGGAATTCAGACTCTCCCCAAATGAGTCTGCACACCCAATGTCTCTCCCACGGTCGTAAAACAAAGCAGTCTGACGGTTTCCCGAATGAGAGAGCAAGTCGCAGAGCGCTCTCTGTGCGGTCATGCAGCTGAGCTGTTCGAGCAAGCTGCCTTCTCCACAAGCTTGGAGACCCCTGGAGCGCCCGAGCTTTGGCGTGCCCTCCCACTGTCCAGTTTTCTCCCCATGTGATAGTGGGTTCCCTGGACTTCGCCCAGAGCTGGAGAATCAGCCCAGTGGGACGTGTTTGTCTCCCCGTTCGAGAAAACTGGCCGGTTTTCAGCCGCCCGCCCTCTCCGCTGGCGCGCGCTCCAAACCTCTCTCTGCACGAATCTTCAACCCTGTCCGCCGCCGCTCCTCCGAGTCACAGTGTCTTATCTTCACTTTTATTTGTGGAATTTTCACTCGGCCAGCTTTCTGGTGATTCTGGAAGGTGTTTGTTCTTTCGTTAAGTTGTAGTATTAAAATTGCTGAGTATGATGGCAAGATAGGTGTTTTACCTATGCCGCCATCTTGGTTCTCTCTTATCTTCTCTTTTATTTGTGGCATTTTCACTCAGCCAGCTTTCCGGTGATTCTGGATGACGTTTGTTCTTTTGTTAAGTTGTAGTTTTGAAATTGCTGTGTGTGGCAGCAAGATAGGTGTTTACCTATGCCGTCATCTTGGTTCCTCCCGATGGAGCTTCACTGGCCTTTTTAAAGTCCTCTCCAAGTTATGCCCCTAACAACTTTAATTATGCGGAGGCTGTTTTGAAAAGAGCAAATGGAAGCTCCAGGGCAGTCGTGACGGCAAAGGGCCGCCAGAGTAGTCACTGTGCTGCAGCGTGCGGCACCCTCAGCGTTCTCTGGGCCTGGGGACCACCTGTGGCCCCGGGACGGGAGGGCACTCCCTGGAGATGAGCGGAGAATGTTCCTGAAACACAGCGTCTTTTCTTGGAAGGAAAGAGAGTGGGAGATATAGTTACGTGGTAATTTTGGTTTAAATGTGATGGATAAAAGTTTTTACATTGTTTCCTATAAAATGAAGCTATCACAGAATTACAAGTTAAAAAGTACTAAGTGAGTTACATTTTCTGCAGTCTTAGAATTAGAGAAGTGCAGAGGAGGTGCATTGAGGCTGCGAGTGCCTTGATGGTCGATGCACCCAGAAACTCTCAGGTGTCTGATTTGAGGTGAGAGCAGTCAGGCACATCACCTCTGGTTCTCACACGTAAGTGCACTAAGAGGGGTACATGCGGGAGGACGAGTGTCCGGGCCCAGGTCAGCACACAGGTGGGAGATGCGCTTTCTCATGTTCTCAATTATAACTGTGAATTTGAACCCAACTCTGCAAGTGATGAGTAATTTAAATTATACAACCAGCCGTCCTTCACTGGGTCCTTCCTGGACACTGTCAGGTAGGGCAGAGCTCAGTGGGGGCTGGCCCAGCTCCCTCAGCTCCCCTCCATCCCTCAGCTGGTGGCCCTGTTCTCTCCTGCAAAGATTCACTCCTGAGCAGAGAAATTTACACACAGTCAAGTGTGCTTGTCTGAGGATGAATGATGAGTTTCATTTCCAAATGCTATTTGCATTTTAAGGAAGTTCAAAGACTTACATGAAAATAGTGGCTTTCTGAAAGTGGAAGTTAGGATTCCTGAAGTGGACTAGGGGATGATGTTGGACAGTGACCTTCATGTGACTGTGAAGTCCATTGTCTGGAGAGCACATGCTGTCTATACCTGGGAGGCAAGTGAACACTAACTGGGAATGAGGAAAAAGTATATTCAGTGGAAATGATAGCTGTATTTTTTAAAAATTGCAAATTGGAGATTAAGATTAGGAATCACACAACCTTTCACCCTGAAAAATATTTAATATTCAGGTGTTCTTGGTATGCTAGTACATAGCATGAAGTAGGAGTTGATGATAGAGTTAGCCGAGGCCAGGGCGGGTCCTCTCATGAGGGCTGTGAGTGAATTTCCAGGGCGTTTGTTTTCCTAGGTCGGAGTAAAGGCTAGTTTCTTGCGATATGAATCTCTCTCTAGGAAATAACCATTTCATTGTGAATCAATGTTATTATTTCAATTGACTTATGCAGTAACCTTGGGGTCAAACTTCATGAGCTCATTTACATTTTTATTTTAGTCCAAATAGGCACAAACTCATAAGTGGAAATATGTTCACAGCTATTCAAGTAGATATTTTAGCTTCAGTATAGATTTTTAATTTCTCAGTATTAAATATTTTCTCTATTAAGCTTGCTACATATTCCCTTGAGATAGTTTGTGTGAAAAATGGGAGATTTAATGGCATTATCCATGGCTTTGTTAGCAATTTTAGTATTTATTACAAAGGATAAGTTGGGAAATTGTAATATATACTTACATATATTCAACTTTGAGCATATACAACAAAATTGATAATAAAACATAATAGATGTGTATATAATATTTTTATTTATAAATATGTTTAGATATACTAGTAGTAGTACCTATTTATTATATATTTATGTTAAGTAAGAGAGAAATTATTTTTGGGTAAACTCATTAAAGTCTAAAATTCCAAATAGGCATTAGAAGCTGAAAGTACTCTAAACAAAACTTTCTGGTGATTCCGCAGCACCAGGTCTCGGAGGGTGTGAGCTACAGTGTTAATTTTGTGGGCGCGCTGCAGAGCTCTCCCCGGGAGGCGCACATCAGGGACACGGGGGCCTGTGTTGTGAATGGGCCCTCGGTCAGTGCCTGAGAGCTTCCTAAGGCGTTTCTCACTTCTCGGCCTGAGCCCAATACCCCTTCGGGCAGCAGTCCATGACCCTGTTGTGTGCCAGGCTGGCGTGGCCTCCCTTACTGCTCCAGTCATAGTGGCGGCAGCCGAGACAGCGGCCTTGTAGGTGGAAAGGTCCCAGACTGAGCTGTGGCTGACCTGGGGTAAGGCTTGGGTAATGCAGGCACAGCCACCAGGCCTGCTTTGCTGGGTCAGTGGGAATGTTTATCCCTTCATTAGCATCCCTCTGTGCTCACCTTGAATAACTGAGGCAAAGGCATAATGGATGGATACCAAAGTGGAGGTATTTTTTTTTCTTCTCTTATCTTTTCTTTTTTTTTAATCTTTATTGTTCAGTTTATTAATTACATTGTTTCCCCTTTTTATCCCCCTATAGCTCCTCTCCACCCTGTACCTATCCCACCCTCCACCCTCCCCTCCCCTCCCCACTGCCCTCTGCCATTGTTGCAAGATTTTTGTCCAGTCTCTTGCTGCACTTCCCACAACCCTTTTCTCCCCAAGAATTGTCAGTCCATTCCCTCTCTATGTCCATGTCTCTGTTATATTCACCAGTCTATCCTGTTCAACAGCCTATCAATTCACTTGATTTTTATGTTCATTTGTTGATAGATGTGTATTTGTTGTTCATAATTTTCATCTTTACCTTTTTCTTCTTCCTCTTCTTAAAGAATATCTTTCAGCATTTCATATAATGTTGGTTTGGTGGAGATGAACTCCTTTAGCTTTTTCTTATCTGCGAAGCACTTCATCTGACCTTCAATTCTGAATGATAGCTTTGCTGGATAGAGTAATCTTGGTTGTAGATTCTTGCTGTTCATCACTTTGAATATTTCTTGCCCCTCCCGTCTGGCCTGCATCGTTTCTGTTGAGAAATCCACTGACAATCGTATGGGTGCTCCCTTATAGGTAACCATCTGATTTTCTCTTGCTGCTTTTATTATTCTCTCTTTGTCTTTTGCTCTTGGCATTTTAATTATGATGTGCCTTGGTGTGGTCCTCTTAGGGTTCCTATATATTGGGGTTCGGTGCGCTTCTTGGACTCCTAAGTCAATTTCTTTCACCAGGTGTGGGAAGTTTTCAGTCACTATTTCTTCAAATAGGTTTTCATTGTCTTGGCCTCTCTCTTTTTCTGGCACCCCTATAATTCGGATGTTGGTATGCTTGAGGTTGTCCCAGAGGCCCCTTACACTATCTTCAATTTTTTGGATTCTTTTTGTTTCTTGCTTTTTCAGCTGAGTGGATTTTACCTCTTTGTATTTCAAATCTTGAACTTGGGTCTTGGGGTGCTCCAGAGCACTTTTAGGTCTTTGTATAATATTTTTTTGTTTCAGTCAGTGTATGCTTAATTTCTGGTTGGTCCTTTTTCATATCCTTGAGAGTCTCCTTTATATCCTTGAGAGTCTCCTTCATTTCCTTGTAGGACTCATTCATTTCCACGTTGGTCTTGATTATTTCCTTGCAGGTCTCATTTATATCCGTGAGGGTCTTGTTCATTTCCTTGTAGGACTCATTCATTTCCTTTGTGGTCTTGCTTATTTCCTTATAGGCCTCGACCTTTTTTTGGAGCCTCTTGAAAAACCCTATAACCGTGGTTTTGAATTCCATGTCCAGGCGTTTTTTTCCCTCCATTTCTTTCATATCTGATTTCTTTCCGTGTCGCTGCATGGTGGCTGCTTCCCTGAGTTGGTCAATTAGCTTTGTGTGGTAGACTTCCTACTAGGGACAGTGGCTCAGCCTCCCCGGTTACCTGAGGTGGATATGGGCTGCACAGTCTTGCTGAAGTTAAGCTCAGTTAATTGTTGTTAGCACTTGGAGGGTTGACCTCCAGGCCAATTGTCTGTGAAGCTCACCTGTGCTCAGGTTGGATGGGCGGAGTCTCCGGGCCAAGCAGACAGCCTTAGCTCCTCCCTGTGCGGCCCCGGGGACTCTGTGCCGAGGGCAATGGCCACCAGCACCTCTGAGAGAGAGCCGCTGCCGAGCTCCACTAGCTGCCGGGGAATTCAGACTCTCCCCAAATGACTTTGCATGCGTAATGTCTCTCCCAGGGTCGTAAAACAAAGCAGTCTGACGGTTTTCCGAATAAGAGACAAGTCGCGGAGCGCTCTCTGTGCAGTCACGCAGCTGAGCTGTTCGCGTGCAAGTTGCTTTCTCCACAAGCCAGCAGACCCGGCAGCACCCGAGCTTCGGCGTGCCCTCCCACTGTCCAGTTTTCACCCCGTATGATAGTGGGTTCCCTGGACTTCGCCCAGAGCTGGAGATTCAGTCCAGTGGGACGTCTTTGCCTCCCCGTTCGAGAAAACTGGCCGGTTTTCAGCCGTCCGCCCACTCCGCGGCGTGCACTCCAAACCTCTCTCCGGGCGAATCTTTCAACGCTGTCCGCCGCCGCTCCTCCGAGGCACAGTGTCTTATCTTCACTTTTATTTGTGGAATTTTCACTCGGTGAGCTTTCTGGTGATTCTGGAAGGTGTTTGTTCTTTCGTTAAGTTGTAGTATTAAAATTGTTGATTATGACGGCAAGATAGGTGTTTTACCTTTGCCGCCATCTTAGTTCTTCCAAAGTGGAGGTATTTATTGTCTTCTGGGGCAGACACATAGCCTAGGTGGCTGGGAGCTCAGAAGTCTGTTTACTGTGTGAGCCCTGCAGCTTGAAGGGCCACCCACATGTGTGGGGTTGTGCCACAGTCTGGTGCAGTCTCTGTCTCCAGTCCCAGAGCTGCCTCCTGCACAGGGCTGCTCTGGGCTTGTCTCAGCTTTGTCCTGGGGCCTGGTAAGTAAATGGCTGCCCTGTTGTCATCTACAGATGTCATCACTACCTCTGACTTTTTAGAAGTGCAGGAATGTACTCACAACTGTGTCCATAAGTCTTGTCAAAGTCCTATTTTGCAAATTCCTTAAAATCTGAGTGTCTGACGATCAGCAGTTATGGGGTCTGGTGTAGTCAGCATGGTTGGAGTTTATGCTGTTGCCTCCAAATATCCCAAGCTCTTTCTATATTCCACTTCCCAGATCAGCACCGGACTGTGGAAATAGGCACAGATACTAGTGCAGTCAGCACCTCTCTTCTCCCCCTCCCCACCAAAATGGCATTTGAGAGAAAGGGGAGCCTCGGAGACAGAGGCTGGGTCTGCTCAGGGAGAAGCTGGAGGAAGCAGAAGCCCTCTCTGCCCAGGCAGTTCCATTTCTTTTCTGGGCGTTGGTGTTTGGTTCTGAAAGTGCTCTTGTATTTGCCTGCGTCCCGCGGTGTCGGTGCTGTGGGGCACTGGGTCTGGGCCCCACGGTCTCTGGAGGACTGTCAGCCCACAGTGAATCCAGGACACTGGCTAGGCGCAGGTACCCGCCCCCCAGATGTGAGAGCTTCCTCTCCCCCTCCACTTTTCACTTTCAGATGCATTGCTGTCTTTATAGACATCCTCTCTGCCAGTTGGCTGCCTGTCCCATGTTCTGATTGGTTTGGAAAGTCCAGGACTTCCTTCATTTCTGAACCTGGTATAATTCGGTGACTGTTCATGTATTGAAATTAAAAATATGTAATCTCAATAGCAGATGATCACTTATCTTTATTTCTCTGAATTTTAAAAAACCTATTTTAATTACATTAACATTTCTCTGAAAGAAAGATTAGGTTATAACAGCAGTCGCCAATCTTTTGGACTTCATAGACTACCAGTTGGCGACCACTGAGTTAAAATACAGCTGCCTAGAGAAATAAGATGATATTAAGAGAATGTAGTTTGTTTTAGAGATGATGGGGTGATTTATTCTTAAACAATAAACATGAAAATCATTTCCTGTTCTTGTAGCTGGAACAGGTTGCTGTGTCAATATTTTTCTGTACTTAAAATTTTATATTGTTCAGTTCCATTAGAAACAACACAAAAACCAAAAACCCTTTTATTTTGAAGGGAATAAATCAGACTCAGTTTGATAACATTTCTTATGGATAGGTTACAGACTGCCAGAAAGGGTTCACTTTTTCAAAAGATCATCTCTAGACTGTGTCAGCAGCTCTCCCCTCCACCTGGGAAGGCGACTGGCGATATGGTGCCTGTGGGTGGTCCTGGGCAGAGGAGCCCTGTGCCAGCAGCCGAGCTGCTGGGGGTGAGCCTGGACACGGGGCTGGGTGCGCTTGCCTCCGCAGTAGAGCTCTGAGCCGGCCCACTTCCCGGAGGCTGCTGATGGAGTGTTCCGCTGAAGTGCCCACCCCCCACATTCTGTGTCCTCCGTGTGGAAGCACTTCAGAAGCTTCAGATGCAGCATTGACCTTGGGACTCTCAGCTAGTGACTTGCAAGGACTAGGCACCATCTCGCAGAGCCCTTGCCTCTGTAACCTGCCTGTGAGGCAGGAATCTGGTAATATTCAGTCAGGCCCAGGCCTGTGAGCACCAGGAGGGCGAGGCCGGGCCGGGACTCGGGACACTATGCCTTTCTTGGTGGCAGGTGCTTCTGCTTTTCTGCTCGAGTTCTGTGAATGATGGGAGCAGAGATTCAGGGCGGCTTCCTAGTATTGTACCCGCTCCTCCTGCAGCTGGGAAGCATGGTGTGCTGCATTGGTGGGGTGGGCGGGCGGGCGGGCTCCTCAGTCTGCAGCTAACGCATCTGAGGAGCTGGGTCAGCTCCTGAGCAGACACGAAGCACCTCAGGCCACCTCCTCAGCCTTGGGTGAATTCTGTCCCAGTGCCCACAGAGATGAAGGCGCCCTCAGGGCTGGGGACTGGGGGCTGGAGCATCCTGAGGTCGACAGTCTTTCCCATGTGTCCAATGGTAATTCCACCCAGAACTGTCTGCCTTCCATTGCCTCTGACTAATTGGTTTGTTCAATAATGTCTAATGGGACCTTGGCTGGGGGCTCAGTTGGTTAGAGCATCGTCCCTATACTCCAAGGTTGCATGTCCGCCCCCCCCCCGCCCCCCTCCGTGAAGGCACATACAAGAAGTGACCAATGACTGCGTGAGTAGGCGAACAACACATCAATGTCTCTCTTTCTCCCATCCTCTCTCTCTCTCTCTTTCTCTCCCTCTCTCAAAGTCAAAAAATAAAAAAACCTTAAAAACTGCTTTAAAAAATGTCTGATGGTTCTTTCTGCATTTTATACATGTCTTGATAAAAGATGTAGAAATTAAGTATCTAGTTTACATAACTGGAAAAGATCCCACGTTTTCCTTAGTCACCTAAATGTGTCACTACTTTGATTCAAGCCCTTCTCCCCTGGTTTGTCCTGAATGGAGAGGACAGCTGGTGACCGCACTCCGATAGATCTCAGGGACATGAGACGTGTGGTCACCTCCGGAACACTCTCATCCTTTTATCGTCCTCCTTTTCATCACCTGGGGCTACCTTCCTTCTCGCTGCGCTGACCCTCGGATGTGGCCTGCATAGCTGGGTGTGGATGTCCAGGACCAGCTGCGCAGTGTGAGTAAAGAGGGTGGCTGACCTCACCTTCCAGACTAATCTCTATTTATAACTGGTGATGCTTGCTCAGAGCACACAAGTGTGGCTCGTCTCCTATTTCACTCGCAGGACTGCCGATTCGAGACTTGTCCTCTGTTTCCCGCAGCAGCCTCCCCACATGTGCTGCCACTCAGACCCTGAAACACACGATTCTGCCAAATGACAGAGAAGACCTGCTCTAAGTACGAAGAATATCTTGATGGGGAAGAGCTTCTAACAGATTTTACGGTACACACAGTGATCATCAAAAACACTCTGCTCCTCATGGAGTCAATCTGCACCAAGCGTCAGGCCACAGTGCGACTTTGCCTCACCGTTTAATTCCTCAGTCATGTGGGTTTCTCACACGCCAGCCCGCTGCAGTGCCGCTCAGCCTACCCAGCTCCGTTAGTGCGCCCAGGAGCCTCTGCATTACATCAGCTGTTTCACTGAAGTGCAAGGCGCCAGGCATGTCCGCCGTCTTTCTGTACTCCACTGCGCATTCTCCGCCACGCAAAAGCAGTTTCCTGGAAGGTGTCATCGTTGTCATTTATTTTCAGTTTCAGATTTTCTTATTTTATTACTTGATTTCATGCCAAAACTACCCTCTTTCTTGAGGGGAAGAGGTCGTAGTTATTTTTGTTTAGTCAGGGAATACCGTGTTTTCACCCAGCCTGAGTCGAGTAGTTGGTTACTGAACCTGTTTTCATTCTGTCAGTCTTACACATTTGCACATTTAGAATTGGAGTTCTTCACATACGCTTTTCCCATTTAATTAAAGCTTGCCGCTCACTCGGTAAGTGCCACTTGAAGTACTTGAGAGGATGCTCATCACTGTTCATCACTGGATCAATCCCTGATATGAGATCGATCGCTTCTCTCTCTAGAATGGATTCCTGAAGTCAGCATTCTATATAGAAAATGTGTGACTCAGCAAGTTACTGGAAAATCATTTCAAAATCTCTTCTTACCAGTTGATTAGCACCTTCCTTATTATGAATGACTGTTGAACAGTTTTCAGAAATAGTGGAGTTCTCTCTTGAGACTGTCCTTTACGGAGACTTGCTGTGAGGTGTGTGGTCGCCCTGGCCCACCCTGTCAGGTGTGCGAGGTCTGGCACCTGTGCAGGGCCCTGTGCTCTGAGGGCCTCCTCTTTGAGTGCTGCACGCAGAGTTCCCACTTCCTAGCAAGACAGATGCACTAGTTCTTCCCTTAAGTTCTCTTTCCCATCAATTTTAAAGAAAATTCAGTCTCCAGTCTGGGCAGGTTTATAGAAAAAAACAAAACTATCACTGAATAGTTTCAAAATGCACCTTTGTTGGAACTGTTTATTTTGAAATAATTCTACATTTATGAGAGTTGCCAAGCTAGTAGACTGTGCTCATACCCACCACGTGGTTCCAAACTGGAACTCCACTCCAGGGGAGGCACAGCGAATGCCAGAGGTGAGGTGCTGTCCACAGCCAAGGGACAGTGCCTCACCTGTCAGTTCTCTGTTCGTACATGTTACAACACACGTCCTATCCTGATACATAAAAACCCTGGGTCACAACGACCAGTAACGGCCAAGGCTCGACCAGTTGGAAGTCAGTCCTGCAGTCAGCGCTGGGCTGTCTTCTCTCACAATACTGCTGTGTTTCTGAGGCTGTTTTATGTCAATTACATTTTCTGGGAATCATATCATTTGATTGCACAAAAGCAAGAAAAAAATTATCGACCACTTGAGGTTTCAGAAAGCATCATTTGCCACAGGGAGCACCTGGCTATTCTGTAAGAGATGGGAAGCTGGGCCTGTGGCAGGAGGTGAAATCCATCTGGAGGAAGTAGCCATCTTTCTGTACTAGGCTGCGTGCCTTCTATAAGTAGGCGGGCGATTCGCCAGGAGGGCGTGCCCTTGCTAGCTGTAGGGGTGTCATTGCCACATCCCACACCACAGTGCCTCTCGTGCAGAGAGAGGGTAGCAGTGGAGGAACGGTGGTAAGAATGTCTGAAGACTCCATAGCGCGTGGACACTCACCGACAAGGTGATCAGGTAAGACCTCCCCTCTGTTCTTGTCCTGTCACCCTTTCTCCAGACGCCCGGGCACCTCATTGTCACCTGTCAGTGCCCCCACTACAGTGTGAGAAACACTGAGCCCTGTCAGGCCACCACCTCGCCTTGAGCTGTATCCTCTGCAGCTGGCCCTCAGTAAACGCCATTTAAGGAATGGATGGTGCATCTGTGAAAGCGACACCCTACCTGCATCCTTCAGCCCCGCTCGGTGCTGCAGCAGCTCCGGGTGGCTAAGAGCCTGGAACTGGGCAGACCCCAGGTGACACTGAATGTAGACATACATGCACACAGCTTTCAGACACAGATTGTAAAGCGGCTTATTCATATCTCATGACAGCACTTTCTGGGTTTCTGATTGCATTTCAGATTGAGCCGCATGGTTCCTTTTGCTTTCTGACATGGCTGCGAGACAGCTCAGCCTTACACATGTGGTTGCACTGGGGCCGAGTCACATTCCCACCCGACAGGGCTGCTCTGAGCAGAAGCTAGCAGTTGATGGCAGTGGCCTGTCAGCCCTGGTTTCAAGGCCGATGAGATAAGAATGCTTGTTACCTTTTTAAAAGGTTAGTGGGGGAAAATAGGCAACTGAGACTGCCTGTGATCATCAGAGCTTAGACTATTTAGATCTGGCCTCATTATGAAACAGTAGCTGTCCCTGTTCTAACAGGGTTCTGAGGGCTGAGCCTGCCCCTACCCGGCAGCCGCATCTCCCTCAGTGGAAACCCATCCTGGGTGGTTTGGCAGCAGGTTACGCTTCACTAAGTGACCGTTAGAGGAGTGCCCACTGCTTGCCCGAGGCAGACTAGGGCAGAGACTGTAAAGACTGCTGCGTGTATGATCTGCTCACCTCCCCTTCAAAACAGGTCTGACCTGTGCCCTGGCATTTGTGTCACCTGGCCCTCCCCGGTCACACTCCTCCCAGGGCGGCCGGCATTCCGTGATGAGCAAGGCGAGTGGACAGGCAGGCCCTGCCGAGCTGACTCAAGATAGGCTGGGCTGGGCTGGATCCTCTTCAGAGCCCAGCTGTCCCTGCAGCCACTGTGCCTCCTCCCTGTCCTTTCCCTTGGTCGGCTCCCAGAGATCCCACCGCACCTGGCAGGAGGTGGGAGGGCTTCTGTGAGAGCTGCAGATAGGAAGGGACAGAGGCAGAAGTAAATGGATGCTTGGCTGGGTGCAGGGACATGCAAGACCTGAACACTGCAGTGTATGTATGCAATGATAGGCAGACTCCCTGGAGGGAATGGGTCTGAGCAGGGATGGGCCCTGCGGACAGTCCTTCAGGGAGGCAAAGTGAATTAATTGTGGGACAAAACTTAACCCGTCCTGGGTAATGGTTAGCGATGGTTTGGTTGAGATTTAAGGACTTGATCTGCTTCTATTTTCCCCCTTTGCTGAAGACTGGTCAGGCCCTGCCTTCCTTCTATCCTGAGGGGAGGAAGAGTGCCCCTAGGGGGCTGGGTGTGGCCAGAGGCTGCAGCATCCCCACTCCACTCTCTACCAGCACCCAGCTGAGTCTCTGCTTGTGGGGTGACCATGGGACCACTTCCTCCTCCTCTACTGGGAAAAGAGGGGCCACTCCAGAGAGGTCGGGAGAAGCCTGGACAGTGGTCTTTCTGGGGAGGTGGCAGATGGCAGGGTAGCCTGGCCCTGTGTTTCCTTCAGAGTCCTCCATGGGTCTGTCTGTGTGGAGGGAGGTGCTGCGTGTTTTGTGCTTTCTGGATCGGAAGGAGCTGGTAGCTGGCATGGATATCAGTTCACAAGCCCCAGGGGCTGTATGCAGGGCTGGGCTTGGGGAGGAGGGGGCACACTGGGCAGGCGGGCCTGCGGAGCTGGCGAGCCTGCTCCCTCCCAGACCTGCCCACAGAGCGTTGTAGGTGGTAACCCTGCCTGGCAGGACTGACCCTGCTGGACCTGGCTATGAACTTGTGGAATGCACTTTACTTAAATTTCACCAACAAAAGCAATGACGGCACCTATAATTATGAGCTTATTAAAAATAACCCTTGGGCAGGGAGTGCGACAGTTGCCTCGCGTGTTTTATGAAAACAAGGCCGTTTTATGAAAACGAGGCCAAGCCTCTCTGGAGTGGCACCCACCTCAGCTGCCGAGACCACCTGCTTGTGCTTTCCTGGGAATGGCTCTGTGAACACCACCCAGGGAGGACCACGTGGAGACGAGACAGGCGGGACATGGGCTGTGCCGCGAAGCACAGAGGAGCTTCTTGCCCTGACTCCTGATTCCTAGCAGCATTTGTTTCCCAGTGTCTGGGGGTTTTCTTATCAGAATGGCTGTTCCTATAAATTACTGCCTTTGGTTTATCAAAACACAAAGTGAATCATGGACACATTTAGTGAGCACAGCTTCATAGGAGTGAGTTTCTTAAGTTTTTGTCACAACGATTTGGTCTCTACATGCAAAATATTTTGTGTGGGCCATGGACAGGGGCCCCAGAGCTTAGGTGCCAGTGTTTTCCAAGTGTGACATCTGGAAAGTACAGCTCAGTAGAGTGCATGTGCGTGGTGGAGTGGCTGACACGGAGGAGAGAGGTCAAGTGAGCAGAAGAGAAGGGGGTTCAGAGGTCTTCACTCGCCCTCCACGGAGCAGGAGAGGGAACTCTGTGCAGCGGTTCCCTGTGCAGCCTCCTGCATCACCTGCACCTGGTGAGCACGTGGCCAGACCCCACAGTTCTCAGTGTGGGGTCCCTGCATGTCTGTCTCACTAGTTTAGTGTGACTGTCAGGACTTGAAACATGCCGCTAAGGCGCCCATTCCCTGGAGCAGTTTGGTGGTCTCGGTCTCGCTGAGGTGTGTATAGACACAGCTGTTGGTCCTGCGGGCACCTTTCTAGGATGGCATGTCCCCGTGGGGCCTATGCAGCCATCAGACGCTCCTTGAAGCACTGTTGTCTGCACCCTTTTTGCCCACTTTCGGGAGACTAAACGCTGGCACACCGGCAGTGCCAGCATGGCTGCCCGCGGGAGACATGTGAACACATGTGGAAGTTGTGCGGCATCTCAGGGGAGGAAGGCAGAATGCATAGCAGCTACTTCGTGAGGCCGTCTTTCTGTGAATAGGAAAGAGACTGGGGTAGAGGTGTCCTGTCTCAGGGCATGTCTGGGGGGGGGTGTCACACAGGCTGCGCATGTCTGAGGGAAGGCTGAGAATGGGGCGAAGGGGGTGAAGAGGAACTCGGGTTCCTCTCTCTGGACTGTGGGATTGGGTTTGCAGTGAGCGTACTAGATGTACTGGTTAATAATAGCAGATTTTGTAATCAAAGGAAACATGACAATTTAAAGAAAAACATCAAAAATGCTTTATTCAAAGTAATGTCCATTGCTAGCAACACATTTCCCCCATCTTTATGTAATTTGAGGATACCATCCCAATAGAACTTTTCTTGTTTTGAGGCAAACTATTCAGAGATCCAATTTTCTACTTCTTCATACGTTTTGAAGTGCTGCTCAGAAAGTGTGTCCCATCAATTGGAACAATCTGAAGGAGCAAGGTCTGGTGAATATAGCGGTGGGTTAGTACTTCCCAGGCAAGATCTTTTAACATGTCTTTAACTGGTTTGCTGGTGCGTCATCATGAAGCAAAATTACTTTGCCGTGTCTTCTGGAACATTCTGGTCACTTCACGGTCAAATCGTGGTTCATGTTGATTATTTGTTGTCAGTAGTGATCAGTATTAACAGTTTCACCTGGTTTTAGAAGCTCATAATACACCACATCTTCCTGATCCCTCCAAACACAGAGCAGTGTCTTTTTTCAGAAGCTATTTGGCCTTGCCGTCGATGTTGGTGGTTGACCTGGATCAACCCATGATTTTGTGCATTTGGGATTCTCAAAGTAAAATCACTTTTCATCTCCAGTCACAATTCGATGCAAAAAAGACTTTCATAATGTTGAAGCAACATTTTACTGATGACTTTTTGGTTTTCTATTTGTCTTTCGTTCAGTTGATGTGGCACCCATTTTCCTTCCTTTAAAATCTTTCCGATGTAAACAATTGGAAATTGTTTGCTGAGCAACATTTAATCTTTCTGCAAGTTGTTTTTGAGTTTATCCAGTAATGCTTGTAATTGTTGGTCTGCAAACTTTTTTGGTTGACCTGGATGTTCTTTGTCTTTCACATCAAAATCATCACTTTTAAAGGATTTAAACCAGCGTTCACAAGTATCTTGAGGTGGAGCATGTTCATCATAAGCTTCCCGAAGTATTCAGCAGCACTTTTCTCCAAAATAAAGTAATGAATTATAATTTCCCTCAAGTGCTCTTTATTTTGTATGAAATTAGACATTTTTAAGTGTAAAAGTATCTATGATATTAACACCTTCAGCAAATTTGACATATGAAGTTTTGAAGCTTGTTGTCAATACAACAAAATAGCATACATATCAAATCACATATATATCAACATATGCGTAACTCCATCTATTGAAAAAAATCCACATTATTAACTGGTACATCTAGTATGTGTAACGTATCGTGAATGCACACATACAGCGCTGGCAGGAAGCTAAAGGCAGATGGCAGTCCCAGCGGGGAGAGCTGAGGTTTGTTGCATGCTGGATAGGCTGAGCACCCGCGCACCGAGCTGCCACAGACGCTCCGCCAGGCCGGGCTCTGGAGGTCCCAGTTTTGTCGCTATGGCACGGAGGTACAGAGACAAAGGCTGTGTCCCATTCCTATGAGGGGAGCCCTGGGAAGCCTCGGCCTGTGCTGAGCATGCTGCCACGTGTGTGTGTGGTCTCCATGGGACCCGGACTCTGCACCATGGCTCTCTGTGCTGTGAGCAGGAAGCACAGGGCAGGTGCCTGGGGCCTTTGACCCTGTGACCGCCAGTAGTTCTTAGGAGTTTAAATCAAGGCAAACACAGCTCTTTGAGGAATGAGGGAGTCCTTTCCAGGGGGAAAAATCAGCTCTGCTTTGGAATTTTATGCAGGAATTTCAAATTAGGGAAGCATTGCATGAGTCATTCTCTCAAGACTGGCCCTGGACAGTAGACATCCTTCTCACATTTTCCAGGATTATCACAGGGCTGAGCAATGCTCAGCGACGATTTCCTCTCTTGCAGTCAGTCCCATGGCCAGGAGGGAGAAAAACAGTTTCCAGGCACTTAGAACAGTGATCCTCACTCCATAGCATTCCTTGTGTAGCCCAGAAACCTATGCCTGTATACCTCTCCCGCCTGTTCTCTCCTCAAAGCCCTACATGGGGGCCCTTTCTCTGTGCTCCAGGCTGTGGTTCAGGGGCTGGCTATGCACCTGGTCTGCACGACTCTGCCTTGCCTCATAATCGCCTTTGTGGCAGGCGAGCTCCCACACAGGAGGCTGCTGTTTCAGGGCCCGGGCCTGGAGCGTAGGTGTGGAACAGGTGGTGAATGAATGCGCTCACATGTCTCCCCATGCCTCCATGTGCATGTTTCCATATGTGGGTTTTTGCCTTCCTTTTCTCCTTGACCTTCTCAGAACTTTTAACCAGAGTCCGTGAACTTCTGGGGAGACCCTGGGTCACTGTCCCCGCCTCCTGCACCAGGTCCAGCCTCACTCCAGGCTGTTTTCCGACGACTCAGACATCCTGGCGCCCGAACACCCCCTTGTCTGACTCCCGAGGGACTGTCTCTTGGGAGTACTGGAGTGAAGAACGTGGCCTGAACTCACAATCCAATTTCGTGTGTCCTGCCTGAGCGGAAATCTGCAAGTCTCTGAAGCTCAGTGCCTTGTTTTAGAAAGGGAGAAATGAGGGAACCTACCCCCTCAGGGCTGTGGGTGCAGGTGGTCTGTGGGGCCAGGTACACTGTGAGCTACCAGAAGGCAGACTGTGTGCTGGGGCCACCTCTGCGAGCGGCCTCACCTGCCATGAAGGTGAGCAGGCAGGTGCTCTTGGGTCCTGGTGTGAACAGGCGTGTGCATTTACCAGCTCAGGTGTGCATGCCCAATCCTGCCTCTCCTGAATGGCAGGCGACGCCCAGGCTCAGCCCTCCATCTCTGACTGTCCTTGAGGCTCTGGCTTAGCTTCTGTCCTGCCAGCCACACATGAGGTCCCTCTGTTTCCCTTACCCTTCCACTCCTCTTTCCCTCCTCCCCTGTCTCAGCAGTTCTAACGGCTCTGCTTTCAACCTGGAACCAGAGTCTAGAACTTCTCACCACCTCCAGGCGGCCCCAGTCCCAGGCCCACATGTACGCACCTGGATAGCTCAGGAGCTTCCCACACCTCTCGTGCCTCTGCCTCTTGTCTGCATGCTCCATCACTTCCAGTCAGGTGTCAGCATCTGCCCACACCCTTCTGAGATGCCCAGTCCTGCTGTGACTGCTGTTCTATGGGACCCGGCGGCCCCTTTCCCACTGGTTCTCTCTCAGCCTCACTCTGCTCCACTGTATGAGCCTCTTGTGTCCCTGCTCAGGCCAGGTGTGCTCCCCCAAGGGCCTGGGCACCTCCTGAACCTCTGCCCGAAAGCTCCTCACAGGTGCCTGTGGCCTTTCCTCTCCTCCCAGGACTACCTCCCACCCGAGTGTGCCCTGAAGCAAGGCCTTGCTCAGCACCACCTTTACAATTGCAGTCCACACCCCTCCCCAGGCACACACACACACACACTCGCACACTCCTCTCCAGGTGCACACACAGTCACACACCCCTTCCCCGGTGGCCTTGCTCCCAGCCCTATTGCCATCTCAGCAACCACTACATTTCCTTACAACTGAAATGTCAGCGCAGAAAGGCAGCATCTTCTTGGATTAGGCCCTGCTGTGCCACCGTGGACCTAGACTGCGGGCAAGCAGGGCCATTTGCTGTTTGTCTAGTGAGTCCAGAGACCACTCAGAGCTAGAGGAAGTTCCCAGCCACTTACCAGGTCCTGGCCACCCCACCTTCAGGGGGCCATCAGCCCCACTTCCTGACAGTGAGCGAGGAGACGGCAGAATGGGGGATGAGCAAGTTGTGACCTTCTGCATCTCGCTCCTTTACTTTACTTCCCTCGCTCCTGCCCACCCCTTCCGTCCTGCACAGCCACGTGGCCCTGGCGCTGACAGGGTCACCAGCTTCCTATTCTGCTGTCCTTGTCTGACCAGAAGCAGACAACTGCTCAGCGAGACAAAGCCTCTTCTCCCGGCCTCTGCCGGTGGCTCACTCAGCTCCAGGCAGAGTGTGGGACACCTGCTGTCCTCGCCCTTGTTGGTAGTGTTTATCTGTGTGTCAACGTGTGCGGTACAGGTCTGCCCATCTAGGGCTTGGTCTGTGTACACGCGGAGGACAGAGATGCTGTACAGAGTGCAGGCCTCAAGGAGAGCCCCGCCAGGCTGCTGCAGGACAGGAGCCCGAAGAGGGGAGCCAGGCACTCTTCCGTGTGCTGTGGGCTGTGTGTGTTGAGAGCAGCATGAGGAAAAGCAGATGGACGTTAACCTTTGACTGCCTTGGGCAGTGCTCTCCATATGTCCACTGACCTTGGTGACACGGCGACAGGTATTCAGGTCAGAGCTGCTTGCTCCTTCTCACTCAGGTCCATCAAGGGGGACCCACCTCCCAAAGGAAGAGCCTCATTTGTAGAAACACCTGTTTTTCTTCTTATCCTCCCTCAAGGATATGTTTTTATTGATTTTTTTGTTTGTTTTTATTTTTAGAGAGAGAAAAAAAAACAAACATCAATATGAGGAAGAACATTGATCGGTTGTCTCCTGTACACCTCCAGCCGGGAATCGAACCGGCAGCTGGAGTATGTGTCCTGACCAGGAATTGAACCTGAAACCTTTTGGTGCACTGGACAACACTCCCAACACTCCCATGCACTGAGGCCACTGGCTCCATTCCCCGTCAGGGCACATGCCCAGGTTGGGAGCACATTCCCCAGTGGGAGCTGTTGAGGAGGCAGCCAATGTTTCTCTCTCTCTCTCTCTCTCTCTCTCTCTCTCTCTCTCTCTCTCTCTCAGCCACTGGCAAGGTGAAATGCCTATTTCTTGGGAAATGAACACTTTTTAGTGGACTGCAGGCTGCCTCTGGTTCTTCATTATCAGCTCTTCACATAGAAGCATCAGGCCCTCCTTACAGAGCCGAGAGCATGCAGAAAGCTGTGTCAGTGCTTCATGAATAATGAGAGAGGCCCAGAAATGGGATCTTCTTTTCCTGAAGACTCAGTGCATCTCCATGCTGTAGGGTCAGGAACCACTAAAGTTTGAGGTCAGACAGTATCAAGTGGTGTTTCCATTCTCTGGACACACCCACCTGCACCCAGTGGCCAGCTAGCTGGCGTGGGTCACGAGTGCACCTGTCCTCTCACATAGGGGCCCAGGACTAACAAATAGGAAAGGTCTGTCTGTAGAGGCAGAGCTCTGGCTTTGGCTTAGAAATGCTACTCTACCAGCAGTGAGGAGGGAAGGTGACTGGGAAAACTCACCCATAAGCTTTGGCAGTGTGAGTAGAATGGCTCTGTAGCAGGTGATGTCTTCTGAACTGGGTTCATTTTAGTAGATCAGCGATTTTAAACCTTTTTTTTTTTTTTTGTCTCATCCACACAAGCTAATTACTAAAACTCTAAGACACACCAAAAAATGCTTTTTGCTCATCTGACAAAAATATAGGTATCATTCTGATTCATTCACACCAATAGCTATTAATGTACTGGCTGTTGTCTTTTTTTTTTTTTTTTACCTGACAGTCTGAGGGGAGAGAGTCAGTGCCCCTGACTCAGTAGCCAGGATGGCATATTTTAGATGTTCTGCATCACACTAGTTGGAAATAGCTGTAGTGGATCTTAAATTAGAAAACATTATGTGGATAATGTAAGAATGTCTAATACATTTCTTTTGAATAATCCCCAAGCAGCTTTAATCTAGACAAGTGAAAACATTTTTATTGATAATAGGTACTGTTTTATTTCAGTGTTTATATTTGGTTCTAGCCACATCTGACTTCACAAGTCACAGAACATACTTTTAGATTCTTAGGTCCTGAGCAGAAGTTTCCACTAGAGCCCCTTAACCTTTCAGAACCAAACATTTACGTCCCAGATGGAATGCACGGGGCATGTGCAGTGGAGGCCTGAGGGGGAGGGCGATGCTGCGCGTTCTTCCTCCTGGGCTGGGCGCCCTGGGCCGGCACTCCAGTTGCTCTGCGCCCTGGCGCCTGAGGAGCTGGGGCCACAGCGGGCACTCTTCACAAGGGCTCGACTGAAGCTGCAAGAAAAGGCAGGAGCTGCTGGGTCGTCGCCAAATACCGTACACCGATAACAGCCATTAACAGTCTGGAACTTATCCAGACTCACTAAGTCTCCCTTTGGCTTTCTTGGCATCAGGCTGGTCAACTGGGAGTTTTTATGGAGCTGTGGGAGCCATAAGCATGTTGCTTCTGACAACATAACGAAACCGCTGGGGTAGGCCTGCCACCTGGGACATGGTGTGGGGTGGGTCTTCTCACCTGACCCTTCCTCAGAATTCCTCCTGGCACGTCCTGCTTGGTAGACTGTTATCAGAAAGGTCAGCTCAGAGTGGCTCACCGCCACCATGGACAGAGGCGCCACAGTGGTCAGAGGCACTACCGTGGTTAGAGGTGCCACTGTAGTCAGAGGTCTGCGGGTGGGTGCCTGTGGTTCCTGCCTGACAAGGAGGTGGCAGTTCTCATGGCTGTGGCTTGATGAAGCCCTGGGCAGCTGCAGACTGTCAGTGCAGCTTACAACAAGGGTCCTTCCAGCAGGTACAGGAGAGAGTTTTGCTGCGAGCAGTGCACATTTCTTGCATGTACTTGTAGTCATGGAGTATGTTGGCATATGCACAGACTTTCTGTGCATGCATGGTCTCTGTAAATATTTAGTGCAACCAGAATTAACACTGTAAATGCAAAGCATCCAAATTTAATATTTCTCAAAAAATTTTCACAGTCTCAAGGTTATAGACATGTTTTTATTTAATGAGTGAAAATATCAAGTTGATTTCACTTCTTTTCAATATATTTTATCTGGGGACTGAAGACACTCTAGCCTGTTCAGAGGGGCTGAGTGTGCCTGGTGTTGGAAGGGGAACAGTGTGGTCAGAGGGGACACCGGGCAAAGGTGCGGCCTGGAACTTACCAAGAACTCAGACAAGGCGGAAAGCTGACACTTGGCAAGGACTCAGAGGCTTTACTCGGTGGCATCTGAGGCCTTGCCGATGTGATTGCTTCAAGGTTGGCTTTATTCTTCTCCAGCATCTGCTTTCTCTGTCTCTTTCTCAAGAGGAGGAAGAACATGTCGTTAAAGCACAGAATAGGCTCTTATTGGCACACTTCACAGAGGGGCCATTGCCCTACCTTCCCTTTCAGCTTTCAGCCTTGAGCCCATGTGATGGGTCCCCAGCCCGGAGGGTCAGTTATTCACCTGCTTAGACGCAGATGCAGCCCGAGAGGGACTGGCCCAGGAAGGCCTGCCCTCCTGACAGCGTCACCTTCATCCCGTGCCCCGCTGCGCCCCTGCCCCGCTGCGCCCCTGCCCCGCTGCCCAAGTGAGGAGGCATGGGCGGCTGTGGTCTTCAGTGAAGTGTGTGTCCTGTCCTGAGCAGTCTGCAGTGCAGAGGGGCCTTGTCTAGGAGGCAGGTAGGCCGGCAGGCGGGCTTGCAGTGTTCGGCCCTGGAAAGTGCCGTGATGGTAACCTGTGGATCTCCACTCCGTGGAGAGACATTCTTCAAGGTCTCTTTCTGGGAGTGAGCTGCTGCTATGGCTGCAGAGCAGCTCTCTGTGAAGGTGAGTTTTCTGCACGTCCCAGGATAGTAGAGCCTCGGTGAATGCCCTGCTGGCGCTAAGAACTGTGGGGCTGCAGTAACGACCTTGGTTATATCTAGAGTTGTGGGGTCTCAGAGTATTCACAGCAGTCCCTGGCACAGCTTCCAGAGGGAAGTATTGGAGACAGGGAAGTGTTCCCGAGACTGGGGAACTCGTCATGCGCAGAACGCGTGCTTGACTCTCAGTTTCCCGGTGGCTTGAGGTCTGGCACGGTAGCAGCACATAAGGGAGCCAGTGAATGTGTCATGAATGAATTGAGGCCAGTTCAGGGCTATTGTAAAGTTGGGGAGAGCTTCGTCACCCTCAGACATGTTGGACAGGCAGCAAGAAATGCCCAACAATGGGAATCATTCAGTGTGTAGTTTGAGAAACACAACTTGGGTGATAGATGGCGATGACGGTAACGCTTCTCAGGTCACACTGGAGACCTTGTTTAGAGGTCAGCATAGGCACAGGTCTGCTCAGGGTCCGTCCTCCCCTGGGAGCCTGTTCCCTTGATTCACAAGACACCTCCTTCAGCATCCTGGACCTCTCCAGTAGAGTGTTCCTTTGTATATTGCTTGTAACAGAATGACCTGAACAGGTGATTTGCCGGAACCCATTGAACACACAAACACTGCCTGGACCAGCAGGGGTGCGGGAGCAGCTCTGGAGAGCACTGACGGTGCGCAGCTCAGGGTCAGGGTCACGGTGGGCGCAGACATTCCACTTATCTCAGCCGCCGTTGCGTTACTGAAGGAGCAGGCAGGAGCTACTCATTTCAGCTGGTGTGGTGTCCCAGGGTTCTTGAGGCCCTTGTTTCTTACAAAGTGCGTCTAGCTAACAAGTCTTAGCGCAGATTCCATGTTCACCACGGACAGGGCAGGGCGCTGCTGGCGTGGCGCTGACTCAGCCCTGCAGGCTGCTGGGTTATGCATTCTGAGCTGGACACAGCGTCCCGGTCCGTGGTCCCGGTGCTCCTGGGGAGGGTTGGTGGCCTGTGGCTGCCCTGCCTCCCCCTGGGGTGCTGAGCCATTTGAGCTGGACTGAGTAGATGACTGGCTTGACCTAAGAAGGTGGTTTGTGCCAGGCTGGCGGGGCTCCGTGGTTGAGTGTTGACCCATGCACTGAGGCCACTGGCTCCACTCCCCGTCAGGGCACATGCCCAGGTTGGGAGCACATTCCCCAGTGGGAGCTGTTGAGGAGGCAGCCAATGTTTCTCTCTCTCTCTCTCTCTCTCTCTCTCTCTCTCTCTCTCTCTCTCTCTCCTTCCTATCTCTCTAAAAAGCAATAAAAATAAAAACCTTAAAAAAAGCAAACTTAAAAAAATAAAATATAATTTGTGACCACATGCCTGACATGAAATGACCATCGATTGCCCATTGGCCAATCAGGAGCAAATAAACCCCAACCAAGATGGCTGCAGCCACTGAGAGCAGGAGGGAGGCTTGAGTTTCCCCGGAAATGGAGGAAGCCAAGCTTTCTACCTGCCCTTGCCGGCCTAGGCCTCCACTCGATGTTACAAAGTTTCAATAATAGAAGATACATAATCCCAACAGAAATGGTGGCAGCCACGGAGCTGGAGAGAACAGAGAATAGGGTGGCCTGGGCAATGGAGGAAGCCAAGCTTCTGCAGCCCTTGCTCCTAGGCCTCCACTCTAGGCAACAGAGTTTTAATTATAGAATTTAAATAAACCCAAACAGAAATGGCTGTCACCGCAGAGCAAGCGGAAGGCTTGGCTCTGCTCCAGGCTACAAAGTTTCAATTGTAGAACATAAATTAATCCCAGATCCCAGGGCCTCCATTTGGGTTGTTGGGGTATGTGGCCAGCCCGCAAACCACCATAGGCCCCTTGCCCAGGCCGCCCCATGCCCCAAGGGAACCCCCACCCTAATCCGGGACACCCTTCAGGGCAAATTAGTTGCCCCCCACCCATGCACCAGGCCTCTATCCTATCTAATAAAAGAGTAATACGCAAATTGACCATCACTCCAACACACAAGAGGGCTGCCTCTATGTGAGAAAAGACCCTGCCCCAATGTGGACACAAGATGGCCACCACAAGATGGCCAGCAGGGGAGGGCAGTTGGGAGGGACCAGGTCTGCAAGGGAAGGCAGTTGGGTGCGATCAAGCCTGCAGTGGAGGGCAGTTAGGGGTGACTAGGTCGGCAGAGGAGGGAAGTCAGGGGCAAACAGGCTGGCAGGGGAGCAGTTAGACATCAATTAGGCTGGCAGGGTAGTGGTTAGGGGGTGATCAGGCTAGCAGGCAGAAGCAGTTAGGGGCAATCAGGGAGGCAGGTAGGCAAGCAGTTTGGAGTCAGCAGTCCTGGATTGTGAGAAGGATGTCCAACTGCCTGTTTAGGCCTGATCCAGTCCCAAACAGGCAGTCATACATCCCTCAAGGAGTCCCAGATTAGAGAGGGTGCAGGCTGGGCTGAGGGACACCCCTTGCCCCTCGTGTATGAATTTCATGCACCGAGCCTCTAGCACACCTGCATACACACACACACACACACACACACACACACACACACACTAGAGACCCAGTGCATGAAATTTGTGCATAGGGGGAAGGGGCGGGTCCCCCAGGCCAGCCTGCATCTTCTCTCAGTCCAGGAGCCCTTGGGGGATATCTGATTGCCACAGAAGTGGGAGAGGCTCCTGCCACCGCCACTGTGCTTGCCAGCTGTAAGCCCGGCTTAGGGCTTCTGGCTGAGTGGCATTCCCCCAGGGGAGTACACTGACCAACATGAGGCAGCTTTTACATGTCTGCCCCCTGATGGTCAATGTGTGCCATAGTGACCAGTAGTTCCACTGGTCGTTCCATTTGCATATTAGCCTTTTATTATATAGCACTAGAGGCCCAGTGAATGAATTTGTGCAAGGACGGGGCCTGGCCAGCCCACCCTGATGGGGGCCAATCAGGGCCAGGTTGGCAGCGGGGAGGCAACGCAGAAGGGTGGCTGGTTGGCCCCGCCTCTGATCAGGGTATGGGGATCGATCAGGGCCAGGGCCAACAGTGGGGAGGGGCTGCAGGTGGTTGGCCAACCACAGTGGGTGTCATAGCGACCAGTCGTTCTGGTCATTCCCCAGCATTCTGGTTGCTGGCCAGTGCACGTCATATGTACTGGCTAGTCGGACGGACATTTGGTCATTCACTCTACCTTTTATATATATAGACAGCTTGCTCTGCTTTAATTTCCTATTTTTCATTTAGAGACCTGGCTTACATTTTTTTTAATATTTTGAAATGAGAGTGGTCAAAACTGAATTAGGTAACTTTTTAAAACCTTTGATTTCTTCCTATCCATGGTTAAGGGATGTTATTGTTCTTTTTTTTTTTTTTTTTTTTTTTTTAATTCTCACCCAAGGATATTTTTCTGTTGACTTTAGAGAGAGTGGAAGAGAGAGGGAAAGACAGAGAGAAACATCAATGTGAGAGAAACACGTTGATTGGTTGCCTCCTGCATGTGTTCTGACTAGGGCCTGGGGCAGGGAGGAGCCTACAACCATTGTATGTGCCCTTGACTGGAATCGAACCCGGGACTCTCTGCTTTGCAGGCCCACGTTCTATCCACTGAGCCAAGTCGGCTAGGGCTTATTGTTCATTTCTTAGCCACGGTCAGAGGAGCAGAGACGGGCCTCCAGAGGGCAGGCATTTAAGCAGCATTAGAGGAAAGGAAGGACTTGGGAGGAGCTCACATCTCAACACAAGGGCACGTGTGAGCAGAGGCGAGGGTCAGCTGATGGTGTGGGGCCAACCTGGTCCGTCCTGGGCAGGAAGACAGTGTAGGTTTAATGAGGACCAGCAGCCACAGGCTCCTCTGCCACCCAGCCCGGGGACCCTTCTCATAATGAACAACTTCTCATACTTTGTTTTTTGTCTGTCCGTTATACATCTTCACTCATTTTCAGCTCTCAGCACTGGTGCTGCCCCAGACCCGAAAGCAGTGCTGTGTGGTTGGAGTGCATTCAGGGACAACATAGAAGAACCAAGGCACAGCGCCTGCCGAGCGATTCCTTTCACACAAAGCAGAGCTAGAAGCCACAGGAAAGTGTTGCTGTAGTGTGGGAGGTCCGGCTGGGTTCTGGTCACGGAGCGTGCATGTGGGGGAGGACCACCTTACAGTGTGGTAGCTTGTGTAGGTAGGTGTCTGTGTGTCTGTGCCTCATGCTTTCAGGACATCAAGCTGGGAACATGCCCTGGGACTGGTGCATGTTGCCTTCCCCAGAGGGATTTGAACCTTCTGATTCTGGAGGACAACAAGCTCCAGGGAGTGGCTGTGAGGACGGGGACTTTGGGGGTGGCGTGAAGGTCATCAGGTGAGGAGGCCAGGGCACCCAGTTGGCAGCAGGAGAAGCAAGCCTTACCAGTGGGTCAGAGTGCAGGGGCGGGGTACGTTCACGCCAGTTCAGGAAGCGTTGCCTGAGGTGGAGTGGTTTGGATTTTTAATGCTATTTTGTCCATATTTCATTTTGTGTCTGCATTATAACAGAGGGAATCAGAGCGACAGGGCCTGCAGAGCCTGAGTCCATGCCCAGGCCCAGGCGGCAAGGTTAGTAAAGCTCAGGGACCACGAGGGCGGAGCGAGCAGCATGGAGCCTGCATTGCATTAACGGCACATAGCTGCTACCTGGGACCGCAGTCGCATATGCATGGCATTGTTTACACAATAGTCTCATGAGTTCCTTTCCAAAAGTGAACTTTTAATCAGAATAATCAATTTCTCCTCCGATCCTATGTGGGGGAGTGTGGGAGGCACAGTCAGCTCCACGCTTTGGACGAACACTACAGGGGTCTCTGCTATGATGGTATGCATCTGCTGGGAGGTTCTCACACCCCATCAAGTGTACAGGCTCTTACCATTCATTGGTTTGGCCGCCTCTATACCAAGCATTCACTTGAAAAATGTCACATGTAGTTTCCATTTGAAAACTATCATTTTGCAATAAGTTTTTAAAAAAATAAAAGTATTATTGGGGTGAAAAGAAAAGGTAAAGCGAGGATGTGGACTCTGTCAAGAATGGTTGTGTGAAAGGGTGTGGACTTGTGCCGGCGCTGGGACAATCGTGGGGGAGGGCGCGGTGCACTGGGCACATGTTAGATTGGATGCCAGGATGCTCGTCACAGAGTCTGTCACAGTCGCCGTCTCCAGGTCCCTTGGCAGAGTTCCAAGTCTCCAGTTTTTCAGGAGCAAATGGATGGGTTTCTCCCAGTGCCGGTGTTCTATTGCCCGAGGAGAGGCAGCCACTGGCTTTACTGTGACAGAAACCAGGAACCCGGGGCTTCCTTGCACTCCAGCTGTCAGGGAGCTGGTTGTGACTCTGAACGTACCTGTGGACTAACACAGATCAAAAGGTATTTTCAGGACTTGCTGCAGACCGACACTGGAGGTGGATTTCATAGGGGTGTGAGTAGCGATGTCATGGTGCCCAGGACGGGGTGCCTGGCAACTTTAAAGTTGCCACTTAGAGGCAAGTGTTGTCCTCCCCGAGTCCAGGAGGCACCAGTCAGTGCAGTGGCACTGGATATGTGGGCCCTGGGCTGGACAGGGCAGCAGCTGTGGCCGTGGAGTGGGCCCAGATGTAAAACCCCCAGTGCCTGGCTCTGGAGGGGTGAGGCAGCATGCATATCACACGGAGCCTGTGCAGGGGTAGAGGTGCCTCTGCAGGAGTATCAGAGGACGTCGGATGGGGTAGCTCATGGCCTTCCCAGGCTCCCAGCAGTGGCCTGAGCCTCCAGACTCTACTTCCAGAGGGATTAACTAGGGACTCACAAGTGAAAGTCGGATGGGAAGAAAATGGCAGTGAGCAGTGAGCCCAGGTTTTGGACGGGACAGGCATCCTCAGCACTGCAGACCCTTACTCATGTCCTTGCTGCGCCTGCAAGCCCACCAGTCTCAGCCTTGCTACCCCTTTGAACCACAAGCACAACCTCGCATCAGAGCTGACCAGCCCTGGCCAGTGCAATAGCTCATGACACTCTCTCTCCTGGTCAGGCCTGTGTCAGGTAGACTGGGGGTGTGGGGTATGGTCCTCTTGTCCCCCTCACTGGGGCTATTATGGCCCCAGGATAGAGCTGCAAGTTCAGAATAAAAGTATAAAATGGAAGTACATTATCCTATGTAATAAAAGGCCAGCAACTGTAATGGCATCACGACCAGAACAGCCTATCAGCCAGTCACTATGAGGTGCATTGATCACCTCTCAGTCCCTCCCCGCAGCCCACAGGCTCTGATTGCTGGATGGCCAACAGGAACCACGGGGAACCAGGATGAGTATCAGTGGCAGGGCGGGACTAGGGACTAGTGAGAGGGCAGAAGGCAGACCTCTTGATCCCTCCGCGCCCCCCCCCCCCCCGACCCGCAGGCTCCGATAGATAGCCAGATGGCAAACGAGGAACCGGGGTGGGTGTCGGCAGAGCAGGACTGGAGACTGGCAAATGGGCAGAAGATGTCCCTGATCACAGGCTAGGCACAATTTTGTGCACAATTTTGTGCACTGGGCCTCTAGTTTAATTATGAATTTAAAGATGACAGCTTTAAACCCATCTACATCATGTTTGGACTATAACACAATAACTTTTCATCTCAGCTAATCGACAGTGAGGTTTTAAATGTGGTCTGCCCAGCCAGACAGCCTGTCCCCCGAGGACCGCCTCCCTCAGCTGGGAGTCATTCTCCAGCAAGACACACTGTGTAGAGAGCAGGTCCCCACAGCCCAGGCAGAGGCCTCGAGTAGCCAGGACCATGCTTCGGCCTGCAGGGAAGACACCTAGTAGGTCCTCCCGCCAGTGTGTGTGTGTGGTGGGGTGGAGGGGGTTATTCATGGTTTTGGGTCCCTCATGCTGTTCACAGCCATGCAGTGCAAGGAAGGCAGCCCTTATCCACTTACCATTTGGCGCCCAGTTATCAGTGTGCATGTGTCCCCTCGCCTCCTGGAGAAGTGCTGACATGCGTGTGGGGAGAAGGTGCCATGCACAGGAGTGGCCTCAGCTGCACCTCGTCTTCTCTGCTGAGGGTGGGGGCCAGCTGGGCGAAGTCATGGGCAAGGGAGATTCTCTCACTTGGATTTGAGTTTCTCAGAAACTGAGCAAATATGAACAAGTTGAAAATCAAGTTGGGCTGGTTGTCCTGCAGCCAGAGGAGCAGAGTGAGCCACCCTCGAAACCGGGGGATCTGAGGGCTGATCTGAGTCCAGCACAGGGCCAGGCCTCAGGGTGGTGCGTGGGCCTGGGGACAGGGACTTTGCCTCCTCCCAACTGCTGCATGGCTCCTAGGGTAGGGATCTGCCCATTGGCGGGGGCTGGAGGGGGGTTGGGCATCGCGTCCTCCTTAGGCTGTGCTTTTGCCTCTGTGTGTGTCCGGGGCACTGCCTGACCAGTCATGGTAGGAGGCAAGCACCCATCTGCCCAAATCTTCCTGGCACTGGCTGTGCTGACAAGGCTACTCCATGGGGTGAGCAGGGAGCAGGTGGGGACACCCTCTGGCCTCTAGGCCTCCCTGGTCAAAGCTGTGGGGATGGCTGTGACGAAGGTTCCCTTTAGCCACTCTAAGAAGGACTATGTAGTTCCCTGCAGCCCCTGGGACCCAGGCATCGAGGGGATGTCTGCTGATGCAAGCACATCCCCACCCAGTAGGTGTGGTTGTCTTGCCTGGAGCTTCAGTGATGCCCCATGCTCTGAGGGACATAATCCCCACCCAGCTACAGACTGAACTTGGATTTGGAACAGAAGTGAGTGATTTAGCTCATTAGGTCTGAGTTCCTGATTTTTTCCTCATCCTAACTAATAAAAGAATAATATGCAAATTGACCATCACTCCAACACACAAGATGGCTGCCCCCATGTGGTCAAAGATGGCCACCCCAATGTGGACACAAGATGGCCACCACGAGATGGCCAGTAGGGGAGGGCAGTGTGGGCAATCAGGTCAGCAGGGGAGGGCAGTTGGGGGGGACCTAGGCCTACAGGGGAGGACAGTTGGGGGTTGCTGGGTTGGGAGAGGTGTGTAGTTAGGGGCAACTAGGCAGGCAGGGGAGGACAGTTTGGGGGGGACCCAGGCCTGCAGGCAATTGGGGGGCAGGACCAGGCCTATAGGGGAGGGCAGTTAGGGTGACCAGGTAGGCAGGGGAGGGAAGTTAGGGGTTACCAGGCCTACAGGGGAGGGCAGTTAGGGGCAATCAGGCTGGCAGGGGAGCAGTTAGGCATCGATCAGGCTGGCAGGGGAGTGGTTAGGGTGATCAGGCTGGCAGGCAGAAATGGTTAGGGACAATCAAGCAGGCAAGCAGTTGGGAGCCAGCAGTCCTGAATTGTGAAAGGGATGTCCCAGATTGGAGAGGGTGCAGGCTGGGCTGAGGGACATCCTTGCCCCCCCCAACCCCCCTCCTGCCCACCATGCATGAATTTTGTGCATTAGGTCTTTAGTTTGAAATAAAATCTTTTTATGTTAAAAAGAGGTATCTTAAAGCTGGGAATAAGCATATTTTTCAAAATTCCCAGGAATCACGTTAAGGTCCAGAGCTCTGCATGCTAGGATGCTGTTCCCTAGACACTGTTCCCTGCAGACCTCCTCCTGGGCTTGAGCTAGAGCAAGAGCCAATGAGCGGGTGCAGTTTGGGTCCCATAGTAAGGGGGCTGACGGTAAAGCAGTCTGTGAGCTTCAGGATGTGGGGAGGCAGGACCTACCCAGGAGGCTCCAGTGTGACCACCTGCTCCTTCCAGGTAGCAGGAAGAGCGGGAGAGAGGAGGGAGGCAGGAGGCTGCAGGAAGGCACAGGGAGCCATTCGAAGGGAGACACACACACAGCTCCTTATCAGAGTGGCTGCAGAAATGCAAGGTGGTGGCAAGCAGCCATGGCTCCGCCCCTGAGCAGAGCTGGAGCCCCTGTGGGTCAGGAGCACTGCACCACTGCCCAAGTCTGTCACCTGGTGGGCTGTTGTGGCCACAGGAGGGCCGGGCTTAGGGGCCGTGGGGGATGGCACAGGCCAGAATGTCGGAGGAAAGGTTCCTGGAGATGCATCCCTGGAAGCCTCGGAGGTGGGCCCCATGGCTCTGGCCTCCTGGGGTTCCTGTCCTTGTGTCGTCCTGCCCCAAGTGTGGCCCGCATGGTGACTGCCGGCCACTGACTGGCTGCGGTGGTGGTATCACCGGTGCTGTGCCGGGTAGGAAGGCAGACTCCCTGGTGAGTGGGAGGAAGCATCTGGGGAACCCTGGCAATCCCCAGCGCCTGGATGGGACCAAGACCTCCGCTCAGCGTTTCGGAGGACCAAGGACACCCCCACGGCTCTGGGCCTAGAGCACCCTTCTGGTGTAGACCAGAGACACCTGAGTCCTGGGGATGCCCCCCTGCACCCTGAGATCCCCAAAGGGCACCCTTAAATGGCGCCCAGGCCTGACCACAGACACTGTTCTAGGCATCTGCATGCGTGAGCTCCTCTCTGACAGTAGGAAGCTGATGCCAGGCGGATGCGTTGGGTAGCCAACACTGTAACACCAGCCTGGCCAGGTGATCCCAGCAGGACTTCCTCCAGAGACCTCTCCCCTGGCTGGCAGGGGGTCGCCTTCTGCCTGTGTCCTCAGGGGCTCTCTGCCATCCCTTTTCTCACCTTCTCTACTAAGGCCTCCGGCCACATTGGAGTGGGGCCACCCGCCTGACCTTGTTCTAACTTACCTGCCCTTTACAACCCCGCCCCCCAAATACAGGGTCTTCATGAGGAGGGTTAGGGCGTGAGTGCAGGTTTCCCTGGGACTGTGGCCGAGCCACCAGCTGGGCCGATGCCCTCCCCACAGCTGAGACTCTGCACAGTTTTCCCATAAAGGTGTTCATACCCTGTTTTTCAGTTGTACATGAATCGGATGGTTACTGTGTATATCCATCTATGTCAGTGGTTGGCAAACCGCAGCTTGTGAGCCACATTTGGCTCTATGGCCCCTTGAGTGTGGCTCTTCCACAAAATACCACGTGCGGGCGCACACGTAAAGTGCGATTGAAACTTCCTGGCCCGTCGCAGAAGTTGGTTTTTGGCTCTCAAAAGAAATTTCAATCGTTGTACTGTTGATATTTGGCTCTATTGACTAATGTATTTGCCGACCACTGATCTGTGTGCCTGGTTCTATCCTGTTCCTCATAGTTTTGCATATGTATTTGCATATCTCCACCCATAACAGAATTATAGTTCCTGTGAGCACGTTGTGCCATGGGCTTGCGGGTGGCCCGTTGCGGCACTGACAGCGCTGTCAGGCACACTCTCAGAACCTGAGTTTGGGTTTAGTCATCTCTAAGTAAGAATATTCTAGCAGTAGCTTTTTGCATTTGGTAATTTGGAGGTGGTGGGTGCACTGCCAGGCTGCCCATACTGCACCGGCTCTTTTGAACACGTCTCTGTGGGCTCTTCACAGCAGTACAGACATTTAAAATCACTTCCTAAATTACTTACCTGCAGGAGGATCAGAGAAAGTTACTTTAGGTGTAAATATCCTATATAATAAAGAGCTAACGTGCTAACAGTCACCAAGCTGTAACGACTGATCAGCAAGCTGCTTGCATGGCAGGGTGGGGCTGCATGTTCAGCGAGGTGCACACACACGGGCAGGGACTTGATGTTGTGTCCTTCCGGACAAAGCACAGCAGTCTGACGCTCAAGCAAATCTTGGATGGTGACTGCCACTGCCTAGGGCCAGCCCGAGGCTCAGGCAAGCCACGAATGATGGCTGCCACTACCCAGGGCCGGCGCAAGACCAAGGCAAGCAGCTGGCACTGCCCACGGCTGGCCCCAGGCTCAGGCAAACCGCCAATGGCAGGTTGGCCCGAGGCTCAGGAAAGTCTCCAATGGTAGGTGCTGCTGCCCAGGGTCTGAAGCTCAGGCAAACAGCGGTGGCTGTAAGGGCCGAGGCTCAGGCAGCTGTGCGGCTGGCAGTGGCAGCAGCAGAGGTGTGATGAGGGCGTCACCTTCCCTTGATTGCCAGGTCACCTCCTGCAGAGGGAGGCCAGAGGCAGCAGCAGTGAGGAGGAGATGGGGGTGCATTCCCCTGATCAGCTCTGGGGAGCGGGCCTAAGCTGTCAGGAGGACATCCAGGACATTTCCTGAGGGCTCCTGGACAGTGAGAAGGGGCAGGCTGGGCAGAGAGACCCCCCCTCCAGTGCACAAATTTTTGGCCACCAGGCCTCTAGTACATTTATATGTTTGTATAGTTATACATAGGGGTCAGTGTACATGGCAGAAAGAGGTAAATGGTTAAAAATGGATGAAGTATTAAGAGCTGTATCTGGATAAATTACCACATGTGTTTTCATACTATTTTTATTCTCCAAATGTCTCGTGTTTTAATTGTTTCCAAGTAAAAGTTTAAAATTTAAATGCAGGCACTTATGTTAATATGTAATGGGTTCATTATTGTTTTTAAAGGAATTAAGTATTTATTTACAGTTTCCTCAGTGGTAGTATAATGGAGTGGATATTAACAGATCTAAGCCACGTAAACAAAGCTCTGTGGGTTCTCGATGCCCAGAGAGCACGCTGTGAGGCCCCGTGCGAGGCTCTTCCGGGTCCAGGTGGTGTCCCGACTTCTCTTCAGGTTATGCCTTTAGCTCAGAGCTGCTCTGTGCTGGGGTCACATCTTATAAGTGAGGGGTAGGCACATTCCATCTCAACCCATGCGAGTCGGGTGCCCTCACTCAGGAAAGCCCTCGTGCTGGCTCCATGGGCTGCTGTGGCACATGGGGGAGTGCCCGCTATGCTCCTGCCTCTGTCTGCGTTTGCTATGTGTTTTGGCTGGTGATTTTTTATAATTATATGCACATGAACAGTGACAGAGACACCAAAGAAGGACATTAGGTGGTTAATAAAGTGCAGGTTTGCAGTGTTCCTGCCCCTTCAACAGAATGGCTGGGTCAGGGAAGTGTGAAGAGCGAGCAGTGGGGGCTTTGGGGCATCCGTGCTGCAAGGAAGAGCCTGGCCACCTAGAAAGGCAGACAGGACAGCTATGTGAAGAGACAGGAACCGTGCTGGGACAGGCTGCAGGAGCCCTCCTCGCCCGGCTCCAGGGCATCGGGGTTTCAGATGTGCCCCTCTCTTCCCTAGGTGCCTGCTGCTATTTAAGTTGTTGTAGCAACAAACATTTAGAGAGGAGGGAGGATACCACTGCCTGCCATGTTCCTGTTTTCCAGCATGAAACCAGTGAAAAGGGAAGGCAGTTAGGTTGGTAAACACTGTTGTGTCGAATAGCTCCAAATTCAAGTGATCAGTTTTAAAAAATACATCTTTTTATTGATTTTAGAAAGAGAGAAGAAGGGAGAGGGATAAAGATAGAAACATCAATGATGAGAGAGAATCATTGTTGGGCTATCTCCTGCATGCCGCCTACTGGGGATCAAGCCCACAACTTGGGCATGTGCCCTGACTGGGAATCGAACCAGGACCTCCTGGTTCTTAAGCTGATGCTCAACTACTGGGCGACACTGGCCGGGCCAAATGATCTGTTTTTTAAAAGACATCAAAGGATAAGTAAATGTACAGGCTTTCTGTTGTTTGAGTACACTGTTTACCCTTTAAGCTTTTTTGCAAAAGTTGTGATTTACTTTTGTGCATTCTTTTTGTGTGTGTGTGTGTTTTTTAACAGATCATCAGAAACTGGAAAGGGAAGCCAGAATCTGCCGTCTTCTCAAGCACCCTAACATTGGTAAGGAATGTACCCAGTGCATTTAAGTACTAATTTAAAGCGTTATAGTGTATATGCTTACCACAATAAGATGTTTGTTTTTAATCTAGTATTTGCAACTATTAACAAATAGGCTCCTAACTTTTAGTCTTGGTTACATTTGATTCTTTAAAGTTTTTTAAGTTTTTTCCAGAAATAGCAGTTCTATATGTGCTAACATTTAAAAACCAGTGTAAGGTATTTTTAGTTGGAAATGCCTTTGTATGTCTCCGAGGGTTAGGCAGCGGCAGCTGACGAAGGCAGAGGGCGTTTGCGCTGTGAGCTCAGCACCTGATTGCCTCCCCAGCCCTGTAGAAAGCTGTCTCTACCGTCCCTGACTCTGTTTGAGAAATGAGTGACACTGGCATAGAATAGCATCACTCATGAATTTCACAACAGCACAGTAATGTTCAAAATGAAACACCAATGAACATTAGACACAGAGAAAGAAAAGGAAGAACAACTCTGCTCCTAGATTCTGGGACGAGTCGGTCTTCTTTGGGGAATGTTGGGCCCAGCTCTACAGCGTCACTGTCCACAGAGCTTTCTGTCGTGGAAGCCAGAGGCTGGGCAGCAGGACTTGCAGTCATCATGGAAGAGCCTGTAGTTCTCTTGTGACATCGAGGCCCTCGCAGTGTCTGTTCCTGCCCTGGAGTCCCATGATCCCCCACTTCGTGGGTGTTTCTTAGGTTCTGACGTGAATGAGCAGGCTCTACACGGTAACCCTGAGGCACCGACCAGCGAGCAGGTCCTGTGCACATGTGCTGTGTTCCTGAGAGTCACACAGGGAACACACAGCCTGGCTCTTCTCCGTGGGACAGACAATGCGATGGCTGAGAGGCTGGAAACTCGGGTCCTCTTCCTCCCCCTCCTCGCCTTCCTTCACTTTATTACATGCTCAGTTTCCTTCCGTCTGCCAGGCTTTAGCGCTTCCAGGCAGGTGACGCTGTACTGGACGGGTTTCCCCGGGAAGTTTGTACATTTTTATTTCTGTGTGCCTTTCTCTTGGCACAGGATCCATAGCTGAGAACTTCCGGCCTGGAGACGGTTTCTCCCAGAGAAACACATCTGAAAGGGGGGCTCGCTGAGAGGGGAGGCTCACTGGAGCACTGTCTCACCAAGGCTGTTTTGATGTTTGTCTGATTTTCACAGTAATGCACACACTTAGTGGAAAGTGTGGGAAACAGTCATGCATGGAGAAACCAGAGGGAACAACTTTTAATACTCGTATTTATTTCTGCCTTTTTATAACACATCTTATATATGTTAACTTTCAGAATTTCTTGTGAGCATTTTCATACCCCTTTAGATAAACTATGGAAATGCAATTTTTAATTGTCTCGAAATCAAAATGAACATGTCGCTATGATGATGATGAAGAAGCAGTCAAGGGAGACAGCGTCCCTGCTTCTCCCCAACCACCCCCATGACATTGCAGTGATTGCTTTCATGAAAGGACTAGACAGGCAGTTTGGTGCTAGTAGAATGTGTGGCTGCTGTCAAAGAAGCAGTCATGCCTGAGCTAAAACCAGAGGTGTCATTCAGTGTCCTGGGTACAGGGGAGCTAGCTCAGGCTCAGTGCAACAGAGCCCCCAGGACCTTCTGGGAACCCTTCTGGGACATGGCTCCCCCTAGAACTGGAAGTCCCTGGAACTGGGAACCCCCCTGGGACATGGCCCCTCTTAGAATTGGGAGCCCCCTAGAACAGGGAGCCCTGGGGACTGGGAGCCCCTGAGACTGGGGGCCCCGGGGAGCAGGGAGCAGCATTCGGTGTGAGTGGTGGAAATGACCACAAGGAGATATGGGGGTGGGGGATGGGTCTTACTAAACTGGAAACAGTTCTGTTACAGGCAGGCTAAGGACTGAGACCCCACGGGTGGGTGAGGTCACATGTCAGAGAGGGGACGACCCAGCAGGATTCTCGGCTCAGATGTCTTGCAGGTTGGGGAAAAGGCCCCACAGGACAAGGCCCAAGGAAGGGCTCAGGGAGCCTGCGCGTAGTGTGGTTGTGGAGAGTCTGTCATGGAATGACAGAGATGTGTCTCAGGAATTGTCTCCGTGACCTCCAGGTGACAAAAAGGTCAGTCAGGAAAAAGCACAGCACATGGTTACAGCCCGAGGGCTGGGCTCCCCACCTTAGGGGCAGAGGGCCTGGTGGGACCTTCCCTGGGGGGGGGGGGGGGGGGGGCTGGGATGGCTGGGGTTGGGGGCTGTGGAACTAGCTGTGCTCAGCAGGTGGGAAGTCAGGGCAGGCCTTAGCTCAGCAAGAGGGAGCCACCGCCCGTCTGACTGTTGCACATGAAAGTGCTGTGTCCTCACAAGCCAACGTGCGCACCCCAGGCATCCCTCTGCTCTGGGAGATGTCAGTGCTGCAGCCGGGCTCTCTGCAGGGTCGTCCTGACTCCCTGAGGCCCTGCAGATAGGACAGGGTGCGCAGCTACTTGCAGTCAGGCTGTGTAGCGAGCAGGGTCTGTGTCCCGCTTGGGAGGTGATGGTGACTCAGCCTCAGCACAAAGGGGCCAAACAGTTGGAAGGAACTTGTACCTCATGTACCTCACGCGTGCTTCTCTGGTTCGCTCCCTTTTTATCATTATGTATCTTTTATTTTCACAAAATAACTTTTCTCTTGATGTTTGTTAAACCAAATTGAGCTACGTCAACATACGCTCTACCTAAGGAAAAGAATACCTTACAGGTAATGAGTTAACACACTTGAGGCAGTAGCCACATTGTTTTCAATCTACTCCGTGTTCCCATTGATTTTTGGGCTTGATCTTTGGGAAACATCACTGTTGAGAAATGTATTAAAACCTGTGGTGAAGCCGCAATAGCTCAGACATCGGGAGAAACGAGGAAGGCAGGCAGAACAGTCGTCTCCCTGACCTGGTGGGAAAGGGCTAGGCCCGGGAGGAAGAGGGAACCGGCAACTAGCGGGTCCCATGTAGAGCGGACCCCCGGGCCTGACGTACGAGGACAGGATGCAGGCGACCTCACTACTGACGGCAGGATGGGTTTGCTGTGGGCTGTCCCATTCTCTGGAGACCTTGATTGACATTGTAGACTTTAGAAAGGCAATACCTAGTCTTGAAAGTCTGAAGAAGCATTTACATCTCAGCATCCACCCCAGCCTTGGACGGCAGCTCACTGATAAGCCTCAAGGCTATTTCCACAGGCCCTGCCTGGTCAGTGCCCATGCAATGTGGTGACCTGTGGGCCACATCGTCACATCTCACAACAACTTCCTTCCAGCTGCCCCCTCCCTGCTGCCCCAGGCAGGCACACACCCGTGCACCTGGTCGGGGTGTGGAAATGAAGGGAAAGGATCACTCGCCTCAGCGGACCGTGCTCCCTGCTGACTGCGCTGTCTGAGCTCGAGGCCTCCCATCTGCCCAGGTGCTCCTACTTGCGCTCTTTTCCACAGACACAAATTTACTACTAACTCCCTGAGAATTACCCCAGGGGATTAGCTCACCCTCTGGGAAGACGTCAAATGGAGACAGACAACTGCGGTGCATCAGTCAGGGCTTAGTGGTTCTTCTGAGACAGATGCCAGGGCAGGAAGCCTATGGCAGGAGTTTTCTGTACCACCCATGATGTCGTGATGTAATGTGTGTGGTACATAACATATAACATGAAAGTAATAGTACCTTAACGGGGTCTATAGGACATCCTTATAAACTATTTTTTTCTTTAATAATTGAAGAAACTAAAATTTTTGAATCCATATGACTTCTCCACAGTCACCATTGGTCATGACACTTCAGCCTGGGCCAGGAGACTCTCTAGTGCAGCAGTCGCCCCCCGTGTCCGTGAGATCCAGAAGGTTGGCAACTGCTGCTCTAGTGAGCAGAGGCCGGGGCACCTGCGTGGCAGCAGCGAGGTGCAGACGTGGCTGTTCCGCTCCTGTCCCAGGACAGCTTGGATTCTCCCCTCCTCAGGATAGACATCAAGTTAAAAACTTCCAGTTCTAACACAAAACCCAAGACTTAGTTCTGGAGAGAACGTCAGAGGTGCCATGGCCTTGTCCACTCCCCTGAGGGGTGTGTGCTGCAGAAGGTGCCCTGCGGATGCCCCTGGTCAGACAGTGGAGGGGCGAGGCTGCGGGAGCTGCCAGCTGGGCTGGAGACAGAGCCCCTGCTCTCCACACACGCGGTCTAGGCCTGGGAGTGACAGCTCATGCTGTCTGCAGTTTATGTAACTTTCATTTCCTAAAATGTCAACCTGGAAGAGCGTGGGAATGACCTTGCACCTTACTTCCCTGTGAGCGGCAGCTGTGAGAACCCAACAGCGGCCCTGGAGCAGTGCTATCCTCTGTGACCTCCTGTCGGTGGTTCTGCCGACTCTCAGTCTATACTCAAAGGAGAGAGGATAGGCAGCTTATTGCTGGCGGCTCTAGCCTCTGGGCAGATAAGGTAATTTAACACTGCGCAGTGGTAAAAAGCTCACCTGCAGTTAGATTAAATCTCACCTCCTTATCTTGACTCATTGGTGTGAAGGCCTCAGTGCTCAGAATACCCTGCCTGTGGTGGAGCTGGTTTGGAGCTGATTGTCCTCTTTCAACAAATCTGGGAAACAGCAGAGTTTCCCCAGCAAATACATATTTTCAAGAATTCTCATTGTCTCCTTCAGCTTTCTCTTCTTTTGTTCTTTAATACTAGAGGCCCAGTGCATGAGATTTGTGCCCTGGGGATGGGGGGGGGGGGGTTCCCCTCACCCCAGCCTGCACCCTCATGCAATCTGGGGACCCCTTGCTCCTTATTGCCTGCCTGCAGCGGAGGCTCCCGCTACAGCTATGACCCTAGCTTCTGGCTGAGCAGTGCTTCCCCTGTGGGAGTGCACTGACCATCAGGGGGCAGCTCCTGAATTGAGTGTCTGCCTCCTAGTGGTCAGTGCATTTCATAGCGGCTGGTCTTTCTGCTGTTTGGTCAGTTTGCATATTACACTTTTATTATATAGGACTAGAGGCCTGGTGCACGAAATTCGTGCATGGGAAGGGGGTCGCCTCAGCTTGGCCTACACTCTTTCCAATCTAGGACCTCTGGCTCCTAACCACTCACTTGCCTGCCAGCCTGATCCCCCTAATTGCTCTCCCCTGACAGCCTATTTGCCCTAACTGCTCTCCCCTGCCTGCCTGATTGCCTCTAACCTACTCTGCCTTGGCCCCACCAACATGGCTTTGTTGGGAAGGATGTCGGGAAGGACATCCGGAAGGTAGTCTGGAAGATGTTCAGTCTAATTAGCATATTACCCTTTTATTAGTATAGATGCCACCCTGTCCTAAAAATGCAGGTTGTTCCCAGGTGTTCCTATCGTGGAGGGGAAGCTCACAGTAGCATCCTGGGTTCTGAGCAAGGCTTATGCGCTTGTGCTTTATCTCAGCAGATGTGATTCCTAGAAGACTCTTGTATGTACCTTGAACATTTCCATCGTATTTGCCAAATCATCCTCCAAAAATGTTGAACCACTTTAAGCTCCCACCAGCAACTATGCGTGTGCCCTCCATCCCACTTTGATGCCAATATCATTGATTTCTCCCTAGAAGCTTCCCTCCCATCAGCTGGGACTGCTTGGTACTTGAGCCAACCTCATTGTTCAGCTGGGGACTTGATTTCCTGAGATAGAATTATGGAGGAGGAAAAATAGCTTTCATCTATCTTTCTGAGTTCTTAGTGGAGGCCCTTGTAATGAAAGACAGATAGATCACCAAGAGAAAAACAGAAGTTCATTAACATGTGTACCTTGTGTATATGTGGGAGATCCCAGGGAAAAATGAGTAACTCCCCAAGGTGGCTTAGAATGCAGATTTAAATACCTTCTTCCTAGGGAAAGGGGACGGGAGGTATAGGCCTCTTAGATGACAGTAAATGATATTTAGGAAAGATGAATGGGGTGGGGGGAAATAGTTTGTAACAAAGTTTGGGTGTGATATCAACTTCTACTCTCCTGTCCTGTGACAGGAGTCAGTCTTCTCTGCCTGATGACACTTTTCCCATCAAGGGGACCTATGACATTTAAGCTTCTTTAGGGGGGGGGTCTGATTTTAGGGAGATCAGGAGTCTTCAGTGAAATCCTCCATGTGCATTTGCTGTTTTTCAAGCATCTACAGCTCAAGATCATCAATATAACAACACAGCATATGTTGGGGTGGCATGTTCTCTGACCTTTAGAATAAACCCAACAAAAGCTTGTTTCCTCTCTTAGATGATTTGCCACAGTGGGTTATTCCCTGGAGACGGTATTCTGAGGAGACCTTCCTGGGAGTGATCATAACATATCCTGTGTTTGTAGAGAGGTGTTGGCCACAGCACTAAGTAATCCAGGGGCAGTTTTCTCATCTTGTGGAAAGGGGGATAAAGTTATGATAGTTTATCTCCCTTTCCATAGGTTTCTCTCGGGTTTGTATCTCTGCTGCCCCAATCCATACCCTTCAGCAACCCAAGTGCCTCCACCTCAGGCCTTGGAGCTGCTGGGTGCCAGGCCTGTGGGTTTGTGTCTCCAGTCCACACTCCCCCACTCCCCCAGCTCCAGATTTGCCATGGCTGGGCTTTGGGTGGCTGGGGGGCCGGATCTCCAGCTGGGTCTGGGGCTGCAGCTGCGATCTGGACTCCCGACCGCCCAAAGGCAGCGGGGGAGCCCAGCCCGCCATCTTGGTTGGGGTTTATTTGCTCCTGATTGGCTGTGGGCATGGCTTGATTGGAGATATGGTCAATTTGCATATTGCTCTTTTATTAGATAGGATAGTAACAGTGATGTAGTCTTTATAATTTTTGTTTAAAAGTTAAATCCACCCAGGCGGTGTGGCTCAGTGGTTGAACATTGACCTAGGAACCAGGAGGTCACAGTTTGATTCCTGGTTGGGCCATATGCCCAGATTGCGGGCTTGATCCCAAGTAAGGGGGCATGCAGGAGGCAGCTGGTACAAAATTCTCTCTTATCGCTAATGTTTCTATCTTTCTCTCCGTCTCCTTTCTCTCTGAAATTAATGTACACACATGCTGCTGCTAAAATAATCCAACCCCTGGCTATTCCTCATTTCCAAACTCCTGGGCCAGCGCGTGCTGTGCTCAGAGCCGGGGGCCTATCAGGTGTGGTCTCTTCTGTCTGTTCCGCTGTTGTGGGGTCTGTTTCCTGAGCCTCCTCTTTGCCTGTTCTCCCCAAACACCCAGCCCCAGGAAGCTGAAGGAGCTTCTGTCTGACCATGACAGGCGGCGAGATGGATGAATGTGGGTGTCTAATCTCTCCCGAGGAAACATCCTCCGGAATGTCTGCCCCTGTCGGCCCCCGGTCCTGACCCTGCCCAATCCTGAGAATGGCCGTGTGGGTCCTAGCCCTGTCCAGTGTCCTGAGACCCTGTGGGCGAGCCCATGAGGGGTCCACAGCCCTCTGTGCTCGCCCTGCAGCCCTCTGGGATGTCCCTGGGGAGAGACAGGCCAGTGGGCAGGCGTGAGGGACAGGCTGGTGTGGAAGCGCCCCGAGCTGCAGCTGCGCTGAGTGTCATTCCCATGGCTGTCAGGGTCCTGGGAGGCACAGCGCCAACCCCAACCTGTCTACCCGTGCCCCACACCCTGACCCTGCTGCCCAGTGTTGCTGCAGGGCTCATGCTTCCTGCTCTTCCTGAGCCCACCTGTGTTCTGCTTGGAGTCTGTGCTCCTGAGCCCAGGCAGCTCTGTGCCCTGGGCCTGTAGTGGTTGCTGACCTTGACTCCTCTCACTAGGCCCTGCGGGCCTTTGAGAGCTAGACAGCTGGCTGTGTCACACAGATGCATACTTGACTGCTCTGCAAGGTGCCACCCTCTCACCCTCATGGGCTCACTTATTGGAGCTTGGTTTGTTAATTTCTAATCCTTGAGTTCTGTGCACAGAGGAAATTCCTGCTGTGTGCTAGTATGAAGTTAGAGAGTGTGGTGCAGGTCTGTGTTTGACTCGCTGCTGCTGCCTCTCTGGGGCTCGCCTGCAGTACCCAAGCCTCGGGTGCACGTCAGCCTGCGTGTGGGACTCCTTACCGTGCAGGTGTGTCCTGGCCCCACACCACTGTCATGGCTGTAAGTTGCCCATTGCAGGTTCGCCGCCTTAGTGTCTTTCTGCCTGTGTTAAGAGATTCCTGACAATGTTTTATTCTTAACAAGAACATTCTTCCTAAAAATCACCATGAGAAGGTGTGGATACAGTTCAGATCACATGTGAGTACCACTCGACACTCAGATGCCAATTCCCGAGGACTGGGTACGCTCACAACTGAAGGGCTTCGTGGCTTTCTGAATGAGGAATTGAAGAAACAGGCGATGGAAAGTATCAATTCCAATACATAATATTTTCTTAAACCAATCTTCCAGCCCCTGTCAGCCACAAGTCCTCCTACAGCGAGTGTAGTCCTCCCTCCATGTGTGGGGGCCTACCAGCTGTGTGGGGCCCTGTTCACGGGCTCAGGAGGACAGCTGTGTGGGGCCCTGTTCACGGGCTCAGGAGGACAGCTGTGTGCGGCCGTGTTCACGGGTTCAGGAGGACAGCTGTGTGGGGCCGTGTTCACGGGTTCAGGAGGACAGCTGTGTGGGGCCCTGTTCACGGGCTCAGGAGGACAGCTGTGTGCGGCCGTGTTCACGGGTTCAGGAGGACAGCTGTGTGGGGCCGTGTTCACGGGTTCAGGAGGACAGCTGTGTGGGGCCCTGTTCACGGGTTCAGGAAGACAGCTGTGTGGGGCCCTGTTCACGGGCTCAGGAGGACAGCTGTGTGGGGCCGTGTTCATGGGCTCAGGAGGACAGCTGTGTGGGGCCGTGTTCACGGGTTCAGGAGGGCAGCTGTGTGGGGCCGTGTTCATGGGCTCAGGAGGACAGCTGTGTGGGGCCGTGTTCACGGGTTCAGGAGGACAGCTGTGTGGGGCCCTGTTCATGGGCTCAGGAGGACAGCTGTGTGGGGCCGTGTTCACGGGTTCAGGAGGACAGCTGTGTGGGGCCCTGTTCACGGGCTCAGGAGGACAGCTGTGTGGGGCCGTGTTCATGGGCTCAGGAGGACAGCTGTGTGGGGCCGTGTTCACGGGCTCAGGAGGACAGCTGTGTGGGGCCGTGTTCACGGGTTCAGGAGGACAGCTGTGTGGGGCCCTGTTCACGGGCTCAGGAGGACAGCTGTGTGGGGCCGTGTTCACGGGTTCAGGAGGACAGCTGTGTGGGGCCCTGTTCACGGGCTCAGGAGGACAGCTGTGTGGGGCCCTGTTCACGGGCTCAGGAGGACAGCTGTGTGGGGCCCTGTTCACGGGCTCAGGAGGACAGCTGTGTGGGGCCGTGTTCACGGGTTCAGGAGGGCAGCTGTGTGGGGCTGTGTTCACGGGCTCAGGAGGACAGCTGTGTGGGGCCGTGTTCACGGGTTCAGGAGGACAGCTGTGTGGGGCTGTGTTCACGGGCTCAGGAGGACAGCTGTGTGGGGCCGTGTTCACGGGTTCAGGAGGACAGCTGTGTGGGGCCCTGTTCATGGGCTCAGGAGGACAGCTGTGTGGGGCCCTGTTCACGGGCTCAGGAGGACAGCTGTGTGGGGCCGTGTTCACGGGTTCAGGAGGACAGCTGTGTGGGGCCGTGTTCACGGGTTCAGGAGGGCAGCTGTGTGGGGCTGTGTTCACGGGTTCAGGAAGACAGCTGTGTGGGGCCGTGTTCACGGGTTCAGGAGGACAGCTGTGTGGGGCCGTGTTCATGGGCTCAGGAGGACAGCTGTGTGGGGCCCTGTTCACGGGTTCAGGAGGGCAGCTGTGTGGGGCTGTGTTCACGGGTTCAGGAAGACAGCTGTGTGGGGCCGTGTTCACGGGTTCAGGAGGACAGCTGTGTGGGGCCGTGTTCACAGGCTCAGGAGGACAGCTGTGTGGGGCGTGTTCACGGGCTCAGGAGGACAGCTGTGTGGGGCCGTGTTCACAGGCTCAGGAGGACAGCTGTGTGGGGCCGTGTTCACGGGCTCAGGAGGACAGCTGTGTGGGGCCGTGTTCATGGGCTCAGGAGGACAGCTGTGTGGGGCCGTGTTCACGGGTTCAGGAGGACAGCTGTGTGGGGCTGTGTTCACGGGTTCAGGAAGACAGCTGTGTGGGGCCGTGTTCACGGGTTCAGGAGGACAGCTGTGTGGGGCCGTGTTCATGGGCTCAGGAGGACAGCTGTGTGGGGCCCTGTTCATGGGCTCAGGAGGACAGCTGTGTGGGGCCGTGTTCACGGGCTCAGGAGGGCAGCTGTGTGGGGCCCTGTTCACGGGTTCAGGAGGACAGCTGTGTGGGGCCCTGTTCACGGGTTCAGGAGGGCAGCTGTGTGGGGCCCTGTTCACGGGTTCAGGAGGACAGCTGTGTGGGGCTGTGTTCACGGGCTCAGGAGGGCAGCTGTGTGGGGCCCTGTTCATGGGCTCAGAAGGGCAGCTGTGTGGGGCCGTGTTCACGGGCTCAGGAGGACAGCTGTGTGGGGCCGTGTTCACGGGCTCAGGAGGACAGCTGTGTGGGCCTATGAATGAGGAGGGGACAGTCTCTGGTGCTCGCAGCGGCATTGCCTTGAAGCTGCATGATGAGCGTGCACAGATGAGGGACACCTGAGCTGGGCGTTCTCGCAGCCCCTCTCATGGACACTGGGTATCAGCCTGAACTGTCCAGGTGTCCTCTCTTGGTGGCATTTGCAGGTGGGAGGAACATGGGAGGCAGGGAATGGCCACATGCTCGAGTTTCCTGTCATTCTGGGCTCTTCCTGCCATCCCTCACCTTCCAGAGCAAAGGGGCGGTGTAGCCTGGTGGCCAGGAGGAACCAGTGCTCCAGGGGCTTGTCCCACGGGTGTCCTGGGCCCAGGGCAGTCGACACACTGGTGTGTGCGTTCCCTGACCAAGTGCACAACCCATGTGCCACCACCGCAGCCACGGGCTCCAGGAGTTGGTGTCGTTCGTTTTCTTGCTTTGCTGTTTATTAATTTATTAAGTCACACACCCCAGGTGGTTCTGATACAGGTTTGAAGGACCATGGTTACAAAGGCCTTGTGCTCGGGGTGATGTTATAAACCTGGGCTAAGCCTTTTATTCCACTTGGGCCAATCACCTGCCTCCTGTCCCCTTCGTCCTTTCCAGCCAAGGTCCAGAGCAGGGACGCACTAAGGATAGGTGGAGACTGAGGTAATGATAACCTAATGGCCCGTGTGTCCACACACTTGCTCTGGTTATCTCCTTTCCTTCCCAGGAACTCTAGGCATGATGTCCTGTTTTGGAGTCGGTATGATAAACACTGAGCCCGCCCTGTGCCCCCCTCTGCCCTGCATGCAGGAAGTGACTCGGCTGGGGACAGTTTACCAAGGGTGAGGCCAGATTCAGAGCCCTTTGTTTGATTCCAAAGTCCAGGTTTGTCCCTGTGGGCCCTGTCCTCCCTCCTGCCCTCTGGGAGCCAGGCTTGCCGGACAGCTGCTCTTGGGATGGGACCCTTTGTCCGGCCAGGGCCCTGGCCGTTTGTCATGTCGTTCAGCAGAACTCACCTAACGTGAACTGTGTCACAGGAAGGAAGCACCGGACGTCAGTCCCGCCTGCGGTGGCCTTGGCAGGGCCAGACCTCCCAATCCCAGCCCCTGTCTAAGTGAAGCTCTGATTTCACCATCACCCCAGCCCACTCGTGCAGGAGTGAGGACATCCGCTCCAAGCCAGCAGCTGGCCATGCGGCAGAGTGGGGTCAGGGAGAGGCTTGTGCCACCTATGGGTGCTCCTGCAGATATGGGGCAGAGCCACCTATCTCAGGGGCCACAGTTTGGGGGGACAGTGCTGCCCCCAAATCCTGGGAGCTGAAACAAGTCGGTTCTGGCACAGTGTGCAGTCCTCTACACATTGTCAAGGCCCTGAACCTTTTAGATGAGCCTATAAGCAGCTCCCGCTCCCCCGCATCCTTCCCCCCCCCCCCCAAATCATGGAGCTCCAAGAAGGGGCACTGTTCCCAGTCCCTGCCTCCGCCCTTAGGCTCCCAGTGACACTGGCCTATCCAGGACCAGTCCCTCCTGCTGACTCAGGTCAGGAGAACCTCGCTCTCAGCCTCGCCCCTGTCTCTGCTGTGAGAGTGTGAGTCACCTACCCAGCTGCTGTGACTGGCGCCTGGGTTCCTCCTTTATCTCAGAGACGCCCTCCTGGGCACCTGCTCTCTCCATTCTGCCCAGGCATCTTGGTGATGCGCATCCCACCTGTTGCTTTGCAGTCACCTTCTCTGCATTCTCTGCATTTGCTGGAGCAGTCCCTGCGCAGCAGTGACACTCTGAGAAGGGGGCCTTGCTCTCGCCTGGTTCCATCAGCCCCGGCATGTAGGGCATGGGGCTTGTCTGCAGGGCTGTTGCCTCGCTCTCTACATAGGGTGCCACGTGACCCATTTATGTCCCAGACTCCCCTACACTGAGCTCCTCAGTCTGGGGGACCTCCCTCACAGTTTATCTTCAAGACTAGCGCCCAGTGGTCATGGAATAGAGCACAGGCGGTGGCTTGGTAGTCATGCCTGCTCACACACTGTGCCACGGACGCCACAGGCCCTAGGTGAGCAGGAGCCTGGGTCAGAGCCACCTGGCGGGGGAGGCATCTGCTTTGAGCCCTGCCTGACTCTGGTGGGCACTCTGTCCCTGAGCCTCCCAGAGGCTTCCTTTGGTGCCCAGACCAAAACAAAAGGACACACTGAGCTTCCTGGGAGGGTTCTGAAACCAAACCCAAGCGAAACCAAGGGAGGAAGATAAGGGCGCATGTGGGATTATGACTTGCCAGCCAACTTTAAATAGCTCCCTTTTATAGTTCACTCTCGCTCAGCTTTCTTTTCACTGGATAGGTTTTGTTATGTTATTTTGAGAAACAAGGCACAATACTGAGGATCTGCTCCAGTTTGGATGTAGAATTGTTTCAAGATTGTAGGGAAATCATGGCAGAGCTAAACTTCCTGTGGCCTCAGCTACAGCGTGCTCATTCCTTCATGTTAGCAAAGGCTTGTCAGTCTCTGCCATCCTGGGCCCTCCAGACAAAGCAGCAGATGCACTCCCCTGATCTCGTCCTGCCTGCACTCTTCAGTTCCCACCTGGGAGTGAGCTTTGCCCGCAGGGAGGAGGGCACAGGCCTGCGGGGTGGCAGGTGTGCCATGCAGGCCTGGACTGTGGGTGAGGCCACCAGAGTGGGGTGAGGTTGATGGTGGAAGGGCCTTGCTTCCCTCCTGGGGAGACAGTTCTGCATTCACTCTGAAACCCAACTCCCAAGGGTGGGCTTTGGGGAGGGGCCTTTGTGAGGTCAGGAGAGCGAGGCCCATGGTGGGCTTGAGCCCTCGTAAGAGGAGGAAACCTGACGCGGTGAGAGAGTGGCCCTCTCAAGCCAGGAGGAGAGCCCTCCCCAGAACTGATGCCCCAGCCCCTGGACTGGGGCTCTAGCCCAGACTGAGGGGTGTGGCTGTGTGAGTCCGAGTCTGTGGCATTTGATTGTGGTGGCTGCCCAGACGGCTAGGATAGGGACTGCAGGCCTTCGGGGGGGGGGGGGGGGGGTCCAGGGGGCCTGTGCTCTGAGAAGGTCTCTCTGGCCGCTGTGGTGGAGGCCTGCTGGGCAGCCATGGTCGGCTTGGTTGTTTGCAGGCAGAGCCAGTGTATGGTCCCACTGTTACGGAACCCAGGATAAGTTCGAGAAGCTACGAGGATGGATCTGGCGGGGAAACAGGCGTGGTGGGCTGGTATTGTGGCGCAAGGCGAGGGTTCCCCTTTGGCACATGGATTTCAAAATGCCAGTCAGGCTTCCACATGGGAGAGGGCAGGAAGGTGGTCGGACAGGAGCCTGCCATTGGGCGGGCTGTCAGGTGAGACTGTGGGAGCTGCCAGCATAGCCGGGAGAGGCTCGGCATCTTGAGCAGCCTGTGGGCCAGGCCAGTGGTCAGGATGGAGGGCGGAGTCCTGTCCCCCTGGGCCCTTGCTGCAGGCTTCCCTCCCCTTGGGTTCTCACTCTCACACTGGGACGGACTGACGGGAGGACAGGAGGAGACAGCAGATCAGGGCGCGTCGCTTTCTGTCCTCGGCAGCTGACCGGGGGCTCGGCACATGCTCCGAAGAAGGTGAGCACTGGCCTTGGAGAGCACCGCCTGCCTCAAAGCCCATCTTGGCCACAGCCCACCCACCTTTTGCAGAAAAAGTTCCTTTTCCTTTAGAAAAATGTTTCTTAATCTTTTTTTAATTGATTTTAGGAGAGTAATGGAGGAAAAGAAACATGGATTGGTTGCCCCCAGTACACACCTCAACAGAGGTCCGAACCTGCAACTTCTCAGTGTCAGGACAGTGCCCCAGCCACAGCCACCTGGCCTCTGAGAATGAAATCTGTAAAGCAAACACCAAGACCACTGATGGCTGGGGCTTGGGCTCTGTGCGGAGACCCATCACAGCTGCACACCTAATGTACCGTTTCCCGCGTGGCTGTTCTTGGCGCTCAAGGGACCTGCCTGCTTGCCTTCTCAGCAGTACGTAGTCCAGTCGGCACCACGACAGTCTTGCACATATGTTGGGTTTGGGTCCCGGCTGCATTCTGGAGCACCAGACCGATGTGTCCAGGGAGGTGTCGGGGGCCTGGGCAGGACCCTCCTCTCCTCAGGCCTGGGAACTGCAGGCGGTGCCGTCTTGGGCTGCACAAGCCGCCTGGCATATCCGTGTGCGTGACACACTGCCACGGGCCGGGCGCGACACTGCCATGGGCTGGGCGCCCTCTGTGGAGGTGCCTGTGAGGACTGGGACCCACTCCTGGCTGTGCACCCTGTGTGAGGGCAAAGACAGGACCAGTGTATGTCGGGAAGAGAACCGTCTGGGTTCTGAACCCCAGAAGACGGACGCTACACCCCAGGCTTCTATGCATCTCCACTCGGGGCACAGGAGGGAGTCGGGTCAGACTATCTAGAACGTGCCCTGGCACACCTTGATGCTCAGAGTGTGTTCAGTGAGTCTGAACACAGGCCACGCGGGCTCTTGCCCAGTGCACCCTGAAAGTCCCAGGGAAGCCAGGGCTCCTGGTGCTGCCTCCGAGGGCAGCGTTGACCGGCTGATAAGTGGCAGGACTGGGAGGGGCACTGCTAGTGTCAGGCGGGTGTCCTCTCGTGGGCAGTGTGGCGGTTTGTCCTCTCCTGTTGAAGTGATGCGTTGACTCACCCTCTCACCCACTCCTGGTCCACACGGGTGCCCTTCCATCGCCTCCTAGAGGAACCCTAGATGGATTCTCCAGCCTCTCAGATGCCTGGTGGCAGATAGATGGGCAGTGGGCACAGCCCGGAGCCTAGTGGACACTGCCAGGGGTCAGAATGGGGAGGGAAGACGGGCGGCTGGGAGCTGTGTCTGTGGCGGGTGGCCATGCACAGGGTAGGACACCATGTCCACTACAGGAGTCTATGTCCACTATGGGAAGAGGCCGTATCTGCGGTGGAAAGCTGTGTGCAGGATGGAATTCCATGTCCGCTGTGGGGGGCCGTGTCTGCAGTGGAAGGCCATGTCTGGGATGGGATTCCATGTACACTGCGAGGGGCTATGTCCGCTGTGGGGGGCCATGTCTGCAGTGGGAGGCCGTGTCTGGGATGGGATTCCATGTACACTGCGAGGGGCTATGTCCGCTGTGGGGGGCTGTGTCTGCAGTGGGAGGCCGTGTCTGGGATGGGATTCCATGTACACTGCGAGGGGCTATGTCCGGTGTGGGGGGCCGTGTCTGGGATGGGACGCCATGTCTGCTGCAGGTGGCCGTGTCCAGGGTGGGAGGCTGTGTCCACAGTGGGAGGCCCGATCCACAGTGGGAAGCCATGTCTGCTGCAAGAGGCTGTGTCTACAGTGGGAAGCCGTGTACTCCGTGGGAGACAGGGTCCTAGGTAGGATGCTGGGTCTGCAGGCCTCTGCCCACATGACTCTCTGCTTTCTGCTTATGTTCTCTGTCTTTAAAAAGGAAAGTCTTTCTCCAGTGTGGGGAAGCATGGGACTTGGTTAGAAAGTCTGTAAGGAGGATTCTCCGAAAGGTCGGGGACTACTGGGGGATTCTCTGGCGGGTCCTTGCTGAAGGTGGCAGCCCCTCCCTTGACTTTTCCAAACTAGTCCAATCCCCCAGGATATTTTGCTGGAATCTCTATGTTTAGTCTTTTAGACTCGACCTAGTAGAAGCATGTGCTTTCTCAAGGATGCTTACCTGTTGATTGTATTTAGAGGTTAGTTTTAGTTCAAGCTGCTGTTACAGTAAAAGTCTAAGGAGGGAGGCAAACAGGGCTCCTTGGCAGTGATAGCCAAGTAGTCCCTTAGCCTCTCTTTCACAGAATCGTGTGTCAAAGTCATCCATTCACCTTTCACTCAGGATCTGCCAGTCAGCCCTGGCAAAGCGGTGCCCTGTGTGAGGAGCCAGGAATGCAATGAAACGTTACTGAACCCTCAAAAACTAAGAGTAAGAAAATGAAAGTGACTGCACAGGAAGTCATTGGAGCCCACTTAGGAATGTTTTCTCTTGTGTTTGCCTAGGAAGCATACATATATAATTGAAATGGTTGTGTTATGTTAATCAGGAATTTTATTACTTTAGTGTATAGATTATTTAATACTGTTTAATAATAACAATCTTCTTTTTTTTAATCTTTATTGTTCAGTTTATTAATTACACTGTTCCCCTTTTCTTTCCCCCTATAGTTCCCCTCCACCTGATACCCATCCCACCCTCCGTCCTCACCCCCCTCCACTGTCCTCTCCCATAGTTGCATGATTTTTGTCCAGTCTCTTGCTGCACTTCCCACACCCCTTTTCTCCCCAAGAGTTGTCAGTCCATTCCCTCTCTATGTCCGTGATTCTGTTACATTCACCAGTTTATCCTGTTCATCAGCTTATTAATTCACTTGATTTTTAGATTCATTTGTTGATAGATGTGTATTTGTTGTTCATAATTTACACTTTTATCTTTTTCTTCTTCCTCTTCTTAAAGAATATCTTTCAGCATTTCATATAATATTGGTTTGGTGGTGATGAACTCCTTTAGCTTTTTCTTATCTGCGAAGCACTTTATCTGGCCTTCAATTCTGAATGATAGCTTTGCTGGATAGAGTAATCTTGGTTGTAGATTCTTGCTGTTCATCACTTTGAATATTTCTTGCCACTCCCGTCTGGCCTGCATTGTTTCTGTTGAGAAATCCGCTGACAATCGTATGGGTGCTCCCTTATAGGTAACCAACTGTTTCTCTCTTGCTGTTTTTAATATTCTCTCTTTGTCTTTTGCTCTTGGCATTTTAATTATGATGTGCCTTGGTGTGGTCCTCTTAGGGTTCCTGTATATTGGGGTTCTGTGCGCTTCTTGGACTCCTAAGTCAATTTCTTTCACCAGGTGTGGGAAGTTTTCGGTCACTATTTCTTCAAATAGGTTTTCATTGTCTTGCTCTCTCTCTTTTTCTGGCAACCCTATAATTCGGATGTTGGTATGCTTGAGGTTGTCCCAGAGGCCCCTTACACTATCTTCAATTTTTTTGATTCTTTTGGTTTCTTGCTTTTTCAGCTGAGTGGATTTTCCCTCTTTGTATTTCAAATCTTGAACTTGGGTCTTGGGGTGCTCCAGAGCACTTTTAGTTCTTTGTATAATATTTTTTATTTCAGTCAGTGTATGCTTAATTTCTGGTTGGTCCTTTTTCATATCCTTGAGAGTCTCCTTTATATTCTTGAGGGTCTCCTTCATTTCCACATTGGTCTTGATCATTTCCTTGCAGGTCTCGTTCATTTCCTTGTAGGACTCATTCATTTCCTTTGCGGTCTTGCTTATTTCCTTATAGGCCTCGACCTTTTGTTGGAGCCTCTTGAGAAGCCCTATAACCGTGGTTTTGAATTCCATGTCCAGTTGTTTTTTTTCCTCCATTTCTTTCACATCTGATTTCTTCCCATGTCTCTGCATGGTGGCTGCTTCCCTGAGTTGGTCAATTAGCTTTGTGTGGTAGACTTTTCCTACTAGGGACAGTGGCTCAACCTCCCCAGTTACCTGAGGTGGATATGGGTTGCACAGTCTTGCTGAAGTTAAGCTCAGGTTAATCGTTGTTAGCACTTGGAGGGGTTGACCTCCAGGCCAGTTGTCTGTGAAGCTCAGCTGTGCTCAGGTTTGATGGGCGGAGTCTCTGGGCCAAGCAGACAGCGTTAGGTCCGCCCTATGCGGCCCCAGGGACTCTGTGCTGGGGGCAATGGCTGCCAGCACCTCTGAGAGAGAAATGCTGTGTAGCTCCACCGGCTGCCGGGGAATTCAGACTCTCCCCAAATGAATCTACACGCCCAATGTCTCACCCAGGGTCATAAAACAAAGCAGACTGACGGTTTTCTGAATGAGAAAGCAAGTCGCAGAGCGCTCTCTGCGCGGTCACACAGCCGAGCTGTTCGCGCAAGCTGCCTTCTCCACAAGCTGGGAGACCCCTGCAGCACCCGAGCTTCGGCGTGCCCTCCCACTGTCCAGTTTTCACCCCTTATGATAGTGGGTTCCCTGGACTTCGCCCAAAGCTGGAGAATCGGTCAAGTGGGACGTGTTTGTCTCCCTGTTCGAGAAAACTGGCCCGTTTTCAGCCGCCCACCCTCTCCGCTGGCGCGCACTCCAAATCTCTCTCCGCAGGAATCTTTCAATGCTGTCCACCGCCGCTCCTCCGAGTCACAGTGTCTTATCTTCACTTTTATTTGTGGAATTTTCACTCGGCGAGCTTTCTGGTGATTCTGGAAGGTGTTTGTTCTTTTGTTAAGTTGTACTATTAAAGTTGTTGAGTATGACGGCAAGATAGGTGTTTTACCTATGCCGCCATCTTGGTTCCCCAATAACAATCTTCTTATATAATAAAGAGGTGATATGCAAATTGACCATCACTCCAACACAAAGATGGCCACCCCATGTGGTCAAATATGGTTGCCCCATGCAGACACAAGATGACCAGCAGGGGAGGGCAATTGTGGGTGATCGGGCCTGCAGGGGAGGACAGTTAGGGATGACCAGGCCTGCAGAGGAGGCCTGTTGGGAGGGGACCCAGGCCTGCAGGGCAGAGCAGTTGGCAGGGACCTATATAATATCTAGGGGTGACCAAGCCTGCAGGGAAGGGTAGTTGGGGGCGACTAGGCCTGCAGGATAGGACAATTGGGTCGGCAGGGGAGGGGAGTTAAGGGTGACCAGGCCTGCAGGGGAGAGCAGTTAGGGGCAACCAAGCCTTCAGGGGAAGTCAGTTAGGGGTGACCAGGCTGACAGGGGAGGGCAGTTAGGGGCAATCAGGCCAGCAGGGGAGCAGTTAGACATCGATCAGTTAGGAGGTGATTAGGCTGGCAGGCAGAAGGAGTTGGGGCAATCACACATTCGGGCACGTGAGTGGCTGGGAGCCAACCAGTCATGGGTTGTAATAGGGCAGTCGGACATCCCTCAAAGGGTCCCAGATTGGAGAGGGTGCAGGCTAGGCTAAGGGACACAGACACACACAGACACCCAGGCGCGCGTGCACACACACACACACACACACATACACACACCATGCATGAATTTTGTGCACCAGGCCTCTAGTAAGTAATGATATAATATATTTGTCTACCTTCCCAGGGTTTGGATTTTAAGATTTGTTTTCTCTCCTTATGAAGGAAAATTTTATACTTAAGGTATATCGGAAGCTCTATCAAATAAAGGAATAATAATTATATTCTATTTATATATGCATATTAAATAAATTCTAATATGCTTTCATTTATAACAAACTAGAGGCCCAGTGCACGAAATTCATGTATGGGTAGGGTCACTAGACCTGGCCAGCAATCAGGGATGATCTGTAGGGCAACCAGCCTAGGGACCATATCATGTGCATGAATTTTGTGCACTACACCTCTAGTGTTATAATATTGTGGAATATTATGTTTTGCAAAAAGGGCAAGATTCCATGTCATTTATAGAACTCTATATAATATCTAGATTTCTAGAAATACTAGAGGACCAATGGACCAAATTTATGCAAGAGTAGGCCTTCCTTTCCCCGGCTGCCAGCACCTGCTTCTCTCTGACACCTGGGACCCAGGCTTCCCACTCAGCTCTGGCTTCATCTGGAAGGTTGTCCAGAAGGATGTCCAGTCTGATTAGCATATTACTTCTTTACTTGTATTATTATAGACTAGTGGCCTAGTGCACAAAATTTGTGCACGGAGGGGGGGGGAGTTCCTCAGCCCAGCCTGTACCCTCTCCAATCAGGGATCCCTTCGGGGATGTCTGACTGTTGGCAGTCAGAGATGTCTGACTGTTGGCAGACGGACATCCCTTTTGCAATCTAGGAACACTGGCTCCTAACTGTTCACTGGCCTGCCTGACTGTTTGCCCCTAGCCCCTCTACCTGCCTGCATGATCGCCCCTAACCACCTCTGCCTGCCTGATCACCCCTAACTTCCTCTGCCTGCCTGCCTGATTGCCCCTAACTACTCCCCTAACTGCCTCTGCCTTGCCCCACATCTGGGACCCGGGCTTCCCTCCCTCTGGCCAGCTATAAGGCACCCAGGAGCTGGGTCAGCTTCACTCAGACCAGGCAGCCTCAGGCGCCCAGAACCACAGGGCATGTGGCCTAACCCCAGGGCCGGAAAGGGCCCCTGCCCCTCTAGCCGCCCCCCTGCCCCTCATGCTGCCACGGCGGCCCTGCCCCCCGCTCTGCCTCCCCACTCCTTGAGCACCGCCGCACCGCCCCTTGCACTGCCGCCCCTTGCACTGTCGCTGCTTTCGCCGCAAGGTAAGCATCCTTGAGAAAGCGCATTATTCTACAAGGTTGGATCTGAAAAAATAAACATAGAGATTCTAGCAAAACACACGAGGGCTCCGAATAGTTTGGAAAAGTCAAGGGAGGGACTGATGCCTTCAGCAAGGGCTCCCCAGAGGCCCCCGACCTTTCAGAGAATCATCCTTATAGACATCACAACCAAGTCCTGTACTTCCCCAGACTCAGAAATGGTTCTGACACAAGTGCAGTCCCCTGTCCTTCCCAGCTGTTCGTGACTGCCCTTTTAACCTGGTTCTTAACATGACAACTGCTTGAGGTTGAGTGGGTGTCCTCCATGCGGGCGTGATGCCATAGGCTCGCTGTGAGGCATTCTGTCGGCAGTCCCGTGCCCACAGCTGGGAGCTGACTGCACAGACGCAGTGAGAGGGACGCACTGCTCCTGCCTGTGCTGACTCGCACGGCTGGCTCCTCTCTCAGGGCAGCTTACAGCTTGATGGCTGCCATGTTGGAGATGCCACCACAGTAACGACTGGAAATGCGACTTGTTGTGTCTGGTAAACCGAATGGACATCCAATTCCCACAAATGCAGCTTCAGATGAAACCCAGGGCACTGTGAGCCTGTTGTCCATGCTTCTGTTCTCTCCCCACACATGCATTGTGTCCGTGTCGGGCTATTTCAGTCATGCCTTTAACAGGCCATGTCCTAAGATCCATGTGACTGTGGCCTCTCTGGTGACAACATTGGTGTGGAAACACCCCACCTGTGTGGGGGGATGTCCTCGGCTGGTGCCCAGGAAACTGGCAGACAAACGGGAAGCAGGTCACTTTCTAAATGTATTTTCTACAAACAGGGCTTTGCAGCCTCTGAAAACTCTCTAACAGAACATCTTTATACTGACTTGCTGGCACACTCCCTCATGTGTTCTTCAGTGGCACCAACTCTAGCTGTATGGCCCGGTTTCCTAACCGGTCTCTGCGGAGAGAGCAGCTGGGCTTCCTCTAGTGCAAAGGACTGCAGGAGCCGCGACTGGCCCGCGCCTAGGAATGGATCCCTCCCAACCCCAGGACAGGCGCAGCCTGGACTTTGCCAGCTCTGGGGAACCTTGGCTCTGCCACGCGTGCCGGCTTCCAGATCAACCTGGGAAGGACCCAGGCCTTTAGGTCTGGCGTTGTTCAACCGCTTTTCTATTTCTTCCTAAACGTGTTGCTCAGTGTCCAGCCTTTGATCTACCGAGGGTCTAGCTGGTAGATGGCACCCAGACCCATGTCCTCTCTCACAGGGTGGGGACCTTCCTCCAGGCTCTCCAGTTGGGGTGACGGTGTGGGCACAGGGCAGTTCTCTCCTCAGGCTGGTTCTGGACCTTGGTATGGGGATTTTTCCTGGAAGCTTCACCATGAGCCTTCCCAGCCAATCCCAGAGCTGCCTCATGCCAGTTTGATGAAGGCCTTAGCACAGGTGGCGTGGACCCAGCGCTTCCAGTTCTAACCCTGAGAGCCTGACTGAGCAAATGTCTAATGATGCCCTGTGTGTCACGAACAGACCTAGAGACCAGGACAGGAGACAGCTGGGTGTTGGTGAAGCTCTGCCTTGCAGACACACTGATGAGCAAGATGCTGGTCCGTCTGCACTTCCTTCTCTCTCCTCCGTCCCCTCTGTGGGAGCATTGGTTCCTGAAAAGAAGCGTCATCTTTGTTACCAGCAAGCAATGCTCTGGGCAGTGATTTGAGTAGGTTGGATGGGCAGGGAGATGAGGGGGGGATGGTCACGTGCTGCATGTGGTGGCCAGGCTCCTGTGGGCTCCTGTCACGTGCTCTCCTGTCCAGGTCTCAAAGCCGTGCAGCCTCCTATGAGGGGCGCGGAGTCTGGCTTAAAAAGACGGGGACAGTGGCAGGCAGAGAGTTTGCTTTTCAGTCCTTTGTTTTCACTGCAAATGTGATGTTGACAAGAGGGAACCTATAGGACATGTATTACCAACGAAGGAGCATGGGGGTGGGGAGCCCTTGCTCACTAAGTGCCCCAGCGCTGCGGCCCTATGGGTGAGGACAGGCTGGTGCTATATGTGTAGACAGGGCTACATGGCCAGTGGCAGGCACTGGGCAGAGAACTGTACACATGGCGGATGTCGGGAAAGAGTGTGTGGCAGTTATGTGTGGGCCTGGGTGATTGTCCACTGCATGTGTGGATGTTGCTCAGGTGTGTGCTACACAGAATGTGCTTTTACTGAGTCATTTCTTACTAAAAAGTTTAAAAGTCTAAAAACTTCCTTTTAGTCAGTTAATGCCATCTGTCCTGCCCTGAAAAAACAAATTCTTTGTTTTGAGTCGTGTTTGGTTTTTACAGTTGATGAAGGTGCAGATGGTCCCAGCAAGGTTGACGGCCCTTTGTGTGCTGGTGTGGGCTCCAGCACATGACTGCGGTGTATGCAACTGGTCCTGTAACAGTGTCAGTGATGTTGGTGTGTGGGAATACTTAGGGATATTGTGTCTGAAAAACGTAGCCTCAAGTGGACTGACCTGATGAAACTTGTGTATCAGAAAGTTTCATGTCCTAGACGCCCCCCACAATGCTGCCTCCTCACCCTGCAGCACTGTGTGTGTGTTAACGTCGCAATGGTAATGAGTCCGAGTGACAGAGAGCTGGAGCCAGGACCTGTGAAGCAGAAAGGGATGCACAGAGTCAGTCCTCAGGATTTGCAGACACATGTTCAGGCGTTCACTGCTCTCTCACGTTTGTCTGTGAGCCCATCAGCCCTCAGGCCACTTCCAAGTGGGGTCTGGGATTAGACTCGGGGCAGCTCTGGTGGCCTGGGCGGCCAGCTGAGCTCCATGGCGGTGACACTTGCATGCCAGCTCTCAGACCCAGCATCTGTTTAGCCCACAATTCTGCCTTTGTGGTGAGCGGCTGGCTAACGTGGTCCCACAGCACAATGTGGACGTGCTATCTCTAAATGCACAGAGGCTGTGGGGACCTGTGAGACAGCAGGGACAGGCATGTGAGCTGAGCTGGTAGAGACGTCCTGCAGGTGAGTCCTGGCGCCGCACTGGGCTTAGCATAGTCTCTACTGTCCTGCGCTCCAGCTCTCTGTGAATCAGCATCACGCAGTGAGCAGGGGCACCAGAGCGGGGCAGGGACTAAAGCCGGCAGTTGAGTGGAGGCCACAGGGACTGGCCTGTCCCCTAGCACTGGCTGTGTCCACGGCCCAGTGTCCTGCGGCTCCATGGACAGAGCTGCTGCCAACAGGAAGGTCTGACCGGGAGGCTGCCAAAAGTTGTTATAGCAACAGAAAACACGTTTCTACATGGGATTACTGGCATGATTACCTGGGGGCTTGTTCTCCACTGCCTTAACCTGGGCAAGAGCAGCCCGTGCAGTGATTGAAGAGAAATGGGGATGTCTCCAGTGATGAGATGCTGTCCATTCATGGGTAGAACTGAAGCCCAGTCTTCAAAAACATGCTTACAAATTCCCATGAAAGAGCTTAACTCTTCCTCTGCATGCTCACTGTGAGGAGTGCTGCTCGTGCTCTGTCCACCCCAGACGCCGCCCCCAGCCCTGGTCTCAGGAGGGGCAGGGCCACGCCTGTCCAGTAGAGACCCTGCCCCAGCCCTGGTCTCGGGGGCCGGGTCCACGCCTGGCCAGTAGAGACCCTACCCCAGCTCTGGTCTCAGGAGGGATAGGGCCACGCCTGTCCAGCTGAAGGCCAGCTGAGACAGGAGCCACTGAGGGGGTCAGGGCCTGGCTGGAGTTCCAGCTGGCTAATGGAGCCCTGTGTGGAGACTGGGTTTCCTGGTTGGATTAACACATGAAACACTTAACAGTTTCTGGAAGGAGGTGCAGTGGTTGTGAGAAGCAGGGAGAAATGTGCACATATTTCCTCGTAAAGATCCGGCTGAGTTTCTGCTGTCCTGACATTTTCTCCTATTGGCCTCGCCTGCCCGGCAGGCATGTGGGGAACGATCTGGAATTGTATGATGCAGGAGTAGGGGACCCCGCCAGATGGTTTGTCTCTACTGTCCTGCACTGCCTGGTGCCTTCCTGAGACTGGTTTTAACCTGAAACAGAGGGTCTGATCATCAGGATGCGTTGCACCTGAGGAACTTGACTTGTTTAGAATCATTCACCCCCAAAGGGTGACTGTTCCAAGTGTTAGGGCGGCAGTGCTTGTTGGACTAAGGAATGTGTCCCCAACACAAGCAGATGTGAGTCCCAGTCCCCAGCGGTCTTGGCTGCCCCTGTTCGCTCTGCACCCTGGGCCTGGCAGCCGGGAGCCACCCACGGGCGGCTCCTATCCCAGGCGCACAGAGATTTTTACTCCTCGTGGCTTTATAGCCTAGAAGTCCACCTCACTCTCACACAAGAGTGGGTAGCCCTCCACTCGACTGCGGGCTCTAAGTAGCCATACCACTCAGCTCACTGAAACACGGTCAGCGCTCCAGCCTCTCGTCCACCCGTGAGTACCGTGAGTGCTGAGAGGCTCTCAGGAAATGCAGTGCCCGGCTCGCCTGGCTCACCCCGTGGCCGAGCCTGGGAGTGGGCAGAACAGACCGGGGTGGGAACATTGGCCCATGGGCTGTGGGAGGTGACCAAAATCATTTGGTCTGGCCCTGCCGAGGCATTAGGGACGAGTTAATTACATGTTTGACCATGTGTAGAAGGCTGTTTAAATTTATAAGTGTATGGCCCACAAATGCTGTTATAAATATCCAGATAGCCCTTGGCAGAAACCAGGTCCCCCCCACCCCGCCCCCCCCGTGTACTTGACAGCAGCAGGCGTTTCACATGCAGATGAGAGAGAGGGTCCCCACCATCCAGCTCCAAGAGGCTGTACCTGCCACTTGGGTAGTAAGTGCACAGAGATGTGGGGGACATGCCTGGCCTTGGAAAAGCGCTGAGCATTTCCAGGTGGGAAATACATGAAAACGGGTTTTTGAAACATGGTTCCCATTTGGTCTGTTGGTGAGAAGACATTCCAAGAACTGAAGAAAGCTCGGCCTTTAGTACAAGTAAGCGATTCCCAGACATCCAGGAGGCGCTGAGGTGGGAAGGAGGGGGACAGCGTAGCCACCCCAACTCCTACATTCTGAGCCATTCCCCTGCAAGGACAGAATGGTTACTTGCCAAGTGATCATCTGGCCTTGGTTGGGGGGCAGGGAAGTAAGGGGGAGTCTCTGCCTTGGAAATTCCTGGGGAGGGAGTCGGAAAGGTTTCAGTAGTGGACCAGGATGATGTCCGAAGTGCTTGGCATTGGACTTCAAGAATGGACTTCGGCCCTGGCCAATATGGTCCAGTGGTTAGTGTCAGCTGCACACCGAAGGGTCACAGGTTTAATTTCCAGTCAAGGGCACCTTCCTGGGTTGCAGGTTTACTCCCACCCCTGGCTCAGAGTGTTTGCAGGAGGCAACCAGTCAGTGTGTCTCTCTCACATAAATGTTTCTATCTATCTCTACCCCTCAGCCCCCTTCCTTCTGTCCCACTCTCTGGAAAGCAATGGGAGAAAATCTTCTGTGATGATTAACAAAACAAGCCAACAAAAGAATTAAAGAATGGACTTGCATTGGGTCTGAGCCTGGGAGGAGCATGGTACATAAAGCCCCTTGCAGGTGGTTGTAGTCAGTGTGACTGTCTGTAGTTCTCTTGAGTCCACCTTTCCATGTGGCAGGCATCACCGTGTGGAGAACGTGCTAAGGACAGGCTGTGGCACATCGTGTCCAGTCCTGACTGTTCAGAAGCAGGTCCCACGAGGCGGTCCTTCTCCTGCCCCTGCAGCCTCCAGTGACAGCCTCGCCACACAGGCAGTTGTGTCATCAGGCGCAAGTTGGGGGAGACTTATGTCCAATAAACAGAACAAGCAGTGTGGGAGTTCTGCATGTGTGTCAACTTCAGAGGCTAGGGTAGGATGCGGAGAGTTTTAGTTCAGAAGAGGAACGTTTGCTTTGGATAGTTATCAGTAAAAGCCTAGCACCCTGGAAACTTTTAAGCAGTGTTAGCGTGAGGAACTAGCTGATGATTTTATGAGAAGTTCTAGCTACATATTTTGGCTTCTAACTTGGTAAGTGACGTGAGTTTAGAAGCAGCGTTATAATGAAAACTTGACAGGTCGGCCAGGGAGTGCTGTGTAGGAATTTCCCAGGAAAGGGGCCAGCAGAGGCAGAGACCCCGACCCGACTCTTACAGCAGTGGCTGGTACTCAGTGGTCAGAGCATTGTCCTGCACACAAGGGGCTTGGGCCTATCCCTGGGTGAGGCACGTGCCCAAGTTGTGAGTGTGACCCTGGTCAGGGTGCACATGGGAGGCAGCTGATGGATGTTTCTTTCTCCCCCCTCCCTTCCTCTATATAATCAATGGGAAAAAATAGAGAGCTCTCCCAGGGGTCCTGTCGGCCTGAAGGGGATACAGGTGAAGGGGAGGCCCTGGCTGGTGAGGACAGCGTGGCCTGGGGTGGGCACTCTGCATCCATGGGCAGACATAACTCTTTCACACTAGTTGGTCCTCACCAGCAGCCTGGGGGGTGACTCCACTCTTTAACCTTTACAGCCGTTCCATCAGAACAGGTACCAGGTCATTACAAGTTAGTTCGTTTGACTGTGACCACACAGTTAACACTTAAAGGACCAGACCCTCCCGCCTGGTGTGCGGGAGCCCCGCGGCTGCTCAGGGTGCTGATCAGTGAGGAGCTGGAGGCTGCTGCACTTGTAACACTGCCTTCTCTCTCTCCCCAGTGCGGCTGCATGACAGCATCTCGGAGGAGGGCTTCCACTACCTGGTGTTCGACCTGTGAGTACCCTCCCACACCAGTCTGATGGCCATGTTCCAGGTTATCCTCCCCATCAGTGACCCTTCAGGTTTTCAAATGTCCTTCAGTAGCAGTCAGCCCAGCTCCCCTGGGGATGGGGGCATTCCACAGGGCATATTTACAGCAGAGTGGCCCTCAGTGACAAGCTTTTTCCTGGGGTTGTGCACTGTGACAACATCCCCAGTCAGCTTCCCGGGGGTCAAAGTGGCTGTCAGCGCCAGTTGCCATTGAAGGCTCTGAGTGCCCACATTTCTCATTTTCTATAAAAAGGAGCGTCAGGGAAGGGCCCTGGGGCTAGTTCACTGGGGGGCTTCATAGCACCTCAGACTCAACTGCTAGCTCTGTTCTTGGCAGTGCTCACAGACACGCAGGTCCGATCCCCACATGTGGGGCTGCCCTCCCCTGTCACCCACACGCGGGCCTGCCCAGTACAGGACACTGCCTCATGTTCTTCTTAGGAATCAAAGCTGAAAACCCCCACTTTTACCCATAAAACCCCCACTTCTACCCAGAAAACCCCCAGTTGTCATTGGCCAGGATTGGTCACAGCAAGAAGGAGGAGATTGCCGACGTTGACAGACTACCAGGGTTTGTAGGCCAAGGCTCTGTGGCCATGACTGAGGAAAGTGGTGGCCGGGAAGCAGTCAGCTCTGGCTGGGTGGGTCGTGATGAAATAGACCATCACATGGTGGGGAGCGGCTTCCCAAGAATAGAAGTCAGTTTGACACTTCACATCAGACATCATAATTTCACTCCTTGGAAAGTATGTCCTAAGTTCAGACAAAGCTTCATGCTGAGAGATGTTCATTGCATCCTCCTTTACAGAGAAAAGAAAGCAAAGCAACCTGAGAATCCAACAATAGAGGAACAGATGTGCAGTTACAGTAAATTCACAGCATGGGTAGTCTCCAGCATGTTAACGTGACGTTTGGCATTGGACTTCTAACTGTTCACAGGGAAAGAAAAAACTTTCATAGAATGAGTCTAAAGGTCAGTTGGTGTAGGTTTGGTTCATGTAGCCCTTCAGTGCCATCACTGAGGAATCCAGGTCTGTCTGTCTGTCTGTCTGTCCTCTCTCACAGGTGGGTGTATCCTCTGGCTCAGGCGCCCCTTATGGAGAAATGGGAGCGTTAGCTCATGGCATGTGTTTAACCATACTCCTCCCCAGTCCAGGGAAGCTATGTTAGTCCTTGACTAGCCCTGCTTGCTATGCCCATGTCTGAGCTGAGACTAGCAAAGGGATACCTACCCCAGGGCTTTGACTTAGTGTGAGGCTGGTCTGTAGGCCTGGGAGCCAGCCCCTGATAGTCGCACGATGCTCAGAGCAACAGCATGGTCTGTCACCGGGAAGGAAGGGGAGTCTTGCCTGTTGGGTGGGCAGCAGGCATGTGGGTGAAGCGTGTGTGCAGGAGACAGGCCGAAACCCCGGTGTGCGCAGGCACCGGCGCCATGTCACTCTGTTGCACCAATCCCACTTGCGAGGTCCTTTCTCAGAGCTCCTGTTTGCTTTTCCCGTGATCCTTCCTCCCTTCCTGCTACTCCAGGGTCCCTTCTCTCATGATGTCCTTTCTTTTTTAAGAACTTGCTTCAGCCCAGCCAGCATGGCTCAATGATTGAGCGTTGACCTATGATCCGAGAAGTCACAATTCGATTCATGGTTAGGACACATGCCCAGGTTGCGGGCATGCAAGAGGCAGCCGTTCAGTGATTCTCTCTGATGTTTCTCTCTCTCCCTCTCCCTCCCTGAAATAAGTTTTTAAAAAAACATAAAAAACAAATACATGTGTGATTCCTCTAAATCATCTAAGGATGCAGTGGTGTCCTGTGAAGAGGGGAGTAAGTACTTAATGAGAACAAGTTTTTTAAACATAGGTAACAAAAATATGGTCTTCAGCATATCTGTGAAATACTCTTCTGGGAAAGCTGGAGCCACCTTGCAGGTCAGTTCCAAGGTGAGGTAGCAGCTCGCCTCCCTCCAGGAGGGCCCTGTGGCCTCTTGGGGAGCTGGCCGGGATTCCCACAGCCCTGGGCCCTGCAGCCATTCCGGACCGAGTGGGAAGTCTCGTTTGTAGGTGCACTGAGTCTTCCTGGTGGACAACTTTCCCTTTCTGAAAAGCAGCCCGAGAGGTGGTGGGTTCTATGGGAAATAGCAGTGTCTTGCCAGTTTAATTGGCAGTGTGATTGGGTGTCTGTCCACCGTTTCCAGATACGCAGCACCAGGAGCCGCTCTGCGCTGGACCTGGGGACGGGAAAGGCCTGCAGCAGAGCAGAGGTGTCCTTGCCACCAGCAAGGAGGGGGATTCTCGCAGAGTGGCCTCCAGGGTCTGGTAGGGTTCTACCACAGTCTGTGGGGGCCGATGCCTGGGCTTTCTGAGCTCCATGGAGCGAGACCTGAAGTCCCAGGGCCTCTCCAGGAGTCGTCTGCCTGATATGTCAGAGAAGGTATGGCCCCTGCAGGGGAGGGACCACCCACGTGGAGCTCTTGCACTGGTGAGACAGCACCTGGCAACGTTGACCATCTCCACGGGAATGGAAGGGGCGATTAGGGTCAATTCATTGGATAAGGGGCTAGGTTTGCATCTCTAGCTCACACACCTCAGGGGCAACCATTGGACTCACTCTGTCTCTAAGCCTGGTCTTTCTCTCACAGTGTGCAGTGGAGCAGGTGGAAGCTGTGGCTGTCTCGCACATCCTGTCCTGTCCTGTCCCAGGGGCCGTGGGGCCCGTGCTGCCCACCCCTCTGAGCGCAGTTGTGCCGTTGGAAGGCTGGGCATGCTTTGTACTTATCATGTATATTTTTCATTTCCACAAATTTTGAAATTATATCGTAATATTAAAAATACTTTTTCAAACCACACCCTTTGGCCGGGAGCTGATAGTTGCATTGGTGATGTCGGGACTAAAAGGAAGTCAGACACCTTCCCTTTTTCAAAGATCTCACATTCAGAAAGGTATGGGCACACCTGTTCAGAAAAGCATGAGCACAGTTACCAGGGTGTTGGGGCCCAAGGTTGCGACAACAGAGTGACATCTTGGGACTGTCCCTTCATCCCGAGAGCACACACTCCATGACCGGCCTGCAGGCGAGCTCCCTGGAGTACAGCGAGGGAGCCCACCTGTGCCAGGTGCCCGCTTCCTTCCACCTGCTGGAGCACTGAATGCTCAGTCAGGAAGCTCACCATACACAGACACGGCAGAGCAGGCCTCGTGCGTCTGTGAACACCTTGGGGCATGCCCAGGCGCTGGTCACCCCCATGCTGGTTAGTACAGCTCTTCTTTGTGCTGGCAATGCCTCCTGGGCCTCATGGTACACACACTCCATGACACTCCCCAGTTATAACACGTCAAGGGCTAGTGTGGTCTTCTCTATCTTTTGCCTACTATTCATAGCAAAGTTCATTCCTCTTAAAACTGCCTAAAGTAATCTTGGTTGCTTTCAAATTTGGCAATTATGAATAAAGTTGCGTATAAATATCTGTGTGCAGTTTTTTGTGTTGACATAAGCGTTCAACTCCTTTGGGTAAAATACAAAGGAGCATGGTTACTGGATCTTATGAGTATGTTTAGTTTTGTAAGAAGGCACCGCACCGCCTTCCCAGGGGCTGCACCGTGTGCGTGCCCTCGAGCAGTGAGTTTCCTGCTGCTCTGTGCCCGCACTCACCCCCTCTCCTCCCCGCACTGGGGGCCGGTTCTGGCCTGTGCATCTGACAGGCATGGTGCCACTCATTGCCTCCATTTGCCAGCATGGTAGCTCACTTGCCGTCGGTGTATCTCCTTTGGTGAGGAATCTCTTCAGGTCTGTTGCCCATCTTTTAATCAGACTGTTTATTTTGTGTGTAAGCTTTAAGCATTCTTTGTACTCTGTGGACCACACTTCATGAGATCTCTGCAAATCCTTTCTCCCAGTCCATGACTCCCTTCTCGTTCTCTTGACATTGTCTTTGCTAGAGTGAAAGTTTTTACTTTTAACCAAGTCCAACTTTTCAATGATTTCTTTCATGGATTGTGCCTTTGATGTTGTATCCAAAAAGTCATTGCCAAACCCAGAGTCATCTATCCATTCTCTTATGCTATCTTCTAGCAGTTTTATGGTTTTTGCATTCCACATTTTGGGCTCCCATCCACTTTGAGTTCATTGTTGTGACAGGTGTGAGGTCTGTGTCTAGCTTCAGGGTTTGCATGTGGATGGCCAGTGGCTCCCGCACCATTGATTGAGCACATGGTCTTCGCTTCTGTGTCAGAGGTGGGTTGACTGAGTTCCTGGGCTCTGTTCTGTCCCACAGTCTCTGTGTCAGTTCTCTCACCAACACACTCCATTACTGTAGCTTTGCAGTCGGTCCTCCACTCTGTTCTCCTTCTGGTCTGTGCTGGCTCTTCTGGGTCTTTGTCCCTTACATATAAACTTTAAGATCAGTTTGTCAATCTTCACAGGTAAATTGCTGAGATCTTGATTAGAATTGTGTTGAATTTATAGATTGAGTTGTTAAGAACTGCATCTGGACAATAACAAGTCTTCCTAATGATTGACATGGAAATCTCTTCATTTATGTATTTCTTCGAGATCTTTCATCTGCGTTATGTAGTTTTTTTCATGTGGCTCTTCTATGAAAGATATATCTTAAGTATCTCATTTCTAGGAAGTGGGATGTAAATGGGCAAAGTGTTTTTAACTTCACTTGGTTATTTGTCGTATAGAAGAAATCAATATACTTTTAGATATTAACCTGGTATCCTGTAACTTGTGATTTCTTAGCTCCGGAAATTTTATTGCCAATCTTTTAGGATTTTCTGCCTAGAGAATCATGTCATCTATGCACAAAGACCACTTTATTCTTTCCTGCCAGTGTGTAGATTTTATTTCCTTTGTTGTCTAGGACTCCGAGGGGTGCGAGAGGACACCCTTGCCTTTTCTGATCTTGGTGGGACAGGATCCACTTTCTTACTATGACGTGTAATATTAGCATATTTCATAGATTTTTTAAATCGAGTTGAGGAGGGCCACTTCTGTTCCTAGTTTGCTGAGCGTTATTATCATGAATGTGTATTGAATTTTGTCAGATATTTTTTCTACATTAATTGATATGACCTTATGGTTTTTCTATTGTTGACTGTTGGTAATGAGGGGTAACATTTCTTAGTACGCAAATGTTGAACTGGCCTTGCCCACCTACAATAAATCCCTCCTCTTCATAGTGCATATCTATTGTGTACATTTGTTTACTTTGATTTGCTGGTATCTTATTGATGATTTTTGTGTGTATATTCATGAAGGATGTTGTTCTATAATTTTCTTGTAGTGTTTTATCTGGTTTTAGTATTAGAATGATGCTGCCTCGTGGAGTGTTTTGGGGTGTGTTCACTCTGCTTCTGCTTCTGGATAAAATTGTGAACAATTAATATAAATTCTTCCTCAAGTTTTGGTGTAATTCATCAGTGGATTCATCTGGGTGTGGTGCTTTCTGGCTGGATTCAGGTTCTTTAATAGGTAGGCCTACTTACTGTCTATTCCCTCTTGTGTGAGTTTTGTCAGATTGTGCCTTTCAAGGAATTGGCCTATTTCATTTAGGTCATCAAACCTGGGCATTGATTATTCATAATATCTCTTTCTTACCCTTTTAATGTCCATGGTATCTGTAGTGATATCTCCTTTTCTATTTCTGATATTAGTGATTTGTGTCTTTTTTTTAAAAAAAATATTTTGTATTGATTTCAGAGAGGAAGGAAGAGGGAAAAAGAAATAGAAACATCAATGATGACAGAATCATTGATCAGCTGCCTCCTGCACGCTCCTGCCTGGGGATCGAACCCACAACCCAGGTGTGTGCTCTGACCAAGAATGGAACTGGCACCTCCTGGTTCATCCGTTGGCCCTCAACCATGGAGCCAGGCCTATCGGGCTGTGTCCTCTTATTTCTTTAGCCTATCTATAAGCATATCCATGTTATTGATCTAGTCAAAGAACTGGCTGTTTTTTTTTCCTTTTGTTGATTTTCTTTATTGATTTTCTGTTGACTTCTGTTTTAATTTTTATTTCTCCTTTTTTCTTTGTATTGAATTTGCCCCCTTTTTTGTTTTCTTGTGGAAACTTAGATTACTGATTTTATATCTTCCATCTTTTCTGATACTAATTCAAAGTATTTTTAGACTTCCATTGCAATTTCATCTATGACCCACGTATGATATAGAAGCATGTTTTTTAATCTCCAAGTATTTTGGATGTTTCAGCTGTTGTCTTGTTATAGAGCAGACATCATGTGGTTTCTGTTCTGAATGCGTTCTGTCAGGTGCATGTCCAGGTAAGCTGGAAAGGGATGTGCGTCTTGCATGTGCAGTGGCCTGGGCGACAGGCGTCAGTCTCACTGTTGACTTGTGCTTCTGCGTGCCCCCGTGTCCTCACGGTTTCTTGCCTCCTGGACCAGTCCATTTCTGATGGAGGGTGTGATGGTGTCCCGTTTGCTGGCGAGCCCTTTGGCGTCACCCCCGTATTTGTCACAGTGTGTTCTTTTTATTATTTGTTTTTATTTTTTATTTTTTTATATTTCTTTATTGATTTCAGAGAGGAAGGGAGAAGGAGAGAGAGAGAGAAAAAAAACATCAGTGATAAGACTGAATCACTGATTGGCTGCCTCCTGCACCCCTTCCACCCCCCACTGGGGATTGAGCCCACAACCCAGGCATGTACCCTTGGCCGGAATCGAACCTTGGACCCTTCAGTCCGCAGGCTGACGCTCTATCCACTGGGCCGAGTTGGCTAGGGCAGTGTGTTCTTTTTCATTCTGGAATTTCCTCTTTATTCTTCCTTAGAATTTCTGTCTCTGCCCTTACATTACCAATTTGTTATTGTACATTGTCTACTCTTTCTGTTAATTTTCTTTGCATATTAATCATAGCTTTTAAAAAATTTATGTTCTGATAATTCCAACTTTCCTGCTATATCTGACTCTGGCTCTGATACTTGTTAAGTTTCTTCAAAGTGGCTTTTGCCTCTCAGTATGTCTTGCAGTTTTGTTGAGTGTGAACATGTTGTGCTGGGTAGAACTTGGTTAGAGGTAGTTAGTGGGCACGGGCTGGGCAAGCGCTCTGTGGTCCTTAGTAAGCAGGCTTCAGGCTTCAGTGGCCCTGCCTGTGAGCTGTGACCATCTTGGGTCCCCACCGTGGGCCCAGGTCTGTCTCAGGCCTTGTCCTCGCTGACCCTCCAGTGGGTGGTCAGTCACAGCCCGGGTATCCCTGCCTGCCTGTCTCTGGGCTGCAGGGGCCTCTGGATTCTCCCCATGCTCCTGTGCGGACTCAGGGAGGAGGAGGGTCTGCTTGGGACATGATTGGGCAGATCTGTGAAGAACTGTGAGTTTTTCAGTTCAGCTTTTCCTGTTAGGACGGTGACATTGTTTAACTCCTTGCATGCAGACCAGAAGCTAGAGGTCCCACGAGGGGCTTGTTCTAATCTTGAAAGCTCCTAAATAGTTTAGAATTAAAAAGACAAGCCATAGCCATTTATTAGCCAAAGGCCAGAACAGAACTCAAGGCTGGACATGTACATTTTAAGGCCTGTTTTCAGATGAGCATGGTGGGGCCCATGAGGCCCACTGTGGCCTGAGGACCCGGGTGCCTGTGGCGCCTGCTCAGAAAGTGGCTGGGCCTTGGTGGCCTTGCTGCCCTGGACCTGGTGCCTAGAACATTAGAGAGCTTCCGCCTGTTTTGCTCAAGGAGACTTTGAGAGCCCAGTTTTCTCAGAAAGTTACCTATGAAATCACGAAGTTTGGGAAAGCTGCTTTCTAAGCGGGTGCCTGCAGCCCCTGGGTGGGCAGGTGCTGGAAGGAGGCGGAGTGCTGTCCTGGACGCCTTGTCACTGTGCGATGGCAGAGTCTGCCTTTGGTGACACTGCTGTGCAGGAGAAGCTGCAGGCCTCACGTGTGAGAACATGCGGCTAAGTTTAGCAGTAGCTCTTTGGGTGGTGACATCCCACCAGGCCTTCGGCCATGCCTCCGCCTGAACCAGGCACCTTTGACGTCCCCTCTGGCTGGAGACAGGCTTGGCAGGCTGTTCGTCTGTGCGTCTGTGTCCTGAGCTTTGTGCTTCGGACCTTCTCCGTGAATAGTCTTGTTGTTACAAACATTCACCCCATACAGCTGAGGCTAACTCTATGCCACACCCTTCGCTGAATACTGGAGGTGAGACCCAGAGCAGGCACCCTGCTGCCCACAGCCGCTTCCAGCATGTGCCAAAGGGCTCTGTGACCAAGCAGCAGGGAGGGAGCAGGGAGCAGGCGAGATGCCAGGGAGGAGTTCCTGCTCCTGCCTGCAGTGCCCTGAGGTGAGGGCAGTGCCAGTCCCAGGGCCTCCTGGGACAGGCCAATGGGTTTGAGGGAGAGGTTGAGCACGACAGTCCAGGGCAGCCTCAGAGCCTTTCTCTGCCCCTTCCTGCGCTAAACCCTGGCTGCAGGGAGGAGGAATAGGGTGTCTTCCACTGCTGCAGTGCCCTGTGCCCTGGTGGGTAGCGCTGCATCTGGAACAAGCATTGCAATGAGAGGAAACTGCGGTCCAGCTCCAGCCACACTGCAGTCCTCATTGCCTGCCCCTGGCCCTGGGTATCCTTGTCCTGCCACCCTTTCTGGCTTGGCTCACAGCTCACCCCTCCAGGCTCACCTGGGCTTCCTCACTGCTTCTTGGCAGTGAGCAGAGCAGGTCTGCCTCCCCAGAGCCAGGCGCTAAGGACAGTATCCGTCTCCTCAGACCCCGGGTGGCCGGGCCCTGCAGTCTGTGCATGGCCATGTGCTTCATGGTGTCGAGGGAGGAACACCTCTGTGCTATTTAATCTCCTGTTTTGAAATGTGAACACGCTTTAGCGCACGCTTTCCAGAAATGCTGGCCCAGGGGATATGTTCGTGGGCAGCGAGAAGGCCTTTCTGCTGCTGTTTCATGGACACGGGAGCCCGATGTGGGTGCCAACGCCCAGCATCTGTTAAAGAAAGTCTCCTTCTCCTGAGGAAAGCAGGTTGTCTCTCCTTGCACTCTGAGCGGCTGATAATGGACACCTTTTTCTAAAGAAAGATGGAAGGCAGCCATCCTGCAGAGTGGGATATCATTAAAGTCAGCTGTTGTCAACCTGAGGACGTGTGTATGTGTGTGTCCGTGTCCATTCCACCCAGCCCCCCAGCAGGAACAGGCTGAGGCGTCACCTTTTGGATGCTTGCATCGCACAGCTGTCACCTCAGTGTCAAGTACTGAGCATTTGTACCCGAGCACGAGCCCAGATAGGCCTGCTTCTGAGGCTGCACAGTTGTCAGCCTATGAGGGCTAAGGAAGGCATCATCATCATTTTTGCACTTGATTTGGGTTTTGACTCTTGTCTAACTAGAGAGAGAGTTCTCTCCAGGTAAAGGAAATGTATGTTGTCTTAAGGCAGTCCGACTTCACGGTGTGAGCACCAGGTTGGCATCTGTTATTGATGGAATGACACGCTGTGAAAACCACTTCTGCTCAGACTCCCTGCTGGGCGGACTGGCCCTCCCGAGAGAGTTAACGAATCAAACCCAGGTGCAGGGGTCACCAAGTGTCAGAGTTGCCATTTTCTGCCACTGCTTGAGTGGCGAAATCTGATCAAGAAATCACAGTGAAACCTGTTGAGTGACTCAGTCGTGGTATCTAGTCTTCACATAGAACAAATGGAAAGGCAATCACTCCTAGTTTTGGAAAATAAGATGGCAGCTCTCACCAGGGACAAGGGACAGGAAGGAGACACACAGTCATTGGAGCTCCTTTTCGCTCCATGAAAAGATCCTTTAAAAACGGGCAGGATTCTGGTGTAATATTTCACATGGAAACTTCAACATAAAGTCCAACTGCCTGTTACCCCACAGAACCTGCAAATGAGGCAAGGCCAGCTGAGGTTTTAATTTTGTTAAATTAGCATGAACCTGGGAAGAACTGGGCAGAGTGTACCACTTACCAGGCGGGCCAGGGAGGACTGACAAGACAGACAGCCCAGAGAGGACTGACACAGAGAGGACTGACACAGACAGCCCAGAGAGGACTGACACAGACAGACAGCCCAGAGAGGACTGACACAGACAGACGGCCCAGAGAGGACTGACACAGACAGCCCAGAGAGGACTGACACAGACAGACAGCCCAGAGAGGACTGACACAGACAGACGGCCCAGAGAGGACTGACACAGACAGACGGCCCAGAGAGGACTGACACAGAGAGGACTGACACAGACAGACAGCCCAGAGAGGACTGACACAGACGGCCCAGAGAGGACTGACACAGACAGACAGCCCAGAGAGGACTGACACAGACAGACGGCCCAGAGAGGACTGACACAGACAGACGGCCCAGAGAGGACTGACACAGACAGACGGCCCAGAGAGGACTGACACAGACAGATGGCCCAGAGAGGACTGACACAGACAGACGGCCCAGAGAGGACTGACACAGACAGACGGCCCAGAGAGGACTGACACAGACAGACGGCCCAGAGAGGACTGACACAGACAGACAGCCCAGAGAGGACTGACACAGACAGACAGCCCAGAAAGGACTGACACAGAGAGGACTGACACAGACAGCCCAGAGAGGACTGACACAGACAGACAGCCCAGAGAGGACTGACACAGACAGACGGCCCAGAGAGGACTGACACAGAGAGGACTGACACAGACAGCCCAGAGAGGACTGACACAGACAGACAGCCCAGAGAGGACTGACACAGACAGCCCAGAGAGGACTGACACAGACAGACAGCCCAGAGAGGACTGACACAGAGAGGACTGACACAGACAGCCCAGAGAGGACTGACACAGACAGACGGCCCAGAGAGGACTGACACAGAGAGGACTGACACAGACAGCCCAGAGAGGACTGACACAGACAGCCCAGGGAGGACTGACACAGACAGACAGCCCAGAGAGGACTGACACAGACAGACGGCCCAGAGAGGACTGACACAGACAGACGGCCCAGAGAGGACTGACACAGAGAGGACTGACACAGACAGCCTAGAGAGGACTGACACAGACAGACAGCCCAGAGAGGACTGACACAGACAGACAGCCCAGAGAGGACTGACACAGACAGCCCAGAGAGGACTGCCACAGACAGCCCAGGGAGGACTGACACAGACAGACAGCCCAGAGAGGACTGACACAGACAGACGGCCCGACACAGACAGACGGCCCAGAGAGGACTGACACAGACAGACGGCCCAGAGAGGACTGACACAGACAGACGGCCCAGAGAGGACTGAAACAGACAGACGGCCCAGAGAGGACTGACACAGACAGACAGCCCAGAGAGGACTGACACAGACAGCCCAGAGAGGACTGACACGGACAGACGGCCCAGAGAGGACTGACACAGACAGCCCAGAGAGGACTGACACAGACAGACGGCCCAGAGAGGACTGACACAGACAGACAGCCCAGAGAGGACTGACACAGACAGACAGCCCAGAGAGGACTGACACACACAGACGGCCCAGAGAGGACTGACACAGACAGACGGCCCAGAGAGGACTGACACAGACAGACGGCCCAGAGAGGACTGACACGGACAGACAGCCCAGAGAGGACTGACACGGACAGACAGCCCAGAGAGGACTGACACAGACAGCCCAGAGAGGACTGACACAGACAGACAGCCCAGAGAGGACTGACACAGACAGACAGCCCAGAGAGGACTGACACAGACAGACAGCCCAGAGAGGACTGACACAGACAGCCCAGAGAGGATTGACACAGACAGACAGCCCAGAGAGGACTGACACAGACAGACAGCCCAGAGAGGACTGACACAGACAGACAGCCCAGAGAGGACTGACACAGACAGACGGCCCAGAGAGGACTGACACGGACAGACGGCCCAGAGAGGACTGACACAGACAGATAGCCCAGAGAGGACTGACACAGACAGCCCAGAGAGGACTGACACAGACAGCCCAGAGAGGACTGACACAGACAGACGGCCCAGAGAGGACTGACACAGACAGACGGCCCAGAGAGGACTGACACAGACAGACGGCCCAGAGAGGACTGACACAGACAGCCCAGAGAGGACTGACACAGACAGCCCAGAGAGGACTGACACAGACAGACAGCCCAGAGAGGACTGACACAGACAGCCCAGAGAGGACTGACACAGACAGCCCAGAGAGGACTGACACAGACAGCCCAGAGAGGACTGACACAGACAGACGGCCCAGAGAGGACTGACACGGACAGACAGCCCAGAGAGGACTGACACAGACAGATAGCCCAGAGAGGACTGATACAGACAGCCCAGAGAGGACTGACACAGACAGCCCAGAGAGGACTGACACAGACAGACGGCCCAGAGAGGACTGACACGGACAGACGGCCCAGAGAGGACTGACACAGACAGACAGCCCAGAGAGGACTGACACAGACAGCCCAGAGAGGACTGACACAGACAGCCCAGAGAGGACTGACACAGACAGACAGCCCAGAGAGGACTGACACAGACAGCCCAGAGAGGACTGACACAGACAGCCCAGAGAGGACTGACACAGACAGCCCAGAGAGGACTGACACAGACAGACGGCCCAGAGAGGACTGACACGGACAGATAGCCCAGAGAGGACTGATACAGACAGCCCAGAGAGGACTGACACAGACAGCCCAGAGAGGACTGACACAGACAGACGGCCCAGAGAGGACTGACACGGACAGACGGCCCAGAGAGGACTGACACAGACAGACAGCCCAGAGAGGACTGACACAGACAGACGGCCCAGAGAGGACTGACACGGACAGACAGCCCAGAGAGGACTGACACAGACAGATAGCCCAGAGAGGACTGATACAGACAGCCCAGAGAGGACTGACACAGACAGCCCAGAGAGGACTGACACAGACAGACGGCCCAGAGAGGACTGACACGGACAGACGGCCCAGAGAGGACTGACACAGACAGACAGCCCAGAGAGGACTGACACAGACAGCCCAGAGAGGACTGACACAGACAGACGGCCCAGAGAGGACTGACACGGACAGACGGCCCAGAGAGGACTGACACAGACAGACAGCCCAGAGAGGACTGACACAGACAGCCCAGAGAGGACTGACACAGACAGCCCAGAGAGGACTGACACAGACAGACAGCCCAGAGAGGACTGACACAGACAGCCCAGAGAGGACTGACACAGACAGCCCAGAGAGGACTGACACAGACAGCCCAGAGAGGACTGACACAGACAGACGGCCCAGAGAGGACTGACACAGACAGCCCAGAGAGGACTGACACAGACAGCCCAGAGAGGACTGACACAGACAGACAGCCCAGAGAGGACTGACACAGACAGACAGCCCAGAGAGGACTGACACAGACAGACGGCCCAGAGAGGACTGACACAGACAGCCCAGAGAGGACTGACACAGACAGACGGCCCAGAGAGGACTGACACAGACAGCCCAGAGAGGACTGACACAGACAGACAGCCCAGAGAGGACTGACACAGACAGACGGCCCAGAGAGGACTGACACGGACAGACGGCCCAGAGAGGACTGACACAGACAGACAGCCCAGAGAGGACTGACACAGACAGCCCAGAGAGGACTGACACAGACAGCCCAGAGAGGACTGACACAGACAGACGGCCCAGAGAGGACTGACACAGACAGACAGCCCAGAGAGGACTGACACAGACAGCCCAGAGAGGACTGACACAGACAGACAGCCCAGAGAGGACTGACACAGACAGACGGCCCAGAGAGGACTGACACGGACAGACGGCCCAGAGAGGACTGACACAGACAGACAGCCCAGAGAGGACTGACACAGACAGCCCAGAGAGGACTGACACAGACAGCCCAGAGAGGACTGACACAGACAGCCCAGAGAGGACTGACACAGACAGCCCAGAGAGGACTGACACAGACAGCCCAGAGAGGACTGACACAGACAGACGGCCCAGAGAGGACTGACACAGACAGACAGCCCAGAGAGGACTGACACAGACAGACAGCCCAGAGAGGACTGACACAGACAGCCCAGAGAGGACTGACACAGACAGCCCAGAGAGGACTGACACAGACAGCCCAGAGAGGACTGACACAGACGGCCCAGAGAGGACTGACACAGACAGACAGCCCAGAGAGGACTGACACAGACAGACGGCCCAGAGAGGACTGACACGGACAGACGGCCCAGAGAGGACTGACACAGACAGACAGCCCAGAGAGGACTGACACAGACAGCCCAGAGAGGACTGACACAGACAGCCCAGAGAGGACTGACACAGACAGCCCAGAGAGGACTGACACAGACGGCCCAGAGAGTACTGACACAGACAGACAGCCCAGAGAGGATTGACACAGACAGACAGCCCAGAGAGGACTGACACAGACAGACAGCCCAGAGAGGACTGACACAGACAGACGGCCCAGAGAGGACTGACACGGACAGACGGCCCAGAGAGGACTGACACAGACAGATAGCCCAGAGAGGACTGACACAGACAGCCCAGAGAGGACTGACACAGACAGACGGCCCAGAGAGGACTGACACAGACAGACGGCCCAGAGAGGACTGACACAGACAGACGGCCCAGAGAGGACTGACACGGACAGACAGCCCAGAGAGGACTGACACAGACAGACGGCCCGACACAGACAGCCCAGAGAGGACTGACACAGACAGACAGCCCAGAGAGGACTGACACAGACAGACGGCCCAGAGAGGACTGACACGGACAGACGGCCCAGAGAGGACTGACACGGACAGACGGCCCAGAGAGGACTGACACAGACAGATAGCCCAGAGAGGACTGACACAGACAGCCCAGAGAGGACTGACACAGACAGACGGCCCAGAGAGGACTGACACGGACAGACGGCCCAGAGAGGACTGACACAGACAGATAGCCCAGAGAGGACTGACACAGACAGCCCAGAGAGGACTGACACAGACAGACGGCCCAGAGAGGACTGACACAGACAGACGGCCCAGAGAGGACTGACACAGACAGATGGCCCAGAGAGGACTGACACAGAGAGGACTGACACAGACAGCCCAGAGAGGACTGACACAGACAGCCCAGAGAGGACTGACACGGACAGACAGCCCAGAGAGGACTGACACAGACAGCCCAGAGAGGACTGACACAGACAGCCCAGAGAGGACTGACACAGACAGACAGCCCAGAGAAGCACCTGCTGGAGGGAGTGAGGACATCGGAGACTTGTGGAGCTGTCGGTGCTGGTGTACGAAGTCTGGTTGCTCTAACCTGGAGCAGTGAGTTTAAGAGGATTAATGGCAGCTTGTCTCTCCCGTGGATCACGTTATGTGCTATTGATGGAGGATTTCCTATTGGAAGGGGCCAAGAACCTTGTGGAATTCTCACATCCATCATGGTGAGTGGATGCCTGGATTTGTGTTCTCTCTCATAGTGCTCTGCATTTGTGAATGTATGTTTGACATCAGGTCAGAGGGCTGGCCAATAGTCCTGTGGTTTTCCTCCGACCTCAGCAGAAAGACTCATTCCCTGGCGTCTGCCCCCTACAGCCCAGCAGAACCTCTGGAACTCCGAGCTCGCTTTGCTGCATAGTGTCCTTATGGGCAGGCCCGTTGGCTGGGGGGTGGAGGGGCAGGAGGGGCACCTAGTGACTGCTCCGTCTGGACTGTGGGGCGGCGTCTCAGCTGGAAGTCAGCCTGCACGCCTTTGCATGCTTTGAGGAAGCAGGGCCTCTGATTCTGATGCGGACTCTGAATGGGGTTTAACTACTGGTTGTGACCCGCTTCCCTCCATGGTGTCTCCAGCTAAATCATTGGAATAAATTACATTTCAGATGAAAGCTCTAAAAATGTATGGTTCTCTGTATTTCTATTTAGAACAAGGTATGATATTAATTTGAAATATTTTTTAAAGCAAATGTATTCCCTTCAGTTTACACCTGGACTCTTTATTGCCAGGCTCTGTTCCCGCTGGCTGCCTGTCAGTCATGCTGAGAGAAGGGGACACTCGTGTTCTGGATGGGAGCTCGGTGCCTGCTGAGTGCACCGAGAGCACTGTCATATGGCAGCTCGGCACAGTTCTGTCTCCTCGCCATGGGAAGGGCGGCCAGAGGGTGACAGTCCTGGGACAGCAGTCATGGCACTGGACTCACTCCAGGTCACAGTCAGAGGGAATGGCTGCTCAGTGATGAGCAAGGGTCCACGGCACCGGCAGCAGGAATTCACCCGAATGGGAGGGGTTTCTTCCCAGGGGACCTGCATTTGGTTGGGTGCCAGAACCTATTATGATGTTGTGGCCCCTTGGCAATGTCGGAGGTTTGTTTGCCCCCAAATTTTAAATGTTGGTACTCTTGACCCAGCAGTTTTATAAGAAGAAGTATTCTGCAAATACTCTGAAGTTTGCACACACACGTGGACTTACCTTTCTTATTTTAAATGGAAAACTACTTCCGACAGGAAGCAGTGCCCATGACTCCTATGGAATGAGCAAGTCACAGTGGCCTAATGACTTATCTATCGCCCCACCCACTTGGTGAGAAAGTGTTTTCTTTGTGTCTTTGCAAGGAGGAAAGAACACATGTTTAAAGGTTAGCAAGTTGAAGGGATGCACATAAAGTACATTTATTCCAGAGGGTGGTGTTGGTGTAGAGAGGGGAGTACTTGGTGCACTTCCATAGTTATAAAATTTTCCTGCAACACTATAACTTTGAAATTTAAAAACATGCTATTTTAGGAGAAAGACACCTAAGCCAGAGAATTTGGAGGATTCTACCCCAAACCAGTTGCCCGTGGGCCCTGGAGAAGCAGTGCCTTCAGGGTACCACCCATCATGTTTGGAGGCCCGGAGTCAAGAGTATGAGTGAGCTCCCTGAGGAACAGTCCAGCTGGGAGGGGGGTGAGTCCTTGCAGGGGCACAGGCCCACTCCTTGCTGGCCAGTCATCATCGCCTCCAGGACGTGGTTCAAAGCCATCTTCGATCCCTGGTAAACCAGGGCTCTGAGGAAACCGGCTGTTAGCACAGCCCACTCCCAGCCGGCCCTAGGCTTGTAAGGTGACCCTGGCCACAGGCGTGTCCATCCCAAACTACAAGGAGCCCTCAGGCAGGCTGAGTGCACATCCCTCTGTGGGCTCGACAGGCCATCCTCCGCTGTCGGAGAAAACATCCCTGCGTTCTCCTCACCCCTCTCCACACTCGTCTTGAGGAACTGAATCGGACAGGGTCCCAGCAGGCCGCTTTCCGGAGATGAGTCCTGAATGAGTGATGGTGTGAAGACGGGTATCCTCAGAGTCTGGTGACACACGGCGTGTAGGCAAGAGAGGAACATTTGGACTGTATAGACTGACTGCTGGGAAATGGCAGGTCTTAACAGTTTTAAAACACTTCATTAGAATAATTTTTAAATAAAACATTCTGCGTGAGTGTGGTGCACATCCACAGCTACCTCATTTTCCTCTCACAGAGTGACTGGCGGTGAACTGTTTGAAGACATCGTGGCAAGAGAGTACTACAGTGAGGCCGACGCCAGGTGAGTGACTGCCACCTGCACCTCCCACTCCGTGTGCGCCCACACGGCCCAGGACTCAGCTCCACCTGGACTCCTGTGATGACGTTCTCCTCATTGGCAGTTTTCTCTGTGGGATTTCCAGGATGGTTCTCTGGAAAATAGTCTATGAATCTGGTCTAAACTTTATTTTTATCTAGTGTCTGTAGTTAAAGTGTGCATTTTATTTTTTTATTTTCTTTGTTGATTAAGGCACTTTATTTTTTAAAGCTTCACTAGAATGGCTTCTGCTAAAGAAATATACTTTTTTAGTAGAAGTGAGAGAGGGAAGATTGACACCCTCTGGTCTCCGGGTCCCAGCTGCCAGTGTGCCTAGTGACATAGGACTCTTTGATTTCTATTTCAGTTCATTAGAATTAAGTAAAATTCAAAGCTCAGTTCTTGGGTCACACTGAACACATCTCAGGGGCCAGGGGCTACGATTGGCAGCAGGTCTGAGCACTGGCCTCCGGGCCTCGGAGCGGCCCACAGAGTCACCCAGAGGCACGGTTACAGTCAGCTGGAAGTGTCCTAACAGCCCTGAGAACTTCCATTTGGAAAATACTTGTACAGGTATTTCAGAGTGTTCAAGAGGACTTTCCGATCTTGTCACTGACAAATTTGTGCAGAAGTTAAAAGTGGCTCCCATTTTTGTCTCACTTGAAAGTGCCAGGCTGCACAGAGGTGACACAGTGAGCAGCAGCTTCTTGCTTAAGCCATAGTGGCCGCAGCTGGCACTTCCTGTGAGCAGCCCAGCCAGGATTGCGGGCTCCCTGTGAGGATGTAAACGACACCGTGATGCCGTCCAACTGGTCCAGCCGCAGGGGCTGTCTCCCCAGAAGCTGGGCTGCGCAGCTCCCTAGGTCCTGTGAATGCCTGTGCTTAGCGCCACTGCTCAAGGCTTTCTGTGGTCTCACCTGGCACGGCTGGCTCTGCTTCTTAATGGGGTTTCCATTGCCAGAGTCACGTCTGTTCCGCTGAGTGACTCGCCAGTGGCTCCTGAACCCAGACCCAGACCCTCTGAAAGACCCCTGCGGCTCCTGCGCAGCCAGGAGAACCTGTGCCAGGGAGGGTGGGTGCTCACGTGGCCAGCAAGTTGGTAGCTTACTCAAGTGCTCATGTGCTATGTGACCAGCTGATATACTATCAAAAAAGGCCGGCGAAATTAAATAAAGGTTGTGTCACTATCAAAGGGCCCCAGGGTAATGGGCAGCCCCGTGGGCGGGTCATCGGTGCACATGTTCCCGTGGCCCTGGAGCTCCCAGGGGCATTTTTAGGGGAGTCCACACAAAGTCAAGGAGGAGACACTCTCTCCTGAGCCACAAGCATCAAGAGCTTGTTCTGCAAATCATTGGCAGCGTGTTTGCTGGTCCTCAGGAAGCCTAGGGTCCCACCCATGCTCACCAGGAAACACGTTGAGGGCCATTCATTGTGGGCTACTGTTGGCTTCTTTCTTTTCTGTGATTCTTCAGGCCCTGGAACCTGTACCGTAGTTTGAGAGAGTGAATTTCCGAAAAAGTAGTATAAAGGGAACGTTATTATAGAAGGAAAACAAGTCCTAGGATTTAGGAAAAGTTGCCAGCACTCAGACGAGCCTTGGTAAAGGTAGCCGACCTGAGGGTTTGGGGGCTCTGCGCGCGCCCAGCTTTGACTGGTGTGTTGGCACTGCCCTGGGATACACCAGGTGGTTGCTGTCCACCCAGGACTCACCTGGAGTGCTACTCTGTACCCTGGTGGTTGAGCGTGTCCTCCCTGAGCTCTTGCTTCCTTGGCTGTGGTATGTGCCTGAGCTCGGACACTGCCGGGCAGTGATCACATCACCGTTGGGTGACAGGGACAAAGAGCCACAGTGGGGGTTACTTCTAACTGCACAGCGTTTGCCAGCAGGAAGCAAGGCCTGAGAGAGAGGACACTACTGGTGCATCTCCACAGGTGACAGCAAACGGGCACGGAAACACAGGGCTTCAGTTGTATTGTGTATCCCTCAGCTCTTAGCTTTTTCCCAGAAGCAGCCCAACTGCCGAGGGGCTTCACGTTGTAGGTGGGCTTTCTGTTCTCCTTTTCTGGGATCCGACATCTCAGGCACGAAGCAGAGTGAGACGGTAATTGTGCCCCAGGTCCGACCCTCTAACCTGCCACTCCTTCCTGCTTACCCCCATGCCTCATGGTGACCAGGTGCTCACAGTTGAGGTGTGTGAGAAACACCCACCCATCATTGTCCCTGCAGGGGTTCCTAGGACATAATGGGTACACTTTCTTCTCCCAGGAAACCTTCCCTTCTGTGTAGCAGTGACCTCATTTGCAGGCAGGGGTCTATAGAATGCAGCTCAACTGGTTTTATCTAAACATGCCGCAGAGTCCACACTGGGACCAGAATCACCTCTATTCCGCATCATTCAATTCCAGTGTCAAGTTGGAAATTGGGAAAGAGTGTGATTTTGTATGTGTGGCTGGAACTCCCGCCATCGGCACGCGGTCCTCCAGCACCCCTCTGCCTTGTGTCTCCACAGCCACTGCATCCAGCAGATCCTGGAGAGCGTGAGCCATTGCCACCTCAATGGCATTGTCCACAGGGACCTGAAGGTCAGTATGCGGTGTCCCTGCATCTGGTTGGAGGAGTGTGTGTTGTTTCTGGGAAAGAGCCGAGGGCAGGCACTTAACATGGTTCCCTGGTTGCTCTCAGCTTTCCGCCCACTGACTGCTGTGAAATGATGCTCCGTGCATCCCAGCTGCTTGTTGCAGGCTCAACGCGCATCACAGCAACAGGGCAGGATGGTGCAGGACACGCCTGCTCCAGTCCAGGCAGTATACCAGGGGCGGGGCTGCACCAGGGGGCAGGGCTGCACCAAGGAGCTGTACTGTACCAGGGAGTGGGGCAGCACCAGGGGGCAGTGGTGTACCAGGCGGCAGGGCAGCACCAGGGGGCAGTGCTGTACCAGGGAGCAGGGCAGAATGCATTGGTGTCCGGGTTTCACCCCATGTGCCTTGTGCTTTGACAGCCTCCAAGCGATACCAGGAAATGGAAAGAATGGGGAACCACTTGGGGGAGCACAACAGCTGTAAGATTTTATTTGTATCCTAATCTATTTCCTGGATTAAATGAAGCATCTTTAAGGTGGATTTTTCTAGAACATGCGGGCCCACCATTGGGCACACATCTGGTAGGATCCTGCTTATTCCAAAGCAGTGGTCACTGTGCTGGAGCAGTGTGTTTGCTTCCAGGAAGGTGTGACACCTCTGGCTGTTTGACAGGCAGGGCTGGCCCCTGAGTGTGCTGAGGACTGACGCTGCCCCTGGTGTTGGCACACATTCATTGCACTCAGCGGCTCTGCTGCCCCCTGCCTCAGATGGGCATGGGACACTGGACATGAAGGTGAGTGATGCCCAGACTGTTGACCGCAGTCCTGTCTGCGGCAGATCCACTGGAGAGCCGTGGGCTCATTCCTGCTCAGGACAAAACACGTTCCTCGCCAGCTGAGACTTCGGTTCCGTGTCTCTCAGAGAAATGACTTCCTCAGTTGGAGCAGGAGAGCCTTCAGTGGGCCGGCGAGCAGCGCGATGCACTCCCTCATTCTGGACTTGTCTGCGGACACAGGCCAGACACTGCAGCCAGGCCATGGGGCCCCAATAGTGAGTAGATGGTTCCCAGGTGACAGAGCTGGAGGCAGAGTCACAAGTAGCTGTGGCCCACTTGAGGGACGTGGAGTCTCCTTTCCTGGACATCAGCCCAGGAAGGCTGAGGGCGCCAGGCATCCTGTTCCTTCCTTACATGCCTCCTGGGGACACACTGGCGCCTCTCAGTGAGGCGAAGACAGTGACGCATGTGTTCTGATTCAGGAGGGTTTATGGAGCATATGCACATGCTGACGCGTTAGGATGTCATTCAGCTCCTCGTACCACCTCCTCGTACCACCTCATACCACAGACGACAAGAAATGTAGATTTGGAAAATGAACTGGAGGAGAGTCCTCAGCCTCCTGGCAGTGCCTGTGCCGTTCAGAGGAGTGATGGCCGAGAGATGGAAATGAAGGAGGACCATGAGCAGAAGCATCTGTGTGTGTGAGCACAGCGTGTGCAGTTGTGGGTCTTCGTTTGAACCCTCGGCCCAGCCAGGCGTTTGCACCTGGAGTAGTGGCTCAAGCGGCTGTGTGTCCAGTTGTCCCCTGGGGTTTCTCATGGGCAGACCTCTGTAGTTATAACCGACTGTAAATCGCTTGTATGTCCTGGAAGAATATGTCTTTAAAGACAAGTGCATTACTTGAAGATGATATTTATAAGCAAAACATTGTCTTCATTTCTGGAATCTTCCTTTGACCTCAGTTTGTATCTGAGAGCATTCAGCGTTGAAAGCAAAGGTATGGTCAGTGGTGTTTCCTTTGGACAGCGCTGCTGGGACTGTGCATCCACTAGCCCTTAGCAGGTTTCCCCTCCCCATCAGAATAAGGGGAACAGCACATTCCTTTGAAAATTCATTTTTTTTGTGTGATCTTATTCCTTCCATACCGTACACAGACAGAGCCCTTTTTGTTCCTTTTCAGAACTCAGAACTGCTTCTTTTTAAGCAAACATGGAGGACGTGCATGTTTTTATGTGATGGGGTCGGTTGCTCTGTATAATAAACTTGTCATTTGGAATCTTACTCTTTGTGGAAAGCCCAGGGCCTAAGAGCCAAGGAGGGAAAGTGTGACTTCTCTCCCAGGACCTTTGTCCTGCGTTTTCTGGGATCGTGACATGGATGTTTGTCAGTGTCTTAAGCTCAGCTGAGCCTTTTTGGGGCAGGAGCAGGCATCAGCGCTGGCAGCGGGCCCAGCAAGTGAGCTGTGCACTAAGCTGCTTTCTGACCTGTGAGCTGAAGTCAGTAGTTAGAAACTCAGGCAGGGACTTCAGAAAGGCTCATTGCCAAGCGGTGAGGTGCAGCATCGCCCCACGTGGCTCTTTTGGCGAAAAGTTTCTGCTCCGTCCTCCTCTGACATTAGGGGACAGGGTGAGCTTCAGGGAGCTTGCTCCTGTTTCTGCCAGACTGCTCCCCTGTAGGCCCACTCAGCCCCAGTCCCTCCATGTTCCTAGGCTTGCCATAGCCCTGGGGCAGCGGCCACGTGCCGCACCTGAGAATGGGAAAGGAGACAGCTGGATTCTTCCTACCTGGCTCTACATTGAATGTTGCCCTGACTGTTCTCAGACCTTGGTTTCTGTGCTAGTTCAGAGACCATGCAGACGTGTGAGGACAGCTCAGTCAGCCACGACCATTAGAGAGAAGCCTGAGTGTTGCTGTTCATCATCAAAGGTCCAGCTGGGCATGTATGGGATGCTGTCTGCAGCCCCTCAGGGAGTACTACTGCGGCTCGGGGGGCTCCAGAGCATGGTGCAGAGCTGAGTGCTCAGAGGTCTGGGGGGCCGCAGGGCCTGGTGCAGAGCTGAGCGCACCTCGCAAATGTGTGGCAGGTGCCTAGCAAAAGAAGGCGATGGTTCCACATGTCACTGGGTACTGAATAGAGAAGATGAGTGTCTCTGATGGTCATACCTGCACGATGCTCACGGGGCTACTAGAGGATGGGCACACCTGGTGGAGAGCCCCAGGACTGCGGATAATGCTGAGCACAGCCAGGAAAGCAGAGGCATCCAGCAATGAGCAGGAAAGACAGGTGGGGGGTGGGAATTAGGGCGGGGGCAGACGTCACTGCCCCAGTAGGATGGGTGAGTGAGTGGGTGGATGGGTGAGTGAGTGGGTGGATGGGTGGTGAGTGGATGATGGATGGATGGTGGGTAGATAGGTGGTGAATGGATTGATGGGTGGATGGTAGGTGGATGGATGGTGAGTGGGTGGATGAATGATGGGTAGATGGATGGTGGGTAGATGGATGGTGGGTGGATAGGTGCTCAGTGTGGGATGGATGTGTGGGTGGATGGGTGGTGGGTGGGTGGATTATAAGATGATATAGAGAGAAAAAGAGATGTTAAGGTAGTAATTCTGGAGATTTGGGAGGATTTTAAATACTATTTCATGGGGGAAAAATTAAAGTTATGAGCAGAAAAGAAAGAAGTTCATCTTTTGGGGTAATGTGAGAAATAGTAAAATCTTATTCATGTAGTAGTACATGTATCAAGTTATGAATTCTACACTTGGAACAAATCTAAAATTACAATTTCATTTTTCTGAGAACCACACATAGTTAAAACTTTAAAGAATGTATTTGTGCAGGAGGAACCAAGATGGCGGCATAGGTAAACACCTATTTTGCTGCCCCATACAACAATTCCAAAACTACAACTTAACAACAAAACAAGCATCATCCAGAATCACCGGAAAGCTGGCTGAGTGAAAATTCCACAAATAAAAGTAAAGATAGGACACTGTGACTCAGAGGAGTGGCGGAGCGCAGCCCTGAAGATACGCGCGGAGCCGTGCGCGCGTGAGCTGTAAAGGGCAGGTGGCAGCAATCCCAGCTGGATTTCTCCAACGGGGCGGGCGGAGGTGTCCCACTGCACTGATTCCCCAGTTCCAGGCGAGGTGTGAGGTCCGGGGTAGGCACGCTAAAAGCCGGGCTCAGCAGAGGTCTGTGAGTTTGAGGAGAGTGCACATAAACTTGGAACAGCAGTTTGTGCGTAAACTTGAGGACAGAACTTCGCGACCACACAAATAGGACTCGTAACTTGCTCCCTCGTTCAGGAGACCACTGGACTGCTTTGTTTTACAACCCTGGGCGAGACTTTGGGTGTGCAGACTCATTTGGGGAGAGGCAGAGTTGTCTGGCAATGGGTGGGGACTGGTGGCAGCTTTCTCTCAGAGGTGTGTGCAGCTGTTACCACCCTGCACAGAGACCCACGCACCGCATAGGGCGGAGCTGACGCTGCCTGCTCAGCCCAGAGACTCCGCCCATCCAACCTGAGCACAGCTGATCCTCACAGCCAATTGACCTGGAGGTCAAACCCTCCTAGTGCTAACAACAATAAGCTGGGCTTAACTTCAATAATACTGTACAACCCATAAAGGATTGCAGTAAGAGTAACCACCTCAGGTAACTGGGGAGGCTGAGCCACTGTCCCTTAAAGAACATCTACCACACAAAGCTAACGGACCAACTCAGGAAAGCAGCCACAATGCAGAGAAATGGTATGAAAGAAATGGAGGAAAAAAGACAACTAAACAGAGAGTTCAAAACTACAGTAATAAGGTTTTTCAAGAGGCTCCTAGAAAAGGCCGATGAACTTAATGAAAACTACGAGGAAATGAACAAGACCTACGAGGATCTGAAAAAGGACCAACTAGAAATTAAGCATACACTGACTGAAATAAAAAACATTACACAAAGTCCTAAAAGCAGTCCAGAGGACCGCAAGAACCAAGTCAAAGATTTGAAATACAAAGAAGCAAAATCCACTCAGCTGAAAAAGCAAGAAGCAAAAAGAATCCAAATAACTGAAGATAGTGTAAAGGGCTTCTGGGACAACCTCAAGCATACCAATATCTGAATTATGGGAGTGCCAGAAAAAGAGAGCAACATAATGAAAACCTACTTGAAGAAATAGTGACCAAAAACTTCCCCCACCTGGTGAAAGAAATTGACTTAAAAGCCCAAGAAGTGTACAGAACCCCAAAATATAGGAATCTAAAGAGGACCACCCCAAGACACATCATAATTAAAATGCCAAGGGTAAAAAAATAAAGAGAGAATATTAAAAGCAGCAAGAGAAAAACAGTTAGTTACCTATAAGGGAGCACCCATACGACTGTCAGCGGATTTCTCAACAAAAATGATGCAGGCCAGACAGGGGTGGCAAGAAATATTCAAAGTGATGAATAGCAAAAATCTGCAACAAAGATTACTCTTAATCCAGCAAAGCTATCATTCAGAATTGAAGGTCAGATAAAGTGCTTCGCAGATAAGAAAAAGCTAAAGGAGTTCATCACCGCCAAACCAATATTATATGAAATGCTTAAAGATATTCTTTAAGAAGAGGAAGAAGAAAGAGGTAAAAATATAAATTATGAACAACAAATCCACATCTATCAACAAATTAAAAATCAAGTGAATAATCTGATGAACAGGATAAACTGGTGGATATGACAGAATCATGGACATAGAGAGGGAATGGACTGACAATTCTTGGAGAGAAAAGGGGTGTGGGAGGTGCAGCAAGAGACTGGACAAAAATCTTGCAACTAAGGGAGAGGACAGTGGGGCAGGGGGGGAGGGCGGAGAGTGGGATGAGTACCGGGTGGTGGGGAACTATAGGGGGAAAAAAGAGGGAACAAGTTAATTATTAACTGAACAATAAAGATTAAAGTTATAAACATTAAGAAAGAAAAGAAAAAAAAGAATGTATTTGTGCATTATGTTTGTCTAGGTATTTTAGGAACAAGCTGTGTGTGTGTGTGTGTATGATAAATCCCATAATCCATTTAGTCACTCCGCTTTTTGCCATTGAGTGCCTATGTGTGCCAGGCCATGGGCAGCACTATGTGTTGGCACAGGTGGCTGCCTGAGCGGGTGCTGACGGCCCCGCAGTCAGGGGACAGTAATGCCGCATGTGCTGATTGGAAGCAGACCTCTGATTGCACGCTGTCGTCACGTGCCTCTGCTGGAAGCTCCCTGTGCCGAGTACACAAACACACGCACCCATTCCCTGGAAAGTGAAAACAAAACTCGTGTACTCTGTACAGACCCCAAAAATCATCTGTGCCATGTGCCTGGGAGACCCCAAAAATCACCTGTGTAAACTGGTCCGACTCTTTGTATCATTTGCCATGTTCTCTTCTACTGAGTGTCTGCTCTGTAGGCTCTGAGCCACTGTCTGTGGCCCGGCAAGACCCCGCATGCCCTGGGAGTGGGCAGCACTTTCCCCCTGCCCAGGGTCTGTCCTGTGCATCCGTGCTTCTCTCTGACCCGCACCATGGCAGCTCATCCTTTCCCGCAGCGTCGCCATGAGTCAGAAACAGCCACCTCAAGAGGACAGTGCGTGCTGGTTGCTCCTCATTACAGAAAATGTTTGTTCAGGCACTCACAGTGGGCTCCCATCTTTCTTCTCCTTCCTAACCAAGCCGGAGAATTTGCTGTTGGCTAGCAAGTCCAAGGGTGCGGCCGTGAAGCTGGCGGACTTTGGCCTTGCCATCGAGGTTCAAGGGGACCAGCAGGCATGGTTCGGTGAGTAGCCCCCCTCTCACCACCCTACTCCAGACGAGGATTGTGGCAATGAGTTCCCCTAGCTCCAGCTTGGAAACATGAGCCGCCAGCACTGAGCCCTCCTGGCACTGCAGGGCTGTAATGAGAGAGCATTTCAAATGCCTTTTGCTTCTAGTCCTTTTCCTCTGACCAGCTGTCAGCAGGAGCACCCTGCAGGTCTCCCATCCCCACTGTCCACACAGACACCTGTGCCGGAAACACGCCCATCTCCTGGCCATGCCCAGAGCCTGCTGCCCTCCCCTTGCCTGCCTGCCAGGTGATGGATGGCGTGGCGGCCTCCTGTGTCCATGAGACCAGACCGGTACTTGTTTGTGGCCCACTCCCATTGCATATGCTTCCTCACACTGAGGGCATGAGGCATGCCCTCAGCCTGCTGTTCTTGTTCCTGTCGAACAAACAAAGGTGGAGCCTGGGACTCGTTCTGTAAGCTTGCGACACCAACGCCTGCATGCTGGATGAGAGCGTGGCTGACAGGGATGTAGAACACACAGCCTGGTGGGTCTGGCAGGAGGCTGGGCACACGGCAGGCCTGTGCCTGGAGGTGCTGGCAGGTCTGTGCCCACGGCTGCTGTCCAAGCACAGGACAAGGAGAGGAGCTGATGGGGCGGCCTCAGCGCTGGGCACTCTCAGCCATCCTGAAGGAGGGGGCTTTGTTCCTGCTGGCAAGACACTAAGGGTGTCCAGGCACGGGCTTGGCCCTGGAGGGTCTCAGGCCTGAGGAGTGTGCAGCTGAAGTGCAGTGCCCAGTGGGTCGGTGGAGGCAGGAGGCACCCTGTCCTAGTGAAGGGGCTGCTGTTGCCCTGGAAGTTCAGGGATGTGATGAGAAGTTGCGGTGGAGTGGGGCGTGCTGGGCTATGCAGCAGGCGGTGTGGCAGTGGGGTGGGGTTGCCAACAGCCGTCTGCCAGGGAGGACACTGTCATGCAGACTTGCCGGTGTGAGGACAGCGTGATGGGGGGTGGGAGGGGACACAAGCAGGTTCCCTTCCTTGGGTAGCACACGGCTCTGAGCTCCAGGAATCTTGCTGGGGCCTGGCGGGTTCTGTCGAGAACAGAGTGGGACCCTCCAGAGCTCAGGGGGAGGTGGGGAAGACAGGATCGGAAGAAGAGGACTGGGAGCAGGAGGATGGACGGAGACTCGTGGCCAGAGCCACGGCAGCGTTGGCACCAGCATGCCAGGGGCCGTCTGTGCTCCTGATCCTCCCGTGTCATCTCCATGGCCATGGAGGCAGGCGGGTTGTGTGGGCGGGGCCTCACCCTGGCTGACTCCTGGAGCCATGTCCTGGGCAGTCACTCCAACTCCAGGGCCGTGTCTGCGTGAGGAAGTGGCGCTCTGGGCAGGGCCACAGCGTGCTGAGCTGGGGCTGTGCGCGAGCCTCACCCTTGGGGCGGACGCCCCTCACGCGCTCGCTGGGGTGCACAGGTGAGTCGGCCGGCAAGGCCAGTGCCACTCACTGTGAGCTGCAGTCACTCATTACTGGCAGCAGCTGGTCCCTGGCAGCCAGGATGGGGGCGGAGGGGGAAGAAGCTCCCGTCTCCCCAGCACACACTGCCCACATTCAGCTCTTGTTAAGATGCCCATGAGAGAAGCGCCTTTTCAGAAAAGTGCGCATTTCTAATGTGTGGGACCCCTCGTTGCTTAGTTTGAGGTACGTGTGAGTTCTCGTGCAACCTGCTGGTGCCCACAGCTCGTCTGTGTCTACTCACTGTCATCTGCCTTCACTGCTCACATGTCTGACCCGTATCATCTGGTAAAAGGTGGTGTCAATAGGGCGGGCTTCTTACCTTCATGAGAGAAGAAGAGAACTTTCTTTGTTGTGTGTAATGTCAGGGTTTCAGGCTTTTACAAACTTTACTTGAAAAGAAAAAGGGTCTGGGCTGGGGGAAGCCATGGGAAGTGGCAGGTGTGGGAGATGCGGGAACACAGGCGTGGTTAGTGGGTTGTTTCACAGACTCCTCAGCATCGCTCTGCATTCCTGGTGCCATGGGGACCCTCCTCCTGGTGCAGGGCCCCCTGCACAGGAACTGGCGGCCTGCTTGTTGGTGCCCAGGGCGAGGCAGGGGCCCTGCCTGCATTGAAATGCTCCCGGACCCTCACCGTGTGGGTGGTGAGTCCCCTCACAGGGAGCATCAGCCCCACACAGAGGAGGGGCTGCTCAGGCCTGCAGGGGCTGACCAGTGCCGCAGGCAGCTCATACCGGGGCGAGCTGGGTGGTCCCAAGCTGTTGGGCAGCAGATCAGTGTGCACAGCCTGGGAGAGATGCTTCCTGCCTGAGGCCAGCTCACCAGGACAAACTGCTGACAGAGAGCGGAAAAGTTCCCTCGCCTCCTCCACTTCCCATTGCTGCTGTCTACCTGCCGACTCCCTGGCTCTGCCCCACAGGTTTCGCTGGCACGCCCGGGTACCTGTCTCCAGAAGTGCTGCGGAAGGACCCCTACGGAAAGCCAGTGGACATGTGGGCCTGTGGTAAGCACTCTCCCAGCAGGTTTGGGTGCAGTAGAGCTGATAGACTTAGAATAGGACCTTTTCCATCTGTACCGAGGGACCCTGCAGTGAGGTCACCAGGAGGGTGGGCAGGCCCTGCTTGCCGTCTCTAACTCAGTAGCCCATTCCCAGTTCCCAGGTAAAACCTAGGGTGCTGGTCTGAGTGGCACGTTGAGGTGGGGGTTGTGGCGGTCCATGGTGAGCCTGCTGGGCCTCTGTCCCCTCAGCAGCCTTGCAGAGCTTGGGTTTGCATAGAGGGCTCGTGTGTGGGAAGGAAGGCGGGGATGCCTCTTGGAGAGAAGAGGCTGGCTGTCCTGTGGGTCCGGGCGGTGCTGTGTCTGCAGCAGTGTCTCCGGGAGCTCACTGCCCTGGGAGAGGCTGAAAAAAGGTGGGACAGGTGCTCTGGGCCCAGTCCTGTGGGGCCATAGACACAGTTCCTTCTGGGCCCGTACGGCTCATGCTGTCTTTGCTGCTCCTCTCTCAGCCTGGATGGGCTGGCGCAGCTTCGATTCTTAAAGTGACTTGGTTTTACTTAAAAACAAGCCCTTCCCTAAGGCATTGTGAAGTGGGCTGTCCCACACTCCACTTCTGGTGGCCTTTTTAGCGGCAGCACCTGGTGCCTATCATTTAACATGGGAGCGCCTGGCTCTGGGCCCTACTTACCCAACATGGCCACTGGGATGTCCCACGCTGGTCAGTCTTTGCTGGGCGCCTGTTGCCCTGCCTGTCCTGCCTATGAGTGGCTTCCCTACTGTGAACAGGAAGGATTGCCCTCGTGGAATTGTGTGCAGGTCAAGTAGGGCGCACTTTAAATTCAGGTAATTTATAGTTTGCAAAGTGACTGACATATAAATAGCGGTTACTCTAAAAGGCTGGGATGTCCACTGACTTGGTGAGATTCTAGGTGTGCTCCTCAGCCTGCATTCCCCTCGCTGAGCGGCTCTTCAGCCTGGCCCCCAGGCCCTGGGTTGGGCACTGTACGAGACCCTTGCTCCCTTCTATGAGCAAATGGCGATCTTGGCTTTGCAATAAGTCACCCCCACCAGCTCTGCTTCTGCTGCTGAATTTAATAGGCGAGCACTGAGGGGTGTTGTGGGGGGAGCGGGTATGTGGCTGCCCTCTAACCCTAAATGCTGGAGGGAGGGCTGGTAGTGCAGACTGGGCGGGGACCCAGAACCAGGCCCCCCCCCCCCCATGTCCCTCCTGCAAAGCGTGCTCTGTGGGAACCTGAGCCTCTGTGGGCCACCAGCACACTCTGTATTGAGACTGAGACCATAGGAACAAGGGCTTCCCCTCCTCGCAGGTTGTCCACACTCCCAGGCCCTGCTGTTCAGGGCATGAGTTTATACCTGGCCCCATCGCTCAACACATAGCCTGACTAGAGGGAAAATGACTGGAAGAGACAGATACACAAATACTGAAACTACAAGAGCGAGCAGAAGCGAGTGCAGGAAGCTCAGGAGGCCTCAGCCCAGGGGCCTGCCAGCCTCTGCCATGCCCTTAGTCCTGGTGCTGGACGCTGGGACCGTGTTCCTGAGATCCCCCTCCTCCAGCACCTCCAAGCACACCCCCGGCCCTCCCAAACCCAACCCCCGCAGGCAGCCCCCAGTGCCCATTCCGTCTGCCTTTGGGGGTTGGGCTTAGGAGGGCTGTGTCCAGAGCCCGCCACGGGAGCTCTCCGTGGCTGTGACCTAATGCTGTGTTCGCTCGTCCCTGCAGGCGTCATTCTCTACATCCTGCTGGTGGGGTACCCCCCGTTCTGGGACGAAGACCAGCACAGACTCTACCAGCAGATCAAGGCCGGAGCTTATGATGTACGTGGGGACTGGGGCTTCATGGGGCACGCTCGGAGGGCATCACCCACCTCCTCTCCACCGCATTCAGGTCACCCACAGGCTCTGTGGTTCTCACAGGGAAACGTGGCACATCTTGCATGTCCTCAGCCCACATCTGCTAAGAGTGAGAGGAAAGTAGCTCCAAGTCTTTGAGGAAAGACGTCTTGTCAAAATGTTTGCTCTCGGTGTATTTTAACACCTAAAAATGGAAACATGTTAGCTTTAGAAAGGATTCCCACCAGTTGGTTTTAATACAGTCCCCAGTGCCTGTCATCACCTTCCGCCATATGGCAGCAGTCAGCAGTGGCGCGGGCCACACTGGCCTCTCTCCGGCACCTCTCCTGGGCTCTGTGCCTCCTGGGCCTGGGCGGGCTTCCATTCAAAGAAGGGGCTGCACAGTGAAAGGCATTTGATTTGAAGGGCTGTTGACAATTAGAAATTTGTATGTGCACCCACACCCGTGGATTAGTTCCGAATTGGAAGGATAAGGCCACATCTGTTTTCCTTTCTTTTTTTTGAAATATGTTTTTACTGATTTCAGAGAGGAAAGGAGAGGGTGGAATAGAAACATCAGTGATGAGACAGAATCATTGATCGGCTGCCTCCTTCATGCCCTGCGCTGGAGATTGAGCCCACAACCCGGGCATGTGCTCTGAGTGGAATCTAACCGTGACCTCCTGGTTCATAGGTCAACGCTCAGCCACTGAGCCCCACCAGCCGGGCAGGATGTAAACTCCTAATCCTTCACTGGGAGTATTTTTGCTGAATCTGCTAATTATGTGAGGTTGCATAACTGTCAACAAAAATTTCACTTAAACAGGGTAAATGCTTCTCTGTGAAGTGTCTGGTGAAGCGGATTCCTGAGGGAACTCAGGGAGGTGGTTCTTTCAGGACCGTCTCTGGGGAGGTTCCTGGTGAGGGGCCAGCCTTCGGAAGGGCTGGCGTGCAGGTCAAAGCTCGCGGCCCACGCAGCCCAGAAGTGCCGACAGCCTTACTGTCCCTGCTGGTGACGGGAAGTGCCCTGTGACCGGCACAGCACAGTGGCATGAAGGCGTCGGTACCTAGAGCAGCTCTCTGCTCTGTGCGTTAGTGATTTTTGTAAATAATTAGAAGGATTGCATAGAATTTCTTTTTCAGATCAAAGCGAAGCTCCTATGAGAGAACTAACAGATTCTCAGAATTTTCTATGCTTGAGGATGTGTGGACCAGATGTAACGTGCAGCCGAGTGTGTGTGTTCCCCCCAGCAGTGCCTCTTCTCTGATAGATGGTGTAACTCGGTGCACGGGCAGCTTCCATCTTGGTCAACTTATCTGGATGATTCTGCTCAGACAGCGTGACCCAATGGGAAGGCCACTGTCTGTGGGAATGAGTCTGCATTTGCTGCTGCCTGTTCCACGGAGGGGATCTGCTTCTAACTCTGAGTTTATGCCTTGAAGTTTCCATCACCAGAGTGGGACACGGTGACTCCTGAAGCCAAAGACCTCATCAACCGAATGCTGACCATCAACCCTGCCAAGCGCATCACTGCGTCCGAAGCACTGAAGCACCCGTGGATCTGCGTGAGTGGGGCTCCCCACCAGCCCACCTGGCGGCTGGAAGGAAAGGGCTGCCCGAGTTCTCGGGGCTTAAAGTACCTTTTGCAGGAAAAGAGGAGGTGAGGGATTGAATTTTGACTCCAGGTATTTAAGGCAGTTAATTTCATGGCTAAAAAACACACTTTGGGGTAGCAGAATCTGGTTTACATACATGGCCAAGTCTACATTGCCTACCGTCACATGGGGCAAGTATCCACCTCCCATTACTAGTAATATTCACGAGCGGGAGTTAGGCAATGACACCAGGCCTCACTACATCCTAGGAAGAAGGGGGCTCAAGTCCATGACTCTGGTAGGGAGCTTTAGGGGACGCCAGCTCTGGCAGCTGAGAGGTTGTTCATGCAGGAGAGAGGCCGCCAGAGGCCGGGCAGAGCTGAACACATGCCGAGAACATAGCCTGAGCACTATAGGTGGATTGCTGTCACGCCTAGGGAGGTGGGTCAGACGTCAGGGTTCTAACTGCATTGCTGAGTCAAGGAGAGGCAGGCCTGTGGGGGTCCAATGAGCCTTGTGTTGAAGGGAGTTAACGAGGCTGGCTCGTGCACACAGCTGGCATGCGTGCAGCGGGTGTGGGGCCTGGCCAGGTGGTGGGGTGCTCAGTGGGAGCCCTGGTGATGTCCCTCCTTCCCTCCCACAGCAACGCTCCACGGTGGCCTCCATGATGCACAGGCAGGAGACGGTGGACTGTCTGAAGAAGTTCAACGCAAGGAGGAAGCTCAAGGTGAGAGGGGTGCTCCTGGGGGCTAGCCAGGAAGGGGGGCAGCTCTGACCTGAGCAGAGTGCTGTGGGTTCCCTTTGGTACTTGTCTCAGGGTTTTGGGGTGCTGAGGGCACGCGGGAAGGGACCATGGTGGAGACTAGGGCTGTGACCGCATGTGCCTTCCCCCGACTGGCCGAGGAAGCAGCTGTTGGGGAGCCTGGTGTGCCACACACACTGCCTCGGCCCAGGGGCCTGCTGCCAATTGGCCATCGCCCTGAACCGGTCGGGCTGGGAGACTGTCGGGCCTGTGTGTTGGGTCAGAGGTTGCAGAGCACCATTTATCTGTCTTCTCTCCCTGGCAGGGCGCCATCCTGACCACCATGCTGGCCACAAGGAACTTCTCAGGTGTGTGGGGAGGACCTGGTCCTTGTTTTCTATTATCCTCTTCAGTTGTCTCTTTGGAATTGAAAATTAGGAACATGCTGTTATTTGGGGATAGTGATGTGGTGTGGACTCATCTTCATGGGCCCACAGGCTCCCCACACTGTGGTGTGTTGGGGTTCAGGCAGGTGAGCCCTCCCAAAGGGGGCAGCCGCCCCACCATCCATCAGCCTGTGCAGGACAGGAACCCCAGCCACCGACCCTGCATGTGTCCCTGTCATCCAGGCTCAGCACCTGCACCTCAGATACGTCAGTTGATGTTCCATAAAGTTCACAATGAAGAAGTTGGTAGCACATTCCATAGGGAATTCCAATAAGCAAGAATTTTAAAAACCACATTGAGGAACCGGCTCTCTGAGGCCTGCCTCCTCCTGAAAGCACAGTGGTCCGCTGTGTGCAGGCGGGACCGCTGGTGGTGTCGGCTCGGTAGGTAGGTTCCTAGGTGCAGGCGGGAGCGGCTGGTGGGGGTCTGCTTGGTAGAGCAGCTGCCCACAGGATCCTTACAGTATGGGACAGGCATTAGCGAACCCGTTGGCACAGGGAATGTGAGTGAGGGGCTGAGTCTCGGTACTTTAAAGTCCCGAGAGTCACTTGCAGAGTGGTACAGTGCCTGTTGTCTGCAGAAGTGCTTGCATTTTGGGGCCCTTTTTTGACAGATTATCTCAAAGGACATAGTTTCCAAGTCAGATTTTGGCATAGGCCCGGGTCAGTCTGAAGTACAGGAGGCTGGCAGAGCAAGGAAGCTGCTCTTAGTCAATCTTAGTTTGGCCTTTGAGCCTTGGAACCACTGTCAAACGACTGTCAGAAACAGGACCAGGAGGAGGGTCTGCAGCATCAGCAGGACTATCAGGGTCTCGCCGTGGCACTGCAGGGACAGTGCTGTCCCATGGTGTGTCGGCAGGGAAGCCAGCAGCAGTGAGAGCAGCCAGGAGCGCGGCCTGGGGTCAGCTGTGAGAACACTGTACTTTTCAGATCTCTCTTATGTAAACAACTGACTCATGTAGTTGGCCCATCTAGGGGTAAGCTCAGTTCCTCTTGTACAGGTTACCTAACATGCACTGTATTCAAATAAATTCATGCCCTATCATACTGGGGCCCAATACGGAGCAAGTCACTCTATGTTAGGGAGGTCTATGCAGTCTGCTATGAATGGCAGACTCACTCGAGGAAACATTCGGAACAAGCTGTGTGTTTTGTTAAAGGCTTAACGCGTTCTAGGCCATAATTGGGCCTTTTGATGATGCATGTGCCCTCAGCCTACTCTGGCTTGCGGGCCTCTTCTGCCCCCTTGTTCTTGGACACCAGGTGGGTGGCCAGGTGTGGGTACTGTCCTTCCTGATACCGCGTGGGAGACAGGCTCTGCTCCTCACTTCAGAGCCCGCTGGTAACCTGAGGCTCTGTGGGTCCCAGCACAGGCCTGGCACTGTGTCCATTGAGTATTTTCTTTATTCTGTCTCCTTGCCCAGCTGCCCTGTAAAGCACGGCGGGCTGTAGAGTTGCTTTCATATTTCCTTCTCTCCCTTAGGTAGGAGGTGCTATTGTGAGGCGAGAGCACAGGCCCGGGTCCCTTCCACCCATCCTGGCCCAGCCTGTCCCATCCTCTCTCTGCCCACAGGTCCCCTCTGCCCGCAGGTCCCCTCTGGCCACTGGGCCCCCTCGGGCCACAGCACATTTCCACCCACACGCTGCTCTCCCATCTGGAGGCCCAGGATTTGCTCAGTGTTGCTCTTTAGCTCCAGGCAAGTAGTATTGTCGCCAAGACAAAGATTTCTCACATTCCCAGTTACTAGTAACTCGGAGTCGTGTTGCTAAGGGCTACATAAAATCAGGCTTTATCTCTTATGTAAGTTTAAAATTTTGCCAAAGTACCACCCCAAGGTAAAGAGATGTCAGGGAATTAGGTGTGCATGCGGTTCTGGTACAGCCAGGCAGTTTACTCCCGAAAACCAAGTTCTCGGCCATGCACTGACCATTCCCATGTTGCCGCGCTTCTTCCTGCTGTCCTGTCTTCTGCACCTGGCCCACTCATCACTACATGGTGTGTCTGCATGCCCATTGTCAGTGCTGAGGCTCAGCAACTGAAGGGATGCTGGCACCTCATGAGAGGCGACCTTGCTGTAGAACCTGCTGGCCTGATCTCCCACAACTGCCCTCCCTAACAGGCCTGGTTCCTCCCAACTGCCCTCCCCTGCTGGCCTGATCTCCCACAACTGCCCTCCCTAACAGGCCTGGTCCCTGCCCTCCCCTGCTGGCCTGATCTCCCACAATTGCCCTCCCTTTCAGGCCTAGTCCCTCCCAACTGCCCTCTCCTGCTGGCCTGATCTCCCACAACTGCCCTCCCTTGCAGGCCTGGTTCCTCCCAACTGCCCTCCCCTGCTGGCCATCTTGTGGTGGCCATCTTGTGTCCCCATGGGGACAGGATCTTTGACCACATGGGGGTAGCCATCTTCCGTGTTGGAATGATGGTCAGTCTGCATATTACTCTTTTATTAGATAGGATAGAGGCCTGATATATGGGTTGGGGCCAGTTGGTTTGCCCTGAAGGTTGTCCCAGATAAGGGTAGGGGTATGGGGCAGCCGTGGGCGAGGGGCCGGGGATGGTCTGCAGGCTGACCACACCCCCGGCAACCCAAACGGAGTCCCTGGTATCTGGGATTTATTTGTCTTCTGCAATTGAAACTTTGTAGCCTGGAGTGGAGCCAGGCCTTCTCCTCGTTCCTTGGTGGCAGCCATTTCTGTTGGGTTTTCTTATATTCTATAATTGAAACTTTGTAGCCTTCAGTGGAGGCCAGGAGTAGACAGGGTAGGTGGAAAGGGTGACTTTCTCCATCTCTAGGGAAACTCAAGCCTACCTCCTGCTGTCCCTAGCTCTGTGGCTGTCGCCATTTATGTTGGGATTTATTTATCTTCTATAATTGAAACTTTGTAGCATTGAGTGGAGGCCTGAGCCAGCAAGGGCAGGTGGAAAGCTTGCCTTCCTCCATCACTGGTGAAACCCAAGCCTTCCTCCTGCTCTCCGTGGCCGCAGTCATCTTGGTTGGAGTTAATTTGCATACTCATTCCTGATTAGCTGGTGAGCGTGGCTGTTGGGCGTGGCTTGTGGGTATAGCAGAGTGATGGTTAATTTGCATATTACTCTTTTATTAGGACACTGTTGTTAACATTTTTATAAAAGTGAAATTATCTGATTCCAAAAAAATATATTTTTAAAGATGCTATTTTGCCGGAGAAAATTTTCACCAGTGAGTTTGAGCCTGTGGAGCAGGACTCGGGTGCAGAGCTGGCACGACATGAACACTGCAGAGGCGCCATCTGCGCACAGAGGCCACCGGCGACAGACCCGATGCCTCCAGCTGGCAGGGAAAGGGGTCCAGTGGCAGGCCTGGCCACATGTTCGCTTCTGTGAGCTCTAAAGTGACTTGGAGCCAGACTGTGTCTGTCCCAGGAGCTGGGCTCGTGGGGCTCGTGGGCCCTGTGGCTGGATGTGTGGCGTGGCTCAGCGGTGCTGGGAGACAGCGACCATCTCGGCACCAGGCCGGGCCCCTATGAGGACTGGCTAACACAGTTTCTCTCGTTTTGTAGCGGCCAAGAGTCTGCTGAAGAAGCCAGATGGTGTGAAGGTGAGTTACTGCTGCTGACTGGGGTGCCCATTACAATGCATGTTTCCAGCTCGTTGGTTTGATTCCTGAGCAGAACGCAAGCTGCCGGGTAATATAATGTCACAAACGGTGACGGGCATTTATGATGTAGGAGCTGCTATGGAAACAGAGTGTCTAATTCTTCTCTGTTTCTACATTTCCAATTGTCGTGGTGACCTGAAAATTGTGAAAACCAGACCTTTCCCAGTATTTGTGCTGGATTCCTGGAGACTCGGGGTCTGGGCGCTGAGTGCCACCTCCCAGGCTTCTGCCGGGGCCTCACCCGCAGGCCGTGGTGCTGGGCTGCTGTGTGGCCCACAGGAGCCCACGGGACACTCAGGACAGATGTTAGACATTTTCTGGAAAGAGAGTGGGTCATTGCCACATTCATGGGTTTCTTTTTCTTTTTTTAAATTTCTTTATTAGTTAAGGTATTACATATGTGTTCTCATCCCCTTTACCCCTTCAACCTCCTATCCCCACTCATGCCCTCAAGCCCCCTGGTGTCTGTATCCATTGGTTAGGCTTATATGCATGCATACAAGTCCTTTGGTTGATCTCTTCCCCTTCCCCCCACCCTCTCCTACCTCCCCTCTGAGGTTTGAAAGTCAATGCTTCTCTGTCTCTGGATCTGTTTTTTGTTTGTTTGTTTGTTTTAATTTATTGATTTTTCACAGAGAGGAAGAGAGAGGGATAGAAAGTCAGAAACATGGATGAGAGAGAAACATCGATCAGCTGCCTCTTGCACACCCCCTGCTGGGGATGTGCTCACAGCCACAGTACATGCCCTTGACCGGAATCGAACCTGGGACCTTTCAGTCCACAGGCCGACGCTCTATCCACTGAGCCAAACCGGCTTCGGCTGGATCTGTTTTTGTTCATCAGTTTATGTTGTTCATTATATTCCATAAATGAGTGAGATCATGTGATACTTATCTTTCTTTGACTGGCTTATTTCACTTAGCATAATGCTCTCTAGTTCCATCCATGCTCTAGTTTAAAGTAGCCACCTTTCCTCCATTTTCTTCTCCTTCCTCTTTTTAAAGAATATCTTTCAGCATTTCATATAATACTGGTTTGGTGTTATGAACTCCTTTAGCTTCTTCTTATCTGTGAAGCTCTTTATCTGACCTTCAATTCTGAATGATAGCTTCCCTGGGTTGAGTAATCTTGGTTGTAGGTTCTTGCTATCATCACTCTGAAAATTTCTTGCCACTCCCATCTGGCCTCCATAGTTTCTATTGAGAAATCCACTGACAATTGTATGGGTACTCCCTTTTAGGTAATTAAGTGTTTTTTTCTTGCTGCTTTTAATATTCTCTCTTTGTCTTTTGCTCTTGGCACTTTAATTATGATGTGTCTTGGTGGGGTCCTCTTTGGATTCCTTTTGTTTGGGGGTCTGTGTGCTTCCTGGACTTGTAAGTCTATTTCTTTCACCAAGTAGGGGAAGTTTTCAGTCATTATTTCTTCAAATAGGTTTTCAGTATCTTGCTCTCTGACACCCCCATAATTTGGATGTTGGTATGCTTGAAGTTGTCCCAGAGGCTTCTTACACTATCTTCAAATTTTTGGATTCTTTTTTCTTTTCTGGTTGAGTGTTTTTTGCCTCTTCGTATTTCAAATCTTTGATTTGATTCTTATGTTCCTCTAGTCTGCTATTGGGTCTCTGTATAATATTTTTTATTTCAGTCAGTGTATGGTTAATTTCTAGCTGGTCTTTTTTCATATCCTTGAGGGTCTCACTGAATTTATCGGCCTTCTCTAGGAACCTCGAAAAACCTTATAACCGTGGTTTTGAACTCTACCTCCATTTCTTTCTATCTGTTTCTTTGTCTCCACATTTTCGCTGCTTCCATGAGTTGGTGGGGTAGCTTTGTGTGCTAGGTGTCTCAGCTTACCCTGTTACCTGAGGTGGACACTCTTGATGCACCCCTTTGTGGACTGTGTGTACAACCTTGTTGTAGTTAAGTCTTGATTGTCATTGGTATCACTGGGAGGAATTGATCTCCAGGCCAATTGGCTGTGAGGATCAGCTGTGTCTATGCTGAGAGACACCCCATGCAACAAGACTTGTAAAATTGCAAAAGCCTCTGTGCTCAGCTTGAATGGGGCAGAGTTTCAGGGTGGAGCCGACAGCCTTGGCTTCCAGTCAGTCCCACCCCATAAGGTTCCTGGGCCTCAGTGTCTGCAGGCCATCCCTGGGAGCACCTCTGAGAGAAAGGTGCCCTCAAGTTTCGCCCACTGCCAAACAGTCCAGTCTCTTTCCCAATGAATCTGGACTCCCTGGTACTGGGATTCAGCACCGTCTGGAGCTTTTGTCTCCTTCCTGCTAGATCAAGCCAGTGGCACACTCAACAGTCTGTCCTCTCTGTGTGCATCTGCGTGCGTGCCTCTGGATCTCTATCTTTCTCTGTTCCCCTGAGTTTCCGCCTTACAGTCTAGAATCCCCCCATATGGGTCTGGGTCCCCAGGGTCTCGCCTGGGACTGGGGTTCAATGCCTGGAGACTTAGTCAGTCTTCTCTGCGTGCACTCGTGTGCATGCCTCTGGACCTCTGCCTTTCGCCCCTCCCCTGAGATTCCACCTTACGGTCCAGATTTCCTCCCCCCTCCTCCCCCATATGAGATTGGGCCCCCAGAGTCTCACCTGAAACTTTGGTTCAGTGCAGTCAAAACTGGGGTTTAGCGCAGTCGGAACTGGGGTTCAGCACAGTTGGAGCTTTTGTCTCCTTCCCACTAGAGCATGCCAGCCAGGTACTCAGCTGCCCCGTCCTCTCAAGCCCCGTGCGTATACACATGTCTCCCTACCTCAGGCTTTGCAGTTCCTCTGATTCTCCATGTGCTTTTTCTTTCCTTCTAGTTGTAGAATTTCCAGTCAGCCAGTTTTCCTGTGGTCTGGATGATGTCCGTTTTGTCTTTTAGTTGTATTTTTGAAATTGTTGTGCGAGGCAGCAGTTTAGGTGTTTCCCTATGCCGCCATCTTGGTTTCTCCCCACATTCATGGGTTTCTAAACAAAACCCCACCACTGACTCTCCACTGATTCCATTTGCTTCATGGGATCCCTTTGTTGTAACTGTGTTGATTCCTCCAGTGTTACGATGTCTTTCGCCGTCCCTGCGGCAGATGCACGTGTGCCTCGCCAGCATGGCAGCATTCACAGGAACTCGTTACTGTCCTACTGTTTGACCTTGACCCAAAGTCATTTGAAGGTGTAACATGGAAAAGGGCCAGTCATGTGTGCCCGTGCCCATCCTTGCCTCACCATCTGTGGCGGGGGCTCTGAGCCATGGCAGCCACTCCTGCCTGCCCAGGAAGATAGCGCTTCCCTCTTTCCCTCTGCTCATGGCCCGTGCTCTCCCCTCAGCTCCAGATCACGATAGACATCGCCCTTTCCTTTCAGCATGGGCGGAATGTGGTGGCCGCACGTCTCCTGCGTGGTTTACTCTCCGCGTTTCCCTGTAGGTTCAGAAACTCGGCACTCATGGCTCCTCATGTAGAGATGCTTCCAGAGCGTTATCTTCAGTCGACTTACAGCTTCTCCTAAGGCCTACGTTATGCTGCGCTCCATGCTGCGATACTTACAAACTCTGCCAGCCACTTTTCTCTTTCCTCTCTCTCTGGCCAGTCAGTTCAGAGAAGGAGGTCCAGCTCAAGTGTTCAGAGGGTGGTGAGAACAGGAGACAGCCCTGCCCACCGAGTTGGGGGAGTGCAGGTCCACGCTATGTACCTCTGAAGATGACTGGTTAAGTAGCAGCCCGACTCCTCCAGGTGCTGCGAAGGGTCTGCACAAGGACAAGGCCCAGCTTTCTCTGAGCTGAAGGGAAGAGGGAGGCAACTGCTGTCTGTTTATTGATTGTAAAAAAGACAGGTTTGTTTTTTCTTAATATTCTTAGCATGCTTGATACTTTTCTTTTTTTATATATTTTTATTGATTTCATAGAGGAAAGGAGAGGGAGAGAGAGAGAAACATCAATGATGAGAGAGAATCATTGATCGGCTGCCTCCTGCAAGGCCCCTACTGGGGATCGAGCCCACAACCCAGGCATGTGCCCTGACTGGGAATTGAAGGGAACCCTTCACTCTGCAGGCCAACGCTCTATCCACTGAACAAAACCAGCCAGGGCAAGACTGGGATTCTTTTTAAATGACGACTGTGATGCTAAAATAGGGTGACTGCAGTGCAGATCGCTGTAACTCCCCCGCAGAGTTCAGGTACAGTGCAGAGTGGACCATGCGGCCGTCCTGGCCAAGGAAATGTTTATGAACCTAGAAGCTGAAAAATAGGAGTAGCTTGGCTGTGCCTCACAGGGTAATTCAGTGCAGCCTTTAAATATCTGAATTGATGTGGCTTTTTAAGAGGAAATACTGAGCTTCCACATATAAAAGGGCTGCATTTCTCGACAACCAGGGCTCCCATCGCCTCACGGGCACTGCACCTGGTGCTGGACCCTCCGCAAGGCAGGCTTCCAGCGTGACTCAGACATTCTCTTATTTTTCAACTAGTCAGTATCACACTTACCTTCAAAGATTTTCTGTAGTGAAATTTCATCGGCTGATCTACAGTGACAGAGATTTTTAAACGCAGTCGACCACACTGGCCATTCCCGAGGTGGGGAGGAGGTGGCATGTGTGTGGTGTGCGCCGAGTGCCCATCTGTGCAGGTGCCATGCGGAGGTGTGCCTAGGGGACATCGTCACCAAGATGAACCGGTTCTGGGCATCCACATGCACAGAGCCCTCTGTCCGGGGAAGGCAGAGGTGCTGCATGGCCGGCACAGCTCCCAGGAGTGGCACTGCTGGGGATGCCTGCCTCTTTACTATGCGTTCTGTGCCCTGTCTTCAGTGGACCTCATTTCCTCTGGGCTTTTTCGGGATGTTGTACAACATTCATGTTAAATTCTGTGCCCTTCTGTTGAAAGAAAAGTTCCCAACAAACTATCTGCCAAAGACAGACGGATGTCTCAAGCGCCTCCAGCGAGGCCCGGCTCCGCTCTTCCACGTCCCCAGCAGGTCTCACCCACCCGCTGGGCACGCAGGTGTGCCGGCTAGAGAAGACACGGACCTAGGTCCATGTTGAACCCCCATCTTTCTCGGAGCTGGATGCGGTATGATCTCTGGTGTAACAGCAGGAGGCTTCCCAGGAAGCCCACACAGTGCCTGGGTGTGACTGACTGTAGCTGCTCTTCGGCATCATCTTTTTGCAGCATGTCCTTGTCTTTACGCTTTGTGTGGGTTTAGACTGCACTTGTGGGATGTGCTTCTTTAGGTAATAACATGTAAAGAAAATGGGTAGAAAATGTAGTATGAAAAAATGACCATTGCTTCTTTTGGCTGATAGCCACACTAAGTTGTCAGGTGTGAGTTTAGGTGAAGTTTAGATGACTGCTGATTTCGACCTTAGTCTGTGACCGTTTAGGTCCAAGCTCAGCTGCTGTTTCACGTGACCTCAGTTCGCAGCTGCTGCCCTGACGGTCGCACTCAGTGCCTCCCACAGGGCCAGCAGCCTCTGTCGGCGGGCATGGAGGGAGCAGGCCTGCTATTCCCAGGGAGTCACAGTGACAGCAGTGGCTCTCCTCTCCCTGTGAAGAGGGATGTTACAGTCGGAAGAGGGAAGGACATTACAGTCTTAAGAGTGCAGTTGCCCATTTATGATGAAGACGCAGAGTTCTTATTGTCAGAAAATGTGTTGTAAAGCTGGGGTTTCATCAGATGAGTTTTGTTGGAGCAAAGGGATGGGGGCTCAGGACGGTGGTCTGTGGCAAGCTTGGCCCCAGAGTAAGTGAACCGGGAGCGAGTTCCCTGCAGGGCATCCCCGCGGAACCAGTGGCAGTGCTGCATGGAGCACATGGATGGGGCACTCACCTCCACCTGCTCTGTGGCCACTGCAGGCACAGCCAGAGCAGCCGGTCCTGGGTACCCTCCCAGGTCTGGGCCCAGCCTGCGGGGACCATCAGGGACAAGGCTGGGCTCCTCTCCTGCGGTCACCAGCGTCTTTCACACTGAGGCAAACACCCTTTATTCCCGTGTTGGCGTCTCGACATAGACGCGCTCCAAGGAGAGACTTTGCTACCAGGGCTCTAAGACACCTCTCTCTGTTTTCTGCGACCCACAGATTAGCAACAGAGCCAACGTGGTAACTAGCCCCAAAGAGAACGCCCCCGTCCCGGCGCTGGTACAGCGACTCCCCTGCGTGTCCACTGCTCTGCCATTGCTCTCGTGTGCCCACTATACAGACGTATATGCACGTTTTGTTGGGTTTTGGTGTTGGTTTTGCTTTCTGAGATACAGGCATGTTCATTGTTTCCTTTTTGTTAAGGTGGTTCAGGCAGCGTGTGGCTAACATGACGACTTCATTCCATGGCTGAGCATGGCTGCTGTGTCTTGCGGTGACATTTGCATGTGCCCACAGGGGCAGGAAAATGTGCTTCACTGCTCACAGCATGGCTGCTAGAGGCTCAGAGGCAGTGCTGGAGCCCAGCGCAGGGCAGGGCCGCTTGCTGCAGACGGCGGCATGGCAGCCTCACCTGCCAGATGAAAAGGCACTGGATTTCCAGTCTGCGCTTTGTCGACTTTCACCGAAAGGTCACTTTCACATCGACCCAGAGAAGGAAGCCCACAGCACAGCACCGGCCTGCCCATTTCTGCCCCGCAATCAGCTCTTCCCAGCGGTGTGATTTGGAAACGAATTCAGTGCTCTGAGTTCCACACTATTCCCCCTAATATATTTCCTATTTGGATTGATGATTTTCAGAAACGTTCTGATTTTTTACTGTCCTCTTGTGCAATTTTAAATGAATCCAAATGTACTCCACTTACTAGTACATTTACAGGCGGGTTCCCTCCCTGACCTCAGTGCACTCAAAGGTCCTGCAGGGAGAGGGGCCACGGGGCCTCCGAGGCTCCCTGCAGCCAGCCGGGAGAGCACACACGGCAGGGACTCCTGCTGGCCAGGCGCCGTCCACATGGCACTGATAATCTCCACTTGGGAACGTGTCTCTCCTTTTCTGGTTGGAAGCAATAGGAAAAGCAAAACTATTTTAAAAGAGGGAAAGTAAAAATAATACTGCCCTTATGGAGAAAGCTGGATTTACAGTGAAGCCTGCCTTCTGTGCACATGTTACATGTAGTTCATAAAGCAGAAAACTTAATGTGTTAATGAATTAACACAAGACTCAACAGCCTTGTGTCTCAAATTACTGTGATTTTATGGTTCTAGAAAGAACCCTTTAAATGAACCCTTTTAAGTTTTCATGGACATTTGAAATACGTTCTTTACGATAGTACTTTTTTAAGTGTAGTCCAGTGGAGATTTTCCAAGGTTATGTATTTGTGTATTAATCACAGTGTCAGCACCATAATCAGTCCTGAAAACACTGCAGCTGGAAAGTATCTTCAGAGAGAATTGTATGTGCTCAGAGTCCTGGTGGCCGGCGCCCTTGGCCAGTGCTGGGCAGACGTGGGCTGGCCCCGTGCCGGAGAGGGCCTGTGCGGGCTGGAGCAGTGGCTGCCTCTGAGGTCTCCCGCATGAGAGCCGGTCTGTGTGCCAAAGAGTCAGGCCTTTGCACACTGCTGCCGGGCAGGGCCCAGGCCTGGGAGGCCTTCCGTTCAGCCCTGCCTCCGCAGCCCTGACATAGCTCCATTGCTTCAGCTGCCGCGGGATTGTGCGGGCTGGCTCAGTGCTCTCCTGCACTGCCAGAGTATACTTATCGTGCGAACTGCTCTCTCTCCATTTTGCTCTCACTCAGGAACCCCAAACCACTGTGATCCACAGTCCTGATGGAAACAAGGTACGCAGAGAGAGGGCAGGGCAGCCTCTTTCTCCCATCACACACCACATCCCGCACAAAGCGACTTAGCTGCCGGAATGGGAGTAGCGCGCCCGCTCCTACCATGCTTCCTGTGGCCTGACGGACCAAGTGCTGCACCCTCTCTCAGAACAGGCAAAGAATGACACCCTGAGAGACACGGGTGCCATTAGTCACTAAAAGTCGGTCAGCAGCGTCCTTCTGTCCAGACGACTGTGTCCTCCACGAGTCCGGTCGCTCTTTCCGCCACCCCTGCCCTCCTCCCTGCCTGTCTTATTGCACTGACACGTGTCTGCATGGGAGTTAGAATTTCTTGCTGTGTCATTCCTCTGTCTTCAGAGCTTGGGTTCAGGTTTAATGTTACTTTGACTTCATTTATTCTGTTGTTATAGTGGTTTTTCTTTGAATTCCTGGTTGGTGGTGTTTTTGCTGTTTGGCATGAATTTGCAGAGAATAAGGGAGTTCACTTGGGAAACATGTTTATGTATAAATACATGCTTGTCTCAGTACAAGCAGACGTGTGACTGGTTGTACTGAGAGGAGCCTGCATGTCCGTCCGCACAGCATCCTTGCTGCGTGGCGGGCTGTGTGCACGCCTGGGGAGGGAGATTTTCTGAGCATGCACTGGGACCAGCTAGCATCCTCATGCACAGCTGTGTTTCTGTGGAGGGAACAACGCTTCCTCCCACTGTCACAGGCGAGGCCTGGTCTGTCTGCTCACTGTCATCAGCAACATTGAAGTCAGAACACACCCTCTCTGGTTTAACATCGAATGGGTCAATATTAAAATCATTAGAGTAAAAACCATAATGTGCGTCATTCTCTGGTAGGAGGCATATTTGTATTCATGACACTTAAAATGGTCTAAGGCAGCCATTTCCCACCTTTCCATCTCTTGGCACCTATGCCGGTTACTAAATCTGCGCACACAATGTTTGGATTCACTCACACCGCCAGCTGTTATTGTGCTGGCTGTTGTCATTTTCTGTTTCACAGTCTAAGGGGAAAGCAGTCAGTGCCCCTGACTGAATAGTCAGGCTTTGCATGTTTTCAGCATCCTTGCATCACGCAGGTGGGAAATCGCTGCCTTCGGTCCCTAGCACCTGGAGCTACTGAAGAGTGTCCCACGGGACCCCGAGGTTCGCAGGGTTCTGAGCCAGGCAAGGCCAGGTGCACGGCCGGGGCCACTTGGTGGCTCTGTGGGTGGGGCTGCTGTCTGGCTGCCTGGTTCTGTGGACGTCTGTGTATAGATGCCTGCACCTCTTCTAGAGCTGAAGGCAGGAGGACCCTTGCTCTGGGTGGACGGAGACCCTGCACAATTGATTGATCTGTCCCTTTGGTTTATATGCTCACTGTGATCATTGTATAAACTGATCACTTTTTTGAATAATGAATCTCTAAAGGGACACTGGCTGGTGTTTGCAAAAGCCGTTCTTCATCCCTGAGCACACAGCTGCTGAGTGGAAGTTTGTGTCCAGTTGTTTTGTTTCTGGCCTTTGGTCATTGGAAGTAGAAAGTTGTGTCTTAGGAATGTAAGTTTCTTCACCGCAACTGCCTTGACGGAAAGTGTATCAGACACTGTGAGGAGTGGCCTCGGGCAGGCATGGACCCCTCGGTTGTGCTCCCCAGCTTGGCTGCTCTGGGGGCTCACAGAGCAGCCCTGTCTTTCGTTGTCATGGCAGCCAGTGCTACCTCAGAGGTGAGAGAACCCAACTGTCCTGAGAGGCAGTGACTCGCTGTCACCCACAGTGCTGCCCACGCAGGCGCTTCCTGGAAGCACGTCCACATCTCAGTGCCTCCTCCCCTCATGGGGTCCGGAGAAGCTTGCTCTCTGCAGGGTGAGACCACAGACAGGTTATGTGGCTGTGCTCGTGGGCCCTAGCCGGAGAAGGACTGCTTCATGATACTAGATGGAGAATACAAATTGTTCTGTTGTACGTTCCAGCTCATTAGGCTAATAGAGCCAGTTTCTCACAGATACATAGAAAGAACACAATTGGGCGCACTGTGCCCCAGATGCATCCTCAGTCCTGAAAGGTACGACCTTAGGCTGTGTGCGCACATCGCCCCTCGTCCTGCTCTGAGGTGAGGCCGTAGTTGTGCCCTTCCCCAGTGTTTGCAGCATTTGGCATTTCATTTCTGTTAAGGCCATAGGATGTGTCTGTCCATTTGCATGTCAGATATGCACATGCCTGCTGAGGGGTTTGCATGATGTGAGCATCACTTGCCAGTTTCCTAGGAAGAAAATAAGCCAGGCTGTCCATTGTTTGCAACATGTGTGTTTTCCTCTCCGCAGGAGTCCACAGAGAGTTCCAACACGACAATCGAGGATGAAGATGTGAAAGGTATGAGGAAGCCAGGAGTGGGCGCCCAACTCCGAGCTCCAATGTGTGTCAGAAAATATGTTCATTCCAAATAACCAATGCTGTTAGGAACACGGCCTATCTGTGTTAGTATTCTATTAGAATTGGATTGTATGTACAGATTTTGTCAGGTTTTCCTACACTATATTCTTTTTTGTGCTTTTACACTATAGACAACAAGTAGGATCTTTAGCACAATGGTGATGTTAAACTAGTAGTGACAGTTTAGAAACCTCATGCCAAATTGTGACTGGACCAGTCAGAAGGAAACACATGATGTGCATGTATTGCGTGCACTCAGGAAACCATTTCCAGGCAAGGAGAGGTCTGACGATGACATCGGTGGTGTTGAGTGGGTGTTGGTGGGATTTGCCTCTGGTGGCCTTCTCATGCTGGGCTTCCTGTCCTTCCCGACATAGTCTTGACTCTGCAGGGGCAGCTGCTCAGGTCCCTTAGCTGACCAGGTGTCTTCTCACGCCTGTGCACCATTTCACACATGTGCAGCCACATTGCACCTTCTCTCTGGTCCATGCCTGTCTTAGAGCGTTCCCCTGGGTAACCTGGTTTGCATTTGTGTTCTCGTTTTGTAATTCAGTCCACGTAACTGCAGTTTCCACTGGCCAGTGTCTACAAGCGGGTCCCAGGCACCGTGGTAAAGTAGGGATGTTTCGAACAGAAGTGTGATAGGAAGAGTGTAAACCCAGGCGAGTGGGCATCCCTCGGTTAACCTTCCCAGAGTGGTCGCTTTCCTGATGGTGAACCAGGGGCTGGGATGCCAGAGGAGGCATCACTGAGGCAGCAGAGTAGCAGCCTTCCCCGGGATAGGCTCCCTCCATAGACCTTGGATTTGCACAGAAGCAGTTGAGTTGAGAGGAGTAAAGTAAGTCTCAGCCCTGTGTCGCTCTCCAGATTACAGGTCTCACTGCCAGACCTGTGTCCTGGAGACCTAAGGTGTGGCAGGAAGCAGAGGGGCGTGGCTGAGGCAAAGCGCTCAGCAGAGGGACCCCTAGAAGTGAGAGATTTCACTGTTTGCATCTGGAGCAACAGTATCTCCATTGTCCGTCCTATGCAGCCCATGTCCTGTGGGGTCTGCAGCTGTGCCGTGCAGAGAGCAGCCCCGCTTCTTGCCCATGAGCAAGTCTGGCAGAGAGAGACAGTGCTGCGTGAGAATGGCCTTCTTGGTTTCTGGCTGGTGTCCAGATAATTCTAAAACAAGGAGTGATGTACACGTCCATTGAAACCGTCCTCTGTGAGCCATTCTACAAGGTTTCCGTGACGCTCAGGATGTGGAATTCCTAACAAGACAGCACCGTGTGAAATACTGGGGTGCACTCCAGTTTTAAAAAAAGAATGTTGAGTATCTACTGTGTGCTGAGTGTGGAGCAGCTGGGAGAGGCTGTGAGGCTCACCTGGGAGTGCCACCTGTCAGGACAGTTCCTGCGGCGCGTGAATGAAAGTCCGCCCTGGATGGTGGAGGAGGTGGCTCCTCTCCTTGCTCCAGTGACGATGGGGGCAGCTCCCCTGGCCGGGGCTGTGGAGCAGGGTTTGCCCTCACATTGTGTTTGGCACAACAGGCTGACTGCGTGGCGGCGCCCTGGCCTGTGGCCGGTCCTCGAAGGCAAGTGCCTCGTGGCTGTCTGACCTTCAGAGTAGAGCAGGATACGTAAACACTATGCTGAGGTTTGGCCACTCTTGGGCTTCAGTTGTGTTTTCTTTACAAATAAATATGAAAACTCGCTGTAAAACGATGCCATGTTGCTTAGGTTGTAGTTTACATCCTGAAGACCATTTCATGCTGACACCTCTGTCCCCTCCCCTCCTATCTGTCTGTGCTGCGCACGGCGTCTGTCCAACTGCACTGCCCCCAGTGTCAGGTCTCCGCTCTCCTGCATCCATGTTCGCGCGCCTCCAGACGAGTAAGTCTAACATGACAGGGTATAGCCTCGTGTCTTCAACACTCCTGTCCCCATCGAACAACATGTCTTCTCATCTTCACCTCCACCTACAGCAAATCCTCCTGCTTTTCATTCAAAATACACAGCTCCCACCCACCCTTGCAAAAGTCTGTTCCAAAGTACTGCCACCTCTTCCCTGCATTTCTAACATGACATCTCTGCTGTCGACCTTTCCTACATCGCCGGCCCAGAGCATGGCATGGGCAGGGATCAGGGTGCCACTGGGAGTAGGCCAGGTTAGGCAACATTATTGCCCTACGTGTCCAGTGGCTGCAAAACCCCAGACAGGCCAGAGGCCTCCTGACCCATGTGCCCCGGCCCACCCCATGGACAGTCTGTCCTGCCTCTGGTCAAGCAAAGTAAAAAGTGGCTTCAGTAACGTAACTTTTTTATCTTGAGGGCTCACTGAGCCAATGACTTGTGGGCATTTCCTAAAAGCATCTTGAGTAGAAAGGGGGTGGTTTCTAGGCCTTATAGTTAAGTAGAATGTTACAGTTATTAAAGCACCTCCATGGGCCAAAGTAACGGCAATGATGCTGCATGTTAACTAGCAGGTTGACTTGTGAGAGGTCAGGCCCCCAAGAAGCAGCTGCAAGTTGACGGGATACTCCCCAAGAGGCTGGGCTCCTGTTAAAGCACCGCAGCGCGAGAACAGCCCTGATTTGTAGTTGGTTTTGCTGACGGTGGCCTGGAAGACCGTGAAGCCATAGGCCCTGCTCCCGGGAACTGTGTAGTGATCAGTCACAGTCCTGGCTCAGTCATTAAGTGTCAGTCGCGCTTGGCAAGGTCAGAGGCATTTTAGGTGCTTTGTTTAAGTTTACGATTTCAAAATACTGAGCTGGGCACCAGGGGCTGGAGAGGAGCTGAGGAGCTACCGAGCGGCAGGCACCTTGAGCCACGTAAGCTCTGCCCTGGCCCAGCCTCTGGTGCCCGCGCCGCGCAGTCCGCGCTGGGCTCTGGGATGGAGAGGCTGCCTTAGACAGAGCTCTCTGTGGGCAGACAGCGAATAAGCAGAACTGCTGGCTATGATGAGGCACCTCAGACAGGCGGGCAGCACCCTGTGCGGCTTGCCCACTGAGGAGGCTCACCTTCAGGCAGAGCTCACGCGTTCAGTGTGAGACACCTGCTGACATGGGAGGAGAGTCCACGTGCAGGGGTGAGGCTGGCTCACGTCCTGGCCGAGTTCATCACAGACCGGCCTACTCCTGCGTCAGGTGCACTAGTGAGGCGCTCCCTCCACAGGCCTATGGCTCAGAGTCTGCTGCAGCCTCGTGACTCCTGGGCCTTCTTCTGCCCTCCACTCCCTTGGAAAGGACTGACTGACCACACAGTTTATCTCACTGCGCCTGTGCCAGCTGCTCGCTGGGCTTCGGCTGCTCCCTGGGCTTCCGGCGGTGGAGACCCTGTGGCCTCGCGTGTGGCGGTCCTGCTGACCTGAGGCTGCGACAGCCTGGCCACCCCCAGATGGCAGCACTGTGTGCTGGCCTGTGATGTTCTCAGAGGTACCCATGTTCATGACAAGGTCTCTGCCAGCTGTTTGCTCACGCTCGGGCGTGGACAAGCGCTCCGTCCTGGGGTGGGAGGTAGGAAGTGGGCCAGTCCCAGTCAGACCTGTGAACACCTGTTGTAAAACCAGGGCCTTGGAGGCTGACAGTGTCCTAACGAAAGGGCGTATCGCCAAGTGCTGGCCTGGGTGCCAGCTTGACTGCCAGCAGCAGGGCGGTGGGAGCTGGTCCATCCTGGGCCTGCTGTGCTGGCACATTCCCATGTGGTCTGGGGAGGCAGCTGTGAGCTACTGTGGAAGAACTCCCAGGATGCATGGAAAATGGGGAGGAGGGGGACAAGTGAGGAGGTGCTGAGACGTGCAGAGTCCCCAAGAAGGAGAGCTGTGCTAACCCTGGATGGTGTGGGTGATGTCTACAGAGTCGGATGTGAGCAGGAGGTGCTTGAGCCTGGTGGCCAGTTCTTCCTCTGGATAGTCACCTCATGGAGGTGACTGCTCCCCAGGGTCCAAGGGAGGCTGCAGTGGGCTGACTTTTGCTCCTCTGCGGCTGCTGGGGTTAGTGTAGGACAGCTCGGCCTTGTCTGTCACTGGAGGACTGTGAGGATCCGGGGGTGGGGGGAAGGGGAGGAGCTTCAGGGCTCAGGAGAGGGGCATGAGGGGTAGCAACCAGGACAAAGGGTGGGTGGAACAGAGCCTGAAAGGCCGCAAGTGTGGAGCCCACGTGGAGGAGGAGCCTGGCCTTGGGGCCTTGTGGTCGTGGGGCCCCTGCACCAGCAAAGGTTCTGCAGTCATGAGGACAATGAGGACGGTGAGGTCCGTCTGGGGTTTCTGGGCAACAGAGCGTGCGACCTTCAGGGTACAGTCAGGGCCAGAGCCAACTCGGCCACAGAGGGCCACTATTCACGGGTCACGTGGGACACCGGCTGTGATGAGAGTGAGTGCACACGGGGCCTCAGACAGGACTGGCGGCGGTGTGAGCAGGAGAGTCTCCCAGGTGGGATTCTAGTCAAGCCAGCTGTTAACGTGCAGGCGTGGGCTGGGGCGGCAAGTCCTGTGTGGGTCGGCGTGGACGCCCACTGACGACCATCTGAGCAGTGGCCCTGGCCCTGAGCTGTGTGGTCAGTTCCCTGAAGGCCCCTCAGTGCACGGCGGCTCTGGTGGCTTCCTTGTGTGGGAGCAGAGCGTGAGCGCAGCTCCTCAGGTTAAAAGTGGGTGGTAGCACTGTGGCTTGGGCTGAGCATTGACCTTTGAACCAGGAGGTCACAGTTCGATCCTCAGTCAGGGCACATGCCCAGGTTGCGGGCTCCATCTCCAGTGTGGGGCGAGCATTTTTAAGCCTAAAAATTGAAATAAACCATGGTACTAAACTACATTTATTTTAATAATAAATAAGAGCAGAGCCTGGGCCTTCCTGTGCTGTGCAGCACGCAGCAGGGCGTGGCCTCCTGGGGGTGTGACCTGGGTCATGGAGGCGCAGCCCTGACCTGTGGTCCTGAAAGGCCAAGAAGGCCCCACTGGTGGAGAGGAGCCAGGTTGGTGGCCACTGCTGAGCAGTGTGGAGGGGAGACAGCAGGCTGGGGAGGCCTTGTGCAATACCGCACCTGAGGGAGGAAAGGCCATGTCGTGGGGTGGGGAAGGGGTGCTTGGTCCTCGTTCTCACCAACTTGTCCCTTTGCCTTTAGCTCGGAAGCAGGAGATCATCAAGGTCACAGAGCAGCTGATCGAGGCCATCAACAACGGGGACTTCGAGGCGTACACGTGAGTGCGGGGGGCTGTGTGGCTGGGGAAGTCTGCACTAGTGCATACTCAGAACCGAGTTCCTGTGCGTGTAACCCAGGCTCCCGTGTCAGCAGCAGCCTTGCTAGTATTTCAAGGGGTAAAGGACTTCCTTGCCCAGGAATCAGTAGGTGTGTCAGGATTTCAGGAGAGGAGGGCTTCTGAGAAGAATAGGGTTTCTCTGGGGGGCAGGAGGGGGGTGCGGAAGCAGTAAGCTCCACCCCTACAGGCAAAACAGAGCAGGAAGCATGGAGAGAGGACAGGGGGGCTCAAAATGGCCCCGGGGGCACGGGGGAAAGGGGTACAGGAAGATGGGCATGGGGTCAAGGGGCACAGGGAGAGGGTGCAAGGCTAAGGGAAGCAGGGAAAGGGGTGCAGGGAGAGGGGTACAGAGGGGCGTGGGGAGAGGGATGCAGGGAGGGGGTGCAGAGAGAAGGGTACAGGGAGAGGGGTGCAGGGCAGAGGGACGCAGGGAGAGGGGCATGGGACCAAGGGGTACAGGGAGAGGGGTACAGGGAGAGTGGCAAGGGAAGGGGTACAGTGAGAGGGACGTGGGACCTAGGGGTGCAGGGCAGAGGGGCTCAGGGAGATGCGTGTCCTCGATGTCAGGCATCCTTTACCTTTGAGAGTGAGTGCACACGGGGCCTCAGACAGGACTGGCGGCGGTGTGAGCAGGAGAGTCTCCCAGGTGGGATTCTAGTCAAGCCAGCTGTTAACGTGCAGGCGTGGGCTGGGGCGGCAAGTCCTGTGTGGGTCGGCGTGGACGCCCACTGACGACCATCTGAGCAGTGGCCCTGGCCCTGAGCTGTGTGGTCAGTTCCCTGAAGGCCCCTCAGTGCACGGCGGCTCTGGTGGCTTCCTTGTGTGGGAGCAGAGCGTGAGCGCAGCTCCTCAGGTTAAAAGTGGGTTGACTGGGAGGTGAAAATTGGTCTCAGCTCCCTCTGCCCCAACTGGTCCCTCTGCCCCAACTGGTCCCTCTGCCCCAACTGGTCCCTCTGCCCCAGCTGGTTCCTGGCAGGAGAGAGGGTCTGACTGTGGCCTGGCTGCCTGAACAGGAAACTGAGGCAGGCAGCAACAGGAGAGCATAGCGCGTCAGAAGCTCCCTGGCGGTGCTGAGAGAGCACCGTTTCATTGGCTGAAACGCACTGGCCATGGCCGTGTGTGCAGGTTGGAGGAGAGCGTTAGGAAGTCTCATCACTTCAGGCCTATGATTCTACCAATGAACATGTCACATGGCCCTGGGCTTTGAATCTGAACATGGACAAGACCATGCACCATGATGTGTATTGAAGCAGTGTTCATAACAGAATTGGAAACACCCTCTGTGTGCAACATTACGGGTGCCGAGGGGCTCTGTGGTGCGTCCGGACGCTGCCGGCATGGCAGAAAGGGGGTGGCGCTTACAGCGCACGCCGTCACTGAAGGCCAAGCGGAATGTGAGCGTGTCTCCAGATGATTCCAGCGACATCAGCATAATGGAGAGAAAACGCGAGATTGTTTTTAAAAAGGAAAACCATGTTACTTTTGGGAGTACAAATTGGGGATTCCCACATTTGATGTGATGAGAAGTTATTTCCTTCATCATCAGCTACAATGGGTAGCAGATGTAGACAAACGAGAGTGACAGCGTGAGTCTGAATCAAGGCCAGCAATGCTCCCCAGGTTACATGTGTGCTAGTGCAGACATGTACATATGTGTTTGTGTGGACTGCTCCCCAGATCTGTATGTGTGCTAGTGTAGACATGCACATATGTGTTTGTGTGGATTGCTCTCCAGGTTACATATGTGTGCGATGCAGACAACACATGTATGTGTTTGCATGGACCACTCCCCAGGTTACATGTGTGCTGGTGCAAACATGCATGTATGTGTTTGTGTGGATTGCTCTCCAGGTTACGTGTGTGCTAGTGCAGACATGCACATGTGTGTTTGTGTGGACTGTTCCCCAGATTACACGTGTGTGCTAGTGCAGGCAGGCGCATATGAGTTTGTGGCACCAGCTCTGGAATGTGGCCTTGGAGTGACCTCAGAAGAAGGGACGGGGAGATGTGGAATAAACACCTGACCGCCCTCCTGCTGGTAGGACTGTCACACCAGGTGACCCTCCAGACAGCTGCTTCCTGCTCAGGCTCTGTGTGCACGCATGTCCCCAGTGGAAAAGAAGTATGCTCTCTTGGGGCACAGCCAGGCAGAAGTGGCAAACAGGGCTCCCTGGTTCTACATTTAAATGCCATTTTAAGCGATCCGCTTCCTTGGAATCCCCTTGGGTCCTGATGCCCTTGCCTGTGGTTGGCCTGACTTCATGGTTGGCCCCACGCTCTCTCTCGTGAGCTGCCTGCCCGAGACCCTGTCCAGAGCATGCACCCACAGGCCATGTGCAGCTTCGTGAGCCATGTTTTAATGCAGAGTGGTTACAGGAGGGACACATGTACATACGTGCATGAGAGAACAGATGAACAGGTTTTCGGATGGGTGGAGTCTTGATGACTGGCTGAGGGTTGTCATAGCGAGAGATTTCAGAGAGTCCGTGCGGTGGGAGAGGAAACGCTCATTCCCCGGTGCTGACAGCCATGTCATCTCTGGAGGAGCCCTAACCCGCACCCACCTGTGCTTACCTTGGGAACACTGTGCTTCCCATGGGTCCTGAGAAAGAGGCTGTGTGTGTTTGGCGGTGAGCTTGACAACACCAGCCCACCGGAGTCTCAGACAAAGCGCAACCCCCGCCCACGCCCCTTCCAGGCCTTTTGACCTGGAGCAGCCACTGTGATGTTTCATTTTAAAACTGCATCCACGGCTGTTCTTACACTCAGTCCCGCATCCTACGAATGGAGCTTTCAGAACCATAGTGAGTGTGCTTGTGAAACTTGTATTTCTGTTGGGCAGTGAAAACATCCTCCCTCCCCAGTGGGGACTTGCCCTGTGAAATCTGGGTGCCAACCCAGCAGAACACAAATTAATCCAGAACCCTTCTGTGGCGGCTTCCGTCTCCCGTGTGAATGTCCACTAATTCTTCACACACAGAGTTTATGTCACTCCCTGGGATGCTCACTCTGATGCGGGAACTGCCTCCCCGCGTGTCCCCGGGGACTTCTGCACACACAGCGGTGCTTCTGTCAGACCATCATCATCCCCAGACTCCCTGCGTTTCATGGCCCTGTGCCGGGTGCCCACTGCCCTCCCCGCCACACACACACACACTCCAGGGAAACTGCTCAGAGGTAAAAGCCCAGCTCCATCTCCTTCCTCTCCTAAGTCTTTCCATCTTGTGTACAAGTGGCCTGGTTATTGAGACTCTGTTTATTACTCTTTCAGGTTCATTGTTGTGTCATAATTGCTTGTTTCGGAGATTATCTGCCACATAATAGGCGTTAAAAGAAAACCCATTGGCTTTCTCTGAAGACATATTTAAAATGGTGCAGCACTTTGTTGAATCAGATTTCTAGGATTAAAAAGAAAACTGTGCATTTGAACCACTCATTAACTTCATGTTGAAAGTTAAATAAACTTTTAAGTAGAAGATGACTAAGCTTTCGAACATTGCCAGGAAGTGTGGGACGTGACAACTGCATTCACGGCGATCAGAACACAGAAGTGTATTACGATGGAGAAGGTGTAAAAAGTAGCCCAAATGTGGTTCTTTCACAGCATGTAAACACAATAAACTTGGAGAAAGCTGGAGCAACTGGGGAGGCCTCGGGAATGTACCTCACTCGGACACAATAGGAACTTGTAAAAGCTGTCACCTGCTGGACCCGGGGTGCCAGCCTGCCTGTCACATGAGGTCTGCCCTCCCTCTTCCACTCCCCCTCTGCCTCCCCCGGCGAGGCCTGGCCGGGATTATAGTTGCGTCTTTTAGACTCCATCACGGACTTGGGCCAGAAGGGATATGTGTGAGACAAGAGACAGGAATTGTTCCATTGACTATTTTCATTGTTTTTTTCTTACAGAAAAATCTGTGACCCAGGCCTCACTGCTTTTGAGCCGGAAGCTCTGGGCAACTTGGTAGAAGGGATGGACTTCCATCGGTTCTACTTTGAAAACGGTACAGTCATCCTACATCGGTGGCATGCCTTTTCCAGCTGCTCGTGGAATTTCTCCTCAATTTGAAGATTCTTTGGCTCTTTTATGCAATGAGTATTGTCAGTGTTTCAAATTGAAAACACTGACAGGGTTGCCTGGCTGGTGTGACTCAGTAGACTGAGAGTCATCCCATGTACCAAGAGGTCCTGGTTTACTCCTGGTCAGGACACATGCTCGAGTTCCAGGCTCAGTCCCCAATGTGGAGACAGCCAGTGGATATTAATGTTTCTCTCTCGCCTCCCTTCTTCCCTCCCCCTCCCCTCTCTCCCCCTCCCTCCGTCTCTCAAAATCAATGAACACATTAAAAAATTGACAGGGTTAAAAGTGTAGGTACGTTTTGAAAAATACCAGGTTTTGTATAAAAAGTAATGCTGATTGAATACACCCATACAAGGCCCAGTAAAGGTGTGATATAGGCAGCAAAGTGAGTTCCTGAAAAAATGCATTATTTCAAGTTTTCTTAAAACATTGTTCACATGAAAAAGCGAAGAAGCTGACAGTCCAGAGAGCGGCCCAGCCCACCCGCTGCTCCCGTCAGAGTGAAGGCAGGTGACCGTGAGGCCACAGCCCAGGTTCGGGGAAGGTTTTATGGTCTCCCAGGAGACGCGTTCCAGAGCAAGTGACGAAGAAAGGCCTGCGGAAGAGCTCGCTCCCTCCCGCCCGGTGGCTGTGGGCAGGCTCTGTGCGGAGCTGTGGGTGAGGAGGGCAGGCCATCCGCAGGGGCCTCAGCCCCAGTGGCTTTCAGTGCTGTGGAGGGAACGCGTTTGTGAGCAGACATGATGACTGTGGTCACTGTCTTTGCCAAGATTCCGGGGTGGCCTCACCTCTGCCCCAACTCCAGAAGAGGGAGCAGGGGCTGGCCCGGCGATGCCTGCCTGGCCAGCACGCTCCACACAGTGCCCACCATGCCCGTCCACCTCCATGGTGGCACCACTGGCCTGGTGCCAGCTCACGCATCCCCTCCGAGGGCGGGAGCAGGTTTGCCCAAGCGTCAGATGGCTCAACCTGCTGGGGGCCTACGAGGACCTGCGCCCTCTGCACGGACCTCCACACCTTAGTCCTCCCGTCAGCACCGAGGCCGCAGCCAGCAAACTGCACTGCCAGCTCAGGCCTGGGCTTCTCCCTGGGTGGGCAGCTGGCCTGGCCTGGGTGGGCATGCTGAGCAAGGGCCTCAGGCTGGGGGGCACCAACCAGGCCTCTTCGTCGGAGACAGTGAGCTCCATGCCTGTTCCAAAGCTCCCTGCCCCACACAAGGCACCACCACAACACTCAGGCCCCGGGTCCCGTCACGGCAAAGATGGAGCCTGCCCTGCCTGTGTCTTTGTCTGTGACCACTTCCCGTCACAGACATGTCTTCGTTCTCCCCACCGACCCACGTTTCCCGGCAGCACTGCCTGCTGGGAGCCAAGAGGAATAGTACCTGCCCTGCTTCTCTCTATGAATCATCTGCTGAATTGAAGAAATTAGAGGCTTTCGCTTGCTGATCCCGCTTAAGGTCCTGGTTTGGTTTCTTTATGTGGGAACTGAGTGCTCTTTCCTCTCATCTGCAGCTCTATCCAAAAGCAGCAAGCCCGTCCACACAATCCTCCTGAACCCGCATGTGCACCTGCTGGGTGAGGACGCGGCCTGCATCGCCTACATCCGGCTCACCCAGTACACGGACGGTGGTGGGAGGCCCAGGACCATGCAGTCAGAGGAGACGCGCGTGTGGCACAGGCGGGACGGGAAGTGGCAGAATGTGCACTTCCACCGCTCGGGGTCCCCCACGATGCCCAGCAAGTAAGTGTCCACCAAGTAAGTGTCAGCTGCCAAGCTGTCACTCAGCCACTGCCCCTAGAGAGCGTCACACGTGGGAGTAGGCATAACCCAGAAAAGACAGTCTCCAGTTCTCTGGGGGTGGGCCCATGCATCCAGTGTGGGCTGACCGGCTTGCAGCGTCTCTGTGGGGCCGGGTGGGAACTAGGGCGCCTCTCGGGCTGGGCTGTCCGCACCAATCAGGGCCCGTGTCAGAGAACGGCCTGTCTGACTTCACTGACACACAGGCAATGGGAGGGCCGTGGAGGGAATATTTGGGGCTTTCTGAAGTGTCAGTGTAACCTCAGGTGCCTCAGCCTACAGGCTACCCACCAGCAGCTAGCTGGTCACAGACATCACTCACTCACTTCTTACTTTATTATCTTTTTTATTAAGTTGATTGGGGTGACATTCAACATGAGCATACAGGTTTCAGGTGTGGGTTTCTGTGTGACAAGATTGGTGCCCACCACCCAGAGTCACATTTCTCCTGTCACCTCATATTAGGGCCTCTTCTCCCCCCAGCCTCTTCCCTCTGGCAACCACCACACTGTTCATGCTGTTTGTGTTCACGAGTTTCAGTTCTATAGCCCACGTGTGAGTGAAGTAATATGGCTCTTAGCCTTTTCTGGCTGATGTATTTCACCCAGCATAACGTTCTGAAGGTCCCTCCATGGCGCCATTCAGTCCTCTCCTGTGGCGGACTGGTACCCATTGTCTTACGGACACATGTTCTGTACCCAGTCCTCTGTCTCGGGACACTGTGGTTGTTTCCATGTCTTGGTCACTGTGAATAATGCTGCAAGGAACACGGGGACATATATATTTGTGATACGTGATTTGGAGTGTTTCGGGGTATATACCCAGAAAGGGATTGCTGGGTGGTAGCTCTATTCTTAATTTTCTGAGGAATTGCCAGACTGCTTTCCATAGTGTCTGTACCGAATACATTCCCACCAGCAGGGAGTGAGGGTTCCCTTTTCTCCACAACCTCTCCAACACTTGTTATTGCTTGTCTTGTTGATAATGACCACTCTAACAGGTATGAGGTAGTATCTCATTGTGATTTTGATTTGCATTTCCCTAATTGCCAATGAAGTTGATTATCTTTTTATATGCTAGTGGCCCCATGCACGAAATTCATGCACAGGAGGGGAGGGGTTCCCTCAGCCCAGCCTGCACCCTCTCCCATTGGGGACCCCTTGGGGGATGTCCTACTGCTGGTTTAGGCCAGATCCCACAGGCCTAAACAGGCAGTGGACGTCCCTCTCGCAATCTGGGGCCACTGGCTCCTAACAGCTCACCTGCCTGCCCCTAACTGCCTCTGCCTGCCTGCCTGATCACACCTAATCTCTCTGCCTGCCTGCCTGATGCCCCCTAACTGCCTCTGCCTGCCTGATTGCCCCTAACTGCCCTGCCCTGCCGGCCTGGTCTCACCCCCAACTGCCCTCCCCTGCTGGCCTGGTCTCGCCCACAGATGCCCTCTCTGCCTCGGCCCTCACCCCCATGGCTTTGTCCAGAAGGAACTCAGATGTGTGAATGATGTTCAGTTGATCCAGTCTAATTAGCATATTACCCTTTTATTAGCATAGCTAGATTATATAGGATAGGATTGCTTAAATGTGTGTGTGGGGGGGGGGGGCTTTTTCAGCAGGAGGAGATGCTCTTGGTAGACAAAAACACACAATTCCTATATCTGGACTAATAGTCAGCCATATGCACTATGCTGCCAAACCAGTCACTAAAAAATTGAACTGCTTTCTTACACCTTACACCAAACAGCTGTTGCCCTTAAAACCCCTCCTCAGCCCCCACCTTAGGTTCTGCCTTCGCAGTTCACCCAGATTAGGTTCTGATTGGTCGGTTTTTATGCCAGTCAGTGTCAAACACTCCGCCTCCTAGGCAGCCATTGGCTCCTCGCACTTCACCCAGATTTAGTTCTGATTGGTCAGTTTCTATGCCAGTCAGCATCAAAAACTCCGCCTCCTAGGCAGCAATTGCCTCCTCACAGTTCACCCAGATTTGGTTTTGATTGGTTGGTTTCTATGCCAGTCAGTGTCTACGGGCCTATCTCCAGGCCTTATCAGAGAGGTGGGACTGATCAGCAGCTCCCATGAAGGCCCAGAGAGAAAGAGAGGCATGGCTGCTGGCCAGGCCCAGAAAGAAAGAAAGAGAGGTAAGGGCTGATCAACAGTTGCCACTAAGGCTACAGATCAGACCCTGCTTCTCTCCCCTGACCTCTTTCCGGGCTGATCTGTAGCCCCCTCGGCAGTCAGTGTTGGGTCAAACAGCAGTCAGTGCGACCCAGCACTGACTGCAGCACTGACTTCAGGTCAGTGGAGTCTTTGGTCGTTATCTTTCAGATCCTGGGTTTTTATATATTAGGATTGAATATTCATATGTCTTCTTGGGGGAAGTGTGTTTTCAGGTCCTCTGCCCACTTTTTGATTGTGTAGTTTGTTTGGTGTTGAGTTTTATGAGTTCGTTATATTTTGATCAAACCTTTGTGGGAACTACTGTTTGCAAATATCATCTCCCATCTGGTTGGCTGCCTCTTTGTTTTGTCATCAGTTACTTCTTTTGTGCAGCTTTTTAGGTTGATATAGTCCCATTCATTTGTTTTAGCCTTTACTTCCCTGGCTTTGGGGGTCAAGTTCATAAAACATTCTCTACAATCAAGATCCATACATTTGGTAGCTATATTTTTGTCTGTGTAATGTATTGTTTCGGGTTTTATATTTAGGTTTTTGATCCATTTTGAATTAATTTTTTTTAAATATATTTTATTGATGTTTTACAGAGAGGAAGGGAGAGGGATAGAAAGTCAGAAACATCGATGGGAGAGAGACATCAATCAGCTGCCTCTTGCACGCCCCCTACTGGGGATGTGCCCGCAGCCAAGGTACGTGCCCTTGACCGGAATCGAACCCGGGACCTTTCAGTCCGCAGGCCGACGCTCTATCCACTGAGCCAAACCGGTTCGGCCGAATTAATTTTTTAATGTTTTTACTTCTTTCAGAGAGAAGAAGGAAGAGGGAAAGAGAGAGAGAAACCTCAATGATGAGAGAGAATCATTGATTGGCTGCCTCACACACACACCCCACCAGGGAATGAGCCTGCAACTCTGGCATGTGCCCTGACTGGGAGTCGAACCAGGCATGACTTCCTAGTTCATGGGTCAACCTAAGCCAGACAGGCTGGGCTTGGATTAACTTTTGTACATGGGGACAAACTGCAATCCAGTTTCATTCATTTGCATGTGGCTTTCCAGTTTTAAAGAAACCATCTTTACTCCATTGTGTTTCTGGATGCTTTGTTGAAAATTATCTGTCCATATACCAGTGGTTTTATATCAGGACTGGCTATTCCTTTCCATTGGCCTGTGTGTCTGCTTCTCAGCCAATACTGTGTTGATTATGTAGCTCAGTAGTATAATTTGAAGTCAGGTAGCTTATACGTCCAGCTCCTTTCTTTTTTCTCAGGGTTGCTTTGGCTGTTCAGTCTTTTGTGGTTCCATACAAACCTGATGATTTCTCATTCTATTTATTTAAAAAATGACATTGGGATTGTGATGGGAAGTGCACTAAATCTGCACGTTGCCTTGAGTAATATGGCCATTTTAACTAATTGATTCTTCCAACCCTTGAGCACGGAATATTTTTCCATTGTACTGTGTCTTTTTCAATCTCTCTTAATAATACTTTGTAATTTTTGGTATATAAGTCTTTCATGTTCTTCATTAAGCTTATTCATAGGTATTCTTTTGGCTGCAGTTGCAAAAGGAATTGTTTTGGTTTGGTTTGGTTTCATTTCTTTTTCTGAAGTTTTGTTATTAGTGTATAGGAAGGCAATGGGTTTTGCACATTGATTTTTGTATCCTGCAACTTGACTGTGTTTATTGTTTCTAGTTTTTTTGTGGAGTTTTTAGGTTTTTCTCTGTACGGCATCATATCATCTGCAAAAAGGCACTGGGCAGAGCTCGGGGACAAGGAGGAGGCAATGCAATGCTTGGATACTGAGTGTGGGTAGGGGGGTGCGGCTCCCCCTGCAGTGGAGGGACTGGTGGTAACAGGGCTGATGAGAAGTGAGAGGGTGTCCTTCTGTGCAGGTGTGGCCCCTCCTGATCTCAGCTGGTTCTCTCACCAGGTTCCCCCCTTAATGTCTGGGGAGTGGGTGGGGAGTGAAGGTCACACAGCAGACATTCATCTCACCCCAGAGACTTGTCCAGAGCTCTTGGCTCAGAGCCACAGGTGGCCAGGCCTTGTCCCGACCTCACCAGGTGTATGGGGCTGGAGCTGGGCTTGTCAAAAGTGCTTCCACAGGGAGAAACGAGAAGTGGACATTCAGTCTAAAGACAATGCTGTGCAAGAGGCATGTAACAGTCATGAAAAACCCATTTGGGGAGGTTTTTACCCCAAAGAGGGACATGACAGATGGTCTGTCCACATGGAGGGGGTGGCATCGCACAGGCTGAGGCTTCCAGTCCCGGTGTCCCAAGGCACCCAGAGCTGCGTGACTGCTCGCCGTGGGAAGCAAGCAGATCTTTGGGCATCAGTAGCAGCACAGCGTCCTGCAGGCCTGGCTGCCTAGGCTTCTAGCCCCAAGGGCCTCTGGTAGGAGTCACTCAATCATGCAGACAGGCCTCCCGCCCGCTCTGGGGCCTTCGTGCCCTCCTGGCTCCAAGAGGTTGAGCTCGCTCCACCCACGCTCGGCTGGGCTGGCGCCTCAGCCCCCACTGAACTGGAGAGCCGACTGCCATTAAATCCGTGCCTCAGCTGCTGCTGTTGATCCTTCTCTTAAGCCAGACAGGAAGGGTTCAAGTGCGTCTCCCTGTTGGCGTGGCCCCCAGGGTGTAGGAGTGTGACAGGAGCCGAGGTGGACTGCATCACTGTCTGTTTCCCCAGGTGGCCTGCTCCTTCCTCATTTGCTGCTCCTTGTGTGTGTAGACTGATACGTGCTTAAAGCCTGGCCCATCACTCGCAGCTCAGCACCGGGTGGACAATGGACAGATGACTGACGGACTCCCATGAGTGTGGTCTCTGGGAACACGGAGTTGATCTTGCGATGGCCGGCTACCCCTCTAGACAGCACCTCCGCCCGAGGTTCACCTCATGGAGCCTGGCTCACCGCACAGCGATTGGAGGCTGTGGTCTAACTTTTTCCCTTCCTCCTGGCAGCTAAGCACCCGTGCCATGTTGGCCTCCTGTCTCAGGCACCGGATGGGACTTGGCCCCGGTGCCTGCCTGAGGCGAGAAGAAGGCCCTTGCCTGTTTCGTGTCTCATCATCGGCCCCTGCTGTCCATGTGTGCCCCGCGCGGACAGCCGCACCGAGGGAGGCTGCCGTCCATCCCCGAGGACCGCCTGCTCCTCGTGCCCGTTCCTGCCAAGACGCAGCGGCCCTGCTGTCCCCAGATGGCGTGCACCGAATGTGCATTTTTAAACTTTGCTGTCCTCTGATTGGGCTTGTTTAACAAAAAGGGCAAGACCACGTGTTCCCTAGTGTGGTCCTGTTGAAGTGGCAGCTGCCCCAAGGCTGTGGCGCTGTGCCATTGGGTGGGCTGAGTCCCTGCACTCCCTCCTGAGGGTCAGACGTCACAGAAAGGCCACGTGGGTCAGAGTGTGATCACAGAGGGGCGGGCACTCCCGGGACCGCAGGGCTGACCTTTCTGTCCCTCAGCTCTGCTCTGGTTTCTCTCATTTTCCCAGTTTCTAACTTTTTCCCATCCTCCTCTTCGCTCTTTCTGTCTGGCGTGTGGGAAGGGATGTGTCTAATCAAAGGAACTTGTGCCCAGGCCTTGAGGCCCCGCCTGCAGCTTCATCACCGTCAGGGCCCACAGGGTGTGGTCAGGCTTAAGGGTTGTGGTTTGCTTGGAGTGGGGGCTGGGTGGCAGCCCAGGCCAGGCCTGTGGCCGAAGCCCTGGGCAGGGCCACCTGACCACATCCCTGACGTTGGAGCCCAGAGTGGTTCCACCCTCACACTTTGAACTTGGGGGTGTGACTGTGCTTCTTGGGGTCTCACACTGGAAGCCTCAGTCACACTCTTGTGAGGAGGAGGCCTCCCTCCGGGGCCAAGGGCAGGACTGGTGTGGGTCCCGCCCTGCTGTCCCGCTGTCGTCGTGTCTGTGCTGCCCACGTGCATGCCTCCACGTGGCTCCCTGCACCGCCCACACCCACTCCCAGCAGGAGCAGAACCAGCAGCCGCTCCTCCACCGCCCAGCCTCCTACCATGTCCTCCTGGGGGTGTGGGGGCACCGTTCTCTGACCCTACCACACGCCTGCACCGTGTATATATTCAAAGTGAACAACAGTGAACTCATCGAGCCTGTGAAGTGGCAGCTCCTTCTCCTGTGTTCCCTCCTTCCTGTGACACAGCTGCACACGGACACGTGTGCTCACAGGAGCTCGTGGGCTGCCCTCGGCGTGGGCGGCACTCTGTGCGGCTCTGGCACCGCAGCTGCCACAGGCCCTGCACATGACTTGCCGTGACGGCCAGGGTGGCTGATATATTTAAGAGTTAATAAATCTGTGATTTCTGCTGGCGGTGCGTCCGACTCCCTTCTTAAGAACGGGCTTTTGTGCTATGGTACCGTGTCCCCACCTCGGGGGGCAGGCAGCATAAATTTGTCCTGAGCACAGAGTGCTGGGAGCAGAAGGTTCGCCCCGCCCCACTCAGCAGCTCCCTTTAACGGGTCCTGACCCGAACACTCGGTGTGGCAGCTGCACCAGTCCCAGCAGGTTACTGAGGGGCACACCTGTGTGTTCCAAACCATCCCACCCTTCCGCCCAGGGCTCCTCTCCTGTGGACTCCCACCACCGTGACCTCACAGTCCTCATGGGTCTCCATCCTCGTCCTCCGTTGTCCCCTCCCTGGGAGCATGGCGAGTCAGGGCTGGAGCTGCATGTGGCCCGCAGAGAGGGCAAGGTGGGGGGGGGGGGGGAGCTAAGAGGGGGAGAGGGAGGGGAGGGCAGCTGAGAAAAGCAGGGGTGGAGGAGGCAAGGGGGGATAGGAAAGGGCAGCCACACCCTCATGGGCCCCATGGGGAACTGGAGCTGCAGGGGCCCAGGGCTGTTCAGCCCTGCCTTGAGCAGCACCTCCTCTGCCTCTGGTCCCATGAGTGAGAAGAGAACAGACTGAGCCTGAGGCTTTGAGCAGGGTGTGGGCGAGGGTGTGGGCACGGGTCCGGGTGCTGTGCGTGGAGGTGTTGAAGGGGCGTTGTGATCGCCCTCTGCTGAGACCAAAGCAGCCCATCCATCAGCAAGAGGGACCCAGGAGGTCCTCCTCCCACAGATGGACGGACCATGAGAGGAAGAAAACCAGAGTCGAGGGAAGGTCCGAGGGGCCTCCCAGGGCTGTGGCCTGTGGCCTGGATGACATTCGGGGACTTGGGCACACAGCCCCGGGGTCTCCCTGCCCCTCCGCTTCTGCAGACCAAGCGAGGTGGTGCTGGTCCGGACCGGCAGAGCCCCCGGCTCAGCCGTGGCTCCCTGCGGGCCCTCCCAAGGGCCGGGGTCATTTTGATTAAATTTTGACAAAATCGAAAGCACAGAAACGAACGGAAAGGACAGCCTGGTTGTAAGGGTCCATGAAGGTGGCTCAGGGCCGTGTCCACCTCATGGGACTTCTCCCAGTCTGAGTCCTGAGTGGCCGAGACCAGTCAGAGCTGTTACTGGTCTCCATGGCGACAGCCAGTCTGCACTGCTCCTGGCCACTCCACCTGCACAGGTGTCACGGCCAGCGTGCAGGGGACTCACCCAGAGGCCACACGGGCTCTGCTCTGCTCCACAGGGGGCACCAACGCTTCTCCCCGCCTTCACCTGCCAGGCCCAGGGCTCCACCAGCATCGCTGGTTCCCTCTGGCTTCCCCTCTGCACCCCCTCTCCCTCCCCTCTCCTCACCTACCTGAGACCCCACTTTCCCACAGGCCAGGCACCCAGGGTGGGGGACCGGCCCACACCAGGGATCATGCTCTTTCCATAAAGAGTTCAGGACCAACTCTGTGTAGGGAGTGTGCAGGGCGCCTGTGCTTCGCTGCAGGCCAGCGGAGTTGGAAGGCTCCCCTCCCCCCAAGACCCCAGCACTGGTCCCCACGTGCCCCAGGCAGGTGGGGCTGGAGCTCGGGCCGGGACAGCTGTCACATCACCCCATCCCCATAAAGGCCCATGAAGCCAGAACTGGTTCCTCCCTCCGGGTGCCTCTGCCCGGCATGGAACCCCAGGCTTCACCTGTGCTCCCCACTCCCGGCCAAGCACGGGAGGAAGCTGCTTACTATAGTGGCCTCGGGAGCCTGTGCTGCCCACTGGCAGGGTGTCTGGCTCCTCACCACCAGCCCCAAGCTCACGAGGACCCCGAGGAGCCCCACCCTGGGTGGTTACGCACCAGCGGATAGAATGCTGGCAACACCGCCTCCCTCCTCGTCTGCAGGAGGAGAGGGGTGCCCGGTCCCCAATCTCACACATCATGAATAGGAGGCCTGACCCTCCCTTCTCTTCCACCAACTGCCTTCCCACTCATCAGGACAAAATACATTTCATTTCAAAAATGTGCTCCACTGGCGTCACTCTCGGAGGCCTCGTCTCGCCTCTCGCCTGCGACTGAGGTGTATGCTGTGGACAACAGGGCCAGATGTCCTGGTGATGATAGTTTGTGTGGACTCCGTCCCCACCCAGGAGGCTGGGCACCACTGCAGGGCGACCCAGGACCCAGGCAAGACACTTGGAGCATTTTCTAAATCTTTGTGCCGGCTGAATTCAAGGGGCCTGGAAAAACCAGGTCTGCAGTCACACACTCCAGATGTCCACGCTGAGGCTCCCACTGGGGTCGGGTGGCTCTTTCCTTCGTCTTGCCTTCCTCACTGGCACGCCTGCTCTTCTGGGCATCATCCCCCCAGGCCGAGCCTGACAGCCTAGGTGGGACTCGGCCAGGATGACCTGTGGGGCCTGCCCAAGTGGCTGAACTCAAAAGGACCCAGGACCCTCTGCACCTCCCTCTTGTTACTTATTTTCTTTAACGAATTCGTCAGGATTTCTGGGAGAAATAGACCAATGGATCAGAGACTACGATAAAGGTTTGGCTAGTGCTTTTGGAGGCCAAGCAGTCCCAAGACCTGCAGTTGGCCAACTGTAGACCCCGGGAGCCCGGGTTTCGGTACAGGGCTGAAAGCGAGGGAAGCCGGCAGACAGAGCCTTCCTCTTGCCAGGTCACACCGTCGACTGATTGGATGAGGCCCACCAGCAATAGGGAGGATGCTCTGGGCTGCCCACTTCAACTCAATGCTGCTCTCACACTCAAACACCTCACATAGCCAGAGGGACACCCAGCCAGAATCCGAGTGTCCCTGGCCCAGGCCAGGTGACAGCACACAGCCCTCACACTAGTATTGGCAGTCAAGGAGAGAGGAAAACAGCAGCTGTCTCCTGTTGAAGCCCAGAGGGAGGAGCAACTTGTTGATGGCATCCACACCAGTGGCCAATCTTAGGAGAAGGTAATTCCAAGAAATAGAACCCCTCCTGCAACTAAAACTGGGATGAAAAGGGGATGAATTCATAAAACTGAGGGGGCCATTTTTCAATTCTGTCTTGGGACACATTTCACTCCAACATAATTGGCAACGGCCCGGTCGATGTGGTGCTGTGGTTGAGCGTTGATCTAGGAACCAGGAGGTCAGGGTTGGATTCCTGGTCAGGGCACATGCCTGGGGTGCAGGCTTGATCCCCAGTGTGGGGTGTGCAGGGGTGGTTGATCAATGACTCATCATTGTTGTATCTCTCTTCCTTCCTCCCTGAAGTCAATTAAAAAAAAAATAGTGGACCACCTCATAAAGGTATTTATGGAGGGTGTTTTTTCCTCACCCGCTCTCTCCCACGTCCAGCCAGCGTGGAGAGAGACTGGGTTCAGTTTCTGAGTGGAGGAGCTGAGGATGAAGAAAAATGAAATATAGAAGAGAGACACAGAAGTAGGATTAAAAAGCTGGAGCCAGGTGGGCCTCTGTTCTCCCTCTCATGGAGAAACAGCCACTCTCCCTGAGCCCAGGAAGCTGCGTTTATTTATATTCCACAATACAAAGGGGTTTCTCCAACATTAGGATCAAAGGAGTTTCCGTGAGCCCAGGCCCTATTCTTGGGGCAAGCCTGCGTTTACATATCAAGGCCCTCTCCCCACACCTGAGGCCAAGCTGATAACATTGATGAATATGCTTTTCAAGACCTGGTTTTTCCAGGCCCCTTGAATTCAGCTGGCACAAAGATTTAGAAAATGCTCCAAGTGTCTTGCCTGGGGCCGCCCCCCACAGGTATCCATGGAGATTATTTCAGTGAGGGACATTTTCAAAATTAGAATCAGCAAGTGTTAAAACATGGTAATATGCAAGCACCCCACCCCCACCTTTGTTTAACCTCTAGCATTTCACACAGGTCATTAAGCCAGACCCACCGTTTTGACCTGCAAAAAAAGGTCGTGTCCTAGGGTCCAACCCAGCATCTGTCTATTGTTGACAGTCCTTGTCGTTGTCAGAGACTTTCTAAAGTCTGGGGAAATTGTTCTCCACAGACTGAACCCAGAGTGCGGCCTGGGGTTGGGGTCCACCACATTCACGCAGCTCTGGTCATGCCCATTAAAAGGCTCTACCTTTTTAATGTGAAAAAAACCCAAATGCCTAATATGACTGTATGAACATAGCAGAATAATGGACTTTTCCCCATTTTTAAAATAAAAATATATTTGTTTAAAAAATAAATAAATAAAGTTAATTGTCAGCTGTTAAAAAAATTTAAAAAAAAGGCTCTACCTTCTCACCCTGTGACTCACAAGAAATAACCCCACACGGTTTAAAGACAACTTCGCTACAAACAATCCCATACTGCTTTCTCCTTCACCATCCATGAAACCAGAAACCAACAGCCTGCGGTTTCGGAAAATAGCCTCTGCCTGGGCCACAGACTCTTCCAGCCCAGAAATTCCCCTGCAGGCAGACTGGCTTGGAAACACTCACTGACTGGAGTGAGGTTCTGTGGACCAGGGCCCGAGGGTATTGGAGCAACTCCCTGTGTGAGTCAGTGGGTGGTGCTGGGGGACTCAAACCCAGAAACAGACAGAGCCCGAGCCCACCTCACCTCTGCGCAGTGGGAGCCCAAGCCTCTGCAGAGAGGCCACCCCAAGGTCGCTTCCCAACCACTGGCAAACAGGTGTGCTTCTGGGAGCTGGAAGGGGGAGCTGGAGGCTCGGCAAGAGGTCAAGCCTGCCTAGTGGCTCTGCCCTTGGTTCAGGCCTGACCCCAGGGCCCAGCCCTGGCTGACTGGCCCGCCAGAGCCTCCATCCCCCTGTGCTCCCTGTGGGGGCTCGGCTGCGGGCCGAGTGACTTGCTGCGTTCAGGCCAGTGGGTCTGCTGACCTAGGCTAAGGGCAGAAACCTCTGCCTAAAGGAAATGAGGAGGGTGCACCCCAGGGCAGAGGGGCCCTCGGATGCCAGACAGGCCCTGGGGACAGTCAGCCAGCCTGCTTACTCCAGGTCCCTGCCTCCCCCACACACACACACACACACATCACAGGCCCTAAGCATTCCCAGGCAACAGGAGAGGGAGGGAGAGGGGCCACCAGATTCTCCATTTCACAACAAGCAGGCCATGCGGAGTCTCCGTCCTCAGGGGACTTACAGCCGCATCCTGACAGATGGGGCTGGAGGTGGGTAGGAGACAGACTCACCTGAAAGTGTTGACCTTCCCTCCCACCTCACTGCACAAAGAACCTTTGCCGTCACTCGCCATGAAAATGGCCGTTTCAAAGGCAAGTACATTCATTAATTGAAAACTAGTTTTCCTTTTGTCTGAATTCAACAATGCTTTAAAATAAAAATATTCATACCCTAACTGGTTTGGCTCAGTGGTAAAGTATCCGCCTGTGGACTGGAGAGTCCCAGGTTCAATTCTGGTCAAGTTCACAGGCCTGGGTTATGGGCCGATCCCCAGTGGGGGGCGTGCAGGAGGCAGCCGGTCCATGATTCTCTCTTATCAAGGATGGTTCTATTTCCCTCTCCCTTCCTCTCTGAAATTAATAACAATATATATATATATTTAAAATAATAAAAAACATGCATGCTTTTTGTATAAACATGGCCGTTTCAGCGTAAATTCTTTGACATTTCTTCACAATTTTGTTCTTGCAAACCAACCAGACGTTTCCTGGTGTCTTCAGGGCATTTCTATGGGCTGGGCCTCAGGCCTGGGTGGGGGAACTCACCCTCAGCACCCAGCACCTCCCGAAGCCCTGTCTGCTGGACCCGCACCCGGGACAGTGTCCACAGAGGGCGGGGCGGGGGGGGGGGGGGGGAACACAGCCCACTGACAGGTACAGCCTCTCTTAGCCATGCAAGCACTTGGAGGACTGCCAGCGAATGGCCTCGGTGCCTCTCACTCTCCCTCCCCTCCCCTCCCCTCCTCCCCTCCCCTCCCCTCCTCCCTCCCTCCCTTCCCTTCCCTTTCCCTTCCCTTCCTTTCCCTCCCCTCCCCTCCCTTCCCCTCCCCTCCCTTCCCTTAGTCTCCAGGTTACACATGCCTCCCCAGGGCTCCTCCCCACCTCAAACCTGAACTAAACCCATGAGCTCCATCACTGCAGATGGTGACAGCCCCAGGGGGATGAGCAAACCCAGACAGTGCGGGAAGGAGGGGAGGTGGGGAGCTGCTCAGGAGTCTGGCCCAGGCAGACAGACCTAGGCTCTGGGGAGGCGCTCCTGCTCTGGCTGGAGCTCCTGCCCTGGGCCTCACAGGAGGTGTCATCCAGGCCACAGCCTCGCCCTGCCCCCAGCCCCATGTGTGAAAGCACCCGAGACTCCCAGGGTCGCCCTGCCTCCCTCACTCGAAACCTGCTGCGCCCCAAACGCGGAGACCCCACGCCTCAATGCAGCTCTGGTGCCTCTGCCCGGACAAGGCGCCCACGTGTGCTCAGGGTGGTGGCCAGGCCAGGGCATGCAGGGAGCCCTGGCCTCTGCCTGCCCCGCTCAGAGCCGAGGAGCCACGGCCCACTGACAGGCAGTTGCCATAGCAAGAGGCCTCAGTGCTGGACGAGGTGTGGACAGCCCTCTCGCTGCCCACCCCGCCTCACCACCCCAGCTCCCACCCTCCTTCCTGTTTCCATGGAGGCTCATCACCTGATGGATTAGTTCGCTGACCACCGGGAGCCAGTCAACTCCCTGGGGGTGAGGGGTTGGGGCTGGGACTGGAAGCTCCATCTCTCAATCCCAGGGTTCCCCTGGCAACCAGCCCCCTTGGGTGCTGTGCTAAGGTCGCCTTATACACAGAACAAAGGACCTTGATCCCTTTCACCTCTTGGGAAACTCCCAGGGTTTCTGGGGCATGAACAGGAATTGTGGGCAAGACCAAATACATATGACAGACTGTGGTCACCTGAGTGACCATATACATAGTTCTGGTAACTTACAATACGCGGGTTTTCCACAAAACATGGGCATCCCCCACCCTTCCCCCCGTCTTTATGCCTGTAACCAGCACGCTCTCCTAGCCGTGGAGAAGACGCCTTGACCGTACAGCCTTCCCCTGGGTTTTGGCCCATCACTGTACCTTCTAGCTGAGCCATTAATTCGTCTATTTGGAAGGAGTGCACCTCGAATCCTGCCCGGAGGAGATGATCATAAAAAGGGGTCCCGCCGGAACCCGGGGCACCTCCCAGGAAAGGGTTCTGAGGAAGCATGACTTGCCAACACCTGGAGAAGGTGCCCACAGGCTTCAGGCTGGCTGCAGTGCCCTTCTGCCCAGGCACCCCCACATCTCCCACGCTGCCTGGACAGGATGGAGAAATGGCACCAGGCCTTCACCTCAGGACACCCTGGCCCATCACAGACCTGGTGGAGCCGGGAAGAAAAAATTGGCTCCAGGTCTCGCCTGACCTGTTCCCTCAGGTGCCAACGGCCGGTGAGGTGCTGGGCCGAGCCAGGAGAAGGCACAGGGCTCCGCTGGCCCTCATGTCCCCTGGCTCCGCCTCGTCTCCTCTCTCATCACATGCTGGCTCAAGCAGGGATGGAAAACATGGGCATCCAGGCCTTCCTCCTTTGCCAGCTAAGCGCTGTAAACACACAAGGGGACTGGAGCCGGAGGCAGAGCTCTGCTCAAGGCTTTCCTGGCCAGTTACCCCAAGAGTCCCTCAAAGGCATGTGGAGGCGGGATAACTTAACTCCAGGTGTCCCGGCACCCCTTCCCCAAACGACCTCCCTGCCTCTCACAAGCCTGGGTTGGATGGAGAATTCGCCTCCCGCTCTCTCCTCACCTCCCAGCAGCCAGAATGGGAATGCCGCCCCAGGTCTACTGTTCACTCCCCAGACACTCCTCTGCTCCTTAGTAGCTGGTTGGAACCCGGACAGAAAATTCTCTCCTGCTCGCTCCTCATCCCCAACCCTCAGCACTCCGAGCGCAGCTCACAGGGCAGATGACAAGTGTGTGCATCCCGAGAACAAAGAGACCTACTGTGAGAACTCCCGGTGGGTGATTTGGCTCAAAAACTTTAAAACAAGGCCTCGTGTTCATTTCCACGGCCTTCTCGTAGGCACTGCACACGCTACTGTACAGACACAGGAGAGGAAATGAGGCCCAGAGGAAACAAGAAGCAGACGCTCGGTGCCGTGAGCTGGTGCCGCGGAGCGCCCTGCGTGCTCACACCACACTTTCTCTCCAGCAAAGGCCTGACTCAGCTTGCCAGGCGCTCCCCTGGCCGGAGCACCCTCCTCTACACCAAGCAGGTTGCAGGTTTGATTCCCAGTCGGGCGCACGTAGAGACAAACAATTGGTGTTTCTCACAGAAATTGAGGTCTCTCTCTCTCTCAAATCAGGGGATGAGGGTGGGCTGGGGGGGCCAATGGGAGAAAAGGAGGCATATGTGATACTTTCAACAATAAAGAATTAATATATATCATGTGAGGATTAAGAAAATAAATGAAGTTACCATACAAATTAGTCTAGCCAGTCACAGATGACCCAGCTGGAATGCTGAGCTAAGAGCACACTCCACCTGGGAAACTGTACATGTAACATGAGCCACATCGTTTTCAAATTGGAAGTTTAAAAAAATACTACACATTTTAGGCTGCAAGTACAATAAACCTTCACGTTATGGACTTTCCGTTTGAGCTTCAGCAACAGGGAGCCTTTGAAGGGATTCCCGAACCGTCCACACATGTTACACGGGTTTCTACTTCGCTGGATCCGCCGTGAGTTAAAGGTGTAACCAATGAAAAGGCCCCACAGCCAGGAAAGCAGCAGGAGGCCCAGAAAGGCCTGAACAAGGAGGATGGCCCTGCAGGATGAAGGTTACAGTCCCACCCACAGAAAGACACCTGGACAAGTGGAAGACAAACATGTTCTTGGAGAAAAACATAGAAGGATGTTGCTTTGCCAACGTTGTCTAGCAACGTAGTATCATCACAGACATTCGGTCCCAGAGACTTTTTCTGCTCCCACTGGCTGCTCCCCACCCCCACCTCCCTTCCCGCCCACTGCTCACCAACTGTGCACAAGGCCACCTCACCCATCCTGCCAGCCACAGCTCGTCCTCCAGCACTGCTCCCCTCATGGGCCCAGGGGCACCTTCTGCCCCGCCCCTCAGCTCAGGACACAGGCTCACAGGTTACCTATGGCCTCGCCCTGCCCCACCTTTTGCCTGGCCCTGCCTCTCCCTCCAGCCTGACACCGCCTCTGGCCCCCAAACACCCACCATTCTATTCCTTTAGGGCTCAGTAGGCCATTTACATAAACACAGTTGTGTAGTGGTAGACATAAATTTTGTTTTTCTAAAATTTTTTATTGATTTCAGAGAGGAAGGGAGGGGGGAGAGAGAGAGAGAAACATCAATGATGAGAGTCATTGATAGGTTGCCTCCTGCACACCCACAGACACACCCACTGGGGATGGAGCCCCAAACCACTGAGCTATGCCGGCTGTGCTGGACATAAATTTTAATTTACAAAATTCAATAATGTATAGACTTTATAAAATTGGAAAAACACTCTGTAAAAGAATTTGTTTGGAGAATAAGACAAAACAGGCAACACACTAGGAGAAAAATCTTTCCAAAACACATTGGACAAAAGATTTCTGCTCAAAATACACAAAGAGCTCTAAACAAACACCCCTGACACAGGTACGATTTGAAGACTCCCTCCCGGGCAGGAGAGTAGGCGGTGTGGACGCGAAAGAGGGACCTGGGCAAGTGCCCACTCGGGAACTGTTCGCAAGTTCCTAACTGAGAGACATCACGGCAGACACTCCTTCCGGGGCCTTCTCTTGTCTGAAGCCAGCTGAGCACCGTTTCTGTGTATCCATCTGAACTTGATCTTTGAAAGCCCCTGGCAGACCCTCCTTCTAAAGTGTGGGAGCCAGGAGCCCCCACGTCCACCTGCCCTCAGACCAGGAACTCCAGTGGGAATGAAAGTTTGCTTCCAGGTCTCCAGCACCTTCTTTCCCAGATATTCTCTCTGTTCCTCAAAGGTGATTGGAACCCGAGCGGGGTGACTCAGGGGTTGAGCGTCGACTTATGAGGCAGGAGGTCATGGTTGATTCCCAGTTTTAGCCTGGGTTGTGGACTCAGTGTAGGTCCACAATTTGGACTGATCCTCAGTCAGAGCACCTACAAGAATCAACCCGTAAGTGCAACAACAAATCCATATATATCTCTCTCAAATCAATCAATCAATCAATCAATCAATATTTGCCTCCATGTCTCCTCTCACTTCTTTTTCAGTACTCACCTGAGGAGAGTTTTCTTCCCATTGGTTTCAGACAGAGTGGGAGGGAAGAAGGAGGAGGGGGCAGAGAAAGAGAGAAACATCGAAGTGAGAGAGACATGGATTGGTTGGCTCCTGCAGGCACCCTGACCAGAACTGGGAGCAAACCTGCCACTGAGGACCCTGCCCTTGCCCTGTCCTTGCCTGGGAACCAAACCAGTGGCACTTCAGTCTTGGGGCCAACACTAATGACTCCGCTGCTCGCCGAGCAGCAGTCAACCTGTGCCTCTTCCACTGGAGGCAGAGATGTGTCATGCTGAGAAGGGAGATGCCGACTGCGAAGGGCTTCGGTGGAAAAGGGGCTCCATTTTCAAAGCTTTTTAAAGAGCCTGGCGGCCAGTGCCACAAAGGCTCCCGTCAGCCCACACAACGGCCTGCCTCCCGCCAGCACTGAACAGGCGAAGGTACCACAGGAGCAGAGGCACGTGGACACGAAGGGACCAGACTGGGAGTCCAAAGGGCAGCAGAGCTGATCTGATCTGAGCTGTCCAGATGGGAGGGGACTCACCCCAGGGCTGCCTCACTGCACCCCAACTTGGGGACTCCAGTTGGCATTGATCTGGAGCCCATGGCTCGAAGGTGGTCAGACGTGAGAGCTGGAGGCGGGCCCTGGCCGGCACGTCTCCCGGGGACAGGCCCCGTGGGCCAAAGGGCCGCACACTGGCCTGACAGCGCAGGGAGCCTGTGTGGCAGCCCCCCCCCCCCCCCCGACCTAAAGCGACCATAAAGATGGACTGAAACAAAACCTTTTTCTTTTCTTTTTTCTTTTTTACTAAAGCACTGACGGTGGTAGTCCTGGCCTGGGTCTGTCTGTACTGTAACTGAGCTCGTGGTGTGTGATAATTTATCCTTGGAATGTGAGTGATTCCCCTTTGGCCAAACCCTCAGAGTGCAGGCACCACTCTGCGGAGACCGCAGACCCCTCATTGTTCTTGGGGTGCTGATTGTTAACTGCCCTGCACCCACCTGGGTAAGAAAGCACATGTCTGTCATTTTACTCTTCATCCAGTCCCAGAGGTCGTTGTTCCCCGCACCCTTCATTTTGCTTTCTCCCTCCTCCCTGTCTATCACCAATGGACTTAGGCGTCGCCCTGTGTCAAACGGTGAAAAACCGCCATTCTCCGGAGCATCATCTCAATCTGTTGAGATTTTGCTTTTCGCCATTTGTCAACAGTTTGGCTCAAACTCACAAAAATTTTTCACAGGCTTTCATTTTTCTTGCATTGACATTACTTGGCTCACCCAGGACCTCCCTGTGGTCCCAGACCCAGTGCGGAGATCCTGCACGGAGCCCATTGAGCCCATCTGTTCCCTGCCCATTGGGTGAACTTGGGTGAGTTGTCTCTTGGATCCAGGACCTTCCCTTGCTTTTGATAGAGGGTCTGATTTTATCTGAGCTGTATTTTTATTTTTTAAATATATTTTTATTGATTTCAGAGAAGGGAGAGGGGGAGAGAGAGAATCATTTATCAGCTGTCTCTGGCATGCCCCCCACTGGGGATAGAGCCTGCACCCCACCCCCACCCCTACCCCAGCATGTGCCCTGGGAGGGAATAGAACCTGTGACCTCTTGGTTCCTGGGAAGATGCTGAACTGCTGAGCCACGCCCAGCACAGCTCTGAGCTGTATTTTTAAATCCTCCAGGTAGCGCTAAAGCACAGGACTTGAAAAGTGTGGCTGGTTTTGATTTTGGCTTTTGATTGGAATTGCTTTCTAAAAGTCTGAGGGAAAGACCCTCGCCGAGTGAATGAGAGAGAGACGAACTTGTTCAGCTCTGAAGCTAAAAGGGCACATCCTCCTTCCAGCCGGAATCTTGGGAACCGCGGGTATTTTTAGGGGATGAAGGACCGTTGTGGAGGTGTCAGAAGTCATTCCTCGGGGCACGCAGGAGCCCCACAGGGAAGTTCCAGCTCGATTGTAATGAAACCACAGGCACAGGGGAGGGGAGGACCCACAGGGCCGGTCTGCCCTCTCAGCCCTGTGGGGTGAGCCAGACAGCGGAAGAGAGACAGGCACCGGGGAGCGTGGAGTGCCGTGTGAGGGCTGAGGGCCTGGGGAGCCCACCATAAGCAGCACCACACAGCCTCCCTAGAGAATTTGCTCAGTCTCTGCAGACATACAAAGAAGACTAAAATTAAAAACAGAAATGGCACCTCCAAGGTCGATAAACCCCAAGAATCCCAGCTCCCTATTAATACTCCCACAGGATACATATACAATTCACATGGAATTTCAGCTGCAAATGTCTACAGAAATGGGACAATTTAACTGAAAGTGATATCTGTTTGAAATGGCCACAGCGGGGAACTTTTGAGACCTCCAGGTACTAGAAAAAGCCGGCTCTAAAATTAAATGAATGAATGGGAAGCTTAACCTCGTTGTTGTCAATCCCCACCGAGGATATTTTTCCTTTGTTTGTTTGTTGTTTTTTGAGAGAGAGTGGAAGGGACAGGGAGAGCTAGAGAGGAACATCCCTGTGGAGAGACACACACATTGCTTGCCTTCTGCATGCTCCCCAACCAGGGCTGGGCACCAACCTGAACAGAGCCATGCCATGACCAGGACCCAACCTGAGATCCCCCACTCCCAGGGAGACGCTTTCTCCAGGAGCCAAACTGGCTAGCATGAGACACTTGGCTTAACTGAAAGTTAGAAGCTTCTAGATCAAATGCCTTCCCTATAGGAAGTCAATAAGAAAACTTTGGAGAGAGCCTGTCTCTGAACTAAGGGACGTTCTGAAGCAAGCAGTGCCAGGACCCACTGCTCCGTGCTCAGCTCCCCTCCAGCCGCACCTTTGCTGTCAGAGCTTCCTGGCCCAGATCCACCACCACTCCCTGCTGACCTGCGGGCGGAGGATGTGAATGCAGAGGAAGATCATTCAGGAGTTCGAGCAGCTCCTTTCCCGAAAGCCTGTCTCAGGTAGAGGGGAGCCAGCAATTAATTGTGTATGTTCCTTAGACATGAGCAGAATTAAGCAACGAACTAAAGATTTCCCTGACCCTCTGCAGGACCCGAAGGCTTTGCAAAAAAAAAAAAAATGTAACTGTTAGAACACGCGATCCTGGCTATTCTGACCTGTTCCAATGAATACACCCACTGGTTTCTGAGAGCAAGGCCACAGAATGGCTGAACAGGTTTCCGGCATGCTCCTGTAGTGGATTTCTTAAAGCAGAGACAGCCTGGCTGGCATGGCTCAGTGGTTCTGTCGACCTATGAACCAGGAGATCGTAGTTTGATTCCCAGTCAGGGCACATGCCCAGGGCACATGTGGGCTCGATCCCCAGTGTGGGGTGTATAGGAGGCACCCAATCCATGAATCTCATCCTTAATGTTTCTATCTCTCTCCCTTCCTCTCTATGAAATCAATAAAAAACATATCTGATTAAAAATCACTGTAAAAGAGAGACAGAAAGGAGGAAATGCAGGGAATTAGCCCACCAGCTTTACCAAGTTACTAAAGGCCCAGTGCACAAAATTCATGCATGGGGTGGAGGGGTACTCCTTCAGCCTGACCTGTGCCCTCTCTAATCTGGGAGCCCTCAGGGGATGTCCTACTGAAAGCTTAGGCTTGCTCCCCGGGGTTCTCTGCTGTCTGCGGGGCCTGTTTGCCTGCTTGCTGCCAGTGGGACTAAAAGAACAGGGGACTCCAGCAGCAGGGGGCGGGTCCAGCTGTGCCATCCACCTGCCGCTCCCTGGGACTGGGGGACTCCAGCAAGGCTGAAGGGACTGTGTGCCACCATCTTATTGCTATGGGCACCGCCATCTTTGTAAGGGTGTGATGGTCAATTTGCATATTCCTGCTTTATTAGATAGGATAGCAGAGATTTTCCCTTAGAAAGCGGACTAGATCAAGACCCAGCAATTGAAAAGGAAGCCTGATGAACCAGTGCTTGATTCCTTTGAATGTTCTGAAAAACTCCAAAAACAGTACTCAGGTCTGTCTCCAGACAGTTTCAAGGATCATCAAAATGATCCCTTACTACATTTGGCATTTTTGGGAGGACTAAGAAAAGCTTGTAACTTTGTTCAATCAATAAATTAACCTGGCAGACTACCCATGCTGATGAATTGGGTATTCTGGCTGATCAACTATCTAAAACTATTTAAAAGAGGGAGAAAGATAAAGCTGCCCAAAGTATGAATTTACAGCTCCAACAATTAAGCTACCAAATCAATTCTACTTAGAAATCTCTTGGAAAAGGAAAGGAGTCTGTTTTTACTATAAAAAGCCAGGTCACCCTTAGAAAGATTATAATGGGATTTACAAAGAGTAAACAGACAGAAGTAAACATAGGGATGCCCTGAGGACTGTGCACAGGGGGTTGTTCCCTCAGCCCGACCTGTACCCTCTCCAATCTGGGAGCCCTCAGGGGATGAGAGGGTTTCTCCCCTTCTCACTCATACTTTTGGAGAAATGGACATGATCCTAAGGGGAAGGTTACTGAAGCTCTTGGGGAGACCAGGGCCATTCTACCTGTTCTTAGCCCTACCCAGACAAATCTCCCTCTGAGTTAAGCTTGTGTGCCAAGAGTAGGTAGGGGTACCCAACTGACTGACAGCTATTTAAAAATCAGAGCCTGTCCCCTTTCCCCTAGGACAGTGGTCAGCAAACTCATTAGTCAACAGAGCCAAATATTAACAGTACAATTAAAATTTCTTTTGAGAGTCAAATTGTTAAAACTTAAACTTTCTCTAATGCCACTTCTTCAAAATAAACTCACCCAAAAGGTGGTATTTTGTGGAAGAGCCACACTCAAGGGGCCAAAGAGCTGCATGTGGCTTGCGAGCCCCAGTTTGCCAACCATGGCACTAGGGCATGTTATGGGCCAACCTATATTGTACTGGTCAAATCAGCCCCAATTCACCTGATAGGTTTTCTGGAAACCCATAATGCCCACATATCATTTTCCTGAAGAGCGATGAGTCAGATATGAACCAACTGGGAAAATAATGATTTTAAAGGAACTTCTACCAGAGGAAAATAATTTTGAAACAATGTTTGCTGCAGGAAGTTCCAATGCAACTTTGGGCCCTTTCCAGTACAGATATTGGCAAGATTGAGTTAGCCAATCCTATTTCAATAACTATTGGTAATGCTTTGCCTTTACCTAATATTCACCAATATTCTCTAAGACCTGATACACTAGCTGGAATTAAGCCCATTATATAAGATTAGAGGCCTGGTGCATGGATTCGTGCAACAGTGGAGTCCCTTGGCCTGGCCTTCACCCTCTTGCAAGCCAGGAACCATCAGGGGATGTCAGAGAGCTGGTTTTGGCCTGATCCCTGCAGGCCAGACCAAAAGATCTCACCATACACGAAGCCAGCTTTGAGGATTCCTGGGCAGGCCTCTAATATGCATATAAGATCTTTGGTTAATCTCCCTCCTCCCCGCTACCCACTTTCCTCTGAGATTCATCAGTCTGTTCCACGTTTCCATGCCTGTGGTTCTGCTCCTGCATTGAGTGTGCATCATAGCTACCGAACATTGGACAGTTGCTTAGGCTTTTATATATATAGACTAGAGGCCTGGTACATGAAGGCCTGGCCTTCTTTTCCTTGGCTACCGGTTCCTTCATTCCACACTGCCCCCTGGTGGTCAGTACATGTCATAGTAAACAGTCAAACTCCCAGAGGGTTGAACTCTGGAGGGGACAAATTGCATATTAGCCTTTTATTATATAGGATTACTTAAAAGAGGACTTACAATAACATGTACAAGCCCCTGTAATTCTCCTAGACTCCCAGTAAAAAAACCAAATGGGAAAGGATGGATATTTGTACAGGATCTCAGAGCTGTAAATAGGATCATTATTCCCAGTCATCCTGTATTTCCAAATCCACATACCTTATTGGCAGCTATTCCTGTGATCTGCCAATATTTTTCAGTAATAGATTTTTTTAAAAATATTTTTTCAGAGAGGAAGGAAGAGGGAAAGAGTGACAGAAACATCCATGATCAGAGAGAACCATGGATTGGCTGCCTCCTGCACACCCCCCGCTGGGGATCAAGCCCACAACCCGGGCACATGCCTGTGTTTGGACAGGTTTAAACCTCGGTCTAATGAGAGGGCACAGTCCTCTCGTGGCCACATGCAAGTCCCAGCCTCGAGGACAGAGCCTCCCAGCACAATTATAGCCAACAGCTGTAGTTGTAAGCTTGAACCTGTGGTCCGAACACATGGCCCCACGTGCCAGAATGATATAGGCTGCAAGTAAACAAAGCTTGATCAGGTGCAGGTAATCGAGTAAGATCAAAACCCATGAGAATGTTGTAAACATCTTGACCATGCCCTTATTTTGCCTCATGGAAATCTTCTATAAAATAAAGACACAGCTTGTAGCCCATGGGTTGTCTCTCAGGAAACAGCGTCCCACCAAGACCCAGCTTTAATTCTCTTGTCTGTCTTTTCTAAGCCTCCTCAGGTTCACCCTTGGCCGTGCCAGCGTGGCACAAGTGGCACCCAAACAGGGGCTGAGTTCGGGGGAACTACAATTATTAGGTGAAAGGAGGCCTCACTCCAAGGCATGCACATGCAGAAAGTAAGGGAGCCAAAGTGTAATAATAGCTCAGTGTAAAACGTGGGAAAGTCAGGATCCTAGGAAGGGATCTCTAAAAGCAATGCTTAGTAGAAGCATTTTTAAATTTCTTAAGGAGAAAATAAATAGAAAATAGATAATAAATAAAGTAGAAAGGCATAAAAAGAAGAGGATCCCTAAAAATGCTTACTGAAGCATTTTTAAGATTAAAAACATCTGTAAAGCATAACAGAAAATAGAGAAATAAGTGGCAGGAAATAAGTGGTTGAACTAGAAGGTAGAGAATAGGTAGAGAATAAAATAAAGTAGAAAATAAGATCTCTTAGGTTTTGTTAAGCTAAAGCTAGATAATATATAAAATAACATAGAAATTATAGTATAGAATATAAAGAAACAGGAGGTAGAAAATTGGGTAGAAATCTCTTAGGTTTTGTTAAGTTACTGTACAGCAAAAAAATGGCTGTGGTTGATGTTTGCGGAGGTGACTTTTATTTCTGATCTAGATGGTAAGCTCTTGTGGCATCACATTGTTCTGGGCTTGGTTATTGCTTGTGGACCTGATGGCTCCCTGGGACTTTGGGTCTGGTGAGCTGCCAGTTTTTGGTACTGCAGGACCGAGGGCTGCTCGTTTTCATGCAGCAGCAGCTGGAGATAGAAGCTGAAGAAGGGACCAGACTTCCAACAGTGCAGACCAGGCTGATTTGACTGGGACTGGTGCCGACTCAGTACCAAGGTCAACCATCCAAGTAGCCTGATCCAGGGACCAGCCTGCATCAACAACATCTTTGCATCACAGCATCTTACTATGCAAGGGACTGAGGCGCCAACATGGAGTCAAGCTGAAGAAGATGACGACTGAGGCTAAGCAGCTGGTAGAAAAGTGGAGTGAAAGTTACTCTCTTAAAGTCTTGCACGGTCAAATCTGAGGTCTCTGAGGAAGATACACTTCAGCATCAAAAGGAACTTTTCCTTTGAAGAAATAGTTCTGAAAACGTTAACATGTCTGTAGTTTGGTTTTGCATTGGCATTGCTTTGTTATTATTTAAAAGCCAGACTTTCATTCTTTCTTGTTTGTATTAACACTGCTGTGTTTATGTTAATAGCCAGAAGTTTGTTTTGATGTTTTGATAATGCTGAAAAATTTGTTTGGAGTTTTTTGATAATGTAAAAGGCGTGTTTACAAACAGAAAAAAGGGGGGGATATGTGGGGAGCGGCTACAGTGCTTGGACAGGTTCAAGCCTTGGACTGACGAGAGGGCACAGTCCTCTCGTGGCCACGTGCAAGTCCCAGCCTGGAGGGCACAGCCCGCCCAGCACCACTACAGCCAACAGCTGGAGTTGTGAGCTTGACCTTGCGGTCCGAACATGTGGCCATGTGCCTGAGTGATGTGGGCTTGATCGAGTTCAGGCACACGTAATTGAGCAGGATCAAAACCCACAAGAACGCAGTAAAGATCTTGACCGCGCCCTTAATTTGCCTCGTGGCGTCTGCTGTAAAAGCAGCTTGTGTGGTCTGCTGTGTTCTCTCACGTAGCAGCATCCCACCACCAAGACCCAATGTCTTCTCTAATGCTTCACTGACCCTACTCAGGTTCCCCTTGACTGTGCTGGCGCAGCACACATGCCCTCAACTGGAATTGAACCCGGGACCTTTCAGGTCACAGGCCGATGCATTATCCAGTGAGCAAACCGGCCAGGGCTCAGGAATAGATTAACGCAGGGCCTTTTGCAGCATTCCAGGAGAGAACAGTCAATATCTCTGCCTTCACCTGGGAAGACTGACAATTCACTTGGACTGTGATCCCCCAGGGACATACAGGAAGTCCCGCCTATTTTTCCCAGATTAGAAGCTGATCCAAAGAATGTGGAAGTTCCTAGAGATTCCACTCTAATCCAGAATGTGAGTGAGGTACTTGTATGTTCTAGGACATTACTAGACTCTCAGAGGGACACACACACACACACACACGCCACCTCCTACAGGAGCTAGCCATAACGGGACAGGCATCTCCAAGGACACGCTTCAGTTGTGCTTACCTCAAATCAAATACCTTGACCATCTCATATCCAAAGATGGGCTACTTTGGATAGCCCCTCCGCTGACCACCCCTGCCCACCTGCCCCCGTCCCCACCCTCACCCCCTACCTCCAGCCCTCCCCACACACACCTGCCCCACACCCTCCACACCCTTATCCCCACGCCCGCCTGGACACCTCTCCACCTTTGCAGGAAGGGGCTGGGATCTGTCTGGGAGGATGGAGAAGGAGGGGTCATCAGGGCCAGAGCAGGCTCTAGCTACTCTGGTTTCCATGGGGCTGGAAAGCCTCCAGCATCTTTGCAGTCTGGGCGTGGACAGTGCCTCTTAGAGAGCAAGGAGACTGGACTGCAGATTGGCGCCCTCAGAAAGGTTTCCTCGCCCCCGAGAAGCCTCCCTGCCTCCTGCAGAAGGCTGTGGAGGTTCAAGAATTTTGAGGACAGTGCTTTTATAAGTAAAAGGGCATCCATTTTAGAGAGACATTTTCCCAAAAGCCTCTTGACAGCCAGCAGGAACCCTGTGCGCCTGCCCCTGGCTACAGCGTGGAGCATGGCTGTGTGTGCCATGTGTGCAGAGCGCTGGCCAAGGGTACACTGGCTGGGCCTTGTCCAGGACCAAATGCTACATGTTCGATTCCCCATTGTGGGTGGGGGGGGGTGGAGGGTGGGGGCGGAGGGCAGCTGGTTGATGTTCAAGTCCCTTCCCCTTTCTTTAAAAATCAATAAAAATATTTTTTAAAAAGTGTGCTGAACCTCACAGTTGTTTTGTGACTTTGCCTGGCTATTCCTTTGTGGTATTGATCTCAGTTCCAATTGTCATTTTAAATATTTTGGAAGCATTTTGTCTTTTTGCTTCCTGGAAAAAACATAGTGAATGTGTCTGTTCTCCTGGGCCTAGGGCAGACCTGAGACTTTGGAATTCCCTTTATTGAAGCTTCCTAGCTGCCTGCGCAGCACTCAAGCCCCTGGGGTGAGTCTGGATGAGGTCCTCACCACCCAGGCAGGCTACAGCTGCAGCATCAGTGAGCACCCAGGAAGGAGGAGGACAGACAGGAGCAGGTTCACTCCAGGGAGGAGTTCCCATTGAGGAATTTTAGTAAAAGCACAGGCAGTAATAGGGAATGAACCGGGTCCATGGGAGCGGATGCATATGTGAGGGGAGACACAACTCCAAGTACCCAAAATGCTTCTCACACTCACCAGAGGGGAGAGGTCACAGGGGAGGGAGACAATCCCCAGAGGAGGGGAGAGGACACAGGGGAGGGAGACAATCCCCAGAGGAGGGGAGAGGACACAGGGGAGGGAGACAATCCCCAGAGGACAGGAGAGGACACAGGGGATAGAGACAATCCCCAGAGGACAGGAGAGGACTCAGGGGATAGAGACACTCCCCAGAGGAGGGGAGAGGACACAGGGGAGGAGATACTCCCCAGAGGAGGGGAGAGGACACAGGGGAGGGAGACACTCCCCAGAGGAGGGGAGAGGACACAGGGGAGGGAGACAATCCCCAGAGGAGGGGAGAGGACACAGGGGATGGAGACAATCCCCAGAGGACAGGAGAGGACACAGGGGATAGAGACAATCCCCAGAGGAGGGGAGAGGACACAGGGGAGATACTCCCCAGAGGAGGGGAGAGGACACAGGGGAGGAGACACTCCCCAGAGGAGGGGAGAGGACACAGTGGAGGAGACACTCCCCAGAGGAGGGGAGAGGACACAGGGGAGGAGACACTCCCCAGAGGAGAGGAGAGGACACAGGGGAGGAGACACTCCCAGAGGAGGAGAGAGGACACAGGGGAGGAGACACTCCCCAGAGAAGGGGAGAGGGTAAAGGGGAGGGAGACACTCCCCAGAGGAGGGGAGAGGACACAGGGGAGGGAGACAATCCCCAGAGGAGGGGAGAGGACACAGGGGAGGGAGACAATCCCCAGAGGAGGGGAGAGGACACAGGGGAGGAGACACTCCCCAGAGGAGGGGAGAGGACACAGGGGAGGAGACACTCCCCAGAGGAGGGGAGAGGGTAAAGGGGAGGGAGACACTCTCCAGAGGAGGGGAGAGGACACAGTGGAGGAGACACTCCCCAGAGGAGGGGAGAGGACACAGGGGAGGAGACACTCCCCAGAGGAGGGGAGAGGACACAGGGGAGGGAGACAATCCCCAGAGGAGGGGAGAGGACACAGGGGAGGGAGACAATCCCCAGAGGAGGGGAGAGGACACAGGGGAGGGAGACAATCCCCAGAGGAGGGGAGAGGACACAGGGGAGGAGACACTCCCCAGAGGAGGGGAGAGGTGACAGGGTAGGAGACACTCCCCAGAGGAGGGGAGAGGGTAAAGGGGAGGGAGACACTCTCCAGAGGAGGGGAGAGGACACAGTGGAGGAGACACTCCCCAGAGGAGGGGAGAGGACACAGGGGAGGAGACACTCCCCAGAGGAGGGGAGAGGACACAGGGGAGGGAGACAATCCCCAGAGGACAGGCGAGGGCACAGGGGAGGAGACACTCCCCAGAGGAGGGGAGAGGTGACAGGGTAGGAGACACTCCCCAGAGGAGGGGAGAGGACACAGTGGAGGAGACACTCCCCAGAGGAGGGGAGAGGGCACAGGGGAGGGAGAGACGCCCCAGAGGAGGGGAGAGGACACAGGGAGGGAGAGATGCCCCAGAGTGGGTGGCCGGCGGAAAAAAGGGAGAAAGTGGTGGCACGTGGTAGACATGGACTTTGAAGCTGACAGCCTGCACCAGCATGACCCCTTGGGACACTGGGGTCACACAGTGGGCAGGGAGTGTGGACCCGGTACTTTTTGTTTTAAACATCCCAGGCGCTCAGTGGCGACCCCCTTTCCCCCTCCTCATGTTGGCCTTTGTATTTGCTTGCAATAAATTCCCACCCTTTTACAAACAAGTTTATTCTTCAAACTTTGCGAGGCAAAAACGCACAGGCAGAATCTGCTCCCACACATGTTTCAGGGGTCAAGGAGACCCAGAAGCCCCACCTCGTCCCCTGGGAGGCCTCTGTGGTCCCCTGTCCACTGGCAGGAGAGGGGCTTCCTGTTCGGCTGCACCCTCCTCCTCACCTGTCTTGTGGCAGGGTCCCCACTGGTGGCTTGTCCCGGGGCGGTCCCAGATGGGGGCTACCTTTACTCTCACTTCTGTGCTAATTTTCTTTAATTCTCTTTTAAAGAAATCATCTTTTGTTCCGATTTCTACGCTTACTTACGTACAATTAGGTTGAGTCTTCTTACAACTGCTTCCTCCTGGATGATGGCCCTGTAAGAGTTTTGCCCCATCCCAGTGTGTGTCCCCACCACCAGCTGAGTCTCCTCCTCAGCTCAGGCTCCAGGTCCGGCTCGCTGACAGCCACCCTCCGACGCCAGCCCCCGCCTGTGCTGTCCTCCCAGGTCTCCGCAGTCTGCTCCATGGGCCCAGGTACCAGTCAGGCCCCTCACAGAATGGAGAGGAACATGGACTGTCCCCGTCACAGGCACCCTGAGAGGCGGGCACAGGTGGCTCCCGTGCCCTCAGCCCTCGCTGAGCTCGGCACCCTCCCTTCTGGGCTGTGTCCCACAGGCAGAACCAATGAGCCCACTGGGTGCTGGGGATGGGTCCCCGCCAGCTCCTGCTCCCCTCCCCGAGGTCAGGGGTGAGGAAGGTCCCCTGTCCCTCCTCAGGTGCCTCCAGAGACCAGGTGCAGAGGGAGCGGCTGGTCAGGGATAAGGAGACGCATTTCCCTTCGGGGGCCTGCTGCCTGCTGCCCAGAGGGCTCAGGAACTGCAGGGGGGGGGGGGCCTGCCGCCTGAGCCGGGCAGACAGACCCTCATCTCAGGCCCCCACAGTCCGCACATGGCCCCACTGCCTCCCCAACGCCTGTTCCCTGGGTCACCCCACCGGCAGCCGTGGTGCTCTCGTGTTCCCTCCTCCAATTACTAAGTCGGGTCTTGAGGTTTGTGTTCATCCCAAACAGCAACTGCTTGCTCGGTCACCAGACACTCCACACACACTTCCTCTCTGGCCGTCTGGCCGCGAATCAGGGTCCTGGCTGGAGGCTGGGGCTTCCTGTGGCCTCTGCTTTGCCATATCCCACAGTTTCTAATACTTAATTTTCTAGGTTCTTTGTAGCCAGACTTGAAAGTTGGAGAAATAAACTGGGAGGCACTTGAAGGTGTGTCCTGAGAACCAGGACCTCAGGATAGAGCTGACCCACCCGCAACCCACCCCCTGCCCTCAAACCCCAATTCTACTTTCTCCATCACCAGGGATCCCCAAGAGAAACCCTTGGTTTTCTCCTTTTGTATAACAATGCCCACAAGGCCTCAGGCAGGGGCCCAGGTCCTGGCTTAGCCGCTGCAGGCAACGGCATGGGAGCTGTGAGGTAAGACAGTGGCAAAGCCTGCCTCGGGGCTCAGGGTTGAGCGTCTGCGCAGGAACCAGGTCAGGGCTCCACTCCCGGTCGGGGCGCATGCCGGGTTGTGGGCTCGGTCCTCAGTGTGGGGTGTGCAGGCGGCAGCCGATATATGATTCTTTCTCGCCGATGTCTCTCTCTCTCCCCTTTCCTCTCTGACACCCCCTCGTCTGCCTCATAGGTCACAGTTCTCTCCTGAAGCCGGAGCTCAGGGTGGAGACATCAAGCACTGCACCCCGTTGACACTTGTACGCTTTATTTAGGTTAATCAGCCATTGCACACGGTTTGCAGCTATGTGTGGTTAGTGTGGTGCTTTCCCCATTAACGGATACATGCCCTCATAGATATATTCAACTAGGGTTATCACCATGGGAACAAGATGCCGATTGGTCAACTGAAAAGTCACTTCTCACAGTATTCAAGGTTTCTGATCACAAGCAAAATCCAAAACGAAGGTGAAGGACGTGACGCTGCCAGACGCCACCTGCACTGCAAGTCACACAACAGAAACCTGAAGGCGGCTGCCCCATCTCGCCTAGGGGCCTCCCCCATTTCGCTGCCACAGAGCGATGCTTCCTTCCTGACCGGGGCCTACAGGCTGGCACTGGGTCTGGGCCTCCTCGTGACACTCCCGCCCAGGAAACCCCTGGTGGGGACACAGTGGCCCTGTGTCCTTGTCATGGCCTTGGGAGCAGGGGCTCATTTCCGCATGACAGGAACAGACCAGTGGAGTCAGGAAGGGCTCCACCCACAAGGACAGAGCCCGGGTTGGTTTTAATGGGATATACTTTCCTTTAATAAATAACTGATCCAGAGATGTGTTTGTATGTAGGAATATACTTGCAATATGTGAGGGGACGAGGATGAGGCGGTGGTCGCTAGGGCACAGCCCGCCCTCTCAAACGCACACCCAGGAAGGCACGCACATGCACCCCCTGGTTCCCAAGGGAGTTCGGATTTCAAATAAATAAACACAACTTTTTAACCAAATCAGAACCGGTAAGGACGTCTCCCCCTCCTGCCAGCCGCAGCCCTCGCTGAAGAGTGAGATGAGCGGGCTCTGGGGGGAACGGACAGTCACCCCCGTGAAGAGGGTCTGCCTGGGAGGGTTTCAGTGCTGCATGCAGGTGCCAGTGGAGAGGGAAGCCGGAGGAAGGGGAGGGAAGCCACTCCTGCGCGGCGAGGAGTCTGATGTGAGCGTCCGGGCAGACCCTGTTCCCAGTGTCGTGTCTACCAGAGCTGCGGCCGGAGGGGGGCCACGGGCCAGGCAGCGCGGGCGGCTAAGCAGCAACGAGATCTGGAGACCACACCATTACCGCTTGTCGCTATCCTGCCAACGGGTCCGAGACCAAAGGCATGAAGACTCCAGAAGGCCCCGGGCAGCTGCTAGCACCTGGATGCCCGGCTCCCTGCCTGCCCTGGGGGACGCGGGCCTGGCGGCGTCCAGGCAATGGCTGCGCTGAGGTCAGGACAGGTGGTCAGGGTGCCTCCCCTGCAGCGGGCTCGTCATCCCTCAGTTGTATCTGCGACCCCTTAACTTGCCACGTCCAGCCGTTTCCAGGGCGCCTGGTCCCCGGTGCCCCGGTGACACCAGGCAGGGCTCTCACCTACTGTGCGCTCAGCTGAGCGTTCTCTGTGTACACGCACCCAGACGCCCTTGCGGGACTCCCGCCTGCCGCCTGCGTCACAGAAGAGTCTGCGGGAGCCCAGGGTGGCGGGCTCCCGGGACCGAGGCGAAGCGGAGGAGGACGAGCGCCCGTTCCCAAGGCAGCCTGGATGCCAGGAAGTCAGGCCCCAGCACCGGGGGAGGAGGCTCTCTTTGGTCACAAAGTAGCTTACAGTTAAGGGGGGCACTAACCAAGGGCAGCATGTGCTCAGCGTGGAGGTGGGGGGCACGGCAGGCAGGTGCTCTGACAGACAGAGCCGTGGGCTGAGGGGTCTGGGGTGAGCGTGGGCCTCACTGGGCCTCCCGCTTCGGGTCGTCCCTGCAGAAGTGCCGCAGGAGCTGCTGGAGGTCGCGCTGGAGGTCGTCCTGCTGCGGGGCCTCGGGCACATCCTCCAGGGACTCCAGGTGCACGTGCTTCCCACGCGAGTCTCTCACCACGGCCCGCGTCTGCGTATGGGCCTTACGGAGCCTCGTCCTGGGAGGCAGAGAACACGGGTTAGGCCCCCCACTCTACACTGGCTCAGGGTGCAGCTCATCCCAAAGTGACCCCACGAGGACAGGCTAGGAAAAACCACGTTGAATGCATTTAACCAAACAGGAGCTGCGATGGGCTGCTGCGGGGGCTGCTATTCTTGTCCCGACTCCGAGAGCAAAGAAAACAATGCCTTCCGATCAGTTCAGGCTCAGGCCTCACCGTCTACATGTAAATGCATGTCTGCACCCCACAGCATGTGCCTCGAGTGTGTTTCATGTGCCAGACCTCGCTGTCTATGTATCATGTGCCCGGTGCTATCATTATAGTGACAAATTAGGAAACCGAGTCTCAGAATTTAAGCCATGCTCCAAATAAAACCACACAGGAAAGGCTGGGGGCCGGGCCGGTGGACCCCGTGCCTAGAGGCAGGTACACCCTGCTCACAGGCCGCACAAGGACCGTGTGGGGTGGCTGGTGGGTGGGCACACCAGCACTGTCCTACATATTCCCGGTGTCCAGAGCCCTCCACTACGGTCTCAGCACCTGCCTGACACCTTGATGCATCTGCTAAGACCACCTGGAGCTTGGGGCTCCCTGGGCCTCCCCCCCCCCCCCCCCATGACAGGAGCAGTTGCATCTACGAACACCTTCGGTTGGTCCCAATAAAAAGGCCGCATCAGGTCCCAAAGGCGGAGACCACACGACCCCGACTATTCAGCTCCTGCGTTTCTTTTTCTCCAAAAAGGGAGCTATCTGACTTTCTGCTGGGAGCTCGCAGGGGCCGTTGTGGCTTTGGTGCTAAGGACGAGGGTCCATCACAGGCTGTTCCCTGGAGGTCGGTGCCACATGTGGAACGAATGTGCTAGGTTGGTGTCCCCTGGTGGGAGTCAGAGTCACCTGTGTGTCCCAGGGCCAAAGGGGGCCTCTGGAGGGAGTGAATGCACACGGCCGAGTCAGGACCCAGGTCCGGCAGGCTGTCCGCACCCTGGCGGACACACAGTCCGCAGAGAGGACTTAGGGGCTGGTCTGGAACGCAAGCCCGGGGGGTCTCCTGAGGCAGGCTGTGTAATGCCGGCTTCTCTGAGTGGCCCACACGCACCGAGAGTGGGGACAGGGGCTTCCTCTGTCGCAGGGGCACCGTGAGCTGTGTGAGCGTCAGCTCCCCCTGCAGCTGCTTTTCACGTGCCTGAAGGAGAGCCCAGCAGAGCCCTCCACCGCACTGGCTGGCACGTGTTCCCTAAGGGACAGCACTCCTCTCCTGCGCGGTGAGGGACCTGTGGCCACAGTGACAGTGCTGCGAGCCGAGGCCGCCCGATCAGTGCTCAAGGGCTGCGTGGAGGCGTGGGCAGGGCCCAAGGCAAGATGCCAGCGTCCACACGGCAAGTGACAAGAACGCCCCGCGGTGCCGCGCGGCGAGGCCTGTCCACAGGCGCACATGGCACACACGGCTGCTCACACTCCCGAGCTGCGGGCTGCCTCGGCGGCACCAGGCACTCGGGCCGGGGCGCAGCATGCAGAGCCGGGGCAGCTTCACACACGGCGCGTGCTGTTAGGGGCGATGCCGGGACCGCGCTGCAGCCACTGCCAGGCTCTCCCATGCTCCCTACCTGTTGGCACGGGGACACCCCACTGGCCCCAACGGAGCAGGGGTGGCATGGGGCCAGGCCTCCACCGCCCTCACACCAGGTGTCACGTCGGACTCCCTGACCCAGGAGGCTTTGGGGGGTGGGCTCCGGTTTTGTTTTCTGAGGTTGGAAAAGGGTTAGTTGGCAGGCAGCACCCCGTGCTAGCCCAAACCTTTTAACGACTGATCCATCCTCTCTCAGGACTTCCTCCTCTACTAAGCTGGGAGCATGGACTTGGTGGTGGCTGCCTGCGTAACTCAGAGCCTGTGGGGAGACAGGGAGACACAGAGACGTCGCCCACACGGACCGGAGCACCTGGCTCCGTGCAACCAGCAGCCCGTGGAACAGAGACGGGGGCCTTCAGGGAAACGAACACTCTCAGGAGCAGATGAGCACAAGTTTCACTTAACCCCTGCCCTCCATGCAGGAGCTTCATCAGCTTCCTTCACAAAGGCTTCACCAGCATCCTGCTGTGGCCTAGCTGCCTGCTCTCCTCACCCCTCCCCTCCTCACTCCGCCCCGCCAGGCCCCTCCCACCCCTCTGCCTTCACCCCTCTTCTCTCCACCTTACCCATCCCCACCTCACCCCTCCCCACTCCGCCTGCTACGCCCCTCCCCACCCCTCTGCACTTCACCCATTCTCTCCACCTTACCCCTCCCCACCTCACCCCTCCCGCCTCACTCTGCCCCGCCAGGCCCCTGCCACCCCTCTGCCTTCACCCCTCTTCTCTCCACCTTACCCCTCCCCACCTCACTCCTCCCACCTCACACCGCCCCGCCACTCCCTGCCTACCCCTCTGCACTTCACCCCTTCTCTCCACCTTACCCCTCCCCACCTCACCCCGCCCCGACACTCCCCACCTACCCCTCTGCACTTCACCCCTTCTCTCCACCTTACCCCTCCCCACCTCACCCCTCCCGCCTCACACTGCCCCGCCACTCCCCTCCCACCCCTCTGCCTTCACCCCTCTTCTCTCCACCTTACCCATCCCCACCTCACCCCTCCCCTCCTCCCTCCACCCCGCCACTCCCCTCCCACCCCTCTGCACTTCAGCCCTTCTCTCCACCTTACCCCTCCCCACCTTACCCCTCCCCTCCCCATGTAACCTCACCCCTTTCTTCCTCACTCCTCCCTTCCCCTCCCAACCTTACCTCTGCGGTCCCCTCTCCTGTCCTCCCCAACGCTTCCCTCTACAGTGGAGACTAAGGACAGAGAGACCCCGAGCACCCAGATCAGAGGCTGTCTATGGGATGGACAGTGTTTGAGGAGGCTGGCCTCTCTGCCCTGGCTTCCAGGCAGTCTCCATGCGTCCTGCAAGCATGGGGAGACCAACACGTCACATTCCAAGCATGGATATACTGACGGGTGTGTGGGCGTCACCGTCGGGTGAGTGTGGGCGTCGCCGTCGGGTGAGTGTGGACGTCACCGTCGGGTGAGTGTGGACGTCGCCGTCGGGTGAGTGTGGACGTCACCGTCGGGTGTGTGGACGTCACCGTCGGGTGTGTGGACGTCACCGTCGGGTGAGTGTGGACGTCACCGTGGGGTGAGTGTGGGCGTCACCGTCGGGTGAGTGTGGGCGTCACCGTGGGGTGAGTGTGGGCGTCACCGTCGGGTGAGTGTGGGCGTCACCGTGGGGTGAGTGTGGGCGTCACCGTCGGGTGAGTGTGGGCGTCACCGTCGGGTGAGTGTGGGCGTCACCGTCGGGTGTGTGTGGGCGTCACCGTCGGGTGAGTGTGGGCGTCACCGTCGGGTGTGTGGACGTCACCGTGGGGTGTGTGTGGGCGTCACCGTCGGGTGAGTGTGGACGTCACCTTGGGGTGTGTGTGGGCGTCACCGTCGGGTGAGTGTGGGCGTCACCGTCGGGAGTGTGGGCGTCACCGTGGGGTGAGTGTGGACGTCGCCGTCGGGTGTGTGTGGGCGTCGCCGTCGGGTGTGTGTGGGCGTCACCGTCGGGTGAGTGTGGACGTCACCGTCGGGTGTGTGTGGGCGTCACCGTCGGGTGAGTGTGGACGTCACCTTGGGGTGTGTGTGGGCGTCACCGTCGGGTGAGTGTGGGCGTCACCGTCGGGAGTGTGGGCGTCACCGTGGGGTGTGTGTGGGCGTCACCGTCGGGTGAGTGTGGACGTCACCGTGGGGTGTGTGTGGGCGTCACCGTCGGGTGAGTGTGGACGTCACCGTGGGGTGTGTGTGGGCGTCACCGTCGGGTGAGTGTGGACGTCACCGTGGGGTGTGTGTGGGCGTCACCGTCGGGTGTGTGTGGGCGTCACCGTCGGGTGTGTGTGGACGTCACCGTCGGGTGTGTGTGGGCGTCACCGTGGGGTGAGTGTGGGCGTCACCGTGGGGTGAGTGTGGGCGTCACCGTGGGGTGAGTGTGGGCGTCACCGTCGGGTGAGTGTGGGCGTCACCGTCGGGTGAGTGTGGACGTCACCGTCGGGTGAGTGTGGGCGTCACCGTCGGGTGTGTGTGGACGTCACCGTCGGGAGTGTGGACGTCACCGTCGGGTGTGTGTGGGCGTCACCGTCGGGTGAGTGTGGACGTCACCGTCGGGTGAGTGTGGGCGTCACCGTCGGGTGAGTGTGGGCGTCACCGTCGGGTGAGTGTGGGCGTCACCGTGGGGTGTGTGTGGGCGTCACCGTCGGGTGAGTGTGGGCGTCACCGTCGGGTGAGTGTGGGCGTCACCGTCGGGTGAGTGTGGGCGTCACCGTGGGGTGTGTGTGGGCGTCACCGTCGGGTGAGTGTGGACGTCACCGTGGGGTGTGTGTGGGCGTCACCGTCGGGTGAGTGTGGACGTCACCGTGGGGTGAGTGTGGGCGTCACCGTCGGGTGTGTGGACGTCACCGTCGGGTGTGTGTGGACGTCACCGTCGGGTGTGTGTGGGCGTCACCGTCGGGTGTGTGGGCGTCACCGTCGGGTGTTTGTGGGCGTCACCGTCGGGTGTTTGTGGGCGTCACCATCGGGTGTGTAGACGTCACCGTCGGGTGTGTGTGGGCGTCACCGTCGGGTGTGTGTGGGCGTCACCGTCGGGTGAGTGTGGGCGTCACCGTCGGGTGAGTGTGGGCGTCACCGTCGGGTGAGTGTGGGCGTCACCGTCGGGTGAGTGTGGGCGTCACCGTGGGGTGTGTGTGGGCGTCACCGTCGGGTGAGTGTGGACGTCACCGTGGGGTGTGTGTGGGCGTCACCGTCGGGTGAGTGTGGACGTCACCGTCGGGTGAGTGTGGGCGTCACCGTCGGGTGTGTGGACGTCACCGTCGGGTGTGTGGACGTCACCGTCGGGTGTGTGTGGGCGTCACCGTCGGGTGAGTGTGGGCGTCACCGTCGGGTGTGTGTGGGCGTCACCATCGGGTGTGTAGACGTCACCGTCGGGTGTGTGTGGGCGTCACCGTCGGGTGTGTGTGGGCGTCACCGTCGGGTGAGTGTGGACGTCACCGTCGGGTGAGTGTGGGCGTCACCGTCGGGAGTGTGGGCGTCACCGTCGGGTGTGTGTGGGCGTCACCGTCGGGTGAGTGTGGACGTCACCGTCGGGTGAGTGTGGGCGTCACCGTGGGGTGTGTGTGGACGTCACCGTCGGGTGTGTGTGGGCGTCACCGTCGGGTGTGTGTGGGCGTCACCGTCGGGTGTGTGTGGGCGTCACCGTCGGGTGAGTGTGGGCGTCACCGTCGGGTGAGTGTGGGCGTCACCGTCGGGTGAGTGTGGGCGTCACCGTCGGGTGAGTGTGGGCGTCACCGTCGGGTGTGTGTGGGACGTCACCGTCGGGTGTGTGTGGGCGTCACCGTCGGGAGTGTGGGCGTCACCGTCGGGTGTGTGTGGGCGTCACCGTCGGGTGAGTGTGGGCGTCACCGTCGGGTGTGTGTGGACGTCACCGTCGGGTGAGTGTGGGCGTCACCGTCGGGTGTGTGTGGACGTCACCGTCGGGTGTGTGTGGGCGTCACCGTCGGGTGTGTGTGGGCGTCACCGTCGGGTGAGTGTGGACGTCACCGTCGGGTGAGTGTGGGCGTCACCGTCGGGAGTGTGGGCGTCACCGGCGGGTGTGTGTGGGCGTCACCGTCGGGTGAGTGTGGACGTCACCGTCGGGTGAGTGTGGGCGTCACCGTGGGGTGTGTGTGGACGTCACCGTCGGGTGTGTGTGGGCGTCACCGTGGGGTGTGTGTGGGCGTCACCGTCGGGTGTGTGTGGGCGTCACCGTCGGGTGAGTGTGGGCGTCACCGTCGGGTGAGTGTGGGCGTCACCGTCGGGTGAGTGTGGGCGTCACCGTCGGGTGAGTGTGGGCGTCACCGTCGGGTGTGTGTGGACGTCACCGTCGGGTGTGTGTGGGCGTCACCGTCGGGAGTGTGGGCGTCACCGTCGGGTGTGTGTGGGCGTCACCGTCGGGTGAGTGTGGGCGTCACCGTCGGGTGTGTGTGGACGTCACCGTCGGGTGAGTGTGGGCGTCACCGTCGGGTGAGTGTGGGCGTCACCGTCGGGTGTGTGTGGACGTCACCGTCGGGAGTGTGGACGTCACCGTCGGGTGTGTGTGGGCGTCACCGTCGGGAGTGTGGGCGTCACCGTCGGGTGAGTGTGGACGTCACCGTCGGGAGTGTGGACGTCACCGTCGGGTGTGTGTGGACGTCACCGTCGGGTGTGTGTGGGCGTCACCGTCGGGTGAGTGTGGGCGTCACCGTGGGGTGAGTGTGGGCGTCACCGTCGGGAGTGTGGACGTCACCGTCGGGTGTGTGTGGACGTCACCGTCGGGTGAGTGTGGGCGTCACCGTGGGGTGAGTGTGGGCGTCACCGTCGGGAGTATGGACGTCACCGTCGGGAGTATGGACGTCACCGTCGGGTGTGTGTGGACGTCACCGTGGGGTGAGTGTGGGCGTCACCGTGGGGTGAGTGTGGGCGTCACCGTGGGGTGAGTGTGGACGTCACCGTGGGGTGTGTGTGGGCGTCACCGTGGGGTGAGTGTGGGCGTCACCGTCGGGTGAGTGTGGGCGTCACCGTCGGGTGAGTGTGGACGTCACCGTCGGGTGAGTGTGGGCGTCACCGTGGGGTGAGTGTGGACGTCACCGTGGGGTGAGTGTGGACGTCACCGTGGGGTGAGTGTGGGCGTCACCGTGGGGTGAGTGTGGGCGTCACCCGTGGGGTGAGTGTGGGCGTCACCGTCGGGAGTGTGGACGTCACCGTCGGGTGTGTGTGGACGTCACCGTCGGGTGTGTGTGGGCGTCACCGTCGGGTGTGTGTGGGCGTCACCGTCGGGTGTGTGTGGGCGTCACCGTCGGGTGAGTGTGGGCGTCACCGTCGGGTGTGTGTGGGCGTCACCGTCGGGTGTGTGTGGGCGTCACCGTCGGGAGTGTGGGCGTCACCGTCGGGTGTGTGTGGGCGTCACCGTCGGGTGTGTGTGGGCGTCACCGTCGGGTGAGTGTGGGCGTCACCGTCGGGTGAGTGTGGGCGTCACCGTCGGGTGAGTGTGGGCGTCACCGTCGGGTGAGTGTGGGCGTCACCGTCGGGTGAGTGTGGGCGTCACCGTCGGGTGAGTGTGGGCGTCACCGTCGGGTGAGTGTGGGCGTCACCGTCGGGTGTGTGTGGGCGTCACCGTCGGGTGTGTGTGGGCGTCACCGTCGGGTGAGTGTGGGCGTCACCGTCGGGTGAGTGTGGGCGTCACCGTCGGGTGTGTGTGGGCGTCACCGTCGGGTGTGTGTGGGCGTCACCGTCGGGAGTGTGGGCGTCACCGTCGGGTGTGTGTGGGCGTCACCGTCGGGTGAGTGTGGGCGTCACCGTCGGGTGAGTGTGGGCGTCACCGTCGGGTGAGTGTGGGCGTCACCGTCGGGTGTGTGTGGGCGTCACCGTCGGGAGTGTGGACGTCACCGTCGGGTGTGTGTGGGCGTCACCGTCGGGTGTGTGTGGACGTCACCGTCGGGAGTGTGGACGTCACCGTCGGTGTGTGTGGGCGTCACCGTCGGGTGAGTGTGGGCGTCACCGTCGGGTGAGTGTGGGCGTCACCGTCGGGTGTGTGTGGGCGTCACCGTCGGGAGTGTGGACGTCACCGTCGGGTGTGTGTGGGCGTCACCGTCGGGTGAGTGTGGGCGTCACCGTCGGGTGTGTGTGGGCGTCACCGTCGGGTGAGTGTGGGCGTCACCGTCGGGTGTGTGTGGGCGTCACCGTCGGGTGTGTGTGGGCGTCACCGTCGGGTGTGTGTGGGCGTCACCGTCGGGTGTGTGTGGGCGTCACCGTCGGGTGAGTGTGGGCGTCACCGTCGGGTGAGTGTGGGCGTCACCGTCGGGTGAGTGTGGGCGTCACCGTCGGGTGTGTGTGGGCGTCACCGTCGGGTGTGTGTGGGGCGTCACCGTCGGGTGAGTGTGGGCGTCACCGTCGGGTGAGTGTGGGCGTCACCGTCGGGTGTGTGTGGGCGTCACCGTCGGGTGTGTGTGGGCGTCACCGTCGGGTGTGTGTGGGCGTCACCGTCGGGTGAGTGTGGGCGTCACCGTCGGGTGAGTGTGGGCGTCACCGTCGGGTGAGTGTGGGCGTCACCGTCGGGTGAGTGTGGGCGTCACCGTCGGGTGTGTGTGGGCGTCACCGTCGGGAGTGTGGGCGTCACCGTCGGGAGTGTGGGCGTCACCGTCGGGTGAGTGTGGGCGTCACCGTCGGGTGAGTGTGGGCGTCACCGTGGGGTGAGTGTGGGCGTCACCGTCGGGTGAGTGTGGGCGTCACCGTCGGGTGAGTGTGGGCGTCACCGTCGGGTGAGTGTGGGCGTCACCGTCGGGTGAGTGTGGGCGTCACCGTGGGGTGAGTGTGGGCGTCACCGTGGGGTGAGTGTGGGCGTCACCGTGGGGTGAGTGTGGGCGTCACCGTGGGGTGTGTGTGGGCGTCACCGTCGGGTGTGTGGGCGTCACCCGTCGGGTGAGTGTGGGCGTCACCGTCGGGTGAGTGTGGGCGTCACCGTCGGGTGAGTGTGGGCGTCACCGTCGGGTGTGTGTGGGCGTCACCGTCGGGTGTGTGTGGGCGTCACCGTCGGGTGAGTGTGGGCGTCACCGTCGGGTGAGTGTGGGCGTCACCGTCGGGTGAGTGTGGGCGTCACCGTCGGGTGAGTGTGGGCGTCACCGTCGGGTGTGTGTGGGCGTCACCGTCGGGAGTGTGTGGGCGTCACCGTCGGGAGTGTGTGGGCGTCACCGTCGGGTGTGTGTGGGCGTCACCGTCGGGTGTGTGTGGGCGTCACCGTCGGGTGTGTGTGGGCGTCACCGTCGGGTGTGTGTGGGCGTCACCGTCGGGTGTGTGTGGGCGTCACCGTCGGGTGTGTGTGGACGTCACCGTCGGGTGAGTGTGGGCGTCACCGTCGGGTGTGTGTGGGCGTCACCGTCGGGTGTGTGTGGGCGTCACCGTCGGGTGTGTGTGGGCGTCACCGTCGGGTGAGTGTGGGCGTCACCGTCGGGTGAGTGTGGCGTCACCGTCGGGTGAGTGTGGGCGTCACCGTCGGGTGAGTGTGGACGTCACCGTCGGGTGTGTGTGGGCGTCACCGTCGGGAGTGTGGGCGTCACCGTCGGGTGAGTGTGGGCGTCACCGTCGGGTGAGTGTGGGCGTCACCGTCGGGTGAGTGTGGGCGTCACCGTCGGGTGTGTGTGGGCGTCACCGTCGGGTGAGTGTGGGCGTCACCGTCGGGTGAGTGTGGGCGTCACCGTCGGGTGTGTGTGGGCGTCACCGTGGGGTGAGTGTGGGCGTCACCGTGGGGTGTGTGTGGACGTCACCGTCGGGTGTGTGTGGACGTCACCGTCGGGTGAGTGTGGGCGTCACCGTCGGGTGAGTGTGGGCGTCACCGTCGGGTGAGTGTGGGCGTCACCGTCGGGTGTGTGTGGGCGTCACCGTCGGGTGAGTGTGGGCGTCACCGTCGGGTGTGTGTGGGCGTCACCGTCGGGTGAGTGTGGGCGTCACCGTCGGGTGAGTGTGGGCGTCACCGTCGGGTGAGTGTGGGCGTCACCGTCGGGTGAGTGTGGGCGTCACCGTCGGGTGTGTGTGGGCGTCACCGTCGGGTGTGTGTGCGCGTCACCGTCGGGTGAGTGTGGGCGTCACCGTCGGGTGAGTGTGGGCGTCACCGTCGGGTGTGTGTGGGCGTCACCGTCGGGTGTGTGTGGGCGTCACCGTCGGGTGAGTGTGGGCGTCACCGTCGGGTGAGTGTGGGCGTCACCGTCGGGTGTGTGTGGGCGTCACCGTCGGGTGTGTGTGGACGTCACCGTCGGGTGAGTGTGGGCGTCACCGTCGGGTGAGTGTGGGCGTCACCGTCGGGTGAGTGTGGGCGTCACCGTCGGGTGAGTGTGGGGCGTCACCGTCGGGTGTGTGTGGGCGTCACCGTCGGGTGAGTGTGGGCGTCACCGTCGGGTGAGTCTGGGCGTCACCGTCGGGTGAGTGTGGGCGTCACCGTCGGGAGTGTGGACGTCACCGTCGGGTGTGTGTGGGCGTCACCGTCGGGTGAGTGTGGGCGTCACCGTGGGGTGTGTGTGGGCGTCACCGTCGGGAGTGTGGGCGTCACCGTCGGGTGAGTGTGGGCGTCACCGTCGGGTGAGTGTGGGCGTCACCGTCGGGTGAGTGTGGGCGTCACCGTCGGTGAGTGTGGGCGTCACCGTCGGGTGTGTGTGGGCGTCACCGTCGGGTGTGTGTGGGCGTCACCGTCGGGTGAGTGTGGGCGTCACCGTGGGGTGAGTGTGGGCGTCACCGTCGGGTGAGTGTGGGCGTCACCGTCGGGTGTGTGTGGGCGTCACCGTCGGGTGTGTGTGGGCGTCACCGTCGGGTGAGTGTGGGCGTCACCGTGGGGTGTGTGTGGGCGTCACCGTCGGGTGAGTGTGGGCGTCGCCGTCGGGTGAGTGTGGGCGTCGCCGTCGGGTGAGTGTGGGCGTCGCCGTGGGGTGAGTGTGGGCGTCGCCGTGGGGTGAGTGTGGGCGTCGCCGTGGGGTGAGTGTGGGCGTCGCCGTGGGGTGAGTGTGGGCGTCGCCGTGGGGTGAGTGTGGGCGTCGCCGTGGGGTGAGTGTGGACGTCGCCGTGGGGTGAGTGTGGGCGTCGCCGTCGGGTGAGTGTGGGCGTCACCGTGGGGTGAGTGTGGACGTCACCGTCGGGTGAGTGTGGACGTCACCGTGGGGTGTGTGTGGGCGTCACCGTCGGGTGAGTGTGGGCGTCGCCGTCGGGTGAGTGTGGGCGTCGCCTTCGGGTGAGTGTGGGCGTCGCCGTCGGGTGTGTGTGGGCGTCGCCGTCGGGTGTGTGTGCGCGTCGCCGTCGGGTGAGTGTGGGCGTCACCGTCGGGTGAGTGTGGGCGTCACCGTCGGGTGTGTGTGGGCGTCACCGTCGGGTGAGTGTGGGCGTCACCGTCGGGAGTGTGGACGTCACCGTCGGGTGAGTGTGGACGTCACCGTCGGGTGTGTGTGGGCGTCACCGTCGGGTGAGTGTGGGCGTCACCGTCGGGTGAGTGTGGGCGTCACCGTCGGGTGTGTGTGGACGTCACCGTCGGGTGTGTGTGGGCGTCGCCGTCGGGTGTGTGTGCGCGTCGCCGTCGGGTGAGTGTGGGCGTCACCGTCGGGTGAGTGTGGGCGTCACCGTCGGGTGAGTGTGGGCGTCGCCGTCGGGTGAGTGTGGGCGTCACCGTCGGGTGAGTGTGGGCGTCGCCGTCGGGTGTGTGTGGGCGTCGCCGTCGGGTGTGTGTGCGCGTCGCCGTCGGGTGAGTGTGGGCGTCACCGTCGGGTGAGTGTGGGCGTCACCGTCGGGTGTGTGTGGGCGTCACCGTCGGGTGAGTGTGGGCGTCACCGTCGGGAGTGTGGACGTCACCGTGGGGTGTGTGTGGGCGTCACCGTCGGGAGTGTGGGCGTCACCGTCGGGTGAGTGTGGGCGTCACCGTCGGGTGAGTGTGGGCGTCACCGTCGGGTGTGTGTGGGCGTCACCGTCGGGTGAGTGTGGGCGTCACCGTCGGGTGAGTGTGGGCGTCACCGTGGGGTGTGTGTGGGCGTCACCGTCGGGAGTGTGGACGTCATCGTCGGGTGTGTGTGGGCGTCGCCGTCGGGTGTGTGTGGGCGTCGCCGTCGGGTGAGTGTGGGCGTCGCCGTCGGGTGAGTGTGGGCGTCGCCGTCGGGTGAGTGTGGGCGTCGCCGTGGGGTGAGTGTGGGCGTCGCCGTGGGGTGAGTGTGGGCGTCGCCGTGGGGTGAGTGTGGGCGTCGCCGTGGGGTGAGTGTGGGCGTCGCCGTCGGGTGAGTGTGGGCGTCGCCGTGGGGTGAGTGTGGGCGTCGCCGTGGGGTGAGTGTGGACGTCGCCGTGGGGTGAGTGTGGACGTCGCCGTGGGGTGAGTGTGGGCGTCACCGTCGGGTGAGTGTGGGCGTCACCGTCGGGTGAGTGTGGGCGTCACCGTCGGGTGAGTGTGGGCGTCACCGTCGGGTGTGTGTGGGCGTCACCGTCGGGTGTGTGTGGGCGTCACCGTCGGGTGAGTGTGGGCGTCACCGTCGGGTGAGTGTGAGCGTCACCGTCGGGTGAGTGTGGGCGTCACCGTCGGGTGTGTGGGCGTCACCGTCGGGTGAGTGTGGGCGTCGCCGTCGGGTGAGTGTGGGCGTCGCCGTCGGGTGTGTGTGGGCGTCACCGTCGGGTGTGTGTGCGCGTCACCGTCGGGTGAGTGTGGGCGTCACCGTCGGGTGAGTGTGGACGTCACCGTCGGGTGTGTGTGGGCGTCACCGTCGGGTGTGTGTGGGCGTCACCGTCGGGTGAGTGTGGGCGTCACCGTCGGGTGAGTGTGGGCGTCACCGTCGGGTGTGTGTGGGCGTCACCGTCGGGTGTGTGTGGGCGTCACCGTCGGGTGTGTGTGGGCGTCACCGTCGGGTGAGTGTGGGCGTCACCGTCGGGTGTGTGTGGACATCACCGTCGGGTGAGTGTGGGCGTCACCGTCGGGTGAGTGTGGGCGTCACCGTCGGGTGAGTGTGGGCGTCACCGTCGGGTGTGTGTGGGCGTCACCGTCGGGTGAGTGTGGGCGTCACCGTCGGGTGTGTGTGGGCGTCACCGTCGGGTGTGTGTGGGCGTCACCGTCGGGTGTGTGTGGGCGTCACCGTCGGGTGTGTGTGGGCGTCACCGTCGGGTGAGTGTGGGCGTCACCGTCGGGTGTGTGTGGACGTCACCGTCGGGTGAGTGTGGGCGTCACCGTCGGGTGAGTCTGGGCGTCACCGTCGGGTGAGTGTGGGCGTCACCGTCGGGAGTGTGGACGTCACCGTCGGGTGTGTGTGGGCGTCACCGTCGGGTGAGTGTGGACGTCACCGTGGGGTGTGTGTGGGCGTCACCGTCGGGAGTGTGGGCGTCACCGTCGGGTGAGTGTGGGCGTCACCGTCGGGTGAGTGTGGGCGTCACCGTCGGGTGAGTGTGGGCGTCACCGTCGGGTGAGTGTGGGCGTCACCGTCGGGTGAGTGTGGGCGTCACCGTGGGGTGTGTGTGGGCGTCACCGTCGGGAGTGTGGACGTCACCGTCGGGTGTGTGTGGGCGTCGCCGTCGGGTGAGTGTGGGCGTCGCCGTCGGGTGAGTGTGGGCGTCGCCGTCGGGTGAGTGTGGGCGTCGCCGTCGGGTGAGTGTGGGCGTCGCCGTCGGGTGAGTGTGGGCGTCGCCGTGGGGTGAGTGTGGGCGTCGCCGTGGGGTGAGTGTGGGCGTCGCCGTCGGGTGAGTGTGGGCGTCGCCGTGGGGTGAGTGTGGGCGTCGCCGTGGGGTGAGTGTGGACGTCGCCGTGGGGTGAGTGTGGACGTCACCGTGGGGTGAGTGTGGGCGTCACCGTCGGGTGAGTGTGGGCGTCACCGTCGGGTGAGTGTGGGCGTCACCGTGGGGTGAGTGTGGACGTCACCGTCGGGTGTGTGTGGACGTCACCGTCGGGTGTGTGTGGACGTCACCGTCGGGTGAGTGTGGGCGTCACCGTCGGGTGAGTGTGGGCGTCACCGTCGGGTGAGTGTGGGCGTCACCGTCGGGTGAGTGTGGGCGTCACCGTCGGGTGTGTGTGGGCGTCACCGTCGGGTGAGTGTGGGCGTCACCGTCGGGTGAGTGTGAGCGTCACCGTCGGGTGAGTGTGGGCGTCACCGTCGGGTGAGTGTGGGCGTCACCGTCGGGTGTGTGTGGGCGTCACCGTCGGGTGAGTGTGGGCGTCACCGTCGGGTGAGTGTGAGCGTCACCGTCGGGTGAGTGTGGGCGTCACCGTCGGGTGAGTGTGGGCGTCACCGTCGGGTGAGTGTGGGCGTCACCGTCGGGTGTGTGTGGGCGTCACCGTCGGGTGAGTGTGGGCGTCACCGTCGGGTGAGTGTGAGCGTCACCGTCGGGTGAGTGTGAGCGTCACCGTCGGGTGAGTGTGGACGTCGCCGTGGGGTGAGTGTGGACGTCACCGTTGGGTGAGTGTGGGCGTCACCGTCGGGTGAGTGTGGGCGTCACCGTCGGGTGAGTGTGGGCGTCACCGTGGGGTGAGTGTGGACGTCACCGTCGGGTGAGTGTGGACGTCACCGTCGGGTGAGTGTGGGCGTCACCGTGGGGTGTGTGTGGGCGTCACCGTCGGGTGTTTGTGGGCGTCACCGTGGGGTGTGTGTGGACGTCACCGTCGGGTGTGTGTGGGCGTCACCGTCGGGTGTGTGGACGTCACCGTCGGGTGAGTGTGGACGTCACCGTCGGGTGTGTGTGGGCGTCACCGTCGGGTGAGTGTGGGCGTCACCATCGGGTGTGTGGACGTCACCGTCGGGTGTGTGGACGTCACCGTCGGGTGTGTGTGGGCGTCACCGTCGGGGGTGTGTGGGCGTCACCGTCGGGGGTGTGTGGGCGTCACCGTCGGGGGTGTGTGGGCGTCACCGTCGGGTGTGTGGACGTCACCGTCGGGTGAGTGTGGACGTCACCGTCGGGTGTGTGTGGGCGTCACCGTCGGGTGTTTGTGGGCGTCACCATCGGGTGTGTGGACGTCGCTGACAGGTGTGTAGGCGTCACTGTCGGGTGTGGGGGCACATTGTTTCTTGTGGCCCATGAGCTCAGGAGACAGATGCTGACTCAGTGGTGGGATCCATCAGGCTGTGAGAAGCTCTGAGGGTTGCGGGTGCGTCCCTGAGGCTGGGAGACATTGCTGCACAGGCCAGAGTCCAGGCTGTGCTCTCTGGGCATGTCCTGTGCCCAATAGGACATGCGATCAAGGACGCATGGACAATGTTTTCCGACACACTCACAGCACAGCCACAGCCACAGCGGGCTGCTCCTGTACCTGTTCAAAGTCGTCTTTGGCAGAGGGCAGGTCAGGGGCCACACTGGGGTCCCCCAGATGCTTCTCCATCCTCTCTCCACGCACCACCGTTGTTTTGACGACTCTGCTGACTCGGCGGCCCTCCACGGGCTCCGCCTGGAACTGCGAGGCCTCACACAGGGCGCTGGGCTCAGACACGGACACCTGACGGGCAAGGGACACAAATGCGGCTTCTGACAAAGGTCACAGCGGGCGTTTCTCTACGCGAAACTAACCCGTAAAGGCTGCCGAGTTTCCACAGGACTCCAGTAAACGGAACTCTGGGGCAGAGAAGTGGCTAGAAATAAACCCCGTAACCACTGATGGTGAATGCAATGGCTCTGGGTCCTCAGCGTCTAACACCTAGTGAGTTCCTCAGACCTGTCAGGAGCCCAGTGAGATGTGCAGGGGGCTCCACCCCCTGTGCTGGCTCTGCCCCCGTGGACATGGTGGCTCTGCATCCTGGCGGTCCAGTGGCCCTGAAGGAATGCTCTGGGATGCCAGGAGCTGCAGGCCCAACTCCAGAGCACCTCTCATTCATCTCAACATCGGGGGTGTGTGTGTAGGAAGCAGAACAGGACGGCACAGGTGTGTGTCAGAGAGAAGGGGCCCCTTCAAGGGCAGGAGGGCTGTCCAGGTCCTGGCTGGGCTCAGAAACACAAGTGTCTGCTGTGGGCACCGCACACAGGCCTCCCTGCATGCTGCCCCCAGGAAACAGGCCAGCCTGTGGCCCTGCTGTGATCCTGTGTGGCTGCTGTGGACTGAACAGACACAGGGCAGAGAAGCAAAGCAGCGCGTGCAGGCACACACGCCCTGGCTCACCTGGAGCAAAGTGAGTGCCATCAAGGCCTGCGTGGGGAGCCATCCCCCTGGCCAGGTCCCACTCGCACCCCACGTCACACTCCATGGGACCTGCCCATGTCATAGATCTGTCACATGCCACACCACACACCCACTTCAGATATCCACATCACTCTCCACACCACATGTCCATGTCATACACCCACGTCACTCTCCACACCACATGTCCATGTCATACACCCACGTCACTCTCCACACCACATGTCCATGTCATACACCCACGTCACTCTCCACACCACATGTCCATGTCATACACCCACGTCACTCTCCACACCACATGTCCATGTCATACACCCACGTCACTCTCCACACCACATGTCCATGTCATACACCCACGTCACTCTCCACACCACATGTCCATGTCATACACCCACGTCACTCTCCACACCACATGTCCATGTCATACACCCACGTCACTCTCCACACCACATGTCCATGTCATACACCCCCGTCACTCTCCACACCACATGTCCATGTCATACACCCCCGTCACTCTCCACACCACATGTCCATGTCATACACCCACATCACTCTCCACACCACATGTCCATGTCATACACCCACGTCACTCTCCACATCACATGTCCATGTCATACACCCACGTCACTCTTCACACCACATGTCCATGTCATACACCCACGTCACTCTTCACACCACATGTCCATGTCATACACCCATGTCACTCTCCACACCACATGTCCATGTCATACACCCACGTCACTGTTCACACCACATGTCCATGTCATACACCCACGTCACTCTCCACACCACATGTCCATGTCATACACCCACGTCACTCTCCACACCACATGTCCATGTCATACACCCACGTCACTCTCCACACCACATGTCCATGTCATACACCCACGTCACTCTCCACACCACATGTCCATGTCATACACCCACGTCACTGTTCACACCACATGTCCATGTCATACACCCCCGTCACTCTCCACACCACATGTCCATGTCATACACCCACGTCACTCTCCACACCACATGTCCATGTCATACACCCACGTCACTGTTCACACCACATGTCCATGTCATACACCCCCGTCACTCTCCACACCACATGTCCATGTCATACACCCACATCACTCTCCACACCACATGTCCCTGTCATACACCCACGTCACTCTCCACACCACATGTCCATGTCATACACCCACGTCACTCTCCACACCACATGTCCATGTCATACACCCACGTCACTCTCCACACCACATGTCCATGTCATACACCCACGTCACTCTCCACACCACATGTCCATGTCATACACCCACGTCACTCTCCACACCACATGTCCATGTCATACACCCCCGTCACTCTCCACACCACATGTCCATGTCATACACCCCCGTCACTCTCCACACCACATGTCCATGTCATACACCCACGTCACTCTCCACACCACATGTCCATGTCATACACCCACTCCACACCACATGTCCATGTCATACACCCACGTCACTCTCCACACCACATGTCCATGTCATACACCCACATCACTCTCCACACCACATGTCCATGTCATACACCCATGTCACTCTTCACACCACATGTCCATGTCATACACCCACGTCACTCTCCACACCACATGTCCATGTCATACACCCACGTCACTCTCTACACCACATGTCCATGTCATACACCCCCGTCACTCTCCACACCACATGTCCATGTCATACACCCCCGTCACTCTCCACACCACATGTCCATGTCATACACCCACGTCACTCTTCACACATGTCCATGTCATACACCCATGTCACTCTCCACACCACATGTCCATGTCATACACCCACGTCACTCTTCACACATGTCCATGTCATACACCCATGTCACTCTCCACACCACATGTCCATGTCATACACCCCCGTCACTCTCCACACCACATGTCCATGTCATACATCCACGTCACTCTCCACACCACATGTCCATGTCATACACCCACGTCACTCTTCACACCACATGTCCATGTCATACACCCACATCACTCTCCACACCACATGTCCATGTCATACACCCACGTCACTCTCCACACCACATGTCCATGTCATACACCCACGTCACTCTCCACACCACATGTCCATGTCATACACCCATGTCACTCTCCACACCACATGTCCATGTCATACACCCACGTCACTCTCCACACCACATGTCCATGTCATACACCCACGTCACTCTCCACACCACATGTCCATGTCATACACCCACGTCACTCTCCACACCACATGTCCATGTCATACACCCACGTCACTCTCCACACCACATGTCCATGTCATACACCCACGTCACTCTTCACACCACATGTCCATGTCATACACCCACGTCACTCTCCACACCACATGTCCATGTCATACACCCACGTCACTCTCACACCACATGTCCATGTCATACACCCACGTCACTCTCCACACCACATGTCCATGTCATACACCCACGTCACTCTCCACACCACATGTCCATGTCATACACCCACGTCACTCTTCACACCACATGTCCATGTCATACACCCACGTCACTCTCCACACCACATGTCCATGTCATACACCCACGTCACTCTCCACACCACATGTCCATGTCATACACCCACGTCACTCTCCACACCACATGTCCATGTCATACACCCACGTCACTCTCCACACCACATGTCCATGTCATACACCCACGTCACTCTCCACACCACATGTCCATGTCATACACCCACGTCACTCTCCACACCACATGTCCATGTCATACACCCACGTCACTCTCCACACCACATGTCCATGTCATACACCCACGTCACTCTCCACACCACATGTCCATGTCATACACCCACGTCACTCTTCACACCACATGTCCATGTCATACACCCACATCACTCTCCACACCACATGTCCATGTCATACACCCACGTCACTCTCCACACCACATGTCCATGTCATACACCCACTCACTCTCCACACCACATGTCCATGTCATACACCCACGTCACTCTCCACACCACATGTCCATGTCATACACCCACGTCACTCTCCACACCACATGTCCATGTCATACACCCCGTCACTCTCCACACCACATGTCCATGTCATACACCCACGTCACTCTCCACACCACATGTCCATGTCATACACCCACGTCACTCTTCACACCACATGTCCATGTCATACACCCACATCACTCTCCACACCACATGTCCATGTCATACACCCCCGTCACTCTTCACACCACATGTCCATGTCATACACCCACGTCACTCTCCACACCACATGTCCATGTCATACACCCATGTCACTCTCCACACCACATGTCCATGTCATACACCCATGTCACTCTCACACCACATGTCCATGTCATACACCCACGTCACTCTCCACACCACATGTCCATGTCATACACCCACGTCACTCTCCACACCACATGTCCATGTCATACACCCACATCACTCTCCACACCACATGTCCATGTCATACACCCACGTCACTCTCCACACCACATGTCCATGTCATACACCCCCGTCACTCTCCACACCACATGTCCATGTCATACACCCACGTCAATCTCCACACCACATGTCCATGTCATACACCTCCGCACTCTCGCACACCACATGTCCATGTATCACCCCACGTCACTCTCCACACCACATGTCATGTCATACACCCACGTCACGTCATGTAACATCACTTCACATCACATGTCTGTCATACACCCACATCACTCTCCCACATCACATGTCCATGTCATACACCCTAGTCACTCTCCACACCACATGTCAATGTCATACACCCACTCCAAACCACATTTCCATGTCATACACCCACTCACTCTCCACACCACATTCCATTCATACACCCACGTCACTCTCCACATCCACATGTCCATGTCATACACCCACGTCACTGTTCATCACCACATGGTCCCATTTCATACACCCACGTCACTCTCCACACCACACGTCCATGTCTTACACCCACTGTCACTTCTCTACACACCACATGTCCATGTCATACAACCCACGTCACCTCTCCACACCGACATGTCCATGTCATACACCCACGTCACTCTCCACACCACATGTCCAGTCAGTCATACACCCCCGTCACTCTCCAACACACATGTCCGATGTCATACACCGCCCGTCACTCGTCCACACCACATGTCCATGTCATACACCCACGTCACTCTCCACACCACATGTCCATGTCATACACCCCCATCACTCTCCACACCACATGTCCATGTCATACACCCCAGTCACTCTCCACACCACATGTCCATGTCATACACCCACGTCACTCTCCACACCACATGTCCATGTCATACACCCACGTCACTCTCCACACCACATGTCCATGTCATACACCCACATCACTCTCCACACCACATGTCCATGTCATACACCCACGTCACTCTCCACACCACATGTCCATGTCATACACCCACGTCACTCTCCACACCACATGTCCATGTCATACACCCACGTCACTCTCCACACCACATGTCCATGTCATACACCCACGCACTCTCCACACCACATGTCCATGTCATACACCCACGTCACTCTCCACACCACATGTCCATGTCATACACCCACGTCACTCTCCACACCACATGTCCATGTCATACACCCCAGTCACTCTCCACACCACATGTCCATGTCATACACCCACGTCACTCTCCACACCACATGTCCATGTCAAACACCCACGTCACTCTCCACACCACATGTCCATGTCATACACCCACGTCACTCTCCACACCACATGTCCATGTCATACACCCACGTCACTCTCCACACCACATGTCCATGTCATACACCCACATCACTCTCCACACCACATGTCCATGTCATACACCCACGTCACTCTCCACACCACTTGTCCATGTCATACACCCACGTCACTCTCCACACCACATGTCCATGTCATACACCCCGTCACTCTCACACCACTGTCCATGTCATACACCCATCACTCCACACCACATGTCCATTTCATACACCCACGTCACTCTCCACACCACATGTCCATGTCATACACCCACGTCACTCTCCACACCACATGTCCATGTCATACACCCACGTCACTCTCCACACCACATGTCCATGTCATACACCCACGTCACTCTCCACACCACATGTCCATGTCATACACCCACGTCACTCTCCACACCACATGTCCATGTCATACACCCACGTCACTCTCCACACCACATGTCCATGTCATACACCCACATCACTCTCCACACCACATGTCCATGTCATACACCCACGTCACTCTCCACACCACATGTCCATGTCATACACCCACGTCACTCTCCACACCACATGTCCATGTCATACACCCACGTCACTCTCCACACCACATGTCCATGTCATACACCCACGTCACTCTCCACACCACATGTCCATGTCATACACCCACGTCACTCTCCACACCACATGTCCATGTCATACACCCACGTCACTCTCCACACCACATGTCCATGTCATACACCCACGTCACTCTCCACACCACATGTCCATGTCATACACCCACGTCACTCTCCACACCACATGTCCATGTCATACACCCACGTCACTCTCCACACCACATGTCCATGTCATACACCCACGTCACTCTCCACACCACATGTCCATGTCATACACCCACGTCACTCTCCACACCACTTGTCCATGTCATACACCCACATCACTCTCCACACCACATGTCCATGTCATACACACCCACTTCACTCTCACACCACACATGTCCATGTCATACACCCACGTCACTCTCCACACCACATGTCCATGTCATACCACCCACTGTCACTCTCCACACCCACATGTCCATGTCATACACCCACTCACTCTCCACACCACAGTCCATGTCATACACCCACGTCACTCTCACACCACATGTCCATGTCATACACCCACGTCACTCTCCACACCACATGTCCATGTCATACACCCACGTCACTCTCCACACCACATGTCCCATGTCATACACCCACGTCACTCTCCACACCACATGTCCATGTCATACACCCACGTCACTCTCCACACCACATGTCCATGTCATACACCCACGTCACTCTCCACACCACATGTCCATGTCATACACCCACAGTCACTCTCCACACCACATGTCCATGTCATACACCCACGTCACTCTCACACCACATGTCCATGTCATACACCCACGTCACTCTCCACACCACATGTCCATGTCATACACCCCTCACTCTCCACACCACATGTCATGTCATACACCACATCACTCTCCACACCACATGTCCATGTCCATACACCCCCGTCACTCTTCACACCACATGTCCATGTCATACACCCACATCACTCTCCACACACATGTCCATGTCATACACCCCATCACTCTCCACACCACATGTCCATGTCATTCACCCACAGTCACTCTCCACACCACATGTCCATGTCATACACCCACGTCACCTCTCCACTCACATCAGTCCCTCTCCACACCATGTCCATGTCATACACCCACGTCACTCTCCACACCACATGTCCATGTCATACACCCACGTCACTCTTCACACCACATGTCCATGTCATACACCACATCACTCTCCACACCACATGTCCATGTCATACACCCACATCACTCTCCACACCACATGTCCATGTCATACACCCATGTCACTCTCACACCACATGTCCATGTCATACACCCACGTCACTCTCCACACCACATGTCCATGTCATACACCCACGTCACTCTTCCACACCACATGTCCATGTCATACACCCACGTCACTCTCCACACCACATGTCCATGTCATACACCCACGTCACTCTCCACACCACATGTCCATGTCATACACCCACGTCACTCTCCACACCACATGTCCATGTCATACACCCACATCACTCTCCACACCACATGTCCATGTCATACACCCACGTCACTCTCCACACCACATGTCCATGTCATACACCCACGTCACTCTCCACACCACATGTCCATGTCATACACCCACGTCACTCTTCACACCACATGTCCATGTCATACACCCATGTCACTCCACACCACATGTCCATGTCATACACCCACGTCACTCTCCACACCACATGTCCATGTCATACACCCACGTCACTCTCCACACCACATGTCCATGTCATACACCCACGTCACTCTCCACACCACATGTCCATGTCATACACCCACGTCACTCTCCACACCACATGTCCATGTCATACACCCACGTCACTCTCCACACCACATGTCCATGTCATACACCCAGTCACTCTCCACACCACATGTCCATGTCATACACCCACGTCACTCTCCACACCACATGTCCATGTCATACACCCACGTCACTCTCCACACCACATGTCCATGTCATACACCCACGTCACTCTCCACACCACATGTCCATGTCATACACCCACATCACTCTCCACACCACATGTCCATGTCATACACCCACGTCACTCTCCACACCACATGTCCATGTCATACACCCACGTCACTCTCCACACCACATGTCCATGTCATACACCCACGTCACTCTCCACACCACATGTCCATGTCATACACCCACAGTCACTCTCCACACCACATGTCCATGTCATACACCCACGTCACTCTCCACACCACATGTCCATGTCATACACCCACGTCACTCTCCACACCACATGTCCATGTCATACACCCACGTCACTCTCCACACCACATGTCCATGTCATACACCCACGTCACTCTCCACACCACATGTCCATGTCATACACCCACGTCACTCTCCACACCACATGTCCATGTCATACACCCACGTCACTCTCCACACCACATGTCCATGTCATACACCCACCTCACTCTCCACACCACATGTCCATGTCATACACCCACGTCACTCTCACACCACATGTCCATGTCATACACCCACGTCACTCTCCACACCACATGTCCATGTCATACACCCACGTCACTCTCCACACCACATGTCCATGTCATACACCCACGTCACTCTCCACACCACATGTCCATGTCATACACCCACGTCACTCTCCACACCACATGTCCATGTCATACACCCACGTCACTCTCCACACCACATGTCCATGTCATACACCCACGTCACTCTCCACACCACATGTCCATGTCATACACCCACGTCACTCTCCACACCACATGTCCATGTCATACACCCACGTCACTCTCCACACCACATGTCCATGTCATACACCCACGTCACTCTCCACACCACATGTCCATGTCATACACCCACGTCACTCTCCACACCACATGTCCATGTCATACACCCACGTCACTCTCCACACCACATGTCCATGTCATACACCCACGTCACTCTCCACACCACATGTCCATGTCATACACCCACGTCACTCTCACACCACATGTCCATGTCATACACCCATGTCACTCTCCACACCACATGTCCATGTCATACACCCACTTCACTCTCCACACCACATGTCCATGTCATACACCCACGTCACTCTCCACACCACATGTCCATGTCATACACCCACGTCACTCTCCACACCACATGTCCATGTCATACACCCACGTCACTCTCCACACCACATGTCCATGTCATACACCCACGTCACTCTCCACACCACATGTCCATGTCATACACCCACGTCACTCTCCACACCACATGTCCATGTCATACACCCACGTCACTCTCCACACCACATGTCCATGTCATACACCCACGTCACTCTCCACACCACATGTCCATGTCATACACCCACGTCACTCTCCACACCACATGTCCATGTCATACACCCACGTCACTCTCCACACCACATGTCCATGTCATACACCCACGTCACTCTCCACACCACATGTCCATGTCATACACCCACGTCACTCTCCACACCACATGTCCATGTCATACACCCACGTCACTCTTCACACCACATGTCCATGTCATACACCCACATCACTCTCCACACCACATGTCCATGTCATACACCCACATCACTCTCCACACCACATGTCCATGTCATACACCCACATCACTCTCCACACCACATGTCCATGTCATACACCCACGTCACTCTCCACACCACATGTCCATGTCATACACCCACGTCACTCTCCACACCACATGTCCATGTCATACACCCACGTCACTCTCCACACCACATGTCCATGTCATACACCCACGTCACTCTCACACCACATGTCCATGTCATACACCCATGTCACTCTCCACACCACATGTCCATGTCATACACCCACGTCACTCTCCACACCACATGTCCATGTCATACACCCACGTCACTGTCCACACCACATGTCCATGTCATACACCCCCGTCACTCTCCACACCACATGTCCATGTCATACACCCACGTCACTCTCCACACCACATGTCCATGTCATACACCCACGTCACTCTTCACACCACATGTCCATGTCATACACCCAAGTCACTCTCCACACCACATGTCCATGTCATACACCCACGTCACTCTCCACACCACATGTCCATGTCATACACCCACCTCACTCTTCACACCACATGTCCATGTCATACACCCACGTCACTCTCCACACCACATGTCCATGTCATACACCCACATCACTCTCCACACCACATGTCCATGTCATACACCCACGTCACTCTCCACACCACATGTCCATGTCATACACCCACGTCACTCTCCACACCACATGTCCATGTCATACACCCACGTCACTCTTCACACCACATGTCCATGTCATACACCCATGTCACTCTCCACACCACATGTCCATGTCATACACCCACGTCACTCTTCACACCACATGTCCATGTCATACACCCACTCCACACCACATGTCCATGTCATACACCCACGTCACTCTCCACACCACATGTCCATGTCATACACCCACGTCACTCTCCACACCACATGTCCATGTCATACACCCACGTCACTCTCCACACCACATGTCCATGTCATACACCCACGTCACTCTCCACACCACATGTCCATGTCATACACCCACGTCACTCTCCACACCACATGTCCATGTCATACACCCACGTCACTCTCCACACCACATGTCCATGTCATACACCCATGTCACTCTCCACACCACATGTCCATGTCATACACCCACATCACTCTCCACACCACATGTCCATGTCATACACCCCCGTCACTCTTCACACCACATGTCCATGTCATACACCCACATCACTCTCCACACCACATGTCCATGTCATACACCCCCATCACTCTCCACACCACATGTCCATGTCATACACCCACATCACTCTCCACACCACATGTCCATGTCATACACCCACGTCACTCTTCACACCACATGTCCATGTCATACACCCACGTCACTCTCCACACCACATGTCCATGTCATACACCCACGTCACTCTCCACACCACATGTCCATGTCATACACCCACGTCACTGTTCACACCACATGTCCATGTCATACACCCATGTCACTCTCCACACCACATGTCCATGTCATACACCCACGTCACTCTCCACACCACATGTCCATGTCATACACCCACGTCACTGTTCACACCACATGTCCATGTCATACACCCCCGTCACTCTCCACACCACATGTCCATGTCATACACCCACGTCACTCTCCACACCACATGTCCATGTCATACACCCACGTCACTCTTCACACCACATGTCCATGTCATACACCCATGTCACTCTCCACACCACATGTCCATGTCATACACCCACGTCACTCTCCACACCACATGTCCATGTCATACACCCACCTCACTGTTCACACCACATGTCCATGTCATACACCCACGTCACTCTCCACACCACATGTCCATGTCATACACCCACATCACTCTCCACACCACATGTCCATGTCATACACCCACGTCACTCTTCACACCACATGTCCATGTCATACACCCATGTCACTCTCCACACCACATGTCCATGTCATACACCCACGTCACTCTTCACACCACATGTCCATGTCATACACCCACTCCACACCACATGTCCATGTCATACACCCACGTCACTCTCCACACCACATGTCCATGTCATACACCCACGTCACTCTCCACACCACATGTCCATGTCATACACCCACGTCACTCTCCACACCACATGTCCATGTCATACACCCACGTCACTCTCCACACCACATGTCCATGTCATACACCCACGTCACTCTCCACACCACATGTCCATGTCATACACCCACTCCACACCACATGTCCATGTCATACACCCACGTCACTCTCCACATCACATGTCCATGTCATACACCCACGTCACTCTCCACACCACATGTCCATGTCATACACCCACGTCACTCTCCACACCACATGTCCATGTCATACACCCATGTCACTCTCCACACCACATGTCCATGTCATACACCCCCGTCACTCTTCACACCACATGTACATGTCATACACCCACATCACTCTCCACACCACATGTCCATGTCATACACCCACGTCACTCTCCACACCACATGTCCATGTCATACACTCACGTCACTCTTCACACCACATGTCCATGTCATACACCCCCGTCACTCTCCACACCACATGTCCATGTCATACACCCACGTCACTCTCCACACCACATGTCCATGTCATACACCCACTCCACACCACATGTCCATGTCATACACCCACGTCACTCTCCACACCACATGTCCATGTCATACACCCACGTCACTCTCCACACCACATGTCCATGTCATACACCCACGTCACTCTCCACACCACATGTCCATGTCATACACCCACGTCACTCTCCACACCACATGTCCATGTCATACACCCACGTCACTCTCCACACCACATGTCCATGTCATACACCTGTATCACACACGTCACATGCCTATGTCACACATCCACATTACTCTCCAAGTCACACGCCCACAAGGCTACACTACATGCCCACACTTCCCAACGTGTTTGACTGTCAGCCTCAGCCTTGGCGGCCTCACCTCTGACTGCTCAGTGTCGCTCCTCAGCACCACGCGCTTTATGACCTTGGAGTAGCCGTCCCCGTCCTCGATGTGGACGGGCTCCTGGGGCAGCCCCTGCACAGTGACCTCCTCCCGCTCGGTGCCATCCGAGGACACGAATCGCCGAATGACCTTCCTGGTGACCTGGAAGGGACGGCACTCTGCGTCCTGTCCTTGAGCGACAGGATGGGCCTGAGGACCGAGGGCAGGATGTCGCCTGAGGACATGGGACATACCTTCTTCACCACTGTGTGCCCGTGCTCGTCCACGTAGGTCTCCTCCGTGACCGTCTCTGGGGGCAAGTCAGGCACGCTGTCTCCCTGCAGAGACGGGCCCACGTCAGCGGTGGCCCTGGCAGCGGACCACCGGCACCCGGGCCAGAGGGCACACACGTTAGACAGCGGAGGCCGAGAAGCGTTACCGGGGGCCAGGCCTCCACACAGAGGTTTGCAGAGAAAATGGGTGCGCCCGTGCTCAGGGGGCTCTGAACAAGGTCAGCTCGACACGCAGACACATGACCAAGACGGCACGCAGGCGAGGAGGATGGGCCACAGACGCCACAGCATCCCCGCTGTTGCCCCAGGGGCAGCCACTCGTATTCCTCGGCAACAGCACTCGGAACTGTCATGTGGCTGCTCCCGAGGCTGCCAGCGCATGCAGCCGTGCTCCGGGCGGCCCTGTGTGGCCACCGGCCCAGACGTGCGGCCTGAGCCGCTGGTACCTGAATGATCACCCGCCGGCGGACAACCCTGGTGGTGACCAGCGCCTCCTCATCAGAGCTGGCTTCCAGCCCCCCCAGATCAGCCGTGAGCTCCTGCAAGTGGGAGGGAGGTGTTGTTGTGCCGGGCGACGCCTTTGCAAGGGACCCGGCACGAGCTCACGCGTGTCCTGGAGATTTTGTTCACTGCGCTCTGGGGCTGAGCAATAGGGCACAAACACCTGGCATGGAGCTCAGGCTTCACAGAGAACACGGCTCCTTGTGCAGCAAGCAAAAAGAAACCCTGGCATCAAGTGTGACCGAGCCCCTGGGTCAGGACCTGCAGTGAAACCAGTGCTTCTCACCTGGCCGGGACTCTCGCTCTTGCTAAAAACAGGTGTGAGCACAGACCCCCCACTTCCCCTCCTCATAGCCCCTGCACCCCCGGCTCTCAAGGTGCAGCTGGAGTGACTGCCTTGTGGTCTCCCCATGTCTGCTGCTGGTGCAGGTTCCCTGCGCCTCATCCAGGCAGGGATGCACCTGCTGGGGCCTGGAGTGCCAACTCATTTGCAGAGTCCAGCCAGGACGGAGCCAAGACGTGGCCTCCGGTTACAACATACGTCCCGGGAGCCACACGCCAAGGCTCTCCCTGTGGAATGTTTCTCAGGGAGAAAGAAAACAGCTACATGTCCTCAACATATGCAAGTTGGCTAACATGCAAATTGACCAGTGGAATGACCGGTTGCTATGATGCACACTGACCACCAGGGGGCAGATGCTCAACGCAGGAGCTGGCATCTGGTGGTCAGTGCGCTCTCACAGAGGTACTGCTGCTTAGCCAGAAGCCAGGCTCATGGCTGCCGAGCGCAGTGGAGGTGGCAGGAGCCTTTCCTGCTTCCGAAGAAGCACTAAGGACCCCCGAGGGTCCCGGACTGCGAGAGAGCACAGGCCCCCCTGCCAGTGCATGAATGTTGTGCACCTGGCCTCTAGTAACAAAATAAACCAATAAATGCAGCTCTTCAGCTCAAAGACATGTTGAATTATTACCTTTTCCCAAAAATTTTTAAGTCTTTTTTCTAACTCATTCTTTCTCACTAGGACAGGCATGGATGCTTGAAATCACTTGGACATATAGAATGTTTTTGAATTCTAAAAGGAGAAATAACACCTAATTTAATTTGCATTAAATTAAGTTTAAAAGATTCACACTTTGTGCAGGAGAATGCTGGAGTTGCTGAAAATGCAGCTTCTCCCTCTGCTCCCCAAGTTCAGGATTCTGTGGGGAGTGACCCCCAGGGAGTAGTGAGGTGTAGGAGCCATTCAGACCTCATGCGGGGAATAAAAGGTTTAAGTGCATTCCTGTGGATCTCCACCGCACGCTCGGAGGGGAAGGGACGCAGCTGACATCTGGCAGCAGCAATGCGTTCAGGTGGGAAGCTCCTCTGCCAAGCCACCTTATTACCCACAGCCCGGGCCCCGTCTGTCCCACACCTGTCACAGCTGGGTCCCAGACCGCTAAACGAGAAAAGCCACATCAGGGATATGGTTTCGGCTGGGGTTCTTTTTTCTCAGCAAAAGGGTTTCCAGTGATAAAACGTGGGCATATACTGAAGGGGCGAGAATTGGACCAGGTCATGGTTTCTACTCACTGGACCCCAGATTTTAAAAAGGATGGAAAGTGCGCATGGTCCAGGCTCCCTCACCTGGTCGCTTTGCAGTGAGAACATCAGCTCAGGGAACAGCCGGGAGAGGCTGTCCACGTGGCAGGAAGGGCAGAGGGCTCCTCACCTTTTGAAATACTGAGTCTTCATCAAGGCTCTCGAAGGCTGGTGGCTGCTCATCAGCCGACTCCACGATCACTAGGCTGTTCCTCCTTGGAGAGCCGGCCCCCCTGAGCTCCGCGGGCTCCTTGGGCTCCTGTACGAGGGGCGAGTCTGCCCTCTCCCAGGACAGCGGGGGCGGCAGGTGGGGCCTGTGCTCCTCGGGGGTCCGGCTAGGAGAGCCAGGGGCTGCCATGGCCTTTTCTGTGTCTGACCCTGGTGTCCACGGGGTTGTCACACTGAAAGGGAAGGCCAGGTTACAGCGAGCAGGTGCCCCCTGCCCAATGAGGCAAGGAAACATGGATCCGCCTTCCAAGTCATGAAGGCCGAACAGGCTCAGTGCATTAAAAATGAAATGTGAATAAAAACCCCACGTAACGGGCAGTGTAGAACGATGGCAGAATGGTCGCAGCATGGCTGGGAAAGATGTTTTCTAAAGCTACACGCAGGCTGACGCGAATCAGTGTCCCTCATCCCTCCCAGCACAGACGCCATAACTCCTCCTTCCTCTGCTAACTGAGGGTGAGAGTGAAGAGTCGGGAGGGTCTCCCTTACAGACATCTGTAGTTCATAAGGCTTGTGAAGCAAGAATCAAAATTTGGCAAAATTTGTGAAAAGCAATTAATACACCCAGTGTGAAAATGGGTGCTGGGATGGTAAGTGCAGATTCTTACTTCTAGGAAACCCCGACTGGACAGATCTGTTGAGGTGGAAGCTTTTTCTATTGCTGGAGGGGCACAGCTCTCCATTTTCAGGGGGAAGGTTCTCTGCTTTTCCGGCTCCTTTTGAACGCGTGCCTCACTCTCTGCCTCTGCGTCCCGCCTAGGCTCCCTCCTCATCCTGTCGCCTCCTCACCCCTGTTTCATGCTCGTCCCCTGATGGCTGCTGGACAGTGGCTCCTTCGGAGAAGACACTGCCGTTGCCTGAGTCAAGCCCGGGCCACTGTCTCAGTCTGCAGAGGGGCCAGCCTGCTCTGCTTTCTCCTCTCAGATGCTCGTGTCCTTTGAACACGTCCCCCGCCTTCGTGGCCATGACGCCATGCTCTGTGTCATGTGAGTGTCTGTGCTGCTGCCTCAGCTACCCGGCTGTGCGGGAACCAGGCGGGTGAGCCATTAGGATGATCCTACACTCGCCCCAGTCACATGCCGCTCCCAGGACACTCACCAGCACTGCTGCTGCAGCTCCAGAGCTGGCTCCTCGGGTGTCCCTGACCCCGCCAGGCCCCCATGCACCTGCTCCCGGAAGAGGCGCTCCCCAGTGGGGCTGTCCCCGTCCATCCTGGAGATGCCATCCTGGAACGTGGAGTAGCCGGCGGAGAGGTCTTCGTCAGAGACGATGGGGGGGTGACCACAGGCCTTGCCTTCTCTGGATGCTGCATGCTTGTGGGCCTGCTGGTGCCGCACAGGCAGCTCGTCCTGCAGCACCGAGAACCCTGCGGAGGACGGGCCAGGAGTGCCATGATGCCCAGCCATGTCGGACAGGCCTTCCTCAGTGACCCCACGTGCCCGTCCTGTGGACCACAGGGGGTCCACTGCGCCACAGCTGACCCAGACTCTGCCTGCCTTTGAGGTGCAGGTTCTGTGGGGCCTGGGCAGGGAGGAGTCCACGGCCACACAGAGGCTGGGCCACAGGGAAGGGCCCGGGGGAGGAGATGGAGAGCAGGAACTGTGAGCTGCTGGCAGTGACATGGAGCAGAAGGAATGAGGAGTGAGCATGAGCAGGAGCAGCAGTCAGAACGCCACGCCCTGCAGGTCACTCGGGCTGCGAGGGGTCTGGGTGCCCACTCGTATGCCCACTCTGCACAAGGCCCCTGCAAGGTGCGGGGCGAGGGGCTCTCGGGACACCAGGCTCACCGCAAGGGCTCTGGGAGGCTGAGGCAGAGGCGTGACGGCCTCACCCCTTTATTCACTGAGCTCCCGACAGAGCCAGGAAGCCCTGGCTCACAGACTCGGAAGGAAGACAGTGGGGAGAGGCCCAGAAGAGGCCTGGGAGCACATCTGCTCAGACACCCATGGGGCTGAGAAGGGAGGACTGGCCACAGCAGGACAGAGGGAAGCCTGAAAGCGGGGGGTGCAGGCCAGACGGGGGTGGCAAGAAATATTCAAAGTGATGAATAGCAAGAATCTACAATGAAGATTACTCTATCCAGCAAAGCTATCATTCAGAATTGAAGGCCAGATAAAGTGCTTCGCTGGTAAGAAAAAGCTAAAGGAGTTCATCACTGCTAAACCAATATTATATGAAATGCTGAAAGATATTCTTTAAGAAGAGGAAGAAGAAAAAGATAAAAGTGTAAATTAGGAACAACAAATACACATCTATCAACAAATGAATCTAAAAATCAAGTGAATTAATAATCTGATGAACAGGATAAACTGGTGAATATAACAGAATCATGGACATAGAGAGGAAATGGACTGACAATTCTTGGGGAGAAAAGGGTTGTGGAAAGTGCAGCAAGAGACTGGACAAAAATCTTGCAACAATGGGAGAGGACAGTGGGAGGGGTGAAGGTAGACGGTGGGATGGGTACAGGGTGGAGGGGAGCTATAGGGGGAAAAAGGGGGGGAACAATGTAATTAATAAACTGAACAATAAAAATTAAAAAAAGAAAAGAAGTGAGAGGGGGCATTCATGCTTTGTTTCTACAATTAGTAGGAAAGCTTTAAGTTTCTCAACATTAAATATGATGTTAGCTCTAAAAAAAAAAAGAGAGGGGACAGAGAAGAGAGGGGTCAGAGAGGAGAGGGGGCAGAGTGGAGAGGGGGCAGAGAGGAGAGGGGGCAGAGAGGAGAGGGGACAGAGAGGAGAGGGGGCAGAGAGGGGGCATAAAGGAGAGGGGGTAGAGAGGAGAGGGGGTAGAGAGGAGAGGGGCAGAGAAGAGGGGACAGAGAAGAGAGGGGGCAGAGAGGAGAGGGGGGACAGAGAAGAGAGAGGACAGAGGGGAGAGGGGTAGAGAGGAGAGGGGACAGAAAAGAGGGGGGCAGAGAGGAGAAGAGGTAGAGAGGAGAGGGGGCAGAGAGGAGAGGGGGACAGAGGGGAAAGGGGGGATAGAGGAGAGATGACAGAGAAGAGGGGGGCATAAAAGAGAGGGGACAGAGAAGAAAGGGGGCAGAGAGGAGAGGTGCACAGAAGAGAGGGGACAGAGAAGAGAGGGGGCAGAGAGGAGAGGGGGCAGAGAAGAGAGGGGACAGAGAAGAGAGGGGATAGAGAGGAGAGAGGATAGAGAGGAGAGGGGATAGAGAGGAGAGGGGATAGAGAGGAGAGGGGGCAGAGAAGAGAGGGGACAGAGAAGAGAGGGGATAGAGAGGAGAGGGGGCAGAGAAGAGGGGACAGAGAAGAGAGGGGGCAGAGAGGAGAGGGGGGACAGAGAAGAGAGGGGATAGAGGGGAGAGGGGTAGAGAGGAGAGGGGACAGAAAAGAGGGGGGCAGAGAGGAGAAGGGGTAGAGAGGAGAGGGAGCAGAGAAGAGAGGGGATGGGGGGAGAGGGGGCAGAGAGGAGAGGGGGTAGAGAGGAGAGGGGGCAGAGAGGAGAGAGGATAGAGAGGAGAGGGGATAGAGAGGAGAGGGGGCAGAGAGGAGAAGGGGCAGAGAGGAGAGAGGACAGAGAGGAGAGAGGACAGAGAGGAGAGGGGGCAGAGAGGAGAGGGGGCAGAGAGGAGAGGGGGCAGAGAGGAGAGGGGGCAGAGAGGAGAGAGGACAGAGAGGAGAGGGGGCAGAGAGGAGAGGGGGCAGAGTGGAGAGGGGGCCGAGAGGAGAGGGGGCAGAGAAGAGAGGGGACAGAGAAGAGAGGGGATAGAGAGGAGAGAGGATAGAGAGGAGAGGGGATAGAGAGGAGAGGGGATAGAGAGGAGAGGGGGCAGAGAAGAGAGGGGACAGAGAAGAGAGGGGATAGAGAGGAGAGGGGGCAGAGAAGAGGGGACAGAGAAGAGAGGGGGCAGAGAGGAGAGGGGGGACAGAGAAGAGAGGGGATAGAGGGGAGAGGGGTAGAGAGGAGAGGGGACAGAAAAGAGGGGGGCAGAGAGGAGAAGGGGTAGAGAGGAGAGGGAGCAGAGAAGAGAGGGGATGGGGGGAGAGGGGGCAGAGAGGAGAGGGGGTAGAGAGGAGAGGGGGCAGAGAGGAGAGAGGATAGAGAGGAGAGGGGATAGAGAGGAGAGGGGGCAGAGAGGAGAAGGGGCAGAGAGGAGAGAGGACAGAGAGGAGAGAGGACAGAGAGGAGAGGGGGCAGAGAGGAGAGGGGGCAGAGAGGAGAGGGGGCAGAGAGGAGAGGGGGGCAGAGAGGAGAGAGGACAGAGAGGAGAGGGGGCAGAGTGGAGAGGGGGCAGAGTGGAGAGGGGGCAGAGAGGAGAGGGGGCAGAGAGGAGAGGGGGCAGAGAGGAGAGGGGATAGAGAGGAGAGGGGATAGAGAGGAGAGAGGATAGAGAGGAGAGGGGATAGAGAGGAGAGGTGGCTGAGAGGAGAGAGGGCAGAGAAGAGAGGGGATAGAGAGGAGAGGGGATAGAGAGGAGAGGGGGCAGAGAAGAGAGGGGACAGAGGAGAGGGGGGACAGAGGAGAGAGGGGACAGAGAGGAGAGAGGATAGAGAGGAGAGGGGATAGAGAGGAGAGGGGGCAGAGATGAGAGGGGGCAGAGAGGAGAGGGGGCAGAGTGGAGAGAGGGCAGAGAGGAGAGGGGACAGAGAGGAGAGGGGGCAGAAAGGAGAGGGGGCAGAGAGGAGAGAGGGCAGAGAGGAGAGGCAGAACAGAGAGGAGAGGGGGCAGAGTGGAGAGGAGGCAGAGAGGAGAGGGGGCAGAGTGGAGAGGGGGGACAGAGAAGAAGGGGGGCAGAGTGAGCTGCCTGGTGATGGGAATAAAGTAGGGACTTTGATGCCAGAGGTCCTAGTGGGTCTGAATCATGATTCAGAGCAGAAGCTGAAGTCGGGGCAATGCTTCCTCAGGAGAGAGGAGTCTTGGGGCCAAGGAGACTGGCATGGTCCCATAGGCACAGCACAGATGAGGCAGCTGAGCTGGCGGGTAAGACATGTAACTGAGGGGTCGTCCCAGTATCCGGCTGGGTTGACAGAATGGGTCCCCTTAAAAGCCATGTTGAAACCCAGTCCCAAGGTGGTGGCCAGCAGGTGGCTGTTGGGACAGAGTGGGTGCTGAAGTGAGCCTGTGGGGCTTCCTGCCTGAGAAGGGTGAGGGGTGCACAGCGGGAGGAGGCATCCCCTAGGACTTCCTGTCTCCAGGACAGAGGAAACCTCTGCTTTAAGTCACACAGTTAATGGTGTTGCCTTACAGCCAAGCTGAAAGTCTGATGAATTAACAAGGAATGAATAGCTTGGGCACCTCCCGATGGGCAGGGAGGCCTCAGGCAGCAAGGAGATCATGTAAGCACCCACAAAGCCCTCCCCTAGATAAGACAGTAGCCCAGCTGCTGGGATGAGTCACGCGGGCACACACACTGCCTGACCTTCGCTGTGGTCCAGCGTGATGGTCTGCTCCATCTCGGCATAGCTGTGGCCGACGCGATCCAGGGGCGCCTCGGTGTTGGTCTCTAGGAGATGCACAATGTCCATGCGGTTGATCTTGGTGAGGCATTTGATGAGACTGGTGTCTGGGACAGGAAAGAAAAGCACGTACTGCACGTGAGCACGCTCTTTTAAAAGCCACCTTCATTTAGCTGCCTTACTAAAATGGGTATTTGTACGGGAAACAGCAAGCCCAAATAAAGTTATTTGTAAAAATAAGCAAAAGGACAAACTACAGATCAGCAGAAAAAGTGTGAGCCAGCCTGGGCACAGCCCTCACATTAGAATTGCCAAGTAAAGGACAGGATCCCCTGTCCATTCTGAACTTAAGATAAAAACTCAAGACCTTTTCAGAATAAGCACAGCCCACCTATGGCATGGGATATACTCATCACAGAAAAAGTGTCTGCTGGCTCTCTGAAAGCCTAGTCCGCCCGAGGAAACCAGTTCCCTCTTTTCATTGAGGAAATCCTGCAAAGGCACCCAGATGGTGGAGGTGGAGGCACACGAGGTGCAGGTGAGTGAGGGGGGCTGGCTGGAGCTCTGGTGGCGCTCCGGGAGGCGGTCCCTGACACAAGTATGTGCTCGCAGAGGTCAGACGGCCACACACAGCACGGGGAGAGTGTGTGCTTCACACCCCACTCGTGTGCTATTGAGCAGCACAGGAAGGAGGAGCCGGAGATGTAATCACTGCCAATCACACACGAGCATTAACACAACTGCTCATGTTTAGATGTTTAGAAAATGCAGGACTTGAATAACATTCCTGCCCGCCCAGTGTTGCTCAGGGGTTGAGCATGGACTTAGGAACCAGGAGGTCACAGTTTGATTCCCAGCCAGGGCACATGCCTGGGTTGTGAGCTCAATCCCTAATGGGGGGTGTGCAGGAGGAAGCTGGTCAATGATTCTCTCTCACCGTTGATGTTTTTCTCTCCATCGCCTTTCCCTCTGCAATCAATAGAATATATTTTAACAAGCAATATCCCTGCTAGCAGCCTGGGCTGCCACCCTCCCGCCACATCCTCGTCCAGTGGTGCTGGCCACAGGAACCCAGCACAGGGGTCTTAGGAGATTTTTGAAACGTTGCACATGTTCTTGTGGGTAGCAGCCGTACTCAGCACCTATCATGTGACCCGAGTGAAAAGCAAGAAGGCATGTGCGGGACATGACCTGCTGCACCCCCAGTCTGTTCTGCCCGAGCCCACCTACCAGTGGCGAGCTTCCCGTCCCGCTCCAGCCAATACTTCAGCAGCGCATGACTCTGGTCCTGCAGGGAGTTGGGGTTCTCCACCCGAATTTGGTGGGTCTGCTCCTCAGAGAAGTCCAGTTCTCTGGCCAGTTCTGGAAGAGATGCCGCCTTCTGTGAGCAGGAGCCTCAGAGCTGGAGCCCCTATGCCCGCCAGGCTCTGGGCCGGGCGCCTCCATACTGCACGTGATGGGACCACTGTCCCCACGCAGGAGCATGAGGCACACACACCTTTGCTCTTCTAACGCTAGCTATAGATTTTCCTTAAAGTGCATCTAGAATTGTTCACCATCCTGGTGGAAATAGTAGGCTTAAGGCTATGGTGATAAAGTAAGTGTAATGTGGTTCTGTTTAATTCCAATATGCAGATGAGACCATTAGTACCAACTCCTATTCTTAACCAAACACAATGGGAAATAAACCACTAAAACAGGAAACATAGACCATTTCTTATCATCATTTGGTGACAGACGTCTTAAGCACTATAATTCCTGTTCTCAGCATTTCACTTGGGTAAACACTGGTTGTGGCCATATGATGGTGGCTGAATAAATTCCTTTCTCTGGTTTGATGTCATGTAAGTAACAGTTTAGGAAGACTTACCCTGGTCTACACTGATTCTGCGTGGATGCCTGTGCTCTGTGGGATATGCATGTGCAAATGAGAGGTCTGCTTGGAAGGGCAATGTGCCAGTATCTTTCAGAATTAAAAATGTAGCCCAGCTGATTGGGCATTGACCTATAAACCAGCAAATCACAGTTTTAATTCCTGGTCATGGCACATGCCTGGGTTGCAGGCTGGATCCTCAATGTGTGTGTATATATGTGTGTATGTTGTGGGGGTACATGCAGGAGAGGCAGCCCATCAATGATTCTGTCTCATCATTGACATTTCTATCTCCCCCTTCCTCTCTGAAATCAGTGGAAATATATTCACACACACACACACACACACACACACACACCCTTTACCCAACAATTCCGCTCCCAGCATGCCTTCCAGCTATGCTCACAAAAATATCCCAGTGCACGCACACAGATTGCATTAGCAGGACACAACCATATGCCTAGCAGTGAAGACCACTGGCAGTTACAGCACATCCACAGCAGCATTAAATGATCATTTAAAAGGAAAAGCTGGATGCTCATCTCTGGTGATGGACTATTTATGCGATTTAAGTAAAATTTGCTTCTTATTAAGTAAGAGGCATCATGTGAGCACTGCATGTTTTCTAAATGCATGAAGATGTCCCAGCAGTGACCTTCGGGACATGAGGTCAGAGGACCAGATGTAGGTGAGAGACTTTTTTACTTTTCATTTTCATACCACCATGTATGGTTGTAGGGTCTTACTTTTCAATATGCCTAATGATGTTACATGTAATATCTCTGTACATATAAATCTAAGAAACAAAACGGCCCTGGCTGGTGTTGCTAAGTGGTTAGAGCATCGGCCCATGGGCCAAAGGGCCACAGGTTCGATTCCTGCTTTAGGGCACCAACAAGGGTTGCAGGTCTGATCCCTGGTCCCAGTGCGCTGCTTGCGGAAGACAAGCAACTGTGTCTCTCTCACATCCATGTTTCCCTCCCTCTCTCTCCAAAATCAATGGGAAAATATCCTCTGGTGAGGATTAACAACAACAACAACAACAACAAAAAGAGAAAACAAAATAAAGTAATTCTGAATGTTACCTACTCAATAAGTCAACCAGGGATATTTGCTGTCCTTACTTCCTCTGAATTCCTCAATTAAATAAATCTGACCAATTTTTAAAGAAAATGGCTATTCTTCCTGCTTTGAGGCATTTTTTGCACATTATTGATTATCTTTGGTATGGGGATTTTGGACTCCTATTCATTACCAAATCTTTAAGAAACTTAAAAACAAACATTAACTTTACACCATTTGTTTCAATCAGGTAGTCACAGGTGATACAAGAGGAAGTAAACCAAAAAAGGAAAAGAAATAAAAGAAATCCAGAGGCTGACCATCTAGCTTTAATGTGTCCAGCCCAGGTGAGGTGAGAGGGAACCTTGGTTTGTAAATCACATAGAGCTTAGAATTCACTTTTCCTCAGTAACTTATTGAACATGTATTTTAATTCCTACTCTCAAGCATTCCTATTTCTTAGAGAGTCTGTGCATCTTAGCCACATGCATCTCAGCATTCATCGAAAGCGCATGTCAGCATTGTTCTCCATGAAGACCCCTGAGAGACAGCGTCTAAAACAAGGAGCCCTGGTAAGTCTCACATGAAATGGTAGGATGAGGGCTAACAATGGTTTTGAAAATCAGCCATCTCCCCAAAGTTTAGGTACCCACAGCTCCCAAAGGAGTGTTGTGGGGCTGGTACATTCTTAGAATCTCCCATAAACTCCTACTGTCCTGAGTCCTGGAGGCAGTGAGAGGCCTGCCCCTGTTCCCAGGACGGGTTCACGAGTGCCCCGGTTTCCTGATCTGCAGCGTATTCTCTCACTGTTCTTCCGGGTCTTCCTCAAGGGCAGAAAAAGGAGATCTTTCTCGTTGCTCATGACACTTAGCTGATGCAACCCTACCGTTCACAACAAGCGGGCTTTGTTAGAAAGCAGGCCGCTAGTGTTACCTGTCCAGCTGAAGCCCAGGTGGTCGGCGATGTAGGCCAGCCGCTCCTCCATCCATTCCTGTGCATCCTGCTGATCTGCACAAGGTCAAGAACAGAATGGCCATGGCTGTCTCTGCTGGGAGAGGACCCCCTCACTGACCATCACAGAGAGGAAGTCACTTGTCCAAATAGTCGATGGCTGCACAATCGCGCTATTACCCTTTACATAATGTGAAGTGTGTGTTTGCCTGGTTTCTGGAATGGAATGGGGAGGAAATCTGAGACGTCATGGAAACCACGTGCTTCCAATCTCTTCAATCAAGACCAGGCCCTGAATTAATGCTTAAGCTGTGATTTCTAGCCATCGTCAACTCCTCTTTCTAATGACAGAGAACACTGCCCACCAGAAAACAATCATCTCCCTTTCAGATGCCCACAAGCTCGTAACGGGGCTGCAGGCATAGAGTAATTGGTCAGGGCCTCCCCTTGCTTCTGGCAGCACAGGTGCCTCCCACCCAAGGGTCACAAGAGACCGAGACCTTTCCTGGTCAGAAACTACACCTGTTTTGGCCTGGGTGACCCTGGGGGAGAGCAGTGAGGGACATGTTTGCATTTGTCTTTTGGGTAAAGTTTTTATCTGCTTACCCATAAGTAAGCTCTTACATTATCCCCACAAACTATGATGTTCCATTCACGTTTAACCCCCATTAATGGGTGGGCAGCATTTTAGATCATGGTGCTGGGACACTCCCTACCACGCAGATTTAAGAGTCCTAATCTTTATTGCAGAGATTCTGGAAGCTCCGGGCCACTTCTCAGCACCATCTATGGTTTCCATGGTTATAACAACTCAGAGCCATCAGCCCCTCACAGTCCACTAAGTCATGCACAGCTGGAGTTTTGTTGTTTGCTGCTTCCAATCATGGCCGTGTCAACGAGAAGCACCGTTTACCCTATGCTGGTTGGTGAAAATGTGACCAGCAGTATCTGAAATCCAACCTTTCTGATTCAAAAACAGATCCACAAAATTGGAATTTCCTATGTGAAATCCTCGAGCAAAGGGCATCCTAATGATGACAAAAATTAAGTGTCAATTATTTTCAAATACAGAAAGGTTAGAAAAGCCACGAATCCGAATAATACAAAACAAACCCAGTACATTTCGGTGCAAGAGCAGGAGTGCTTGGCTGGAGGCTGGACTTGGGCCTGCAGAGCAACAAAACTCCCTGCGGGTGCGGCTTACGTGCAGCGGCCCGATGAGACAGCCGGGGCCTGCGTGGTCCCGTTCCCATAAGCATTCTCATGGCTCAATCTTGAGATTGTTTTCACAGACAAGAGCACACAGAGAAAGCACACAACGCAAAGGGCTCACACATACACAGGAGCCACTGCGGAAAGCTTAAAGAAAATGAGACTTGAACCACCAAAGGAAACAGACAAATGGCACAGCGACACGGGGCTCATGACATGCGGGGCCTGGGAGCCCCGGAGAGCAATACCTTCAGTGGGGTCATGGCCACTCTCATCGGGGATGCGCTCAATCAGAGTCTCAATGGACTCATCCCAGATGGGCCTGGTGTCAAAGATGTCCTCCGGGCACGAGCGCTCGGGCTCGGCAGGTGGCAGGCTCTCGACCACCGAGGCGTCCAGGGCACTACTGCTCTCGTCATCCGAGACTGCCTCCTGCTCCCTCTCTGCCTGGCTTAGTCTGTCCACTAGCTTGGACGCCTCATCGCTAATCTCCTCGAAGAATCCTATGGAGTCCCTGTAAAGGTCAAGGAATTGCTCCCTGCTCTCCCGAGTGGGGCTTGGGGGGCCCCTGCAGGAAGATGGGGTGCCTCTGCTCTTCACCGGCAGGCGGGAGGCAAACACTTTGTGTCTTGAGGCTGTGGCCTCTGACTGGAGCGGGAACTCCTCTGCCCACTCCCCGCTTTCTGCTTCGGCCTCAGCACAGCTTGGAGCTTTCACTGGACTTTTGGTCTTTGAGTCCAAAGGACTGGCATCTAATTCAGAGGTGCCCCTGTCATCTGTAGCCCTGCCTGAGGTGTCCTGTCCCTGAGGCGGCCCTGTCTTTTGCAGAGAGGAGTTCAGATGCAAAGGCTGCAGCCCAGCTGCTTGGGGGGGTGCCTTCACGGGGATTTTAGACTTGGGCTTTGTCTCCAGCTCTCTCCTGTCTTCTCCTGGGCTGGGCAGCAGGCTCTCCTCTGCAGGGGCCGGGAGGGGGGTGGCAGGGGGCCCGGGCCTGACTAGGACCTGGGACTGGCTCTCAGAAGGAGGCACGCTCTCTGTGGCTGCTGTGGGGATCTCAATGACTGACTTCTGCTCCTCTGGGGAGGAGTCAGGAAAGTCAATATCCTGTCCTGAGAATCCGGACCCAGTGACTGTGGTGACGTCTATCGGGACCTGGACAGTGGGCGGAGGAGGTGTGGCGCCCCCAGTCACAGGGGGTAGGTCCTTGGCGCCCACAGAGGCGACCGATGTATCCGCGGAGGCTGGGATCCCTGAAGGGGAGTGAAAGTGACCTTCCGAAGCCGGGGTTCCCTCTCCCTTCTCACTCAGGTCATCGGTGAGCAAGTCAGTCTCATCTGTGTCTTTTAATTCTGAAAGTGCCAGTGACCAAGCCGGTGTCTCCGCCCCTGAGGGCTCGGCGGCAGCCCTGCCTCCTGCCACGTCCTCAGAGATGGTCTCCTCCCTGGACTCCTGCCCAATTTGGAAAAAGTGAAAACCGTCCTCCACGTAGGATCTCTTGGTCATGTCGATGGCGCCGCTCCGGGTCATCTCAAACAACTTGCCCTCCTGAAATAGGAACGGGTTCTGGTCACCGGTTGGGGTCCCCTCTTCGGTGGGGGTCCGGGCGGGCGTGGTGTCTGGGGTGGTGCCCTGGGACTGCCTTTCTGCCATCAGACCGAACACCTTCTGCTCCTCCTCCTTCACTCGGGCCTCGAAGGCTTCGTCATCCTCCCGGATCTCGCTCCAGGAATCAGAGTCCATGTGGCTGGTGGTTATGACAACTGTGCTCACATGCTCACCAGCGACTACAGAGGTGCAGGGCTGCAGGGGCCCTACGGACACAGGGGTGCCATCCGACTGCGTCTCCCACGAGGTGCTTCCTTGTGTGGATTCCACCTCCATGCTCTGGCCCTCAAAACTGAACTCTCTGCTTGACACAGCTGCACGGGAGGAACTGGCTTCCGCCTCACCTTCCGCAGAGGATGTGACGGTCACAGAGTACACTTTGGCCGAGTGAAAACTCGTGTGTCTTGCCTCTGTCTGGGTTTTGCTTTCTTTGCTGAAGAAAAAAGACTGGGGAGGAACGTTTTCATATGGACTGGTGATCTGAAGGTCACAGATGTCCTCAGTCTCGGCTCGGTCAGAGCCTGGACTGTCCGTGGACGGTGTGTGTGTGTGAGTGGTGATGGCGGCAGCGAGCGTAGGACAGGCCCTGGGGAGCCTCTTGAGAGTGTGGCCAGGTCCTGCGACCTCTGTTTCTGTGGTGGGAGATGCAGGGACGACTTCTTCATCTGACCCTTTTCCTTCAGGTGCTAAACCCCCAGGCCCAGGGAGTGGAGATGAAGAGCCTTGGCTGGGGAGCAGAGCTCCTGGAGATGCCACTGCAGACACATGGCGCACCTCTCCTTCCTCCTCCTCCCCCTCCTCCTCCTCCTCCTCCTCCTCCTCCTCCAGGGCCTGTGGGGCTGATGGCTCCTCCAGGCCAGCCAGCTCCTCTTGGACCTCAGCATGGGGGGCGCCACTGGGACCTGAGGGGCTGGGGAAGGCCAAGCTGCCTCGGCTCCCCGCTTCACACTCTAGGCCTGTGCAGAGTTGGGGTTGGTCAGCATCTCTGTTCAGGCCATCGGAAGCTGGGTCCGGGCCCTCAGGGGGACCCACCTGACTGCCTTCGGGCAGATGAAATGTGCACACTTCTTCTCCTAACTCCCCGGGCCCTTCAGCATTCTCGCTCAACCTGAACGTGTACTGCTTGGAGGTAGTCGGCTGGAAGGGCATTTCCTCGGGGCTGGAGCTGGAGTCCATGCTGGAGGGGAGTGGGGACGGTGGCTGCACATGGATGACAGGCTCCGGGAGCAGACCTGGGTCAGCACCCACTCTCGGCAGCCTCAGCTCTGGCTCGCTCTCTGAGGAGGAGGAGGTTGTCCTGTTGCCCACAGCCAGCACCACAGGGACATCATGCCCGTCCTCAGTGCGCTGCCCATGCGGCAGCTCACCCACATCAGCCGGGTGCTCGGTGTCGGGCTGGGAGGAAGAAGAGCCCTCGGGCTCGGGCTCGGGCTCTCTCCGGTGGACCCTCCTCTGCTTGGCTTCTAACTCGAGCTCATCAAAGGTCTTGATCTTGGTGACCATTTTAAACATCTCCTCTTCAGACATGAACCTCTTTCTCTCCCCGTTTTCCATGTCCTCCTCTGCGCATTCATGAATCACAGCTGGTTTGGGGAGGCTTGCATCTGAGGCCTTTGGGGTGACCTCGTAGCTGATTTCTTCAGAGCTGGGGGTGTCGGGGGACAGAGGGCTCTTCCCTGAGCTCTCCACGAGGGATGTCTGCTCAAGACTGTCATCCTCTGCGCTACCGTCGGGGTCACGGAGTAGCCGGGCCCGCACAGAGGCCCCCTCGGCGAGGAGCTCTGCTCTGGTGACAGCTGCCGGGAGGGGAGGGTGGCCAGGAAAGATGCTTGCCTTCACCTTTGGCTCCACGGGGCTGCCCTCCAGGGAGTCGCGGCACGGGGACTCACGGAGGGGGCTGGGCTCCAGGGAGTCCGGGGTTTTGTGGGAGGAGTTGTCCTCCAGCACAGGGCTGGCCTCCAGAGAGTCCTGATGGCTCACTGCCAAGGACTCGTCAGCCCCGGGGCTGAGGACCTCGGTGTCAGATTGACGGAGGGGCAGTTCCAGGCCGGGAGGGCTGCGGGGGGTTACCTGGGCCTGGCCAGTCCTCACAAGGGCCGTGGATGGTGAGGGCTCAGGGCTTGTGGGTCTCTGAGCTTGGGGCTCAGGGTGTGTCTTGTGGGCAGGTGGGCTGTCCTCACAGGGCGTGTCGTCAGTCACACGGGCAGGCGCCTTCTCCGCGGGGGACACAGCACAGCAGCCCAGGTCGCCACCCCCGGGGGTGGGACCCGGATCTCTGGGAAGGTCGGGGATCGCCTCCTTCCCACCCCTGGCTGCGGGCTCAGAGCCCCTGTTGACAGCCTCTCTAGGCTCTTTGGCACCATCGGGAGTGTCTTTGGTGGAGAGCTGTTCTTCACCCAAATTAATGTCTGTTTCTAAGAGGGCGGTTTCACCAGCCTCTCCAAGTTGGTCCTGGCTCTGCTTTGGTGAGAAAGAAAGGCTCTCTGGGCTGGTCTCAGGGGTCTCGGCCAGGCCCTCGTGCTTGTAGCTCTCCTCTGAGCTGGCCTGGGGAGTCCCCTCCATCAGGCTGCCACACAGGGACCCCACTGCCCCCTCCTGCCGCAGGTTCTCCCAGCTGCCGTCCAGGCGGAAGGCCAGGCCCGGGAGCAGTTCCCCACTATCCAGCTCCGACTGGAAGGCCCTGGGGAAGGGGCTGGTGAGCACCTGCTCCAGGACCAGCTGCGCCTCCGCCTCCGCCTGCTCTGGCTCCCCCCGGTGGCAGAACTGCTGGTACCGGGCATTGTCTTCCAGCTCCTGCTTAATCACCTCTGAGAAGTCGGTGGAGGTTCTGCGGTCAGGGCTGATCTGGGGGTCCCCATTGCCCCGCTCGTCCAGCTCCTCCCCGAGAGCCTGCCCCACAGGTGGCAGCACCCTGTGGCCAGACACCAGCTCCTTCCCTCCAGTGGGGTCTTCTCTCGGGCCCGAGGCACCTGTGGCCACAATTCCCGGGGGGCTCTGGCCTGGCTGGGGGGACGGACTCTCGGTTTTCTGCATCTCTCTCTGGGCTGGCACCTGCCCCTTTTCTTTTTCTGCCCGAGCCCTGCCCTTTTCCGGTGGCTGCTTTGGTTTGGGGGATTTGTGCTCGAAGAGCCCGGCCTTGTGTTTGGACGGGTCCTGACCTGACTGAAAGGCCTTCATCAGCTCCCGGACAGACATGGTCTCCTCGATGCGCTCGGTTCTTGAGGTAGGGGACACGGGGCCTGCCTTTTCTGTTTTCCCAGATGGGGACGCCAAGAGGCGCTTCTCAGCTTTCCCAGGGGCTGGCCCTGGTGGGTGCTTTTCCGTTCTGGCCGCCGGTGACACGGGCAGGCGCTTGTCTGTCCTCCCAGGCGATGCAGGTGGATGTTTATCCGTCCTTCCTGACGGTGACACAGGTGGGTGTTTGTCTGTTCTGCCTGAAGGCGACACAGGTGAGCATTTCCCATTTTTACCTGCCCGGGACGCAGTGGGGTGCCTGTCGGGTTTTGCTGCGGAAGGGGCGGGTGGGGACCTGTCGTTTCTCAGTGAAGGAGCCATGGGCGAGTGTCTGTCGATTTTCACTGGGGGAGACACGGGCAAGTGTCTGTCATTTTTCGTTGAGGGAGACGCAGGCGAGTGTTTGTCTGTTTTACTCGGTGGTGATGTGGAAGGATGCCTGTCAGACTTGGTGGAGGCAGTGAGGGAAGAGTGTTTGTCTGCCTTGAAGGACGGGGGGGCAGGTGCCCGCCTATCAGACTTGAGAGGGGGCGAGGCTACTGGTGGTAGCCTGGGGCTGGCCCTCCGGGGCACCTCTTCTCTGCCCTTGACTCTGATGGGCAATTTGCTTCGACCTTTCTGCTCATCTTCCACACGCTTCTGAAGGGCCTTCACTTTGTCCTTTATGGAGCCAATGGGTGTCTCTTCCACCAACGGAGATGTGGCCTTTCCCACAGGCTGCGGCTCTGGAGCTAACTCCGCGTCCTCCTCCACAGATTCCTCTGAACTGCCCTTTCTCAGGCCCAGCTTCACTGTGCCGACCTGTGAACCCTCCTCTTTCTGCTTCAGGTTTTCTGTCAGCTTCCTTCGCACTGGCTTCTTCATGCCCAGGCCCAGCTTGTGCTCTTTCTGCATCCTTTGCGTCCCATCTCGGGGAACATCCTTCCCTTGGCTCCTAGCGTGCCGGTCCCCGGCCACCTGGCGCCTTGGCTGTGGGGCCCCTTCAGGAGAGGCCGAGTAGGAGCTCAGGTCCTCAATGAGGTAGTTGACCAGCCCCGTGGCATCCTTCTGTCCCTGAGCTGGGGTCTCCCTCACTAGTCTAACTTCCACACAAGGGACCTCGGGGACTTCCAGGGGTGCCCTCTGCTTGGCCTCTGCTATCTCCTTGTCACTGACAACTATCCACTCCTCGTCCATCAGCTCCTTCTCTGGCTGGGGCCCCAGCTCACGGCCTTCAACCTCTGAGTACCCACCCCTCAGGATCTCGTTCACCTTCTCTAAGTCCTCCTTCACCTTCTCCACAATTTCAAAGGGCTCCCCCGGCTCCTCCTGGGTGGGCCCAGCCGGCTCCTTGTCCCTGACCGGCCCCGCCCTGTCAGCCGCATCTGTGGTCAGCAGGGCACTCATCTTCAGCAGGCCCTGCTTCATCTCAGAGACTTCCGAGAGCAGGTCCGGGCTTGCCAGGGCTGGGGCCTCAGTGACCAGCTGGCTTTTCAGGACAGATGTTTCTGTCGACTCTGTCTCATCGTCTTGGATATGCATGGAAAGCATTGGAAGTAAAATGGAAATCAGATAAGAAATTGGCAAATGTAACCAGGACCAAGGACACAGGGTCTTCCTGGTGTGGTGGGAGGGACAGTAAAAGGGCGGGGTGGCGGATCCACCAGGTCTCAGGAGACAAGCAAAGCAAGGCTAAGGGGAACCGAAAAGGAAAATGAGCAGGAAATAACTTGCTTCACTCCTCACTTGCAGCACACCCACACCTAACAACAGTGCTGAAACCAGTCATCGCACACATGCCAACGGTGTCACAAACCAACACAGACATAGGTAGCGGCAGCACATGGAGGCATCTCAAGATTGTTCAGATGGCACGGGTGAATGTGGAAAGAAAAATAAACAGGAAAAAGAAAAGCAGCATCAGGAACTGCAGAGTTCATTTCCTCTGGCAGAAAGCCAGTTGGTAGCAAACTCAGGGTGCACTGTCATGCTCAGTGTGCGCCTCTGAACACACAAAGTCTGGAACCGGCTTCGTTCAGCCACACAATGACTATACCCCATGTCTCTGAATCCGCTGCAAACTGGCTTTTCAGCTAAGGAAACACACACTTAACAGTGAGACATGGTCTGAGGTGGAGAGGTCTAGCCCTTTCCTCGGAGCCGCATCCTTGTTTAGACACTTACAGGACAGACTAAGGAGGAGAAGAAAGGAAAAGAAAGAAAAACCACAAAACAACCATGGTGAAGAAACATCTGTGTGAGTCCAAAGTTAAAACGTGATGCATAGCAACCCAGTCAGAGACACGCACACGAACACGCACGGCTGTGTAAGCCAAGTTATTTCCATGCAAAGCGGAGGTGGGTAAGAGGGGAGGCAAGCAGGAGGTGGTCAGGAAGAGACAGACAGCTGGACCAACTGTGGTGAAGCTCCGTCACCGCCCATCACCCAATCACTTGCTACTGGTGAGGCTGGTGGGACCCAGGCATGGGAAGCCACTCAGGGCCTGCTCATGGATGGCCCAGGGATGGCCCCTCCTCCTCACCTTCCAGGGACACTATTTTATACCCAGGTGCATATCATATATAATAAAAGGCTAATATGCAAATTTACTGAACAGCAGAATGATCAGTTGCTATGACGTGCACTGACCACCAGAGGCAGACGCTCAAGGCAGGAGCTTCCTGCTGGTGGTCAGTGTGCTCCTATAGGGGGAGCACCACTCAGCCAAAAGCTCTGAACTGGGCTCATGGCTGGCGAGAGCAGCAATGGTGGCGCCTCTCCTGCCTCCCCAGCAGTCGGACATCCCCCGAGGGCTCCCAGACTGCAAGAGGGTGCAGGCCAGGCTGAGGGACCCCCTGAGTGCACAGATTTTGTGCACTGGGCTTCTAGTTATTTAATAACCATTTTAAAACTAAAATATAACCAAACGTCAGTCTATATTTGGAAACTTAAAACAGTCACAACACTGAGGGGGCTGGGAATGGCACAGGCTTCACAGCAACATGGTAGCTTTTCTTCATTACGACTGAGCCCAATGCTTGGCTTCAATTTTAATCCCCAAGTTTGTATCCAAGAAACAAAGAAACTGGCCATTTAAATGAACACAGTGGTTCTGAATAGAAAAGTGGGAGAGCAAAATGAAATCTCCAAAAAAGGAAACTGCCTGGCTCGCATGGCTCCGTGGCTGAGCCTCCACCTATAAACCAAAAGGTCACGGCTCCATTTCTGTCCAGCACAAGCTCTGGTTGTGGACATAGTCCCCAGTGTGGGCATGCCGGAAGCAGCAACCCATGACTTTCTCTCATCATTGATGTTTCTCTCTCCCCCGCTCCCTTGCTCTCTAAAATCAGTAAAAATGTATTTTAAAAACAAAAAATTAATGAAGGCAATATAACCTATCATATTTTTAATAAATGAAAAGTGCCTTCTCTTGAAAAAAATCAGTATTGGTTGAGGAGATAGTCTCTGTGAATATGCATTTATAAAACTATATTAAAATAATTTGTATCAATATAGGTTTGCTCAAATATAAGCCAATGAAAACATCCAGGATTTCAAGTCTCCTAGTCCCAAATCCTGATTTAACACAAGGTGAGGAGACTCGATGAAAAGCAGGTCTGTAAGTTGGCAGTAAATTACATCGTGTGCTCAGATAACTGTTTAAAAGCCCTCAGACCATTGCTTGGGGCCAGATGACCACATTAACAGGGTTCTAAGTTTTCTCCTCTTGGAAACACCACCTCAAAATGTAGCTAATCAAAATAAATCTTAAAATGAATTGATCATTAAAAAAGTAGATTTTCTTCTGAAGCATCTGGGGCAGAAAAGCAAAAATAAATATATAAATACAACCTAAAAAATTGCCCAGCTAGCGTGTCAGCCTATGAGGTCAGGGTTTGATTCCTGGTCAGGACACATGCCGGGGTTGGGGCTCCATCTCCGGGAGGGTATGCAGAGTCAATGAATGGTTCTCTCTCATCATTGATCTCTCTCTCTCCCTCTGCCTTCTTCTCTGAAATCAATAAAAATATATTAAAAAACTAAAAACTAAAAAATTTAGGTTCTTCCGCACAAGAAGCCCAAACTGCCAGAAACGGGCTGGCGACCTACAAGGCTGGAGTGCTGCAGCTCCAGCGAGGCCCGAGGGCGGGGCGCCGGGACAGGGCTTCTCTCTGCACTGGGTGGTTTGTGTGAAGGGCTCCATCATCACACTTGTTTGTGATTAGAAATCCCCAGGGGGTTTACTGTTTGAACCCATGGCTCTTTTCCTGGAAAACTCTCACAAGAGTGCGGGCCCTGCCCTACAGGGGGCCTTTGGCTGCTTCTCCACAGTGGGGAGGGGGAGCGGGGAAGAAAGGGGGGGTGAGCTGTGAGACAGCATCACTTTCGCAGGTGCAGCCACAGCATCAGGAGCTCTCGGGTCTGGCTGACATGGAGTGATGCTGTCGGGTCGGTGGTGGAGGTGAGGTGATGATGGCGCGGTAACAGAGGAACAGACAGGGCGGGCCTCCAACAAGCAGGGAGCAGGTGTCACAGAGAATGAACGTGTAAGCAGAGAACCACGGTGCTTCTCTGCTAATTAGGTCACAGTTAGATGTCTCTATCATTTAACTGGCCAAGCCGCTTTTCTAAATGCATATTAATGATGACTCAGAATATGAAACATAATGATTACAGTGGTCACTAACAGTCACTAGCTCACATGTCTTTAGTCAGCTTTCAAACAAATTAAGTTTTCTAAAATCTTACTTTTTTCTGATGTCACATCAATCTGAAAGAAAACAAACATAAATTGAATGGTTACAACAGCATTTTGTCTCTCCCCATCTCCCTCCCTGCCCCAGCTCTGAGCTCCAAGTCATAATCACACGTATGGGAACTCCATGCATGCAGAGACCCTGTGCATGTGGGGACCCCATGCACTGGGAACACAGCCTTGGCAGCACTTCCTTATGACAATTTCCTTGATTCTTATCCAAGCTTTGAAAGAACTAATCTCTCCTAGATGCCATGGATGGGAAGCCCTTTCTCACATTTTTCCAGGGAAAGTGGGACCCAGGGTACGTCTGGGTCAGAAATGTATCTTTATCAGGAAAAGGCCAGGGAAAGAGGGAAATAGGCAATCAACATGTCCACTTAGTAGAGCACAAATCGCATGCCAGGTGGCACGTTCCATGGACACAGTGCCTCTGTCACTCATTACAAGCCAGAAGGACAATTCTTGGACAGAATGCACTGATTGCCTGAACGGGTCCTGAGACTAGTCAATAGGAGCTGTCCAGCGTGGGAAAGGCTCATCGGAGGGTGGCTAGGTGGCTCCTAACTGCACTGCTCAGCTGGAGGGTGCGCAGTCTCCTCCCACCAGCTCTGGGGCTGAGTCAGCAGGCACGAGAAGGATGTGGATGGGAGACAGAGTGCCTGGACAATCGAGGGAGAAGACCTCAGTGTGTCCACAGGCTCCTTGTGTCTGGTGACTATAACCCCCTCCTGCCCTGCCTGCAAGCCAGAGTGTCTATAAAAAAAGTGCAGTTAGGGCTTCTCTGGACCAATAAGGCCTTACGTGTTCAGCTGGTGGGTTAAAGGGCATGTATTACATTTTTCTTCCTATTTCTGCATTTCAAATCCATCAGAATAAATTAAAAATAAAACTAGTAGATTTAAAAACATTAATGTGCAACTACTAGCAACTGCACTTGTCTATCTTAGAGACAGAATCCTTATGTTCCTTGGTAAGCATAAGGCTTTCCCAGTGGTCTCTTTCATTTCTACGGTAACACTGGGGCATTTTCAGGTTTCTACAAGGGACACACACACCAGCTTGAACTGAAGGAGCAGGTATGACTAAAATGGCACCTCCTTCATGGTCTCTGAGCTGCACTGCCTCCCCTGTGGTGGGAGGTGCAACCCTGCTTTGCTGGGGCATGGGGCGGAGCCGCCCACAGGCTCGCACCACTTCCTGCTCCTGGCGTTGGCATCATCTTATGGGTGAACTATACATTCCTTAGTTTTGGTCTCAGTAGTTCTCAAACTTTCTGGCCTTAAGACACCTTTAATTCTTACAAATGACCAAGGAGCCTAAGGAGCTTTGGTTAGTGCCTAACTCAGATAAAGGAACATGTGTTACAGAAATGGAGCTGAGGAAATGTTGGGACCAAGGACACGTGTACCAAGCACAGGTCCAGGAGTGTCCCAGGGGGTGCATCTCAGTAAGGCGGCCCTGGAAACCAGCTGGCAGCTGTGGGGGCCTGCAGGTCAGAGGCAGTAATGGTCCCGGGCTGTTACCACAAGGAGTTTGACCTCCGGGCATCTGCCAGCAGCCTTGAGAACCACCGAGATGATGGTGTGTTCTTCAGCAGTGAGTACATAAACAGGCATTATGGCAAAGACAGGGCAACATTTCCCAGGAAGCGCGCCTGTCCTCATGCTGGCCCGGTGCTCTGATGGGGTCAGGCAACCACACAGCCCTTAACAAGCGACGGGCCACACAATTACCTCTTCCTCCTGCTCCTGATCTGACTCGGACTCCTGCATCAGACACCATGCGGGATGGAAAAGAACAGAGAGGTTAGGAGAAAAGGTTAAGACCCCGCCCCGCACGAACAGGCAGCATTCAGTCAGGCACTTGGGCATTTTCTAACCCTTACAGGAGACAGGTACGCACAAGTCTGGAGACTCAAGACACAAAGGAAACAAAATTATGAAGATACTCGTTTCAGACGCGTGGTCACTGGCAGCCTCCAAGCTGGACATTTAATGGGCTGGAGGGCACACTGCTCGCTGGACAGGCTGAGAGCCACAAAGTCGCGTCTGACGAACATCATCCTGACACAGGGGCAGCGTGTCATTCTAGGGCCATAGACACCGGCCGATTCTGACACACAGCTGTCTGGCTCTTTATACTTTTGTTTTGCGTTACTGCCTAACAGAAAGCTGCCCTGGACCATCATAGCATCAATACCTGCATCTGACCTGGAAAATGGAAAAGTAAGGGAGTGAGCCCTTTCCGTGACTCAGCTGGTGGTGCGTGGTTCCGTGTTCTAAAAGGCTGCAAGTTCCATTCCCGTCAGGCACATGCCCAGGCTTGTGGGCTCAATCCCCAGTAGGGGGCATGCAGGAGGCAGCCAATAGATATTTCTTTCTCTCCTTGCCTCTCTCCCTTAAAAAATCAATAAAAATATTAAAGTAAATGCTTTCTTCACAGCAACTGAAGGCTCACTGACCTCAGAGCCAGACATGTGTTCATTATCTTCCTAGGAAAATCAGATTTATTCTTATCAAATAAGAAGTTGCAATGCTGCACACGATGCTGTGAGCTTTTCAACGTGACTGATCTCTATTTACAGGGATCATTTGTTACGGAAAACAGACTGGCAGGTAAAAAGAAACACAGGCAGTGCTTGTTTTGTGGAGTCCAACATAGGACTTTAAATATATTTCCTTCCACCAGGGCTCACCCTCACTTTGCACCCTGTCCCCACCTCTGGGACACACTGACTGACAAGTGGCCACAGCCTACTGGGCATGGCTGGGTGGGCTTCCCATGAGGAAGAGCTACTGATTAAAATATTTTTAAATAAACAAAAGTTATCCCCAACATAAAATTCATTCAGTTGTCTTCTTTGGTTTAATAATCAAGAATATCCTATATAATAAAAGGGTAATATGCAAATCAACTGAATGGTGGAACGACCAGTCACTATGACGCACACTGACCACCAGGGAGCAGATGCTCAATGGAAGAGCTGCCCCCCTGGTGGTCAGTGCACTCCCACAGGAGGAGTGCTGCTCAGCCAGAATCTGGGCTCACAGCTGACGAGCACAATGGCGGTGGCAGGAGCCTCTTCCACCTCCACGGCAGCACTAAGGATGTCCAACTGATGTCCTAGGCCCACTCCCCAAGAAGTGAGTCTAAGCCATCAGCTGGACATCCCCTGAGGCTCCCGGACTGTAAGAGTCCAGGCTAGTTTCTGTATAAGCAAGAGTAATTACAGGTAATCTGTACCTGGAAGAGGCTTGCCTAGAGAGTTATACCCAGATGTAGCTGGACCTGGGGCAGGAATTAATGAATGTTTTCTTTTTAACAATGTTTCAAACCTGCTCCTCGGAACATGGAAATATTTTGTAGACTAATCATGTTACAGTGGTTGAAAAACTAATTTGATACTCCTAAACATTACAGGTTATAAAATGGGTAGGTAATGCTTGACTGGCGGGGCTCAGTGGCTGACCTATGAACCAGGAGGTCACAGTTCGACTCCCAGTCAGGGCACGTGCCCAGGTTGTGGGCTCGATCTCTGGTGTGGGGCGTGCAGGAGGCAGCCGACCCATGGTTCTCTGATCACTGATGATTCTCTCTCTCTCTCTCTCTTTCCCTCTGCCTTCCTCTCTGAAATCAATAAAAATATTTTTAAAAAATAAAAATAAAATGAAAAGATAATTATTTTAGCAACAAGACGAAATGTCATGAGATTGCTCTGCGTGCAATATTTAGAACCCACCTATAAGCTGGTGGAGAACCAAAGTTAATGGGCCCAGAAGGTTTGGGTACCATAGGCCCCAGTGTGGTCCCAAGAGGGCACATAACAGCAATAAGACGAAGTCAGCTATTTGCTTTTTAAAAACTAGTCTAAAACGTTAAATTTTAAAAGTTTCTGTCTTCCATATTCAATATGAAATTTTTTCATCACAATGAACTGGATATGAAATAAGGTAGAGCTCCTTTCTTTTCTGACTTCCATGGAAAATTATGAATTGACAGGGAATCCAAAATGACTGCTAAATGTGGGAGCATGTGATGCCTCTGCTTGTGCATGGTTATGGACTGCAGATAACCCCGCCCACACCGCACGCAGCAGCCTCTGTGTACCTTGACGTAGACAGGCAGGGTGATGTTTAAGTTGCAGATGGCTTGATGCACCAGGCCTCGCGTGGATTTTGGCTCCTTCATAAACGACAGTCGTCCGCATGGTTCCTGAGTCGTGTCCCGTACCTTGAACAAGAAAGGCACACGTGTCACCACAAAGGACGCATTGACGTCTTTAAGGAGATGATTCCCCCTAAGAACTGGGGGGCAGACAATGCATTTGTGAATGCTAAATAAGGGTTCGAGGCTGCTCCTTTCTCCTTGTCCTTTTACAATTCACAATTATTTTTTTTAAAAAATCATTCAGCTTTTTAAAAAGTTGTGGTAAAATATACATAACAAAATTTACCTTTTCCATTTTCCCACTTACCATTTTTAAATGTACAGCTCAGTGGCATTAGGCACTCACAAAACTGTGCATCATCACTATTTGGCAGCATGCTTACCACCCCGAGTACAAACTCTGCCCCTGTCCCCTGGGGACTGTCCCACCTCCTCTGCCCAACCCCAGGGACTCGATTCCACCTGCCTCTTCACTTGCCTCCTCTTGGGACCTCGGAGAGATGGACTTAGGCTGTATCTGTGTTTTGTGCCTGGTTAATTTCACCAGGATGTCTTTGAGGCCCACCCATATTGTAGCATGTGTCAGAATTTCATTGCCTTTTAAGGCTGAATAGCATTCCATGGCATATAGAGACCCTCTTTGTTTATCCATTCATCTGCAAATGAATATTCGAGATGTTTCCATGTTTGGGTGAATGATGCTTTTGTGAATGTCAGCGGGAAAGTAACCGAGTTCTTGCCTTCGGGTTTTTGGGGACTAGACCTAGGAGACAATCCCGGACTCTTGTCGCCATGGTCTCACACTCCGAGTATGGTGCACTGTAGGGCTCCATCATATGATTTCCTGTCAGCAATGCATCGGCCCCAGTTTTCACACGGCCTCACCAATGCTAGGTTCTGTGTTTTTGTTTGGTAACGGCTATTCTAATGGGTATGGAGCAGTATCTCACTGTGGTTGGAATGTGACTTTGCTAAGCATCTTTTCATGGGCTTATTTGGCCATCTGGACACCTTCCTCAGAGAAATGTCTATTCAGGTCCTCTACCCATTTTTGTATTGTGTTGTTTATAAATGATGTTTGCACATTAATGGTATCAAACATTGGTTTAATCACACAGCTGTTTGTGTTCAGTGGCTCTGCTGCCCTCAGCAGCTACTGCTCCATGTAGTGGCCTGTTTGGACACCTTTAATCAGGAAAAACTGGTGACCAGCAATGGCACCATGAGAGGCTCAGCAGAGAACTTGGAGAATTCAATTGCTCTAAAAAATTAAGCAGGTTGCCCAGCCTGCATGGCTCAGTGGTTGAACATCAACCTATGAACCAGGAGGTCATGGTTCGATTCTGGGTCAGGGCACATGCCTGAGTTTCGTGCTTGATCCTCAGTAGGGGCATGCAGGAGGCAGCTGATCAATGATTCCCTCTCATTGTTGATGTTTCCATCTCTCTCTCTCCCTCTCCTTTCCTCTCTGAAATCAATAAGTAAGTATTTTAAAAACATTAAGCAGCTGCACAGATTTGTGCTGGGAGAAACCATGAGGGGTTTGATAATAAAAGGGTCAGTTATGGTGAACTGTTAGGGAATGAGTCACCTGAGGCTGGACTGGGGAAAAGCTGAGGGAGCCCAGCTATATCCTATGTGGGTGAGGTATTGAGACCTTCAGAGAAGTGCAATGCTTCCTGGGCAATGGGACAGTGAGTGTGAGAGATGGTGCAGAATGGAATTATTACTTCCTTTCTACTTCACAAGCCTCTCATTTACACTTGTCCCTCCTTAGGTGTGGAATCCAGAGGAGATATAATTTTCATTGACAAATTCCTGCCTGGGATGAATGGTCTGAAACAGATGGAGTTCTGTGGTCTGCTGAGGTGTCCCCGAAGTGTTGGTTGAATGCCTGTGTGAACGACGCCCAGCGACAGTGCTGCCTGGTGTCATCTCGCATTAAGTTGAGTGGGCTCCTAGGCCTTTTGAGAGCCCTCTGCTCTCCTCATTGGTGAAATCCACACATTTAAACCATATAAGCACAAAGATTTAAAAGGAACAACACTTTAAAAAGAGACTTTCCTTTAAAAACTGAAAAAGCCGGTTTTTCTAATTAATGAATTGGCTGTTTGTCCTTAAATATAGTCTTAAAGTTGAATTTGAACTTCAAAAATGAAAATGGTTGGTTTTACAGAACTTTAAAATTTTATGGATATGGTTTAAATAATATCTGGAAATTATTGAAAAGCAAGTATTCTCTCCTTCTAAAGGAAATTGAATCCTTACTTGATGTAGAATAAAATGTGTGTAAAAATTCCATATACAATAGATAATTACCTTGACAAAGAGAGGAAGTCTGTTTTCTTTAAAGGCAAAAAAACTGAATATATGATGTTGGCCACTCTTGATTAATGGCACAAGATTGCCAAAACAATCAACATAGATGGGTTTTCCTTCTAGCACCTGTTGAAGCAGAGAAAAGCAGCATAGATTATAATAAGTGCAGTTATTACTTGTTATTTACATAAAGGAGTGGTGATACCAGTTCGAATGTTAAAACCTACCTACAACCATCACTCAATTGCTATGTTTTGTTCCTGGGGTACAAAGTATGTTCTAAAAGGACCTGCAGGTTGTGGTGGCCTCTGATGCTGATGTCCTTGTTTCTAACGTCGCATCACATTACCCCCAAACTGACAGAGCTTTAAATCGTAAAGTCAATCTTCTGATTGGGTCGTTTTTACATCCAAAGAGTCACATTACTTGACCTCACCATCCACACCCACGCTAATGAAATAAGCAGGAGTGACGCAGCAAGGCCTGGGTAGCTCACGTCCACATTTTATACTAAGGATACACTTCCTGACTGCTGTCTTTTCTACTAAAAATTACTCAGAATGAGGAAAGATAAGCATTCTAAACCATTACTGCCGCTTACATACTTCATGGGCGAGTCCTCCTCCCCCCGTGATGCTCAGAAAGAGAGCCTTTACCACCTCCTCTCAGGGTGGACGCTCAGACTATCTGACAGAACTGGCCCAGATGGACTATAACAAGCTGCTTTTGGACCTTGACCTTCTACCTGATCAGGATGAGGACTGTCTTTTTTAAAATTTGAGGTTCTATTTATTAACCACTATTTTACATATAATCTTTGAAGACAGGCACAGAGGACGTGTCCATGTGTTGCTTAGGAACCCGCACCTCCACATCCCGGCTGCGGGCCACCTCTGCGAAGTGCTCCTGCTGCTCCAGCGTCTTGTCCACCTTGTCGTCGGTCATGCAAAAGCACCGAAGCCGAGCCTCGATGGGGTCGTGTGACTTGGCGAAAACCACGAACTTGGCCATATATGGGACGCAGATGATCTCCCTATACACTTGGGAGGCGAAGGTGACGGATTCCTGGATTTGCCGACAATCAATCAGCCAGAACCTGCAAAGGATTTTGGATCAGGAATAAAACTAATAGGCGTCAGCCCAGCTGGCGGGGCTCAGGGGCTGGGCGCTGACCTGTGCACCCAGGAGGCCACACTTCAGTTCCCAGGCAGAGCACAGGCCGGGCTTGGGGCTCGATCCCCAGTGTGGAGTGTGCAGGAGGCAGCCGGTCAACGATTCTCTCATAATTGATGATTCATTCTCTCTCTCTCCCTCTCTCTCTCTCCCTCTCTGAAACCAATAAAAACAATTTAAAAAATCTTTGCAAAAAATTGAATTAATGGACACCAGTTGAAAAAGAACCTCAGTTCCTTCAATATGATCACAGTCATATTGATCATAGTGCTTCTTAGAAACAGAGGGAGGTGGGAGATGATGAGAGACAGGTGGGTAGAGTAAGCAGGAGGGCGGGGCGAGGCAGGAGGGCACTGAGGACCAGGTGTGCACCGCCAGCCACTGGACCCGTATTTGCGATTCTCTTCCTTGGAAACACTTCCCAATGTCCAGCTTCCGAAATCTGCCCGCGGGTCCCAGCACCATCCATGGAGGGAGCTCAGGGCCATCACAATGGGTCCTCATGGGGAGCCCTGTTCCCCTCGACTCCCCCAATCTTATTCTCATTTACTGAAACTCTTCTCAATAAAATCTACCCAGCATTGCCTCATCTCGTTACTCTTTTTCAAAACCCTCTCTGTCACCGAAGTGGATCAATCCAATCATTTGAAAATCTGCTTTCAAGGCAGAACTCACGGGCATTGTTGGGCGTGGCTCCTAGATAAAGTCACTGCTCTGTGGCTCCTTCAAGGCTGGTGGCCTCATGGGGCCTGTGACACGGCCTTGCCATGTCTCCCCAGCATCACTGCTCAGGGCACTGAGGTTGCTGAGCCAGCTCAACATTCCCCAACAGCGCCCCCCCCCCCTCATCTTACCAAGCCACGTCCCCCTACCCCCGCCTGAGGAGGGACCATTCCACTGAGAAAGCTGAGGCTGCCAGATGCAAAGCATTATTCACATCCTGTTCCACTGAAACCTTACTCAGCCTGTTACTGCCTCCTTCCTCGACTCCTTCCCGCCATCTTTCCACTCCCCTGAGGTTACTTTTTCCTAGTCACTGATTCCTTCCTGTCCCTCATCCATCTCTCTCCTTTTGATCAGCTTTTGATGAGATATATGTAACATAAAACTCACCATGCTAGCCACATCTAAATTTACACGGCATTGGCAGGATGTACATTTACAGCCCTGGGCTGCCATCACCCCTGACCATTTCTGCATCTTTTCATCATCCCAAACAGAACAAGGTACCACAAACCCTGTTAATTTCTCCTCTGTCTTCCTGAACTCGCTTATTCTGGGGACCTTGCACACGCGAATATCTGGCTACTTCCTTTAGCGTAACATTCTCAGGGTTCAGCTCAACCACTGGTGCCTGGTGGACACTCAGTATCACCTTCCTCTTTGCTCTGACTCACTCATGGTGTGCTCACTGCTCCCTCAGTCATCTGGGGGTGAAATGGGGAACAGAGGAGCTGCCTGGCCTCCTGAGCAGGCATCCCTCAGCACTGCCATCATCCACATTGCAGCTCTGGTCTGACCTCCCATCTCAGATGTCTGCTGCTCGCCCCCACCCTGCTGTGTCTTGTCCATGGTCCTGTCTTGCCTCTCTCCTGCTTGTCAGGCTCCTGCATGTCTCAGGAGGTACCTCTCCTCAGGTGCCCTCTCCGCCCAATGTGCACAACCCTGCACCCAGCAGGGCCCCTGGTAACCCTCTCCTCAACATTTGTTATCTCTGGAGCTACAGCAGGGCCAGCACCCTAGCTGCTGGCCATGTGTGCCATTCTCTCTGTCCCCTGGATAAGAGTTTAAGCTCTAACCCTCTCAGCCTCAGTTTTCCCACCTGTAAAATGGACATAGTACGAAGTCATTCCAGTAATGAAATCAAATGCATGGGAAAGCGCCCAGCATTCCCTTACAGGTCACACACGGGAGCTACTGATAAATGAAGTTAGTAAGAACATGAAACAAGATTGGACAGCATCAGCGCTGTGAGGATGTAAGGCACATACATGCATGTGTCAGGCCTCCTAGAGTAACCTAAACCCCAAACCCATCTGCACACACATGTGTACTCGGACTCTCTGATATTCTGCTGGGAAGCAGTTCAGGATGTGCTGATCAGCAGGAAATTTATCATTAACCTAAGGACTCTGGGACTGGAACAATTGGTGGTGGCCACTGCGGGAGGCAAGGTCCCACAGTCAAAGCTGCCGATGGCTTGCTGTCCTTAGATTTTAACCCAAGTGGTTGAACTTTGTACTGTATCATCACTAGTCATTTTGCTGGCAAGCAGGTCCAGTTTAAAATGTAAAAGTTAATACAGATTGTATTTAAAACCAACCAAAAAAATTCACATTTGAAGAACATAGAAACAAAAGAAAACAAAGCAAAATCCCTGGGGGGTGAGGCCAGTATGGCCTTGGGTTGGTCTGAGGGCTGGACGTACCTGGCAGACACGTTGGTGGTGAAGGAAACACACTCATTGACAAATGTTAATGGCGTGGTTCCTGTGATGTCTTCCCATTGTGCAGGAGTGGTCCCACCTGAAACAACAGGATTGCTGAAAAAGTTAGGCAACACTTCAGACTCTGAATTGCCAAGCAAGTCTGTGGTTCCCTGGGCCTGCCTGAGGAAACTGACAGGCCACACAGAGCAGCAGCACTGACAGCACCTCCAGGAATGAGCTTACAGATTATTGGAGTCACTGCCTCAAATGTGTAGGGGTCTGTCCTCCACCTGACTTTCTGAGCCTGTTACTGTAATTGGTAGGCCCTAAAGAATTGTATATGGTTGATGAATTTAAGAGATCCTTTAACTGACCAAGGAGCTGGAGGTTTTGTTAAAATAATGATAAATCCAGGTAATCTTTTGCTCCTGAACTTCATACTTCATACAATTATTTTCTTGAGATAAAATTTCCTCCCAATTTACAGTGGAAGGCTGTAAAAAATAATGGAAAACGTTAAGAGCTTAATGAACACTGCAGGCAGATGGACAGGTGGCCAAAGGCCCGAGAAAGCCCTAACCTCACAGATGGTGCCTCAGCCATGTGGTCCCTCGTTGGACTTCTGGCCAGGGCAGGGCACGCCTGCACGTTACAGCTCACTGTATGCATGTGGACTAAAATCTGTGGGAAACTCACCCAGGAATATGGGGTGGGAATGAGGTCGTGACTGAGCATGATCCCCTGGGTTCCAGCTAGCCCACGTATTTTGCATTTGTTAGGTATATGGGGTAATCTCAATGGCTTGTCCTGGTGCATACAGGAAAACCATTACTAAGGAGGGAGAATTGGAGAAAGCAAAATAAGAGAGAACACAACTGCTAAGGAGACCTGAGAACCTTACTCACACCCCTGGGCGAGCAGCAGCTAACGCCTGAGTACAAGGCGGCCCTGCTGAGCACCAGGACCTTGTGGTGCTGAGAAAGAGGGACACTGCCAGCCCAATGCTGCGTGTGGAGTTTTACCGCCCACTATGTAATGTGGGGCCAAGGCAACCAGTAGCTGGGAGTGTCTTTCTGGAGGTCGGTAATTGTCTGAACACTATCACAACTTCCAATGAAAAAGACCACGTTCAGTGAGTCTTGAAAAACCTGTTTTCTCAAGGTTGTTCAACAGGCCAGTGATGACAGAACCAACTCCTAGACAGAGGTCAGATCTGACCTGCTGGGGGCAAAGGTGCAAGATGACGACGACCTTCCAGCTGGCGTACGGCGTCTCTGGCGAAGGCGGACAGGTGTGCGGGCTCGGGCTGGAACCCCAGCTCTGCACAGGCCTGTGGTATAATCTCAGGCAAGTTACAGGGTTCTCGAAGCCTGGTTTCCTTTTCAGGGGAATGGGGCTGAGGGCCGCGTGACAGAGTGATGACACGTGAGCATTTCCCAGGGGCATGAGGCTTTATCAGCAGGTCGGTTCATCTCCTGCCACTTTCTGTTCCCTACTTAGGATGCTCCTCCTGGATCAACACAGGCCCCTGCAGGCACCTTAGACAAAGTCGCTTAACATTTACCACTGTGTAGGTTTCTCCTCACATGGCTGCGGGCGCCTCACCTGTAATGCTGCACAGAAGTCTCAAGGTTGGAGCATCTCCCCCAAAACCATTCAGCATGAGGTCACTGGCGGCTTTGGGGATGGGGATGGTCATGGTGATCGGTTTGTGGAACTTCCTTCGTCTGGGCTCCAAGGTGACGATCGGGCTGAAGGTCGCTTTGTTCCCAAGGATCTTCCTAACCAGCTCACCATGCACAGGTTGCGCCTTTCCCAAGAAAAGCACACAGTAAACAGACCACTGTGCTTCACGTCAAATATCTTTGAAAGCATCGCCTTTTGTCCCATTGATAAGTATAGTGGCTTTCAGCATAGGACTGAGGTAGCAGTTACTCAGCCCTCCTGTAAGAGACCTACTATGTGCTGTGGCAGCCCCTGCTCTCCAATGTGATGTGACCATGTCTGCATGGGCCCACCCCATTCCCACAGCCAGTCCTCCCTCCCCCCAAGGTGCCCCTGGCCACACATGCACACGGCACCGCACCTGCAGGCCCACGCGGATCCGCTTGGTTAGTGCACCCTCAGGGAACACCGCCTGCACCTGCGGGACTACTGTGCTGCTCAGCACGCCGCCCTCGGGCCCAATCAGGTGGCTGTCCTGCTTGACTCGGGAAACCACCGCGAAGTACTGCGGGAAGTCACGTGTGACGATGCGGCAGATGCGCTTACGGTCCAGGTCCTCGGCGCTGTCCAGCACTGTGGATGACAGCGCACACGATCAAGGTCAATGCCTCATTAGGGCAGTGCTTCCACCAGAGCAGCGTGCCCCTCTCCTCCAGCAGCACCGGGTCCCTCTGGGGGGTCTGGGGAACCTCAGGGTGGGTAGGGCAGGGCTACAACAAACCACCTGCTCTATCCCTAGTTTATTCCACTTCCACCAGCTCAGAGGAGCTGGGTCCCGCAGGTCTCTCCTTTGCCAGTGTCAAAGTTAGCTCAAGACCAAGTTTCTATGTTGTAAGAAGAAATGTGCTCTTTATTTCCAATGAAGTATATGGGAAGGAAATCTGTCCTGCCAGGATGGTGTGCGGAGTCACTCCCTGAGGGACTGTGTCTGAGAAGTCACTGTGAGTATAGAAAGGGGCCATAATGGATGATCATGAATCCAGGGTTTGAATTCCCGTGAAACCAGGAACTTGCCCAACATGTCTCCCACATCAGCAGATGGGGTCACAGGCTTTTCACAAACTTAGTGCACACATGTGGGGCAGGACAGGAAAACCACAATAGCTTAAAGGAGAAAATCTAGATTAACAGGGTCACTGGGATTGGGGTTTTATTTTCCTGAGTAACAACAGGAGACCAGGCAAATGCTTTGTATGTCGACTCATCATCACTGGAACACACTGGTACCTGCTGGGTCAGAATCACACACAGACACTTGTGTACCACATGCACATGCATACACACACGTGCAGACATGCATGCACACACACATGCATGCACACACACATGCACACATGCACACGCACACACACACATGCACACATGCAGCCCAGGGTCCTCAGGAAGAAGTGCCCCCACGCACCCTCGTCCATGCCATTGAGGATCTCGTTGAGCTCGTCCTCCGTGTGCTCACAGCAGTGCTCCTTCCAGCTGTCCCCGTTCTCGCTGCGCAGCACTACCAGTTCTCTCTCCTTCCCTCGCAGGGCAGCGAAGTGCGGGATCTCCACGATGACAGGCCTGGCAGCAAGCAGAGCACGCAGTGTGGGCGGCAGCCAGCCACACGCCACACGCATCCCGAATGTCTGTTGCAAAGTGACCTGGATTCCTCTCTCTCTGGGGACAGGGACACTGGCTATCGGCTGGCTGCACAGTAGCACTCCACCTCAGGGCTCCCGTCCCCGGGACACGCTGCTACCTGAAGCCCTAGTGTTTCCTTGTGAGTGCATGTGGCATTCTGGAACTTCTCCTCGGAGAAATGTAAAGAAACGAACATGCATATATCTATGACGTGCACCGACCTCCTCGGACATTCTCAACGAGGTGCGACGTGACAATGGCTTGAGAGGGGGATGGCTTGGTGCTGCGTGAACTGATGTATCTAAATGAGATGTCAGAAGAGCTGACTGCGTGGGAACTACGGAGACATGCATGTGGGGTCTGCCGAGACTTTCCCCATTCGAGGGCACAGTAGGCATTGCACACACTGGCCCTCGCCGAGCCCCCATCAGTGTGTGTGATGCCTACTGGGCTCAGGTCTGAGCATGCACGGCCCTCGCTTCCAGAGCACAGCCACTCTCAAGAGTCGTGGAGGCTCTGGGTCTCCGGTCCAGGTTGCTTTGAGACAGACTCCAAATTTCCCATCACAACACCGCAGCCAGCACAGAGTACGACTAGGCAAATCTCATGCTTTAAACAAAAAGGAAGGTCACAGCACTTTAAGGGGAAAGGTACAAAACAGTACTCGAAACAAAAGTCACACACCACAGGGTCAGAAATGGTCCACTAGAGAGAGTTCGGACAGAGTATAAATCATAGAGAAGGACATGTCATGGGCACAGTGACAAAAAGAGAAATCATATCGCAGGAGGAGAATGGGGCCAGCAGCCATCAATTGGTTTGAAGTCGCTCCTACCCAAGGAACTTGGTTCCAGGAGGCCCCAGCTGAAGGATGCGGCTGACCAAGCTTTCTCCCTCATTAAGTGGGGGGGGAGCCGCTGGCAGGTGGAGTTTACTGAGCACATCCAAAGCAGCAGTGAAAGAGAGAACACAGGTAAGCTTCAGGTGTGGCGTCCACGCCCCAGCGCCGCCCGCTCATCCACCGGGAGGTCTGCTTTGGTTCTGTCCCCTCCACTGGCCACAGGGAGTGAGGAACTGATGCCCAGCGTGCCCAATGGAGTGCAGGGGAAGCACACAGAGACAGCACATGGGGATGGCCTGTCCCTGGTGAGGTCCTGCCAGGGCGCGAGCCGTGGAAGGAAAAATATGCTGCCCAGGCTGCTGGAAATATAATGAAAACTCGGACTCTGCAGAGAGGCCGATGTTTCCATGAATATTCCTGCACAGATGTAGAGACTGTTACAAAGCCCAGGCGGCCTGTGGGAAGGAGGAGGGCCTGAACAGGAGGAGAAGGGGACGTGGACGTGCCCCCAGAGCCCCATAGGCTCCTCCTGTGTTTCAGGTCTGCCTGAGGGATACGGGAGGAAGCTTCTAGAACCAGGAATGTGGGCACGCCCCCTCCCCGTGTGAACGCAGTTTGGAGCAACCTGTGAACAGCTTCCTCCAAGTTATGAGGCTTTAGACCGATTCCTAGTTCTAGCTTGGGAAGCTCTCGCAGTGTGATGCTAACAGAACGGAAGCTCCTGGGCAACAGGATGTGGGGCCCACTTTTGAGCACAAAGACTTACTATGAGGAGACTTAAATACAACTGCTTTGTTTCAAAACATTTTGAAACTTGTCCCCCTCCATAACCTCATCCTTTGTCGGTTTTCAGCAGAAGCCACGCGTTTCTTGGCTTGTTGAAATACCACTCAATACAATAGCAGCCAATCAAACACACAGAAGAAAGAAGAAATGCTGATTTCTGCTCAAAATTGCTAAAATGAGGCTGGCAGCAGTGAGCCCGGACTTTGCCATCTTAAGGAAAACTGTGACCAAACAGGCTGCCAATGTGAGTGTAAGCCTCAAGGTTAGCAGTTTGGGAGCAGAGAAGGCAAATCACACACTGACTCCTGGCAACACTTCTTCCCAAGTGCAAACAGTTCTCAGGACTCGGGACCTCAAGTTCTTGTTTGTAATGGAGGAGGAGTTTTTCTTAGGGCTCTGCCACTTCCATCTCAGAGGGAAAAATACTACCTACCACTGGCTGAAAAAATGATTCCCACTGGGAGTCTGGCAGCTGTAATCACGTCCAAAGAGAAAGAGTGAGCTGACCGCTGAGCTCCCAGTGCTCATACAGGAAGAGGCGTGGGGGGGAGTGGAGCATCAGTGCTACTTAAACGTCACGTGAGCCCAGCCATGGCTCAGTGTTTGAGCGTCGACCTCGGAACCAGGAGGTCACAATTCGATTTCCAGTCAGCAGGGTACATGTCGGGTTGTGGGCTTGATCCCCAGTGTGGGGCGTGCTGGAGGCAGGTGGTCAATGATTCTCTCTCATCATTGATGTTTCCATCTTTCTCTCCCTCTCCCTTCCTCTCTGAAATAAAAAAAAATAGATTTTAAAAAATGTCACAGGGGCCAATTTTCATTCAAAGTATTGGACATACCTCTGTGCATCCATCCCAGTGGCCCCAGGTGAGATGCTAGCGCATGGGTGACTAAGTAGGAGGCTTAGCAGAGACCTTACCCCAGGAACTGTGCGCCAGACGGTCCCACTTCGATCAGGCGGCTGGCTAGGCCTTCTCCCTCCACCATTGGGGGCATGGTCGCCAGGCGGTGGCGTTTCACAAGGCGACAGGTGACCCGTGTGGGGGCTGTGCACTTCCTTGGCGGGATGATGATGCGGAGCCCATGGTGTCTGCAGCCGCGCATGGCGCCCCCGCGGGCATCCACCATGAAGCTGACCAGGAAGCTGAAAGGGGGCGTAGAGGTTAGACACATTTGCAAGGCTGGAGGCAGGTGCACAAGTCCTGGCCAGTTAATTTCTGTCCGAAATGCTTGGTTCTCAAATATTTATATGCATGGTGGGGAAAACTGATCCTTAAATGTTATCTCACTTTATACCAATGCCTTGAGTTCTGTGTTGTTTTAATTTTTGTATTGTTTTTATCTGTAACCTAAGACAATTTCTGCTACCTTCTGTTGACAATGTGTGGATTGTAAATTTAAATATATACAACTGACACCGAGAGTGGCATGGAATTAAATGAAGACTCTGAAGGTCCCCCTTTGTCACAGAACTTCATCCTGCATGTCCTGAAAACCCATAGTGAAGTCAAGTTGGGACAGAGCAGTCGTCAAGTTAATTGCACTGGACTTTTCAAAGTTACATCGTGTCCAGCTCATTTTAATATAATCGATGACTTAAGAGGTCCCGCCTCTCCCAGAATTCACCGGGGCACAGGCATCAGCTCCATGGGGACAGGCAGGCCCTGCCGATGGAGTGTCCCAAAATTACAGTAAACTGAATGTGGAAACCCACAGCCAGTAATTTAGAAACGCAGAGGCTTCTCTATTCCTTTTGCTCCATTTCTGCCAAGCTCAAGGTTTATGGACAGTCTGGTCTAACTGGAAGGGCTTCCTTCGGGAGGGATAGGTGCATGCAGTGGGGACTCACTTGGTCAAGAGGCAAAAATGAGGCAACCTGGCCGGCATTTCCATTGCATCTACAAGGCTCTCACACCAAACAGAATAAGGAAAGCAGCCCCCAGTGAGCTAGGCTCAGCCAGCACACCATGCCAGACTCCCACACCAGCACTGAGTCCATGACTGCGACCTAAACACTGGGACACAGTCAATCCAAGAAATGATGGGACAGAAATATGGCACGGGTGAATCAAAAGAGCTTAGCATCCTCCTCACAGCAGACACGGAGCTCGTCACGCAAGTAGCTAAACAGAAGTCCTGTTGGTCTCAGCACAGAAGGGACGGGCAGCCCAGGGCCTGTCAGCAGGCGTGCAGGGACAGCGAGGCCACAGCCGTGCCCCAAGCATGGCCAGCTCAGACCCAGCGCCAGCCAACCTGGGAGAACAATCCACAGTGCAGGACCGAATGTGGATGTTTCTGATCTTGATCAAAATGCAGTGAGAAAAGGTTAGCTGCTTTTCTTACCACTAAATATAAATTTAAGTATAAATTCTCAAAAAGTGTTTTCTGTTTTTAAAAACGTATTATTGCACAAAAGAATGGAAGAGCTAGTTAATACTGATGAGTCTCAAGGTTTCTTTTCTATTCTGTGCTTTTTATTGGGCTGTATTTATGTTGACATTTATGAACCCCGAGAAAAGCTAAAGTTCCAGCCAGCGCTGCTGCACACTCACTGCACTGTTTCTGACGTCCCCTAGTTTGCTCATCTTTTGGTTACTGTCACCACTGAGGGAGACGGGGCTCAGACCTCTGAGGAGCCCCTGCAGCCACCAGCCTGCCCCTGCAGGATTCCGCAGTGCCTGCGCCTGTCGGAGGCCCTCGGGCATCGTCTACTCAGGCACATGCTATTTGGACCTGTCCATCCGAGATAGCTTTGGCCTCCACACATGTGCATCTAGGACCATACAGAGCGCCCCCTACTGGGGACTCTACCCAAGGGATGAAGGGCAGCATTCCTGACTGGAACCAGGTCTCAGTATATCAGATCACTGTCTCTGTGTCATGGGCCACTCCTGTGAAACCCTCTTGTTCTCCTTTGCTTCAGTTTCCAGCTCCATGTTCCTCTCCTGCCACGTGTCACCCTCCCACTGAGGGCCGGCCACCTGCTGGCAGCTGAGGACACAGACAGTGGAGCTGTGGCAACTGCACCTGACGTCCTCAGAAGTTTCGCTGACTTCCCTGGTGACAGGGAAGGAGCCACCAAGGACCGGGTGTCCGGTCCCAGCACAGTGTGTGGAGGAGACAGGTAACTGCCGAATAAGTGAATGAGTGTGGCAGTGCGAAGAGTAAGTTGTGAGACATTGTCTGCTGTTATGTCTAACAATCAGAGAAGATGCCAAAAGTACTTGTTTAACTCTTTGGTCTCTGGACAACCAATCCAGTAAGAATTCCTTCAAGCAACTACACGCAGGCATTTTAGCTTGTAGGAGAGCAAAAACTCGTCTTGAGTAATGTGATGATAGGATGAACAGCTAATCACAAAGCCGAGTGTAGACTTGTAACAAAAAGCAGTCTTTAAGTGAGAGGGACTAAGTGAGACAGCAGTTCAAACTCTACTGGGTGGTGATGGAGAGTGTTTCAGATAAAGGTCAGCACGCTAATCACTTAGTCACAACAGTTCATGACAGAACACGGGGTGAGCACGTTCCTTAAAATGTCACATTATCAAAGGTGTCCTTACTTGGATTGGGAGTAGAATGAGTGGATGCTATGCTGTGTAAAACACTTTCAACCACAAAAACTGTATTTCTTGTGTCACAGGAAGAAGGAAAAGATGTAGGTATGACTGTGCAGTGATGGTACTAGACTTGATAAAGTAAGTATACTTTCCTCCTAACTTCAGGAGGTGAAACCTGGGCGAGACAGTGTCACGAAGGACTGGGGGTGCTTGGTGTGCAGTGCAAGCACAGCTGAGGATGTGCAGAGCTGGTGTGTGAGAGCCCCATCTGTGAACCAGGGGCTCGCAGCTGCCGATGGGGGAGTGCGGACTGAGTCATGTGGGCAGACACAGAGGCCTGAATGCTGGTGCCACCACCTCACTTCCACTATGCCCACATGATGTGACAGAGTGTGAGTGTCTTTAAATTTACAGTACAGTACAACACCAAGAAACAAATGGAGGAACTGACATTTTCTGAATACCCACAGTGAACCTAGAACCTGGCTGAAACAGTTAGTATGACAATGCAGTCTCTACTAGTTTATGAAAGCCACTGTTTAAATAAAATGTAAAACACTGTCACAGAGCAGGCACCCTGCCTCTGTGTCACTCTCAGAGCCACCACTGATCGGCCCTGGCCTGGACATACTGCTGGGACCACAGGCAAGTCACTTCCTGTCCTTAGGTTTAAGTTTCCTCGCCCATAAAATGAGACTTTCACCAAACAAGTCACAGTGGCTCTCCAGTGTTACTCGTGTGTGCTGGTTACTGGTAACCAGGTAGGATACCCCTGAAAGGCCTTATTTCAGGTGCTCCGGAAGAATTCCTATTTGGAAGTTAAACTGCTGTCACTCTGGCAAATAGGCATCATGCTTGTCCCGTGGTTAACCCAGTGAAAGAGCAGTTTTGCAGAAAATGTGTGCATACTGCACTGAGCATCGACTTTAAGACTCTACAGACAAAAATAAAAATAAAAAAATCAAGTGACACTGGGCTTAAATTGCATATCTTACTTTAGATGAAATTCAGCCATCATGCAAATTAGAAATTCTTATTGAGGTTTTTTATAAATTGTGTGATAGTGTTATCACAATGTAAAAAGGAGGAAAGCAAAAGCAACCTACCATTATTATGCAGATGACTTGCCTACAAATAGGAGATTTGATTAGCTAAACAGATAACATGCTTTGGACAGAAAACAGGGCTCTGCCTGCTGAGGAACACACCTCTACCCCAAAGTCACCAAGGCTTCGGTTCCCTTTCAATGCACCCAGGGCCGAGAGGGCAGGGTGGGGAGGAAGGTGCAGCATTCAGTTAGTCATTGGGTGAAAATAGGAAGAAAAAAGTCATCAGGGTGCTTCAGTGAGTCAGGCATACCCAGCAGGAGGCCTATCAATTCTACCTGATTCTGGGGAGAACAGAAGGTGTGTCGACTTGGCGAGCTCTCTCCCCTGCTCCCCCCAAGCCCTCCTGCACCCCGACTCTCATACACTGAATATGATGGAAAGTGTCTCTGAAGTGGCTCAGATTTATCAAATCACCAATCATTAATCACTCGCAATGTTCATGTGTAGAAACATCACATCTAGTGTTTCTGAAAAACTAAAGGGATGGAACTGATTTGTGGACGGTCTGCAGTGTGACGACGATGTCTATTCCCTTGAACGGCAGTCTAAGAACCTTCAGAAATAAATGTGTTGGACTAACACAGGATGAGGGATGTTTGGGAGCACTGACTCGACTCATTGACAGCACAATTCCAAGCTCTCAGAAGCTGCATTTAAAGCAGCATCCCAGGGAAATGTACCATTAACCAACTTTCAGCCTTTGGTTACCTAGGAAACAGTTTTTAAAAATTCCTCTGGGTGGCTCTTAAAATCATAACCTTTACTATGACTTTAAAACAGGTCAACCAATTTGTATAATGGGTAGGAATAATTTTTCAGCTTCATGTAGCACTTTTTCTCACAAAAGTAGCTAAGATGTAGAGAGTCTCAGCCAAAAAGCCTTTCCAGGAGGTCTGCGTTAATTTTGGCACAATCCCAGCTGATCTCCAATAAAATAACAAACACCCACATTCTCTCTACTGAAGAGAAAGGGGCCCTCAGCCAGGGCACAGCCTGGAGACACGGCTGCCCTGTGATCCTGGGAGGTGTGCGCACTGAAGCACCCTGGGGGGCAGGGGGGGGCGGGCAGGAGGGGTGATGCACAGTCACCTGCTGTTGTCACGGTCGAGACATGGAGAGGTGCGGCTGCAATAGAACAGATACTTTAGCATAGAGAAGGAGTGGGCAAACATCAAGAAGGAATCAGAGGAGACTTTTGACTGAAATACACTGTCATACTCCACCAGTCTCCATCTGGAAGAGATGGAGACAGCCATGAGGCATCGCTCTGCCCACATGCTCAGGGGCCGAGGGGGGCAGGCACCCTGCAGCCCTGCTCCCTGCTTAGCATTGGCCATGGGCCCTGCACAAGGCCAAGTGTCCAGGAGACCACACGCCATCAAAGGCTTTCAAGTGAGAGGGGCAAAGTCTAAGATTGGTGGACACGGTTTCATCTCCGAAGTTTTTCGTCCTATTTCAATGCTTCCTAAGTTATGGCAATGCCCTTGGGGTCACTGCAGAAGAAACGTGAACAGAAAAGGCACAATTTGGAGACTGGCTTCAGTGATAAGCCAGAGAAGGTATGTGAACTACCTACTGGCAGGGAAGGGAAACTACACAAGTCTTAGCACTTGTTCAAGGGTGACAGGGCTGCTAGCCTGCTTTGGGGGGGGGGGGGGGGGGCGCGCGGAGGGTAAGGCTGCTCAGAGTGCCCTCTGCTCAGGACTGCTGCTTGGGGCACCCCCTCCTCAGGGCTCACCATGCTCGCTGCTGGGGCCGGGGCTGCCCACACCCCAGGCATTTTCTCTGCCTCTGGCTCACTCGTGTCTGACGTACAAAAGTACACATTTATGGGACCAAAAAGCCAACCTTACAAAACAGTGTGTGACTACTTAAAAATTGTTTTCTTCATCCAAAAGAATTGACCTTCATGTACCTTAAAAAAGCTAGGATATTTGAAATATGTGAACCACCAAATTAACTGCTCTTCACACTTAAATATTTTTATTTATTTATTTATTTATTAAATAAACTTTAAAATATATTTTATTGATTTTTTACAGAGCGGAAGAGAGAGGGATAGGAAGTCAGAAACATCGATGAGAGAGAGACATCGATCAGCTGCCTCTTGCACACCCCCTACCGGGGATGTGCCTGCAGCCAAGGTACATGCCCTTGCCGAAATCGAACCCAGGACCCTTCAGTCCGCAGTCCGACGCTCTATCCACTGAGCCAAACTGGTCTTGGCCACACTTAAATATTAATGTTGTCAAAGGAGAAGCAGTCTCGGCTCCTGGGATTTAACTATCCACTCTCCTGAGCTAATGTCTTCACATGCTTTTTAATGGACTTATTTCTGGGCAGTTTTAGATTCATGGCAAAATGGTCTTCAACATGTTTTTATGAAAAAGACCAATTTATTAATGGACTTCTAGTTGCTATAATATCTTGCAAGATAACATCATGAATTGACACTTAACTGTTAGCATGTGACTATTATTGAAATCTAAAAATAAATGCCTTTGGAATCATATTAAAATGGATCACAAAGCTGGCTGTTACTAAGCAGGAGCCTCACTCACTGAGCACTTCTGAAATGAGAAGAGCTGTGAATTCAGGTTCGCACCCAAGATTCTGCCAGGTGACATCCCTGAGATGCTAGCAATACCTGCTGACCAGATCCCGAGTCAGTAACTAACTCTTTAAAGAGAAACCACAGAAATCTTACTGCAGCCTTGCCTTTGCCAGTGACTGGCTATGTGTTGGGCAGTCAGATGGTTTTAGCTGCTGACACCTCCTCTTGGGTGGTTGTGAATATGAGCCACTAGAGACAGGCAGAGGCGGAAGGAGATGCCAACATGGCCTATGGGTGCAGCTGTGTCTTCCATTATCCTAGAGCAGTGGTCGGCAAACTGTGGCTCACGAGTCACATGCGGCTCTTTGGCCCCTTGAGTGTGGCTCTTCCACAAAATACCATGGCCTGGGCCAGTCTATTTTGAAGAAGCAGCGTTAGAAGAAGTTTAAGTTTAAAAAATTTGGCTCTCCAAAGAAATTTCAATTGTTGTGCTGTTGATATTTGGCTCTGTGACAAATGAGTTTGCCCACCACTGGGCTACAGCCCTTTGTGGATCCATAGGAGCCACAGGACTCCACAGGCTCTTCTCATTTCAGACGTGCTCAGAAAAGCTCCCTTTATTACTTATTCTGTCAAAAACATTTCCTTTATAACTTTTGGGCAGATTTGAAGTGGCTTAACAATTCACCCAAGAATCTCAGTTCCTTGAGAAACAGGTGTGAAAAGGACAACTCAGGAACCCGGTGTGGAATGGATGAAACTGGACGCAATCACCCTGGCCAGTGTGGCTCAATGGACAGAGTATCGGCCCTCAGACTGAAGGGTCCTGGGTTTGGTTCTGGTCAAGGGCATGCACCTGGGTTGCAGGCTTGATCCCTGGCCCTGGTGTGTGCAGGAGGCAGCCAATCAATGTCTCTCTCATATCCGTGTTTCTCTCTGGGTCTCTCCCGCTCCCTTCCACTCTCTAAAAATCAATGGATATCAATGGGAAAATATACTTGGGTAAGGATTAACAACAACAAAAACAGAAATCCACCAAAAAGATATCAAGACAAAACTGTAAGAAACCATTACATATGCTATCACGAACGCTACTCATGTACGTTAATATGGTGATAGCTTTCGAACACCAGGAGGAGCAGCAGCATCGAGCGTTCAGTGGAAACCCTGTGGGCCCAAGTCCTGTGCTGTGTGTTTGTTCAAATGCCACAGCACAGGCCTTACTAGACGCTTGGTCACCTGGCAACAGAAACAGTGAGCTCCACATCACACCGGGAACAGGACCACTCAGTGCGATCCTTCATTTGGAATACATTTTGCTTCACTATTTTGGGATTTGTGAGTGATCTGGAAGGTGTATGGGGATTGTATAAATACTAACGAGGATCCATTGAGTCCTATTCTTTCTAGACAAAATGCTAATTATATAAGAACCATGTATCCCCTAAAGCTCCCCTGTGGGATCCATAACATCTTCCAGGTAAGTGACGGGAAATTCCGACAGTCTACCTAACGTGCCCCCTGTCACATACAGGCTCCTCCAAAGAGAACATCACATTCTTCCTCCCACAGACTGTCTTCCAACTTCAAATAACACATGCGTGTGTTTCTTCAAGGCAGGGCTAGCCTACTTAACTATTTTCCTGAGTGCCTGGCACAAGGTGGGGTACTTCGCAGAATTTAGCAATGTGTCAGGAATTTGTACAGGTTAATTATCTAGGTCTCCATAATAATCAGAGCTTTGTTAGGTCAAGATGGTCTTTTTTCACAGTTTGTGTAAAACACATGTGTGGATACAGACTCTTATAGACATCCAGAGAGATGGCCCTGCGATTGGGTGGGGCCTGGATGTCAGCATGTGAAGGCTCCCGGGTGATTCTAATGCCAGCCAGGCTTTAGAATATAAGGTCAGCGATCACCTTTCAAGTTCACAGAAGAACTGGCTTATTAGAGACCTAGATCAAAGGCCTTTATCTTACTAAGTGATTAATCTTTAACCACTGAGGCTCTAGTTTTTTACTCTTCCGTAAATTCTGCCATTAATAGTAAATTACATTGTGCCTGGCCGGCATAGCTCAGTGGCTGAGCAACGACCTATGAACCAGGAGGTCATGGTTCAATTCCTTGTCAGGGCACATGCCTGGGTTTTAGGCTTGATCTCCATTAGGAGATGTGCAGGAGGCAGTTGGTCAATGATTCTCTTTCATCATTGATCTCTCTCTCTCTTTCTTCTCTCTCCTTCTCCTTCACCCTCTCTCTTCCTCTCTGAAATCAATAAAAAAATATATTTTTAAAAAGTAGTAAATTATATTGTGCTTAAAAGGACCCTTCACTCCCTGGGCTGGCTATGGCCTGGGTTGTGCTGGTTCTGGGGTCCTACCTACCACCTTCACATTCCAGGGCCAACCTCCTTTCTTCTTCTCATCATTGTTCAGAAAGTTGGTAGCAGAATGCAATGTTGTGCTTTTTGAATAATTAATAGGTCAGATGTTAATGATCTCATTTTATTCTTAGAATATGTAAGTAAACTGGGATGAAGTTTAATTTGGTTTTTATTCCCTTGCATATCTTGCATTAGGAATCTGCTTATGCTTTTTTAACAAGGAAAAGAGTGTTTTGATTATTTTCTATGTCTATGTACTTAGTTTTATAGTCTATGAATATTTAGGAGAAGCTTCAACTATGAAATGCAAACTTTGTAACTACAATGCCTCAGAATGTCTTCCTGCAGGAGACTATTTTAGAATAATGGCAACAAGCAAGACCCACCATTCAAATTGTGCTGGGCATTACAGATAAGGAATTTGGAATCCTTTAAGCCAAAATATTTTATTTAGTTAGATAACATATGGGAAGGGCTTTTAAAAGTGGTTAAATGAGCAAATATTTTAAGAGTTTATATATAATTATGAAATTACTAAATGAATAAAAGTAACAGAATGAGAGGGAAAATCCAACTGCTAAGGGATACCATTTACAGCTCCTTACAGAATTTATGGTCCACATAACTGAATTCTTATGCCTTTAGGATATCTTTCTGTTTGTTTACCATTATAACTCAAAGCCCTGCATTCTTAGTGAGCTGATCTGAAAGGCAGCATTTCTCAGTGGCTGCTGGCCCGGCAGGTGACTGAGCCGAGGGTGCCCTCTGGCCACCCTGCTGCCACCTGCACAGGACTCCTCCCTCTGCCTGTGCCTCCAGCTCCTGGGCACATGGCTTTTGGTGCGCTCACAAGTGGGGAGAGGTATCTGTTACCTGTTAGTTCAACTTAATAAATAAAACTATTCAGAAAGCAAACACTCCTGCCCTTCCTTTCAAGACTTCTTAAAGCCAGGATGTCCCAGCAGCTGGTGATTGGTGAGCAAGCTGTTTGACGCAATGCTACCAGTTATTTTGAAGCGTCAGCTTTTCTATGTGGAATTAAATCCTTTTTGCTGGTTTGTCCACGCAGACGGGTCCACAGTGGACAAAGCTGTGTTACTTACAAGTTTAAACGAAGGTCACGTCCCTTGTAAGCTGGCTGCCAGCTACAGCCACTGGACAAAGCTGCTGCTGTCCACTCGTCCCTTCCCCTGATCTGGACACTCGACACCACGACTCACCCTGAGTGGATGGGGCTGGAAGAAAGGGCCACATTGTCCAGGTGCTCGGGGCCCCAGCTGAGGCGGTACGAGTTCCTCTCCGCCTCCTTGGCAAGTGCTGACACCTGGACACAAAGGACAAGGCTCAGGGACATGGCTCTCTCCCTTCTCTCTGATGATAATGTACCTGCCTCGGAAAGGGACGGTGGCATTGCCTGGAAAAGCCCTTTAAAAATGTGAGGCTGAGGCGGTCAGGTATGTCAGTGACACATCCCTGCTTAGATCGCATTAACTGAGGTTAGGTCACTGTCCTTGTCTTTGAAGAGGGTGGTTGTCTGTGTATCCAGCCAGCCCTAACTGCAACATCCTACCCAGTGCCAACATTTCCTAATAAAGTACATCTTTCCTCTAGATAACCGTCTAACACGGAGAGAAGCAGGTACCCGTGCCTTTAATCTCAGACCTTGGACCACCTCCCCACACCACCCCTCTAACGGAGCCCTTCTGGAGGAGTCTGTCTTCAGAATTAATCTCCACAGAGGACCTTAATAGCCGGAGAAACAAGCAGTACATTGTTTTAGAAAAATTCTGCTATTGAGAAATCTGGGGAACATTTTCCATGTTTTAGGGAAAAAACTCAAATCTCTTCTAGCCCATCAACTCATTTGATTTTTTTTAAGATGTAAAGGCTTTCTCTGGACACTTCCAGCCTCCGCTGGTGCTCCAAGCCCGCTGAGGCGACAGGCGCGCCTGAGTCACGTACCTGGTGGCCGGGGATCACAACAGTGTCTTCGACCATGGCGCTGTCCCTCAGGTAGGAGGCGTGGCTCAGGGTGTGCGACCTGTCGGAACTGAAGGACCGGAGGCTGGCAGGTGAGCAGAGGCCGTGGTCACGCACCCACAGTGGGGCAGGGCAGGGAGGAGGGCATGGCGAGCAGAGCAGGAGAGCGAAGAGAGCGTGCAGTTAGCTGCCAGGACCTTCCCAGGGACAGGCCACGGTAAAGGGAGGATGTGAGCTCTGTGTCACCGGGCCCTATCACCCGTGGGAACACACCCTCTGCCTGGCTCTGCCACCCAATGGCAGGGGCCCCAGGGAACCAGGAGTTAGAATCTGACACTCCTAATCTGACTCCTGCTCTCCCCAGAAAGGTTTGAGGCCCGCAACTGGCGCTCACTAGCCTCCGGTACAAGAAATTCACACAGAAAATAACTTCTGGGGCTGATCTCTAACATCTGAGCCAAATGTTCATCTCCTTGCAACTAGGAAATATTAGAGGACAGTCAGCCCATGGCGAGAACAAAGTGACAGGTCGGCTTCCATGTGCCCTCACCCATCCTGACTGCGGCTGTGACCCTAAGGGCTGGGAGCCCGGGGAGACAGGAACAGGGACCAGCCATATGCAGACTTCCTGAGGAAGCAGCCCTGGGCTGTGTCCCACACAGTCACATCAGAGGCCAGCACTGCCCCTCACCTTTCTGTGCTGAGTGCAACAACACGGGCAGGCTGGTTGCTGTGGCGATGACACAGGCACACAGAAGCATTTCTAAGCTCTGACCAGACCCAGACACGCCAGCTAGCACAAAGCAACTGCCGAGTGGATGACTGGGGAGGCTGGTTCACACGGGCTCAGGCCTGGACAGCTAAGACTTCACCTTTTGTGAGATCTGAATGTCAAACTCTGAGCTACATGCTCAGATGTGATGAGTGAAAACTGACATTCTCATAGACGAAATTGCATTCCTTCCCAACCCACTTGTACACGTCAGTGAGCTGTATTTTATGCATGTTAGCCCAAGTTTACAGATCTACATTCAAAACATCAGCAAAGCCCACCGGGGGACTAAGCCACGGTCCCATGGTATCTACAGCAGCCAAAGTGTTCATCCCTTCAGTCGGCAGGTGTGGCTGTGAGGTGTGTGGAATTATGAACTAAATGTCAAGCTGGCCCATTTATCAGCAGCAACTGTTCTCATTTTGCAATATATCTAATTTTGTAAGCCACATGCTGTGACCTTTACGAGTGTCAGTTGAGCCAGCCTGTTATCTCTGAGAAACTGCTGCTGGGAGGTAGTGCATGCAGTGCAGTGCGGGGCCTTCTCCCCTGCCCTGCTCCAGGCTTTCTGCCCTGAGTATTACAGGGGCGACGTGACACAAATCCAAGAAGTGGACTGCCTGACTCGAGCATTTACACCTACACAGACTCAAGTGTTTCAATACGATGGAATCTAAGCCTAGTGTGGGAAGTTACTCTCTTATGTTTTCCAGGCTCCTGGTGAAGTCAAGGGGTCTAGATTCAGCCCAGGGAAGCAGGGGCATCATGGGGCCACTGGAGGGTCTGTCCTGGGGGTAGGTCAGCCCCATTTATAGGTGTGCCCTGGATTTCAACAGTGCACTTTCCATAATGCAGTGCAGGGCACTGTGAGTGACCTTGGCCTGGCCTTGAATTAAGGTATGGGGTTAAATTATGGGGGGAAGAACCTTTCATTTCAGCCAATCTTGTCTCTTTTAAGGAATTGAATAACTTTTTCCCTGGCTTTAAACTGCAAAGACACTTAAGTTTTGCATTCAACTCTCCTTGCTCTGGTGAGAAGCGGGCCCAGGGAGAGACGACACGGTGGGCAGTCCCCTGAAACGCCAGGGCTATCCCTGTGCTGTACCAGGCCCCTGGGCTCCAAAGGGCTCTGATCTGTTCACCCATCATCTCTCTCCAGGCTTTGGAATGCAAAGGCCCAGACGGTGACTTCCATGGTTAAAGGACTAGATTTATGTAGGCAAGTGGGACCCCAGGGACAGGGCAGAAGCTTGCTCCTCACAGGAGGCAGACACACCATCACCAGGCAGAACTGGCCCTAACATGCAGCCCTGGGACAGTGGCAACAGGTCAGCGGGGACAGGAGCACACTGCACGGTAAAACCTGGGCCTCCATCAGACCCAGTGACGTGGCTGCCGCCATGGACCAGCGTGGACAGAGGCAGCTGGGACTGGGTTCCCCTCCCAAGGACATACCACCACTGGCTGTCTGGCTGTCTACCTTAACAGTGAGAGATTAAGAGGCTCATTTGGCCCTTACGATATGAAGCCACATTCTGCAGCCACCATGCCCACCTTTCTGACCCAGGGCCAGTCTCCCCACTGGTTTGTACTCCAAGGAGCAGAGGGGAGGTGGTATTATTTTTTGTCTTTCCTGAAGCCCCAATAGGTAAGGAAAACAGAGAGAGAAAAAGAAAGGAAGAGATGAGGTAGCACAACTACAAGGCGAGATTAGGGCAGGTAAACAGAGGGGGAACAGTTGGAAGGAGAATGAATCCACTGGAACCATCTGTCTACATGTCTCTACCTGTGGGATTTTATTCTAGCTCACTGTGCATCCTACAGTGCTAGTTATCTAGGCAATGTTTATGTTTTTTAATGGCTCTTTTGTTCTATTTTGTTATAGACATATTGAAGTGAAATAATGTTAAGTATTCCAATAGCAGAGAATTATTCTCTCTGAAGGAAAAAATGACCAGCACAGGAGTCCAGAATAACTCACATCTTTGGCCCAGAAACTCTTCATTTGACCTGAAACATTACAAACAAGTTAGAAATGTTTTGCAAGAGGTGGCCATTTTATTTATTTATTTATTTATTTATTTATGCATTAAGTCAGAGGCCGCATTCTTCAATGGATGAGTTTCCAAGACCATGGAGCCACAGGAGTGGACATTCCCACCTGTGGGTCAGCTACAATGTGCTGAAGGCTTGGTATAATCTAAAATTCATACTTCACTCTGATAAGCTGCTTTATAGACACACATTAGGTTGTATCCAAGTTTATTAAGTTCACTGAGAACTGTAGTGATAACTAATATTTCTTAGACATTCAGTTCATGGTGTCCTCAAGCCCCACTGAAGAAGTAAGTAGGCACTGAAAAGTGTGCATGTGTTTGCTCTCACCCAGGGAGAAGCTTCCGTGGCTCACTGCTGGGTAGTGTTTTACACTGAATCTGGGTAGCATTTTCAGTGTGAAGCACTAATAAAATAAAACGAAAGCAAAACCCAGTCAATGACTGTGTTCTTATTCGCTGCACATCAAAATTGTGTATCTATTTTTAGTCTTCTGTGTGCCCACATATACATTAGGCATCACAACAATTTTTCTATCATCTCCAACTACACATGGGATAAATAGTGTGGCTTCCTTGCTGGGAGCCACACTACTGCTTCCCAACCACAGGTGAATTCATGCCACGCTTGTTCTAGTTTTCATTCTATTAACATATGTACCTTCCAGCCCAAGTAATTACTCAATTTAATACATAAAAACCCTAATTTGAGAATCCATCCATGATTCCAGAATGGAAGTGCCCCTGTGAACACAGCACACACAAGCATGTGGAGCAGGGAGCAGAGAAAGGGACGGGCCGGGAGGGTTATGCCGCCAGACCACAGGCACCTACCTGGGCACGGTGCTATTGGAGGCGCACCAAATAAAGAAACAACGAGAAGGTAAAATGGTTACCGACAAAGGTAACATATTGAATTGTCTAAGCAAAACAAAGGAAGAATCATACAGGACAACCATGACAGGGAGCCACTGCCTATAGTTCCATCCGAGACAGCAGGTGGCGGCCTTGTGCTCTGAAAAAGCAACTGGGGCTGAGACCAGACTGACCCCATCTCCCACCCATCAGGGTCGGTCTGAGCAGGATCAACCAGTCTTTGAGCCCTGCTTTACAGAAAGCATTGCTCTACTTTCCTTCTCAAACCGAGTTTTTCCAGAGGACAAGGGATCCAATCAAGCACTTATACTATCTAATAAAAGAATAATATGCAAATTGACCATGCCTCCTATCAAGCCATGCCCACAAGCCTTGCCTACCAGCCAATGAGGAGCAAATAAACCCCAACTAAGATGGCTGCGGCCACTGAGAGCAGGAGGGAGGCTTGGGTTTCCCTGGCAATGGAGGAAGCCAAGCTTTCCAGATGCCCTTGCCGGCCTAGGCCTCCACTCAATGCTACAAAGTTTCAATTATAGAAGATACATAATCCCAACAGAAATGGTGGCAGCCCCATTATGTATCTCTGGAGAGAGCAGAGGCTAGGGTTGCCTGGGCGATGGAGGAAGCCAAGCTTCTGCAGCCCTAGCGCCTAGACCTCCACTCTAGGCTACAAAGTTTCAATTACAGAATTTAAATAAACCCAAACAGAAATGGCTGTTGCCACGGAGTGAGCAGAAGGCTTGGCTCCGCTTCAGGCTACAAAGTTTCAATGGTAGGATATAAATTAATCCCAAATCCTAGGGCCTCTGCTTGGGTGGCTGGAGGGCGTGGCCAGCCTGCAAACCACCACAGGCCCCTCGCCCAGGCTGCCCCATGCCCCAAGGGAACCCCCATCCTGATCCAGGACACTCTTCAGGGCAAACCAGCTGACCCCCACCCATGCACCAGGCCTCTATCCTATCTAATAAAAGAGTAATTTGCAGATTGACCATCACTCTAACACACAAGAGGGCTGCCCCCATGTGGTCAAAGATCCTGCCCCCCATGTGGACACAAGATGGCCACCACAAGATGGCCAGCAGGGGAGGGCTGTTGGAAGGTTCCAAGCCTGCAAGAGAGGGCAGTTGTGGGCGATCAGGCCAGCAGGGGAGGGCAGTTGGGAGGGTCCAGGCCTGCAGGGGGTGGGGCAGTTTGGTGCAATCAAGCCTGCAGGGGAGGGCAGTTAGGGGTGACCAGGCAAGCAGAAGAGGGGAGTTGGGGGCAAACAGGCTGGCAGGGGAGCAGTTAGACATCAATTAGGCTGGCAGGGTAGTGGTTGGGGGGTGATTAGGCTGGCAGGCAAAAGTAGTTAGGGGCAATCAGGGAGGCAGGCAGGTGTGCAGTTTGGAGCCAGTAGTCCTGGATTGTAAGAAGGATGTCTGATTGCCCGTTCAGGCCCGATCCTACTAGGATCAGACCTAAATGGGCAGTTGGATGTCCCTTGAGGGATCCCAGATTGGAGAAGGTGCAGGCTGGGCTGAGGGACACTCCCTGCCCCCATGCATGAATTTTGTGCACCGGGCCTCTAGGTTTTAATAAAAAAGAACAGGCTGAAAAGAAAGACCTCCCAGCTGACAGCAACATGATTATCCACAAACTATTAGGAATATGTCCACAGCCATAAACAACTCACTTTGTTAAAACTTGAAGCCTTTTAAGAATCTCAGAGATGATATCTGCATGTATCAGTGTGTCAGAGTTCATATGGAGCATGACCTGTCACCAGTCCCCTGGGAGTCCCCCTCTGGCAACCTGACCCAGGACACCCTCTGTCTCAGCCACTGAAGCCCAGGACTCAGTCTCATCTTCCTCTTCTCACCCACCCTGAAGCCCCCACCAGGGCTGGCCAGTCCCCAACTCCCCAACTGTGATCACTGAGCTCAGAGTCCATCTTCACAGCAGCTCGAATCGGCAGCAGCTGCCCACTGAGTCCTCTGACACCACTGCTGTAGAATGGATCTCCTAGCCCACGTGAGAGGGACCCTGGATGCAGACGTCACCTCCTCTTTCACGTGCACACTCAGCATCCATTGGGAAACACTGTTCCTCCCCAACCAGTAGCCCTTGGGTCCTGATAAGACCTCAAAGCCCTTCCCACCCTCCCTCCCTGCCACCAGGGGATGCCTGACACCCCCAGCCTGGCTGGCCTCAACCACCTGTTGGGCTAGGAATTTAGCCATTGGTCATATCTTAGTCACTTCTTTACCTGCAGCTCCTAGGACAAGGCTGGCCCAGGAGGACGCACGTCAGGGGCACCTGAGCTGTTTTAGAATATTGGGGGTTGGGGGTTAGCACTGGTGCTCACGGAAAAAGCCCAAGAAAACTCTGTTTTTACCCATTTAGAAATGACTCCTCTTTGGGGCATCGATTTCCTGGACTCCAAATATGCCAGCCACAGCTTAGAAATGCCAGGATGACAAGTGCAAACTGAGGTGACTGATGAGCAAAAGTCATTAATGAGCACACTCTAGGGTCAGCCACATGCACACTCTAAATCAACAGCCCTGCTTTTGATGGGGAGCCATGTTCTTACTCAGAAATTAACCGCCGAATGTAGGATAGCAGCGCCCAAAAAACAGCACTGCTCTGGTATTTCAGAATGTCCGACAAGCGGCCCAGATCTGTCTATAAACCGGCCCCTCCAGATCCTGCTCAGAATGTGGGAAGTGTCCAGGGCCTGGTGGGGTTCTGTCCTGCCTATTCCTCTCAATGTGTCTCTTTTTGATCCTTCCTCCAGACCAGCTTCTGCTCACAGAAATGACAGCACCCCACTGACACCCAGGAGCCTCAGAGGGCCCTCCAGACAAAACTGTCCTTTTTACTGGACCAGAGGGTAGTGGCTTGTGACTAAAACCTCTATTTAAAGGGGATGTTTCTGCTTCTTACTAGCTGCTTGAATTACTAATTATTTAATCTCTCCAGGCCTGTTTACCTTATTGACGTTGTGAGGAAGCAGAGAACCCACTAATGCCCAGAGGGGGGTTTCCTCCTGAGTGTCAGCACCGAGCCCGCTTTTTTATTATAAAATAAGGGCGTCCTGGCTCCCTGCTGGCCAATGCCCTGTGCAAGTGTGCTGGTACCTGTCGGAGCGCCCACCCTCCAGGCTGTAGCGCAGGTAACTGAGCCCGTCCAGGAACTGGCTGCTGGGCAGCGAGTCATCACCCAGCTCCTTTAGGTCCTCGGGCCGCAGGTACTCCCCGCCGTCCCCCGTCATCGTGTCATCTCCTGGAAGCATGCGGGGGAAGAATTATTTGCTGAGTGTGTGGACAGCATTACGTCCTAAAACCCTGCAGCGGCACGCAGAGCACGTGTGTTAAAGAGCGTGAAAACACAGAGAAACCATATCCGACCTGCATTCCTGCTCCTTACCAAGAAGAAATCACCACCTGGTTGTAATTCTTTGTTTAGAGTTTTTCTTTGTGTCCCTGTCCTGGCAGCTGACTTACAGCCGATGCTAAGCCAACAAGCTGCAACAGTAACACCCCCCACCCCATATACACCAACACGAACGGGCGCACAGGACATGCACTGATGTTGCTTGATGTTGCGACCACAAGACCTGAGGGGCAGAGACCACCCTTCCCGGTGTCCCCTGGGGGCCTCGGGGAGGGCGCTGGTTTGGTGACAGGGACTTTGTCGGTGTGATCAGGTGAGCACAGAGATGCAATCTGAGCTGAGAAACCACTGAGCATGTCCTTACAGGAGGCCAAGGACAGGCGGACAAGGGAGAGCAGGGCTTAGGGTCGCTGCAGCCACTGACGTGGAGACACAGACTGAGTCCTCCTTGGAGCCTTGGAGCGCAGGCCCCCACAGATGCTGGCCCCCAGAGCAGGGACAGGATACATATGAGTCACCAAATTGGTGCTAATCTATTGTGATCCCTTAGGACCATGGTCAGCAAACTGAGGCTCTCGAGCCACATGCTCTTTGGCCCCTTGAGTGTGGCTCTTACACAAAATACCACGGTCTGGGCCAGTCTATTCTGAAGAAGTGGCATTAGAAGAAGTTTAAGTTTAAAAAATTTGGCTCTCAAAAGAAATTTCATAGTTGTACTGTTGATATTTGGCTCTGCTAATGAGTTTGCCAAACACTGCTTTAGAAAGTTCCAGCGAAGCTTGTCTGGGTGCAGCTTTGGTGGCAGGTGTGGTGGGGGTTCAGGTGAGAAGCAAGTGCGTGAGGGACAGGGAGGCCCAGAACAGTGTGTGAGTAAAGAGGAGCACAGGTCCTTTGAAGGTGCTGTGTGGAATAACTGGGCAAGAGCACACGTTCATGACGGGGAGTGAGGCAGCCACAGGAAGGAGGCCGAGCAGCTCAGATATTTAGGACAGCCCTGCAGACTCATTTGTCCCACTATACCCTCTTGTTAATGTGTAAATCAGTGCTTTCGTGAGTCAAATAAATTGGGGTCCCTTTCATTTAATTCTGGGAGAAAAAGATTCTAGGATCCACTCTAAGTGTTAGCTTACCTAAACACAGGTGTTGTCTGGTTTGGAAAGAACCTAAGTTGTTTTCAGAAAAACGTGTGAGTTTGTTAACATGTGAGAAAACTCAGTCTGCTCTATTGATGAAGATAGAAGGGGACAGGGAAGGCAGGTCTGTTTTATAGAACACTGTGCTTTGTGGTCCCTTCACAGGTGGTCTGAAAGTCATCTAAACCCAATCCTAGCTGCCTAAAGAATGATCACATTACTATTAATCTAATACATTCCACCACATCAAAACATATCTTCACCCAAGAATGATTTAACCCACATTCACTTTAAGCAAACTAACTTAGTTGTTGCTAGCTCAATGTCAACTTATCAAAGACTTTCTGTTTCTCTAAATTTGTATTTTAAGAAGAAATATTAGTTTGAAGAGAAGACTCATACAGTGGTCACTAAATAATTTAACTATGTTAATAAGTTTCAATGATAGTTGCAAAATCACTAATAGCAGAAGCAAGTCATGGCTTAATCTTCCAAGTTAGTAAAATCCATACTCAAGTGCACAATCTCACCTGCACTACACAATCATCTCACCGGTCTCACACCCCCTCCCTGTCTCACACTATTCTCACCCATCTCACACCACCTCATCCATCTCACACCATCTCACTTGTATTACACATGCTGTTTCAGAAGGAACAGATTAGTATTAGGCACCCAGATTTAAATATTAAGCACGTTGCTTCTAATAAGTTAAGAAAAATTAAAAGCAAAGAAAAGCTTTCACTCCAACAGTTTCCTCTGAAGGTACCTGAGTCACTAAGTACTTCCCCATCAATAATGTGGTCACCAGACTGTTTAAGAGCTGTTCAAGATAGGAATGAAAAAAGTGATCCCACAAAACCCGGTGTGGTGCACACATATGAATGCGGAGGCAGCCAATCAATGATTCTCTCTCCTCATTGGTGGTTCTATTTCTCTCTTTCTCCCTTTATCAATAAAATTATATTTTAAAAAAACACAAAACAAATAACAACAAAGCCCTCCACATATGCTAACAACTGTACTATCAGGCAGATATTTTAACAGATGACCCAGTTCCCAGCCTTTCCCCTTCCCAGGCCGGTTACTTATACCCTGTTTCCCCAAAAGTAAGACATCCCCCGAAAATAAGACCTACTTCTAGTTTTGCCTCTTGCTGTAATATAAGGCATCCCCCCAAAATAAGACCTCCCCGATAATATTTTTATTTGTTATTTTACTTTATTTATTTCCTCCCCAACCCCCGCGTACTGTAGTTTTCAATGTTTTTATTCCTGAAACTGAAAAAGCCTGGCCACACAAGCAGTTATAAGGAAGTGGGTCGATTTGATGCTGCCGCTTGTTATTCGAGGGAGCCAAAGAGGTCTGCTAGCCTGGGATGCAGCCAGCACTCACCGCACTAAAGACATGAAGAAATTTCCTTTTTTTTTTTTTTTTTTTTGGTTCAACAATAAATGTGTACCGTATTCTTCTTCATGGAAAAATAAGACATCCCCTGAAAATAAGACCTAACGCATCTTTGGGAGCAAAAATTAATATAAGAAACGGTCTTATTTTCGGAGAAACAGGGTAAGACAAAAGGGGTAACACCAGGTGAAAATATACTAATGGAATCCTCCTTCCCCAAATGGCAAAAGTCAATGTATTGAAACAAAGGTGAACACATGAATTTATAGTGAATCCGCTAGTGCCTACACCCACTGCCTGGCTCAGTCCCCGAAGATGGAACAGCTTCCTGGGAGAACCAGGACAGATGCCACAGAAGAATGGAGAAAAAGCCTCACCCTCTTCGTCAGAAACGTCAAGCACCTCAGTCATGGTCTCAGGAACATTCAGCTTGTGTTTCTCAGTGACAGTCTGCAAAGAGAAATATCATTAATGCTTGAAAACAAACTTTTAACAACTGCCAGGAGCCAGGGGAGCCAGACTCGGCATTGGCTTAAGGCCCATCTGTCTGGAAATTCTTTCTCTAGTTTTCTCTCACGAAAACCCATGTCCTCCTGAGGACAAAAGACCATGGGTCTGTGAGGCCGTACTAAAGAAAGCTTGCTGCTGTGAGTTCCCACTTGAAAAGCTAATTCGTTCGCAGTGGCACAAATGGCCGATTGTACAGACCAGGCGGCTCACCACGCTCAGGGTCTCCTGAACTGAACTAGGTAACAGCTCCAGAAAAGCCTTAAAAAAGAGCAATGAAGATACACAATTTATTAAAAACTAAGCAAGGGGAAAAGAAACGTAAACCACGTGAAAGACGTAGACTGGGCAGAAAACATGTCTTCTGGGATGGGCGGCGGGGGGGGGGGGGGGGGGGGGCGCGAGTGGGGGACCCTGGTCCTCTCTGCATGCCCTGGCCTGTGAGTGGTTCCAATTCAAACCTGCCCACTGTTAGCTGTGAGGCCTTACTAGACCCTTACTTCTGTGTGCCTCGATTTCTGCATCTGTGAATAGTGATAATAACACTACTCACAAGTTGTTATGAAGATTAAACGAAGTAACATATACAAGAGCTCTAAGAAGAGTGCCTGGCACATGTTAGTAGTCAATAAACATCAGCTGGCATAAATTGTTTTTATTGTAACTCGGCACTAAACTAATCATACACTGAAGAGCCTGGGCGTTCAGACACTCAGGCACCGAGGAGGCACTGAACAGCCACTGTGGGACAGGAGCTGTTTCCGACACAGCAACTGGCATCGCTACAGAAACTTTAAAAAAGAATCTCTCGAAATGAGCGTAGTCTTCACCAAAAGCCACTGAAATACAGTAAACAGATTGTGTATGTCTTTAAGCTTCGCTACACAGATGTTACCAAAATCATGTGAAAAAGTTTAGAAGGTTCTGTTCTCAGTGTACTGTCTCTTTAAGATAATAGGACATGGGATAAGCAAACGTCACAGATGTGGATGTTACGGAGTGCACACAGCACAGAATGCAGGAGTGATGCTCCTTGTGCAAGACAGACACTGAGCCTTCTAGGCAATGGACCAGATTCCCAGAAAATTACTGACTCCACCTTGAAAGTAGTCGCGGGGGGAAGGGGACATGCATCACAGCATCAGCAGTGGCGATCCCATTAGGGAAGTGGAACTTGGAATACTGGCATCTTAACTGTTTTCAAAGAATTCCCCAATATTTAAATGACCACACAATGCCATATCATGGTGGTGGTTTATTCTGTTCTTTAGGCTCTACCTATCAATGGTTATACACAGCATAAAAGAGGGTGGGTCACTTTAAAATTATGCAAATAACATGTAGACTTGACAACTGATCCACAGTGGCTGCCTGGGTCCCATCTCACGGTTCTACCAGTCACCTCAGGAGACTGCCTCCTGCTCTGCTGCCAGACACAGGGGCCCTTGGTCCCAATGCCCCTTCCTGTACACAATGACCCACCTGGGAGCGAGCTGTCCCTGCCCCTCAGCATCTCATGGAGCAAAGGTCAGAGAAACAGCCATGATTCCAATAGCTCCGAAACTTGTGCAGCCGCAATTTTTCCTTCTCAAGCGGTTGCTCAATCCTCTCCCCGCACAAGGGCTTTGGGTAAAAACTTCGGAGGAAAGCAGCTCAGAAACCCACATGGCTGCTCCAACTCATGATGTGTGTAGTCGGCTGTGTAGCTGTTGTTCAACTATTCCAGTGATCGGCAAACTCATAGTCCACAGAGCCAAATATCAACAATACAACAATTGAAATTTCTTTGAGAGCCAAATTTTTTAAACTTAAGCTTCTTCTAAAGCCACTTTTTCAAAATAGACTCACCCAGGCCATGGTGTTTTCTGGATAAGCCACACTCAAGGGGCCAAAGAGCCCCATGTGGCTCGCAAGCCGCAGTTTGCCAACCACGGAACTATTCCATTTAAGAAATGACAGTGTAAAATTTAATTGTGTTTATTTACATAATTATTAAATTGTCTTGTGCTATTTTCCTGTCACAGTGAGTGGCTGTTATTTTTAGTGCGTCTGTGGACTTTAGGAAATAATATTGAATATGATGCTTCCATGAACATAAATAAACAAAGGGGCCAGGTAACAGGGTTTTTCTTAAATTGAAAATTAGGTGAAAAATTTTCTTCCACAAAATTCCTAAGCTACTTTTAGCAAAGCCAAGCTCTGTATGCCAGAGGGTTAAGAGCATGGGCTTTGGAATCTGACAAACTCAATTTGAACCCTAGACGCACCCCTGCAATTCCTGAGCTTTGTTATGTGTTAGCGTCGTCAATGACACTGCTGTGGTGTGCAGAGAAGGAAGTGAAAATCTCTTCTGCAAGAGCAGATGCGCAAGACTCAGATAACAGAAAGGAGTAAGTTAATTTTTCAATTCTAACCCCAGACTCCATTTCAGAAAACAATAAAATTTGCAACCATGAGAGAACTGACTGTGAGAGGCAGAAGTAAAGGCAGGCACATTAGACTAGCAGTCGCCAGTCTTTCAGGCCTCACAGACCATCAGTGGTCCACAGACCACTGGTTGGCAACCGCTGCATTAGACCACACAGCCAGGGAGACCCTTCCCCGCTGACCCTGCTGACCCTCGCTGACCTCCGCTGGTGCAGGTCTTGGCTTCTTACTGGAGCGCATGCCAGGGACCTTGTATTTGTCAGCTGGCTTCTCACCTGGAGCGTCCAGTGGTTTTGCTGGGGCAGGCTCAGGTTGGCAGTGTGAGAACAGCAGTTACAGAGGAGAAACATAGCCCACAGAATTCTGAGGCCTTGGTGCCCCAGAGCTGGGGGTGGGGACTGGCTGTGTCTCTGGCTCACAGGGTGCTGAGGTCACCGAGCTGGGTGTGGTGAATGGCAGTCTGTCTGGCTCACTGGGGATCTGAGAGCCCCCCGAGCTGGGTATGGAGACCTGGCTGTCTATCGGTTCACAGGGGTGGGGACTGGCAGTCTGTCTGGCTCACAGGGTGTCTGAGAGCTTCTGTGGCCAGTGTTTAGAAAGCTGACTGCCCTCTCGATAAACATGGCCTGTGTAGTTTGGGTCTCTCACTCTAAGTAACATGCAGAGCCTCCACCTCTGACAGTGGACATGTCCGACCCACAGTTTTATTGAGCTAAAGACGAATTTTTTTCTTAAAGAACCAATGTGCCACCCTTCAGGCCACCACCTGGAGCTGCTGCTTGGGGAGGTGATATTTTCACTGCTGACCACTCCTCAGCACTGGTTTCTATGAAGAAACCCTTCAGGTGGATTAATGAGGTGTTTGGAAGAGGAAGAAAACACAAGATACTAAAAGGATGCAAGTGCCCCCTAAAGAGAACCTGATGAAGATGCACACACATGACCCAAGTGCACAGAAAAGAAGTTGTAAGAAACGACATGCTTGGCCACCTGTGATGAACACATTGCTTCAAAGATGCTAAATAGGACAAAAATTTCCCTATTATGGAAGGAGACTCTCCTGGTCTAAGAAACCAGACAGCAAGAGAAAGCAACTAAGATTCAGCCTCTCAGAGTGACTCAGGGTTAGTGTGAGCAGAAATGGGCCTGTGTTTCTCCTACATAATTTCTTAAGAAACTTTACTTTGAATGTCTAAAAACAGCCCAACTGGGTAGCTCAGTTATTTGGAGCATTCTCCAGTATATCAAAAGGTTGTGAGTTCGATTCCCAGGCAGGGCACATAGGTTGCAGGTTTGTCCCTGGTCAGGGTGTATACTACTAGTATGGGAGGCAACTGATCAGTGTCTCTCTCTCACATCTATGATTTCCCCCTCTTCCCCTTTCTCTAAAATCAATAAAAACATATCCTCAGGTGAGGATTTAAAAAATCTTTTAAAATACCATGGCACATGGGCCACAGGCTTTAAAACAAGTGGCATGACCCTCTGCGTCTATGCATATCGCCTTGTGTCCAGGAATCAATCATACTTCCTCCACATAGGACAGGTTCCCAGCAGCAGTGCTCACCCACTGCTATGTGTCATGGGGCTGCTGCTGCACTGAGAACACACTCCTTCCTCCCACTTTCCCCCCGACCCATCGTCTAAGCCTGGGCTTTTGCTGAAACCTCCTTTAGTGAATGTAATGGCAGAGATTTGACCGCATCCTCCCTACCGCAGGGCCCAGCGCTCTCCTGTCCACTTGTCTACTTTCCAAATAAGCCACCGAGCTGTGGTCTGCAGCTTCAGAAAAGTCGCCAACAAATCGACGCAAAGAGAACAGCCCTGGGAGGCACCCCAGCTCTGCTCCACAGGCCCAGGTCCTAGGACCCTCGCCCCGCTCTGCGTCCCCCCAGCCTTGTGGGCAGAGGCCATGCATCCTGCCCTCACAGTCAATGAGGAACAGTGAGCATTTTACATAGCTACTCTGTTTCCCTATACACAAACCATTTCCCTACTAACTCTTTTTGAATACAATATAATCAAAGACGGAGAGGAAGTGAGGAAGAATGGTTCTCTTGGGGAACCTACAGACCAGCGGTGAGCCCCACAGGGGCCAGGGCCTTCCTGGGACTGTGTCCCCTCAGCTCAGAAGTTTGCCAAGATTGTCCTGCCCCTCGCCTGGCAGCTGGGGTCATACCCAACCTCAGCATGAGGGCAGAGGAGCAGGAAAAAAAAACAACCAGACCCTGTAAACTCACATGTGTGGCCCTCAGCGTGCCGCACAGATTCACCCCCAGAAGTTGAGACCAAGGCACAGGAGGTGGGGTGAGGCGAGAGTGCGCCATGGGAAAGTGAGCTCGGGCAGAAGCTGTGGGCCCCTTACTCACTGTCGTCGTGGTGGTGACCTCCTCCGTCACAACCTTCAGGGTGTCGACCACTGAGATGTAGCCCAGCCGCTTAGCGATGGCCAGGGCCGTGTTGCCATTCTAGGGGGCGGGGGGCAGGTTCGGGGGAGAGAGAGGGAGAGAGAGGATGGAGCTAGTGAGCTCACTGCCCCAGGAGCTAGCGCCTCCTCCAATGGCCAGACCAGGCTCACAGCTGAGGAAATCACTTGTTTTCACCATGGCATCTGAATGTATCTTGGTAACTTCTCCAGCCTGGAGAGCAGGTCACCATGGAAACACAAGTTGCATCTGCCCCTCCTCCTAATGAGAAGCACTGTCTCCGCTTTAACCCCTGGGTGGTCAGCTCTGGGGGCCGGATGTTGCTGGGAAAGGGAGGCCTCCAGACCCAGCCAGGCTGAGGGCCCGCCTCCCTGAGGGCCGGCCGCTTCCCGGAGGGCAGCCTGTCTCTGGGCACAGTCCAAGCTCCCTGTGTGCAGACACCACACAAGCAGCAGGCTCCTACACAGGCCTGGGGAGCGGAGGTGAGTCATACCACCTAGTTTACATCTCAATGGCCCCTTGCCCCAGGAGCCTGTCTAAGCCAGAGGAAGTGGTGGGCCCAGCACTCCAGCCCCAAGGTGCAGTCCGCTATAGTGGGTCCTGAGGGTGGAGGCCCATCTCAGGAGGTATGGGGACTTTGGCACCCTGTTCTGCTCAGCCTGAGCACGGCCCGGGCAGGTGACGCACAGACACTGTCCTGCTTCAGACACCTCCTGAGGAAGCAGGTCTTCGGAAAAGACAACGATGCTGGGAACAGAGGCAGCAGGAGAAGAGGAGCCCAAACAGGAGGTGGAGGGACTCATGAAGGAGCCACAGGCTGAGCCTCCAGGCTGCACAGGGCTGTGAGGAGGGACACTGGACAGCACCCATTCACAGGTCCCCAGGAGTCGGAGATGACTCAGCGGCACTAAGAGAGGGTCCCCTTCCCCAACCCCTGGCGCTGGCTGTGGCAGAGGGACGGGTGTAGAGGGCCTTACCGTGGTGGTGGCATCGGGCCGCGCTCCGTGCTGCAGCAGCACATTGATGATGTGTGTGTGGCCCTGCTGTGCAGCCTGGTGCAGGGGTGTGTAGCCACTCTGTGGGGCAGAGACCGAGGCAGAAATAGGAAAAGGAGAAGCTGGTTAGCCTGCGTTCAAGGCATCTTACTTATGACAATACTATGTATGGGGCAACCGCCCCAGGAGCCCGCTCTCAACAGCACACAGACAGGCCCGCACACCTTCTGCCAGTAAATAAAGGGAAACAGGCGACTCGGCGTCTCCGTCTCCGACACTATTCCGAGTTGTGAGCATTGAAACTCGAGCCCAGGGCCATGCCACGGGGAGAGCAGCAGCGGCGGTGTCTGCCCCAGGAGAAAGGATGAGGAAACGTCCAAGGGCTGTGAGCATCACAGCCACTGTGCCCTGGCCAGTGCGGCCCTCCCACTGGGGACTCAGGGCTCACGCTATGTGAGTCTGGAAGTTCCTTTCTCTGGGGGAACGGGCGGAGGGGGAGGCACACTTTGGCCCATGGTCTGTACGTTTGGGTTTTGTCCCCACCTGGCCTCCAAGAAAGGGAGGAAGAGCCGTGAGGCGAGCAGGGGCCGCCTGGATATGCTGGTGCGCAACACACTTCTCCATCCACTTGAGTGTCTACTGTGCACACACGACGTCAGGTCCCCCTGCTGTCCCTGCTACATCCCCCGTCACTGTGGCCTTCTGCCTAGGGGCTGTGTCCACACCTGTGACACGCAGTCTGAGCGTGGCCATGGCTGTGCATCCCTGGAATGACCCAGGAACCAGGGAAACTTAATGGTCAGAGACACTGCTCCTAAGTCACATCACCTGTGGACTCGTGAGGCACCCAGAAGTGAGTTCTTCTAAATAAGTCTCCTTTCCACTGTGTTTACAAATGTTGTGCCGAAGAAGCCCCGTCACCTGGCCAGGTCCAGCAGCACTTGCTGACACACCTAGAATGCACAGGAGACCCTGTGCTCCCCAGATGATGATGCCCTCGGTAGCTCACATTTACTGGAGGACACGGTCTAATGTGGTCACTGTGGCCAGAAAGACATCACATGGAGGTGGTTTCCAGGGACTCGGGAGTAGCTCACAGGCTTTGCAGACCATTTGGTTGAAGCTCCATCCACCATCTTAGGCCTATCCAGCTGGGAGCCCCTGACCCAGCACTTCTCCTCATAACCAGCACCCCTGACCTCTGTCTGACTCCCCAACACCCAATTACAAATGAAAACGCCAAAACTTCGAATTCTGTGGAGAATCAGATATGTAGTCCATACCATTTTTCTTTCATTTCTCTGAAGTGACAGGAAAATGCTAGCAAACACTGTCTTTCTTTCTCAGAGACTTTGACCTTAAGAGTCTAATTCACAAAGAAAACACCCTTACACCAAGCATGTCAAACTTTCAGGCCGCATGCCTCATTTATATGGCCCATGTTAGTCTTTGAGTTTAACATGCCTGTCTTACATGCTGACTTCTCACCACTCTTTGCAAATTATCATATAACTAATCCAACCTGTTTGCCTTAAACTGATGTTACAGCGTTCAATTTTAAGTGACTAACAGTTCCATAAAAGAAGTTCACTTTGCCAAATTTTTATATCAAGTCATGAAAGTTTCAGTAGTAAAGTCAATACTTAGGTTTGTATTTTCATAGCAACCAAACAATTTTAGTAACATGGCTACACATGAGATATGAAAAAATACTTCCTTCTACAAAAATGTCATTCTATGTGAAAAAAATCCTGTGTTTATTAAAAGAACATCCTCCACGACCCTTCCAAAAGCAAATAAAATCAACATCATTGATTAAAACAAAAACAAACCTGTAAAGTAAAAATGAGATTTTCCTCTCAACCAAAAATCCTTTTGAGTGCAGATCAAATCCCAGAAGGCAAATGCTTCATCGTGGGATGCCTGGTTTCACAGCATTACAACCATTCAACAGCCAATACTGGTGAGCGTCAGCCAGGCTCTGCCACAGCCACATGCCTTTCAGGAGTGTCCTAGACTCCATCCAGCAGGAAGCACCATCCCAAGTGCTTTGTGTGGAGCTGACCCAGCAAACCGATGCAGTGCTAGCGCCCAAGTGTTCAGCACCTTTTGCGTTCGTCTCAAGTCCAGGATAACTCAGAACAGGCAGCAGCTGTTCTTGCTGGAGTCAGACTAAAGGTTCTGAGTTTGCCCGGCTGGGCCTCAGCTGGATGGAGCATTGCACTGTGCACGGAAGGGTTATGGAGATTCAATTCCTGGTCAGGGCAGGTATGGGAGGCAACCAATCAATGTTTCTCTCTCTTCCTCTCCCTCTTTGATTCAATGAGAACATGTACTTAGTGAAGATTAAAGAAAAAAAGGGGGGGTCTGAATTAAGCATTACGGAGGGTGTGGTTTAGGTAATATTTAACTACTTAAGGAGGAGAACAGCTTAGGAGAGACAGTAAGAGTGATGAGTTCAGGGATAGATGGGTGTCACCTGGAAGTCATTATGAGGCTGGAAAGAATGGAAAGGTGACTAGATCTGGGTCAAGAACACGTGGGAGAAGGAGGCAGCATGGTCTAATGTCAGGGGGAGGAGTGAGGCTGCTGAGGTTCCGAGTGGTAAGAGCCCAGGCCTGAGCCTCATAGAGAGCCTGGGTCTGAGTTCTGATTCCACTACTCCTGCTCTGTGACCTCAGACAGGTAACATGAATTCAGTGTAAAACAGATGTGGTCTCCAACCAGTGTCACTCAGTGGCTGACCATCCACCCATGAACCAAGATGTCCCCACTTCAATTCCCAGTCAGGGCACATGCCCGAGTTGTGGGTTTGATCCCCAGCAGAGGGCATTCAGGAGGCAGTCAATAGATATTTATCTCTCTCTCTCAGACCTTCATGAGGATTCCTTTAAAAAGACGAAGGCACTGGCTCTAGGCCCGTCAGTGCTTCCTCGGGTAAGGGCTGGGGAAGGCCAAAACCGGAGGCACAGCGTCCCAGCAGGGACCTACAGTGAGGTGCTAGCTCATAAGCTCCCTGAACTTATACCAGCTCTGAGGCCAGCCTACAGGCTGTCAGGATTATTAGAATGAAAATCCTCAACCCCTTGCACAACCTGCATGGTGTGCTCAGAGTCACGTTAGAAAAAGTAACATAAAAGCACATGTGTATGACAATGAGTACACGGAGCGTCCATGTAGCTGAAACTTTTGCCACAGAAATGAAATGAGAATAGCATTTACCTTGGTTTTGGCGTTGACATTGGCTCCATGCTTCAAAAGAAAGTTGACCATTTTCACATTTCCATAGTGACAGGCCACAATTAAAGGAGTATAACCGAGCTGTAATAACAATAACAAGCAAATGACCACTTGCTAATTATACCTTGGGAGTAGAGAGAGAGAATGTAAGTCCTAGCAAGACATTCTAGTCAACTATAAAGACATTTTTTATCGGTGTGACACACCCTATCCAACGGTACAGCTATTACTTAACAGATATAACACACTCTGTCCAACTGTATAGCTATTACTTAGCAGAGAGGGCACACTCTATCCAACTGTACAGCTATTACTTAGCAGAGATGGCACACTCTATCTGACTGTACAGCTATTACTTAGCAGACATGACACACTGTATCGAACTGTACAGCTATTACTTAGCAGATATCGCACACTCTATCCAACTGTACAGTTATTACATAGCAAATATGGCACACTCTATTCAACTGCACAGCTATTACTTAGCAGTGTGACACTCTATCTGACTGTACAGCTATTACTTAGCAGATATGAAACACTCTATCCAACTGTACATCTATTACTAAGCAGATATGGCACACTCTATCCAACTGCACAGCTATTACTAGGCAGATATGACACACTCCATCCAACTGTACAGCTATTACTTAGCGCAGTGACACTCTATCTGACTGTACGGCTATTACTTAGCAGATATGGCACACTGTATCCAACTGTACAGCTATTACATAGCAGATATGACACACTCTATCCAACTGTACAGCTATAACTTAGCGGTGTGACCCTCTATCTGACTGTACAGCTATTACTTAGCAGACATGACATACTCTATCCAACTATACAGCTATTACTTAGCAGTGTGACACTCTGACACTACAGCTATTACTTAGCAGATATGACACACTCTATCCAACTGTACAGTTATTACCTAGCAGATATGACACACTCTATCCAACTGTACAGCTATTACTTAGCAGTGTGACACTCTGACACTACAGCTATTACTTAGCAGACATGACACACTCTATCCAACTGTACAACTATTACTTAGCAGATATGACACATTGTATCCAGCTGTACAGCTATTGCTTAGCAGATATGACACACTCTACCAACCCTACAGGTATTACTTAGCAGATATGGCACACTCTATCCAACTGTATAGCTATTACTTAGCAGATATGACACACTCTATCCAACTATACAGCTATTCCTTAGTGGTGTGACACTCTATCTGACTGTACAGCTGTTATTAGCAGATATGACACACTCTACCAACCGTACAGGTATTACTTAGCAGATATGGCACACTCTATCCAACTGTATAGCTATTACATAGCAGATATGACACACTCCACCAACTGTACAGCTATTGCTTAGCGGTGTGACACTCTATCTGATTGTACAGCTATTACTTAGCAGATATGACACAGTCTATCCAACTGTACAACTATTACTTAGCAGATATAGCACACTCTATCCAATTATACAGCTATTACTTAGTAGTGTGACACTCTATCTAACTGTACAGCTATTACATAGCAGATATGGCACACTCTATCCAACTGTAAAGCTATTACTTAGTGGTGTGACACTCTATCCCACTGCACAGCTATTACTTAGCGGTGTGACACTCTATCTGACTGTACAACTATTACATAGCAGATATGACACAGTATATCCAACAGTACAGCTATTACATAGCAGATATGGGACACTCTATCCAACTGTACAGCTTTACATAGCACATATGGCACACTCTATCCCACTGCAGAGCTATTACTTAGCGGTGTGACACTCTATCTGACTGTACAACTATTACTTAGCAGATATGACACAGTCTATCCAACTGTACAGCTATTACTTAGCAGATATGGCACACTCTATCCAACTGTACAGCTATTGCTTAGTGGTATGACACTCTATCTACCTGTACAGCTATTACTTAGCAGATATGAAACACTCTATCCAACTGCAAAGCTATTACATAGCAGATATGACACACTCCATCCAACTGTACAGCTATTACTTAGTGCTGTGACACTCTATCTTACTGTACAGCTATTACTTAGCAGATATGACACACTGTATGCAACTGTACAGCTATTACTTAGCAGATATGGCACTTGCTATCCAACTGTACAGCTATTACTTAGCAGATATGACACACTGTATGCAACTGTACAGCTATTACTTAGCAGATATGGCACTCTCTATCCAACTGTACAGCTATTACTTAGCAGATATGACACACTGTATGCAACTGTACAGCTATTACTTAGCAGATATGGCACACTCGTCCAACTGTACAGCTATTACTTAGCAGACATGACATTCTCTATCCAACTGTACAGCTATTATTAAGAAGTGTTATACTCTATCTGACTGTACAGCTATTACTTAGCAGATATGAAACACTCTATCCAACTGTACAGCTATTACTTAGCAGACATGACACAATCTATCCAACTACACAGCTATTAATTAGCAGATATGACACACTCCATCCAACTGTACCGCTATTACTTATCAGATATGGCACACTCTATCCAACTGTACAGCTATTACTTAGCGGTGTGACACTCTATCTGACTGTACAGCTATTACTTAGCAGATATGACACACTGTATCCAGCTATTACTTAGCAGATATGACACACTCTACCACTGTACAGGTATTACTTAGCAGATATGGCACACACGAACCAACTGTACAGCTATTACTTAGCAGTGTGACACTCTATCCAACTGTACAACTATTACTTACCAGATATGACACACTGTATCCAGCTGAACTGCTATTACTTAGCAGATATGGCACACTCTATCCAACTGTACAGCTATTACTTAGCGGTGTGACACTCTATCTGACTGTACAACTATTACTTAGCAGAAATGAAACATTCTATCCAACTGTACAGCTATTACATAGCAGATATGGCACACTCTATCCAACTGCACAGCTATTACTTAGCAGATATGACACACTCTGACTGTACAGCTATTAATTAGTAGATATGGCACACTCTATCCAACTGTACAGCTATTACATAGCAGATATGCCACACTCTATCCAAATGAACAGCTATTACTTAGCGGTGTGACACTCTATCCAACTGTACAGCTATTACTTAGCGGTGTGACACTCTATCCAACTGTACATCTATTACTTAGCAGATATGGCACACTCTATCCAACTGTACAGCTATTACTTAGCAGACATGACACACTCTATCCAACTGCACAGCTTAACTTAGCAGATATGACACACTCTATCCAACTCTACAGCTATTACTTAGCAGATATGACACACTCTATCCAACTGTACAGCTGTTACTTAGCAGATATGGCACACTCTATCCAACTGTACAGCTATTACTTAGCAGACATGACACACACTATCTAACTGCACAGCTTTAATTAGCAGATATGACACACTCTATCCAACTGTACAGCTATTACTTAGCAGACATGACACACTCTATCCAAATGCACAGCTTAACTTAGCAGATATGACACACTCTATCCAACTGTACAGCTATTACTTAATGGACATGACACACTCTATTCAAATGCACATCTTAACTTAGCAGATATGACACACTCTATCCAACTGTACAGCTATTACTTAGCAGATATGACACACTCTATCCAACTGTACAGCTGTTACTTAGCAGATATGGCACACTCTACCCAACTGTAAAGCTATTACGTAGTGGTGTGACACTCTATCTGACTGTATAACTATTAGTTAGCAGATATGACACAGTCTATCCAACTGTACAGCTATTACTTAGCAGATATGGCACACTCAATCCAACTGGACAGCTATTACTTAGTGGTGTGGCACTCTATCTAACTGTACAGCTATTACTTAGCAGATATGACACACTCTATCCAACTGTACAGCTATTACTTAGCAGATATGACAAACTCTATCCAACTGTACAGCTATTACTTAGCACATATGGAACACTCTATCCAACTGTACAGCTATTACTTAGCAGACATGACACACTCTATCCAACTGCACAGCTTAACTTAGCAGATATGACACACTCTATCCAACTCTACAGCTATTACTTAGCAGATATGAAACACTCTATCCAACTGTACAGCTATTACTTAGCAGATGTGACACACTCTATCCAACTGTACAGCTGTTACATAGCAGATATGGCACACTCTATCCAACTGTACAGCTATTACTTAGCGGTGTGACACTCTATCCAACTGTACAGCTAATACAGAGCAGATATGGCACCCTCTATCCAACTGCACAGCTATTACTTAGTGGTGTGACACTCTGTCTGACTGTACAGCTATTACTTAGCAGATATGGCACACTCTATCCAAATGTACAGCTATTACTTAGTGGTGTGACACTCTATCTGACTGTACAGTTACTACTTAGCAGATATGGCACATTCTATCTAACTGTACAGCTATTACATAGCAGATATGGCACACTCTATCCAACTGTACATCTATTACTTAGTGGTGTGACACTCTATCTGACTGTACAGCTATACTTAGCAGATATGGCACACTCTATCCAACTGTACAGCTATTACTTAGCAGATATGACACACTCTATCCAACTACACAGCTATTAATTAGCAGATATGACACACTCCATCCAACTGTACCGCTATTACTTATCAGATATGGCACACTCTATCCAACTGCACAGCTATTACTTAGCGGTGTGACACTCTATCTGACTGTATAGCTATTACTTAGCAGATATGACACACTGTACCAGCTATTACTTAGCAGATATGACACACTCTACCACTGTACAGGTATTACTTAGCAGATATGGCACACACGAACCAACTGTACAGCTATTACTTAGCAGTGTGACACTCTATCCAACTGTACAACTATTACTTACCAGATATGACACACTGTATCCAGCTGAACTGCTATTACTTAGCAGATATGGCACACTCTATCCAACTGTACAGCTATTACTTAGCGGTGTGACACTCTATCTGACTGTACAACTATTACTTAGCAGAAATGAAACATTCTATCCAACTGTACAGCTATTACATAGCAGATATGGCACACTCAATCCAACTGCACAGCTATTACTTAGCGGTGTGACACACTATCCAACTGTACAGCTAATACAGAGCAGATATGGCACCCTCTATCCAACTGCACAGCTATTACTTAGCGGTGTGACACTCTATCTGACTGTACAGTTACTACTTAGCAGATATGGCACATTCTATCTAACTGTACAGCTATTACACAGCAGATATGGCACACTCTATCCAACTGTACAGCTATTACTTAGCAGATATGGCACACTCTATCCAACTGCACAGCTATTACTTAGCAGATATGACACACTCCATCCACTGTACCGCTATTACTTAGCAGATATGGCACACTCTATCCATCTGCACAGCTATTTCTTAGTGGTGTGACACTCTATCTGACTTTACAGTTATTAGTTAGCAGATATGGCACACTCTATCCAACTGCACAGCTATTACTTAGCAGATATGACACACTCCATCCAACTGTACCGCTATTACTTAGCAGATATGGCACACTCTATCCATCTGCACAGCTATTTCTTAGTGGTGTGACACTCTATCTGACTGTACAGTTATTAGTTAGCAGATATGGCACACTCTATCCAACTGCACAGCTTTACTTAGCAGATATGACACACTCTATCCAACTGCACAGCTTTACTTAGCAGATATGACACACTGTATCCAGCTGTACAGCTATACTGTAGCAGATATGGCACACTCTATCTGACTGTACAGCTATTACTTAGCAGATATGACACACTCCATCCAACTGTACAGCTATTACTTAGCGTATATGGCACACTCTATCCAACTGTACAGCTATTACTTAGCGGTGTGACGCTCTATCTGACTGTACAGCTATTACTTAGCAGATAAGGCACACTCTATCCCACTGTACAGCTATTACTTAGTTGTGTGACACTCTATCTGACTGTATAGCTATTATTTAGCAGATATGGCACACTCTATCCAGCTGTACAGTTGGACACTCTATCCAACTCTACAGCTATTACTTAGAGGTCTGACACTCTATCTAATTGTACAGCTATTACTGAGCAGATATGACACACTCTATCCAACTGCACAACTATTTCTTAGCAGATATGACACACTCCATCCAACTGTACATCTATTACTTAGCAGATAGGCACACTCTATCCAACTGTACAGCTATTACTTAGCGGTGTGACACTCTGACTGTACGGCTATTACTTAGCAGATATGACACACTGTACCAACTATATAGCTATTACTTAGCAGATAGGGCACACTCTATCCAACTGTACAGCTATTACTTAGCAGACATGACACACTCCATCCAACTGTACAGCTATTACTTAGTAGATACTGCACACTCTATCCAACTGTACAACTATTACTTAGCTGTGTGACACTCTATCTGACTGTACAGTTATTACTTAGCAGATATGGCAGACTCTATCTAACTGTAAATCTATTACATAGCAGATATGGCAAACTCTATCCAACTGTACAGCTATTACTTAGCAGTGTGACACTATATCTGACTGTACAACAATTACTTAGCAGATATTACATAGTCTATCCAACTGTACAGCTATTACTTAGCAGTGTGACACTCTATCCAACTGCACAGTTATTACTTAGCAGATATGACACACTCTATCTGACTGTACAGTTATTACTTAGCAGATATGGCACACTCTATCCAACTATACAGCTATTACATAGCAGATATGGCACACTCTATCCAACTGTACAGCTATTACTTAATGGTGTGACACTCTATCCGACTGTACAGCTATTACTTAGCAGATATGACACACTGTATCCAACTGTACAGCTATTACTTAGCAGTGTGACACTATATCTGACTGTACAACAATTACTTAGCAGATATTACATAGTCTATCCAACTGTACAGCTATTACTTAGCAGTGTGACACTATATCTGACTGTACAACAATTACTTAGCAGATATTACATAGTCTATCCAACTGTACAGCTATTACTTAGCAGTGTGACACTCTATCCAACTGCACAGTTATTACTTAGCTGATATGACACACTCTATCTGACTGTACAGTTATTACTTATCAGATATGGCACACTCTATCCAACTATACAGCTATTACATAGCAGATATGGCACACTCTATCCAACTGTACAGCTATTACTTAATGGTGTGACACTCTATCCGACTGTACAGCTATTACTTAGCAGTGTGACACTCTATCCAACTGCACAGTTATTACTTAGCAGATATGACACACTCTATCTGACTGTACAGTTATTACTTCACAGATATGGCACACTCTATCCAACTATACAGCTATTACATAGCAGATATGGCACACTCTATCCCACTGTACAGCTATTACTTAGTGGTGTGACACTCTATCTGACTGTACAGCTATTACTTAGCAGATATGACACACTCTATCCAACTGTACAGCTGTTACTTAGCAGATATGGCACACTCTATCCAACTGTACATCTATTACTTAGCAGATATGACACACTCTATCCATCTGCACAGCTATTTCTTAGTGGTGTGACACTCTATCTGACTGTACAGTTATTAGTTAGCAGATATGGCACACTCTATCCAACTGCACAACTATTTCTTAGCAGATATGACACACTCCATCCAACTGTACATCTATTACTTAGCAGATAGGCACACTCTATCCAACTGTACAGCTATTACTTAGCGGTGTGACACTCTGACTGTACAGCTATTACTTAGCAGATATGACACACTGTACCAACTATATAGCTATTACTTAGCAGATAGGGCAAACTCTATCCAACTGTACAGCTATTACTTAGCAGACATGACACACTCCATCCAACTGTACAGCTATTACTTAGCGGTGTGACACTCTAACTGTACGGCTATTACTTAGCAGATATGACACACTGTACCAACTATATAGCTATTACTTAGCAGATAGGGCAAACTCTATCCAACTGTACAGCTATTACTTAGCAGACATGACACACTCCATCCAACTGTACAGCTATTACTTAGCAGATACTGCACACTCTATCCAACTGTACAACTATTACTTAGCGGTGTGACACTCTATCTGACTGTACAGTTATTACTTAGCAGATATGGCAGACTCTATCTAACTGTAAATCTATTACATAGCAGATATGGCAAACTCTATCCAACTGTACAGCTATTACTTAGCAGTGTGACACTATATCTGACTGTACAACAATTACTTAGCAGATATTACATAGTCTATCCAACTGTACAGGTATTACTTAGCAGTGTGACACTCTATCCAACTGCACAGTTATTACTTAGCAGATATGACACACTCTATCTGACTGTACAGTTATTACTTAGCAGATATGGCACACTCTATCCAACTGTACAGCTATTACTTAATGGTGTGACACTCTATCCGACTGTACAGCTATTACTTAGCAGATATGACACACTCTATCTGACTGTACAGTTATTACTTAGCAGATATGATACACTGTATCCAACTGTACTGCTATTACTTAGCAGATATGGCACACTCTATCCAACTGTACAGCTATTACTTAATGGTGTGACACTCTATCCAACTGTACAGCTATTACTTAGCAGTGTGACACTCTATCCAACTGCACAGTTATTACTTAGCAGATATGACACACTCTATCTGACTGTACAGTTATTACTTCACAGATATGGCACACTCTATCCAACTATACAGCTATTACATAGCAGATATGGCACACTCTATCCCACTGTACAGCTATTACTTAGGAGATATGGCACACTCTATCCAACCGTACAGCTATTACTTAGCAGATATGGCACACTCTATCCAACTGCACAGCTATTACTTAGCAGATATGACACACTCTATCCAACTGTACAGCTATTACATAGCAGATATGGCACACTCTATCCAACTTCACAGCTATTACTTAGTGGTGTGACACTCTATCTTACTGTACAGTTATTACTTAGGAGATATGACACACTGTATCCAACTGTATAGCTATTACTTAGCAGATATGACACACTCTATCCAAATGTACAGCTATTACTTAGAAGACATGACACACACTATCTAACTGCACAGCTTTAATTAGCAGATATGACACACTCTATCCTACTGTACAGCTATTACTTAGGAGATATGGCACACTCTATCCAACCGTACAGCTATTACTTAGCGGTGTGACACTCTATCCAACTGTACAGCTATTACATAGCAGATATGGCACACTCTATCCAACTGCACAGCTATTACTTAGCAGATATGACACACTCTATCCTACTGTACAGCTATTACTTAGCGGTGTGACACTCTATCCAACTGTACAGCTATTACATAGCAGATATGGCACACTCTATCCAACTGCACAGCTATTACTTAGCAGATATGACACACTCTATCTGACTGTACAGCTATTACATAGTAGATATGGCACACTTTATCCAACTTCACAGCTATTACTTAGCGGTGTGACACTCTATCTTACTGTACAGTTATTACTTAGGAGATATGGCACACTCTATCCAACCGTACAGCTATTACTTAGCGGTGTGACACTCTATCCAACTGTACAGCTATTACATAGCAGATATGGCACACTCTATCCAACTGCACAGCTATTACTTAGCAGATATGACACACTCTAGCTGACTGTACAGCTATTACTTGCAGATATGACACTCTATCCAACTGTACAGCTACTACATAGTAGATATGGCACACTTTATCCAACTTCACAGCTATTACTTAGCGGTGTGACACTCTATCTTACTGTACAGCTATTACTTAGCAGATATGACACACTCTACCAACTGTACAGCTATTACTTAGCAGATATGGCACACTCTATCCAACTGTACAGCTATTACTTAGCAGTGTGACACTCTATCTGACTGTACAGCTATTACTTATTAGATATGACACACTCTATCCAACTGTACAGCTATTACTTAGCAGATATGATACACTGTATCCAACTGTACAGCTATTACGTAGTGGTGTGACACTCTATCTAACTGTACAGCTATTACTTAGCAGTGTGACACTCTATCCAACTGCACAGCTATTACTTAGCAGATATGACACACTCTATCTGACTGTACAGCTATTACTTAGCAGATAGACACACTCTATCCAACTGTACAGCTATTACATAGCAGATATGGCACACTCTATCCAACTTCACAGCTATTACTTAGCGGTGTGACACTCTATCTTACTGTACAGTTATTACTTAGGAGATATGGCACACTCTATCCAACTGCACAGCTATTACTTAGCAGATATGACACACTCTATCTGACTGTACAGCTATTACTTGCAGATATGACACTCTATCCAACTGTACAGCTATTACATAGTAGATATGGCACACTTTATCCAACTTCACAGCTATTACTTAGCGGTGTGACACTCTATCTTACTGTACAGCTATTACTTAGCAGATATGACACACTCTATCTGATTGTACAGCTATTACATAGCAGATATGGCACACTCTATCCAACTTCATAGCTATTACTTAGCGGTGTGACCCTCTATCTGACTGTACAGCTATTACTTAGCAGACATGACATACTCTATCCAACTGTACAGCTATTACTTAGCAGATATGGCACACTCTATCCAACTGTACAGCTATTACTTAGCAGTGTGACACTCTATCTGACTGTACAGCTATTACTTATTAGATATGACACACTCTATCCAACTGTACAGCTATTACTTAGCAGATATGATACACTGTATCCAACTGTACAGCTATTACGTAGTGGTGTGACACTCTATCTAACTGTACAGCTATTACTTAGCAGTGTGACACTCTATCCAACTGCACAGCTATTACTTAGCAGATATGACACACTCTATCTGACTGTACAGCTATTACTTAGCAGATAGACACACTCTATCCAACTGTACAGCTATTACATAGCAGATATGGCACACTCTATCCAACTTCACAGCTATTACTTAGCGGTGTGACACTCTATCTTACTGTACAGTTATTACTTAGGAGATATGGCACACTCTATCCAACTGCACAGCTATTACTTAGCAGATATGACACACTGTATCCAACTGTACAGCTATTACGTAGTGGTGTGACACTCTATCCAACTGCACAGCTATTACTTAGCAGATATGACACACTCTATCCTACTGTACAGCTATTACTTACCAGATATGGCACACGCTATCCAACTGTACAGCTATTATTTAATGGTGTGGCACTCTATCCAACTGTACAGCTATTACTTAGCAGATATGACACACTGTATCCAACTGTACAGCTATTACTTAGTGGTGTGACACTCTATCTAACTGCACAGCTATTACTTAGCAGACATGACACACTCTATCTGACTGTACAGCTATTACTTAGCAGACATGACACACTCTATCCAACTGTACAGCTATTACTTAGCAGATATGGCACACTCTATCCAACTGCACAGCTATTACTTAGCAGATATGACACACTCTATCTGACTCTATAGCTATTACTTAGCCAATATGGCACACTGTATCCAACTGTACAGCTAGTACTTAGCAGAGATGACACTCTATCCAACTGCACAACTATTACTTAGCAGATATGACACACTCTATCTGACTGTACAGCTATTACTTAGCATATATGGCACACTGTATCCAACCGTACAGCTATTACTTAGTGGTGTGACACTCTATCCAACTGTACAGCTATTACTTAGCGGTGTGACACTCTATCTGACTGTATAGCTATTACTTAACAGGTGTGATACACTCTGATTGTATAGATATTACTTAGGTGTGCATCCTGTGGACACAAACACGGGGGAGCAGATTGGGAACATAGGACTTCATACCCACATAGGAGATCAGGCATGTGTGTGACTTAACCTGAAAAAGAGCTAAGATGGGCACAGATAATGGGATCTGAAAATAGGTAGGAAAGCTAAGGCCAGAGAGGGCCAGTCGGGGATGCAGGAAAATGCAGCAGTGGTGGAATGAGGGGTTCATAGCAAAGAGAGGTAAAGCCACATCAGCCAAGGGCATGGAGGGAGGGAGTGCAGGACACCCACTGGCTGAGCACGGGGGAGTAGGCAATGTGGGTGCAGCACTGGGATCAGCACCCACATCTCTGCTCCTCTCTCCATCCGTTCTTGGTTCTGGGAGCAGGAGGTCCATCACAATGTGTGAGCAGGACGGACTTGTGAGGAGGGGGGTTGGAGACTTGGGTGCCCCAATGGGGTGGCTGCGAGTCACCCAGGGCAAGACCCACCACAACAGTGTCAGGAGTCTTTACCTTCGTGTGGGCATCCTGGTCTGCCCCGTGCCTGACGAGAATGTCAGCAACATTCAGTTTGTCCGCTTGGGCTGCGAGGTGCAAGGCTGTGAGTCCACTCTGCAGAGAGCATGGAAACAGAGAGTACAGTGGAGAAGATGTGATCCTCTGTAATATCCCCTCTTGAAAAAAGGCCTGTAATTACAGCTTCTTCCTGGAAACCACATCTTTTGGAATTGAAGACAAACTCCCTAAGTTATGGTAACTTTCCACTCAAGGCAGGTCCTCTGCTCCCCAACAATGTCAGCCAATCATTTTCTATGTTGGGCACTTACATCAGGGCCCTCGGCGTTGAAATAAGTCAGTGAAGGTGCTCCCAGCAACACTCCCTTCAACCCCATCTGTGCATCCAGCTGAGTTTTCATTCGCTTAAATAACTGACCCACTTTATAAGCACTGCAACGCCAGCCTTTGCATCAATAAAACATCATAGGTGCACAGAATGTAGTTACAGGATTGAGCTCAGCATGGTTTCCTCCAGCACGCAAAGGCAGGGGCACTGCTGTCTAGGGTCCTCTAGGTGCTAAACAAGAGGCTGCCCCATCGTTTATACACAGCATCGTCAATTGGCCAGTTTTATAAAAATGCCTGGCATGTGAGCACCCGTGATGGCTTTATTAATGGATAAGCCAGTGAAGCAGCGTACAGAACTAGTAAGGGTCAGGGCCCAGGGACGGGAGGGGGAGGCTCATTCAGTCTGCCACAACCTGGCAGCCTCGAACTCGGGGTAAGTAGCTTACATCAAAAATAGAAATTTAAAGAGCACTTTAAATTTTTTTCAGAGAAGAAGAGAGAGAGCTAGAATCATCAATGATGAGAATCACTGATCAGCTGCCTCCTGCACACCCCACACTGAGAATCGAGCCCACCACCCAGGCATTTGCCCTGAATGGGAACTGAGTCATGACCTCCTGGTTCATAGCTCAATGCTCACCCCCTGAGCCGTGCTGGCCAGGCTAAAGAGCATCTGTAAAACCTGAATCACTAGTCTGTGCCACAGGTGTTTTTTAGTACCATTCACATGCCAAGACGTTTTCTTGGGACTTGAGCATATCAGTGGGCAGTTTCTGCCCCATAGCTTCCTATTCAGTGCAGTCTATCTGCTCCATCTGTCTCTCTCCCACTAAGACCAAAGCAGTGAGATCATCCTGGAGCTGGAAGCCCTCACCCAGTGCACACCAGTTAAAATCAGCAGGCCTGTCTCTACAGCCATTGAGGCTAAGGCAGCTAAGACATGTCTACAAAATCCATTATCTCCAGCCATGGGCTCCTCAGGAACCAATACGCAGAGAGAAGATCTTTCTCCAGCTGGATAGCAAACAGGCCTTGTATTTAAGGGCAGGGGTTGTTCATTTGTTATTACATGGGGATTGGACAAGAAATATTGTATCAATGCTATGTCACGGTTATCTCTGAGCATATGAACTTATTGGTTTCAGCTGGTCTTAAGCAGAAACAGAAGATGTGTGCTCTTCTAAAACAATGGGACAATTTGTCATTGGTTTTGCTTATTACCTGCAATATTTTTACAGTTGCAGCTGGCAACTGTAGATACATGGATAACAGAGAGCTCACAAATAGATGCAGGGGCAAACATGTGCGTGTAAAGTCAGCATGTTTGTATACTGAATGGTGTCTTTTCCCTGACTCTCATTCTATGGTTGCTGTTGTTAATCGTCACCCGAGGATATTTCCCTACGGATTTTTGAGAGTGGAGGGAGAGGCAGAGAGAGAGAGAAACATCAACTGGTTGCCTCCCACACTTACCCTGACCAAGGTGGGGATCGAGCCTAAAACCAAGGTTTGTGTCCTTGATTGGAATTGAACCTGGGATGCTTCAGTCCACAGGCCAACACTATCCACTACACAAAACCGGCTAGGGCCTGACTCTTATTCTCTTGCAGCTACTATGTGTGTTCACAGGCCATTCTCTGGCAAAGGCTGAAATGACTGTGGTGCTTTATTACAGACACCGATTCCCTGACCACCACCCATGCCAGGCAAAGTGAGCTCAGAACCTATGTTCCACTATGTCCCTGCCCTCATGCATAGAAACTTCTGAGGCTCAGCAGCTGGAGAGTGACATGGGCAGTGGCCATGGGCCAGCTGGCAGACAGCCCCAGATGGCACTGTCACCTTTCTCTGGGCTTTGGAATTAGGACTCCAGGCAGGACAGGGTGTGGACTGATGGCCTGAACCCCAGGGCCACTGGGAGTGACAGCACGTTCTCAGAGGGGCACAGAAGGCAGCTCCCAGAGGGACGGAACTGTGATGGACTCACAGGGAAAGGTAGGGTGTGAGGATGCACCATGTCTGTGCACCTGTCCTGGCTCTGTGGATTCCCGGCCCAGGGCCAGTCCTCAGCTGCTCTGAAATCTGTAACAGGCCCGGTTTCCTTACAACCCTTCATTCTGCCTACATCTGCACAGACAGCTTCTCCTTACCCTCTTCCCAAAGGCTCATGACCAAAACCAGAGACAAAGCAGAATACCTTGGTCGACATATGAACATTGGCGCCCTTGTCCAGGAGTGAGGTGACCATGTCTGCATGCCCCTCCTGGGAGGCCAGGTGCAGTGGGGTCACGCCCTGCTTGGTCACGACGTTCGTCTCGGCCCCATAGCTGAGGAGCGTGGATGCGATTTGCATCTGGTTCTTCTTGGCAGCGATGTGTAGGGGAGTGTAGCCATTCTGCAAAGTAAGAGGAAACAGAGGGTGAGCTTAGCAGCTGCCCAGATGGATGTGTGTCTGGAGGCAGTCGACAGAAAAGCTAAAAGCCAGTGTGTGGTAAATGGCAAGTCCCCACCCAACAATACTGGAGTCTTTAAGGCAGTGTCATAGGGCACCGCAGGGTAGAGAGAGGGACACAGGAACTCCAAACCTTCAAATCCACTTTTTGGACAACGGTCCCTCCTGAAGATCAGCCTGAGGTGGGCCTGTGCCCTGTGCATGCCCCACCCTAACACCCGAGGGTCCCAGGGCTCCCCTGCTCTTCTCTCCCCAGGCCAGCTCTCCCCGACCCTCAGACTCTCTGGTAGAACCCAGTTTCCGAGCCTCTGCACTGGCGACTGTCCTGGACCAGCTGATCAGGCTGCCCTTGAACCTGCTCCAGAACTGAGCACCACTCAGGCATGCTGCGTTACCAGCAGAATCACGTGAAGTTCCTTCGGGGTCTTGTTCTGACCTCCTGCTGACATGCTGGGCATTTGCACTCTAACTCACTCAGAAGCCACCACAGGACTGGCTAGCAACTCTACCCCAGGGTTCCAACCCCACCTAGGCCTGTGGGTCCTGGCGGCAGGCCTCACCTTGGCGGTGGCATGAGGGGACGCGCCTCTCTCCAGCAGCAGCACGGCCACCTCCTGGTGGTCATAGTGGGCAGCCACGTGCAGCGGGGTCAGGCCATTCTGCAAGGGTGGGGTGGGCTCCTGGTGAGTGAGTGACCAGGGGCTTGGGTGCATTAGTGAACACCCGCAGCAGGAGCAGAGGGGCCAAAGAGAACAACTGTCTAAGGGCTGCCCTGCGGGACTCATCCACACCCGGAAGGCCTCATGCTGCAGGGTCTGGAACCCACTGGAACCACTAGGGCACCATGTGACCGTGGCCGGCTCCCCTGACTGAGGACACTCTTGAGGCCGGGTGAGAGGACAGGGGTGGGCATACCTTCCCCGTGGAGTCTGCTGCCACCCGCCGTTGCAGGAGCAGCTTGGCCACATCCAGGCTGCCGTACTTGGCAGCCACGTGCAGCGGGGTGAAGCCTTTCTGAAATGGGAACAGGAGGAGAGGCGCTCATCTTCCAGAGCACAAACAAGCCCTTTTGCTCTTAACACATGGAGCAAATGTGGTGACTCCCACGTGGAGCAGTGCTGGCCACATGAGACCCACTCCAGCCACAGGGTGAGGGCAGAGAACGAAAGGCACGATGAGGTCTGGCCTCTCAGGAACAGAAGGATGGGAATTGTGAGAGCTGGAGCCACAAAGGGACTTCGCGGGGGGGGGGGGGGGGGGGGGGGGGGAGTGGAAGGGCCCCTCGTGGGAGCCAGATGGCTCAGACTTATGTGAGAAAAAGCCCGTCTTTTCCTCCCTCTGACATTGTGGAGGCCAGCATGGCCTAGTGGTTGAGCATTGACCTAGGAACCAGGAGGTCACGGTTCCATCCCCGGCGGGGGCACCCGGGTTGCAGCTAGGTCCCCAGGGAGGGGCGTGCAGGAGCAGCCGATCCATGATCCGCTTTCTCCCTCTCCCTTCGTCTCTGAAATCAATAAAGTATATTAAAGAAATAAAAATAGTAGGATTAAGACAATAACGGCTCTCTCCAATGTTTCTCTATCCTTTTTATAAGAACTGAATTCCAAATTTCCTCATTTAAATTTTAGAATATTCCAATGACCATGGTAAAAAAAAAAAAACTTTTTTGGTAATTCCATTGATTTGTATTTTCTGCAAAAATAGCAAAATAAATTGCTGATAGAACAAAGTACTCACAGTGGGAAAGCACCTGCCATCCAACTGTCCCCCTCTTCCCGGGAGCCCCACCCCCACCTCAAACCTTGAAATTCCTCTGGGAAAGGCCCTCTCCCCCAACTGGCCTGGGCTGTTAAAGACGCTGCTGCCATAGGCCCTTCCCCCTCACCCTCCAGTGCCTGGCGCCCTCTCTGTAATTCCCACGTTTCCCTGACTCAGATCTGAAGGTCAGAGGATCCCATCGTGACCTCCGCTCCCTTGTTGTGGCCAAAACATGTTGCCCACGCTGTCCTGGCACCGCGAGGCGGTGTGGCCTGCGCCTCACCCGGGTGGTGAGGGTGTGGCTGCCCCGCCTCTGTGCTCCTCCCCCACGCAGCAGTCCCCCACGGAGCACAGCCCTCGCACAGCAGGTCCCTTTCACAGGTTAACACTGATGCTTTTCCAAGGAGGAGGAGGCCGTTCTCCTTCGCTTCTTTTTGACCTGCGGTGCTAACGCCTTGGAAAGTGAACCTTGCTTTCCACGGACTCATATGGGAGGTTTCCTCGTTCTTGCCAGAGTGCACAGTCCATTTATAGTGACATCTCCCCCAACACTCCCCTACACCCTCCGTGGCCGGGAGGCACTAGGAGAAGCAATGAGACAGGCCTCGCTTGGGGTGCACGCCCTGGGTCAGGCTGGAAGGGTGGCCCGACCACTGGAATGTGGGAACTGATTGGACAAAACCGCACCGAGTCTTCGCTGTGGACTCACATCGGGAGTTGTCCCCACGGACCCCTCAACAGGGATCCCTGTGCCCACTGAGCAGCCTGGCCCATTGCTTCAGGTTCCGTGTTGCACCCTAACCGTCTCCACTGACCAGGGCTGGGCTGTGCTTTCTACGCCCGTGTCTGAATCCCACTACCGCCTCATCTGGTGAGGCTGTCACCTGGCCTAGTTATAATTATACTAGTGCCCTGTGCGTGAAATCCATGTACAGGGGAGGGGTGGTCCTTCAGCCCAACCTGCCCCCTCTCACATACTGGGAGCCCTTATGGAATGTCCAACTGATGGCTCACCCCCGGCCTGCCCAAGGCCGAAAGCCTCAATTTTAAAACACCACCTGTAAAACACAGTGTAGCTCAGGAGTTTTTCATTACGCACTGGGTTCACCAAGAAGACCATGTTGCAATGTAAGCGGAGAAGCTTGGTGGGAGTGCAGGCGCCCCTGTAGGTAGCCAGTGTGGGCTCAGGCTGTCAAGGCTCCCAAACCTGTTGCCTAATAGAGCTGCTTTGTCTACTAAAGAAAACACTCTTCTCTTGTAGTCCTTTCTACATTTTTTTCATAAGCATCCCTTTAGAGAAGACTTCTTTAATGTGTCCCTTCCTTTCCCCCAAAGAGGGATGATCGATTATTTCAAGGAGCAGCAGAGGGTGGGGGAGGAGGCAATGAGGACCTAGGTCCTCGCAGTCACCAGAGAACTCTGAACTCGCTGTGTCAGAAGACAATCCTGTGGAGGGAAGAGCAGAGCAAATGGAAAAGTCTGTGTCCTTTTAAGCTTCTCCTGAACGCAAAGGCTTTGATCCTGTGATGTGTCTGATGGTAATTTTCTGCATTTCTGGATCAGATAGGATATGAGTGAACAGATTCAGGAAGCTGTTGTTCCTTAGTGAGATTTTCTGTCCCATTTTCACTGAATTGACCAATAATCTGAGCTCTGTGGTGAACATGTTGGGGCTGTGACCTGGGTTTAGGCGAAACGTCAATTAAAGCTGTGAACTAAGAGAAAAAAAGAGCCGTCGCCACCGCCCCGCTCCACCCCCACCCCCGCTTCCTCGTTCCACGCTCAGTACTTCAAACTCTCTTCTACAGAGAGCTCACTGTTTTAATTGAAGTTTCGCCTAAACCCAGGTACAGCCCCAACATGTTCACCACAGAGCTCAAAACTACATTTCCCAAAATTCCTGCTGCTCCTTATACTCTCCTGTGCCCACCCAGTCCCACCTCCATAAGCACACTGCACCTCGGCCATGCCCCCACATGCCTCACCGGCCTCGCCTCCCTTCCGGCTGGCCATGCCCCCTGCTCCTGATTGGCTGGTAGCATAGCCAATCAGGAGCCAAGGTACGGTCACATTTGCATGTTACTCTTTTATTAGATAGGATTATTATAACACTAGTGGCCCGGTGCACAAAATTTGTGTGGGGGAGGGGGCAGCGGTGTCCCTCAGCCCGACCTGCACCCTCTCCAATCTGCAACCCCTTGGGGGATGTCCAACTGCCGGTGTAGGCCCACATGGATTAGGCCTAAACCAGAAGTTGGACATCCCTCTCGCAATCCAGAACCGGTGATTCCTAACCATTTTCCTGCTGGCCTGATTGCCCCTAACCACTCTGCTTGCCAGCCTGATTACTCCCAACTGCCCCCCCTTCCAGTCTGATCACCTCCAACTACCCCCCTTACTGGCCTGATCACACCCAACTGCTCCCCCCTGCTGGCATGCTTGCCCCCAACTGCCCTCCCCTGCCAGCCTAATTGTCCCTAATAGCCTCATCCCTGCCACCATGGCTTTATTCAGAAGATCTCCCCATCTAATTAGCATATTACCCTTTTATTAGTATAGATTTCTATTAATACTTGCCTGCCACGTCACTCCTCTGTTCCTTCTGGCACCCAAATAAACACAACTTGATGCCAGGTCTTCATTTAATGTAGCTAATTTGGGAAATAGCTGAGCCTGGACATGTAAGATCTGGTTACTAAGCACTGATTTGTAAGCACCAGGACTGTCCTGGTGATGTTACACACATCACCTTATTCATCTTCACAGTATCTCTCCAGTAGCGGTGCAATGTTGCCTGCTTACAAATTTGGAATCAGAGGTTTAGAGGGGCTTTAGTAATTCTGCAAGGAAAGTAATCTACCCAGGATTGAAACTCAGTTTGTCTTACTCCCAAACCATTGCTTTTGCTCAAGTGCAACATCGCTTCCCCTGTAACTTGGCCTATTTCAGAAATCAATTTATCTTGGAATAAGCAGTTTACTCTCCTAGGTGTTATGACCTATTTTCTGTTTTGTAACATTGCCAGGTAAATAATTTAAGACTGTGCGTGTTTTTAATTGTTTGTCTATATGTTGTTGTCATTTAAAGTAAATAAACAATAACAAAGAACAAGTAGCCAGGAAGCCAGCCTGCACACAGGAAAAAAGAGAAAAAGTAGCTGTGCTAAGTGAGTCATCTCTTCACCTGGTGTGATCTCTCCTCTTGGGCATATGCCTTGGAGCATTGGGGCCTCCGGGTGCTTTTTATTGCCTTAACTGTTTAGCTCAATAACTGTTCCCTTGTGCTTTCACAGTAATGTGCTTCTCTTTAATAGAAAGGGATGAACACTGTATAGTATTGAGACCGTGTAATGAAATTCTGATTCAAAAAACCACATGAACGTCAATATTGACTGGAACTGATGGATAAACAAATAGTTGTTTCATTAGTTTTTGTTTTTTTACAAATGTGAAAGTTAAGGTCCAGACCCCCTGCTGGGCCTGGGGCTTTGGTGATCGGTACCGCCACTGCCCCAGGCTTGCCAGGGCCGGCTTCGGCGGGGGTCCAGACCCCCTGCTGGGCTCAGGGCTGTGGCAATCGGGACTGCCAGAACTGCCGCCACCACTCCAGGCTTGCCAGGGCCGGGCTTTGGGTCCAGTCGCCATCTTGCTCGGGGGTTAATTTGCATATTGCTCTCATTGGCTGGTAGTGTAGCAAAGGTATGGTCAATTTGCATGTTTCTTTTTTATTAGATAGGATAGGTTATAATTCTATTATTGTATGTTGCTTAGTCTCTGATTTAAAAAAAATTTTTTGAAAGTACTTCCAACTCCTCAGGTTTGAAGAATTAGCCATTTCTTCCTCACAGGTGCAAGGGCTGCTCTCCAGCTCAGCAGGTCTCCCCCCTGCAAACCCTCCACCCAGGGGCAGCGCCAACGCCCATCAGTGCCGAACATGAACACGCAGACACATCTCTCTTAAGAACCCGCATCACTTCTGCACTCGTGGGCGCTATTCAGCCTGCAGACAATACCCGCTATGGGTGTCTCCTGCCTGTTCCCCACCCTTCAACACTAGTCCCATCTCTGACTCTGATGAGCTAGGCCTGCTCCTCTTTCCTCCTAAGTCACATCCAAGCAGGGAATTTCAAATCGCATGTATGGGGGAGAAAAAATTCTTCTGCCCAGCACCGAGTGTGAAGGCAGGCATGTCCAGGCTCGTGCACCCATCTCCTTTGTTAGGGGACAGTGATGGTAAGAAAGTGGCTCTCCAGGCAGGCAGGCAGGCCTGTGAGACACTGAGCTCCATGCCGGGTGCAGCCCAACCAGCTCAGGCAGCAAGGAGTGGGCGGAAGCTGAGGCCAGGGTGCAAGGCCCAGTGACCTGAGCATCAGGAGGCACCAAACCTCTCAGTCAACACGGGATTGCCAGCCTGCTACTACCGTCTCTTCCTCGCAAATTGGGCTAGCTCCGTGCATTTGGGAGTCTCATTATTTTCCTCTTGGGAACACAGCCTTGATTTGATCACAGGAAGGGAGGGAAGGTACCCTGGCTCAATGGAAACCTTCTTAGTTCACATCCCAGGTGGCTGTGCTGGAAACAGCACAGGCCTCAGAGAGAAGGTGGAGTCTCTTCCTATTGCAGAATGACACGACGCTCCCCTGCCCTCTGATGGCTCAGGAAATGGCTCTCAACACATGCAAAGAGTAAGAACCGACAGGCCTGAGAGAGACCAGCCCTCTGGGCAGTGTCCGTGGCAGAGAAGAGGAACCTGGTGGGTTCCTACTGTCATAGCCACCCTTACCTTGGTAGCTAAGGAGTGGGCAGCCCCTGCCTCCAGGAGGACAGAGGCCACGTCCACCTGGCCTTCCCGGGCGGAGATGTGCAGGGGGCTGTACCCATTCGTGGTGGCCGCGTCCGGGTGAGCCATGTGCTGGAGCAGCAGCTGCACGATTTCTGTCTTGCCCAGGCGTGAGGCGATGTGCAGAGGCGTCTGCTCCTCCTGCAACCCAAGGCAGGTCAGAGGTCAGTCCCCAAGCACCCCAATGCCACCGGTTCCTCTTACAACTCAAGGCAGGTCAGAGGTTAGTGCCTGGGCAGCCTTAATGCCGCCACTGTCATTTGCATCATGGTTTCCTTTTTCTGGGAGCCCCTAGGGGCCCTAAGCAGAAGGAAATTATTACTGCCCTGACCACAGTTAGTACATATTTTCCTACGGAGGTGACCTGTTTGTTCACAGAATCTTCCTTAGATTTTATTGCTAGAGGGAAGGAGATATAGAAGAGAGTGCAGAGGGATAAATGGTGAGGGAAGGAGAGTTGACTTGGTGTGATGAACGCACAATTCAATATATAGATGTCTCATAGAATTGTACACCAGAAACGTGTAATGTTATTAATCAATGTCATCCCAATAAATTCAATAAAATAAGTAAATAAATTAATTGGTTAATTAATTAAAGTATGTACTTCCATCATGTTGGCTGTGGTTGTCTAAGCACACCAACAGGCCAGGCTTCAGCCTCATTCATATTTACATAGAAACCAACTCTTGGTTCTGAATAATAATAGAAAAAAATCTCACTCAGAAGCCCTAAGACCAAGATTCTAGTCCAGAGATTTCACTAGGCAAAGTGGTGATTGCCTGAAAACCAGGTCAAGAGCAAAACCCCAAGCGATGCTGGGAAACTGGCTCTCCCTGTGTACGGCAAGCCAAAGACACACATGGTCCTGGCTTCAAGGAGAGGCTGAGGATAGAGGGGACATTGTAAGCTGATCCGTGGAAATGTCCCAGGACGAGGTGCAGGTCCAGGACTGGCATCCCGATGCAAATAGGAGCTCAGGCAGGAAGGAAACGGGCTGATGCAAGCCAAGTGCTCCCCCAGGAAGCTGAGGATGGAGCTAGTGTAAGGATGCAGGACACTGAGGAAGCTGGAGAAACCCCTGACTCTTAAGGTGTGGTCAGGGAAACAGGTTCAGTGTTAAGAGAACAGACCAAATTATTCTCTTATAAAAAGAAAGGGTGGGTAGCCTCAGTGATGGTACAAGGTCTGGTACGCGAGCCAAGGGCACATTAGTTAAAGAGGAGGGAGGAGCTAGGCGGCCCCTGGAGCCGAGGACACACGGAGATGGAATCAGAGCTCACATGATGCAGCCCCCTCCAGGTGGTGCGAGGAGCTACAGGCAGACAGGGGACAGCACTGTGTGGACCTCAGGGTGGTGAGAGGTGGGCAGAACGGGCATTTCATGGAACTGTGCCCTCCATGAACTTCTTCCTATGAGATGCTCCTCATCCTATCCTTAAAGCAGACCCAAGAAGAAGCACAGCATCTACTCTTAGACCATTTTCCAGAGGACAAAGTTAAGAGGAATTAAATGAGTCCCTCAGCTACTAATATAAATGCTACAGTATTTCCAAGGAAAGAACCTGTGGCCAGTAGTTTTTGAGGAAGAATTTCAGATGTTACCAAAAAGGCAATAATAACAGGTTAAATACTAAAAATTTGGCAGAAATACAGAAAAAGATCAAATATCTATTAAAAATAGGACACTTTAAAATTTCAATATAGAAAAATATAATGAGTTTTTATTTTGAGAAATAATGAAAAACCTTGTTGTGTGTGTGTGTGTGTGTGTATATATATATATATATATATATATACACACACACATATACATACACCAAGTGACCATAATGGCCATAATGACAGCAAAGAATGGTCTCTATGACACCCACTGTGGCCAGAGAACTGGTCGATCAGGGGGTGGGGCCAGCCAGTCAACCTCACGGCCTCTCTCCCCTGCCGGCCTGCCCCTGATCAGACTCTCCCACTCTGATCAAGAGTGGGTGCCGGCCAAATGCCCCTTTCCTTCCTCCCAGCCAGCTCCGCCACTGATCATGCCTTTCTGTGACACTCAGCCTGCCCTACCATGATAGGCCCACAGCCCCTCCCCCCAGCTGGTCAAGTCCCCCATGTGCCCCCATCACCCTGATCAATCTGAAGGCTCCCCCCTGCCCCCCCCCCCCGATTGCCAAGTCAGTGCCAAGAAGGATTGCCACAGTGTTGGAGGCAAAAGGTGGCCCAATGAAGTTCTGCTGGGGCGGTCATAATAGTCTGGCCACTCAGTGTGTGTGTGGAGGGGCTTTTCTCTAAAGAAGAGCAAGTGACTAAATGTTCCCCTGGAACCCCAGAGTCACTGGTGTGACAGTCAGCAGGACAGCACAGAAGAGAGAGGGACAAACACTGCAGATGAGGCCTTTGTAAGGAAGAAAGTGATACAGCAGCAACTGGAGGGAAATTTAAGGAAGGGACATCAGCCTGGCAGGGGATGGGGAATTAGGAACAATGAGAAACAGGAAAATCCAACCAAACAGTGTCTGGGCCCAGGTTCTTCTGTTGCTGTCAGTGGAGGGAGGAAAGCCAGAGTGAGGAGGGGTGACCTCATCACAGGGGAGCACAACCCCCTTGACTGTAACCTGTCTGTAAGGAACAGGGAAGGCCTGTCTGTGAATGGGGAGAGGGGAGCACACCTCCACAGCAGCAGATTCTGAATGCGCGGAAACGAGCAGCTGTGTGCGAGGGCTCTCACAGTCAACATTATTCCAGTGCTGACGGGGCTGCACTTCCCCAAACCTAGCACTTCTGAAATAGGAGCATCCCACTTTCTGAACTCGCTGTTCGCTTCCTTGTGGCCCCAATGGGCGGGTCTTGAGGGGGTGCCCCCCTGCACCCCTGAAGGGAGGGGCCGTGAGGAAGGGGCCCAGTCCCAGCACCTACCCGGGCTCTGGCGTCGACGAGGGCGCCGTTGCGCAGCAGGCATCGCACCACCTCCACTTGGCCTGCCCGGGCCGCCATGTGCAGGGCTGTCTCCCCACGCTGTCGAAACAAGACTCAGGCTCAGTGAGCCCATGCTCGGATGGCAACGAATAAAACATGCCTTTCTGTGGCACTCAGCAATAACCCAGGTTAGGAAACCTATGAGAAGGCATAATCATCCCACTGTCACTTAGTCTTGGAAACTACAGCTTTGTGTCTTCTCTACCTTTATATGGATAAAGCCAACTCCTTTTCTCTTTCATCCATAATGAGCCAACGGACTTACACAAATGCCCAGGACACACAAGGGCTGAGTGTTGTAAGCAGCCTGGCAGGATTTAAATTTGTAATGTGACATTGCTTTTCTTCAACCTAAAATCTGTCATGATCACACTCCACTATGTGACACCAATGTGGTCGCGTTCTAATGAAAGTCCAGATGCTGCAGGTCAAGGCAGCACACTCCAATCACCACTCCGTCTGCATCACGTGTACGTCATTCCTTCCCAGAGTTCAAAGTTAATATCCAAAATAAACTAACGTTCACCTGACTGGGTTAGGAGACTAGACAGTGACCGTTTGTACCAAATCTGACCTGCCAGGAGGTTCCCTGCCTTTTAGTAATGAGCCATTTAATGACAGAAGTCACTGGAGAAACCTTGGGGTGGCAGAGCTGAGTGTGGGTGGGCAGGGCTGGACATGAGCCCGCACATCCTGAACCCATCAACCACCACACTTATCAGAAAATGGCAGCTTAGAGGTTAGAGAATTTTCTCACTGGGAAAACTGTTCGTTACTAACAAAACACAAGATTTTGCCCTTTTTTAAAGAGCATATTTTAAAACCACCTGCAGCTCTTGCACACGGCAAACTTTCAGCCATAAAGTTTAGACAACTTTATAGTCTTAGAAGAGCACGACACTGAACTAGAAGTTGGCACTGAGTCGCCAGCCCTGGAAATAAGGCTGATGTAACCATGGAAAGTAAGCCACTCTAAGTAACTAAGTCGATCTCAAGGTTGGTCATGGTGAGGGAGGTCGGACAAATCCAAGGGCTACTCTCTTCTCATTCCTTGCACAGGAAACTCTTCAACCTAAAGGATTTAAGGCGAACTTCAGGTTCTATTCCCAGTAATTGGAGACTCTGTTCCTTATCAAGTTGTGGGAATTCATTTCTAATGAGTTGTCTTTGAAAGCATTAAACTGAATGTCTACTCTAATGTTTTGCTTTATGAATGGCTTACTGGCCCTCCAATGCCCTCAGGTTCTGGTGATATCTTGGCTGTGGAGAGGAAGTGAGCCGGGAGCATCCTGTTTTATAGACGATGTACTATTGGGGTAGCAACACTGTCTTTGGGCTTCCGATGTGCAGCGAGACCTTTTCTCTCTGGACAACATCATGTCTCACTTGTTTTCTGTCACTTCAAGCCTGTCTCTAAACAGATGAAGCCACGTTCTTCTAACTGTTAAACACACACACACCTCCCATCTTCATCCTATTTCTAGGTCAGATAAAAGCACAGCCATTTTGCTAAAGACAAAATTGGTAGACATAAAGACAAAATTGAATTTTTTAACAGAAGTTAAGCCAGAGAGGCCTCCATAGCACCTACTCAACAATGAGTGTACATTCACTTCATAAGCTGAGATTTGTCAGTCTACTGACAAGATGGAAAATGCTAATCTTACTATTTCCAATACCCTCATTTTATAATAAAAGAAGTGACATTTATGGTGTTTAAACATTTGAAACTCATATAGAAACTCTAAAGTATTAAATGTTGGATTCAAAGACAAGTTACCTAGGCAGACATCTACGATCACACCCCTGCCGAAGGTGGTTGTGTTTGATTCTTACTTAATGGCTTGGGGAAGCCGACCACTAATGTACATTCTCTTACCTTTTTCTAGTGCATTACCCTTGTTTAGGCATACATGTAAATAAGAAAGTCAGAGAGGGTGTAGTTTAATCATAACTTCCATTTGTGGATTCCTGTGCTCCCCAGGATGTTCAACACGCCTGTTTTCTTTAAATTGATGAACTGTAAGGACTGGGGGGATTCTTTACCCTAATATGCAAAGTGAACTCAGCCAGGGACCCACAGCTCTAACAGGGCCCCATCCTCCGGTCAGCCCCGTGAGGCGTGGTCTCGGACCCCTGTGAAGCCGGTGGCCACAGCCAGGTGGACATGAGAGTGTGAGTGTTGTGAAAAGGAGGCATGGCTGAGGGGCTGAGTGCAGTGAAATCCCAGATACATCGAGAATGGTGAGCTCACGGCCAAAGCAGGTGCTCAGCATCATCCCCTCTTCTGGGTGTTAAAGCTGACTTTTCTGGCATCACTCGGAAATGTCAGTGCAGGACAGACAGCCTGGCATCCAACAGGGCAACACGGGTTCAGGCAGCACACAGAGGCTCCAGGCGGGCGGGAGGGGCCCAGCCTGGCCCAGCAAGCAGACAGTTTCACGCAGTGACCTCATAACCCCCAGGACCTGGGACCCGTAGCTAAACCTCCTGTCCTGAGAGTGACAAGGCCACAGGCAGCTGTGGGAGAGAAAGCCGAGCCCTCCTCACTCAGAGCTGCTGGGCTGGCAAATAAAGGAATAGGGTGCCCATTCAGGTTTACCTCCAGACAAGGGACGGATAATTACTTCAGTATGGTATGTCTCAGACATGTGAGGGACATACTTATATTGAAACAATGAACTGGCCCTGGCTGCCATGACTCAGCATTGTCTTATGCACCAAAAGGTCGCTGGTCAGATTCCCAGTCAGGGCACGTGCCTGGGTCGCAAGCTCGATCCCCAGTTGGGGCATGTACAGGAGGCAGCTGATCAATGTTTCTCTCTCACATTATTGTTTCTCTCCCTTCCTCTCCCCCCCTCTAAAAAACACACAATAAAAACATATTTTTTTTAAAAAAGCAATTGTTTGTTGTTTACCTGAAATTCAAGTCCAACTGGCAGTCCTGTATTTTACCTGCAACCCTACCCACTTGGAATTCTCTCTGAAGAGCTCATCATACCCGAGTGAAAACAAACAGAACTCTAGGAACCAGTCGAGGGGAGGGTTCCCGTAGCAGCCACTTCACAAGCATTTCTTTGGAGGGAGCTGAAGCAAGAGAGTGTAACGGGCATGTGAGAAAATGAAACAACTGAAGACCTCCATAGTGGCCAACAAGTGGAAGCTAAAGTGTGAGATAGCAGCTGCCAAACTTTGAAATTTTTAAGAACCTAAGACATGTCCACATTGTTGTTGTTTTATTTGTTTTATGTAGAAAGCTACATGTCCCTATGCAGTGTGTTTTTGCAGAGGAGAGGACATGACTATGGAGAACCCATAACTGCCACACTATCAGAAACCGGTCGGCGACGAAGCACAGAGTCACACGAGCATCTCAGAGGGATTTTCTCTGATGGTTTTGCAAAAGTTTCCCCGAGATAAAAGATTGTCTCAGGATGTGTCAGCCACACATCTCATAGATGCGCTGGCATTGTTATCATCATCACGTGACCATTAACAGTATTGTCATCTCTCCCGTGACCCTCAGTATTGGGACACACATGTGGAGCCCGCAGCCTGGTGGGAGCACAGAGGACCTGTTCAGTGATTGGTCTGTATGGGTCTCCATTAACAAGCGAGAGGGGCTCCTCTCTGAACACAGAAAGAATGGTGGTCCTTTCTCAGTTCTCAGATGAGGCCTGTTGTGCAATTGCTCTTATCCTTACTGCAGTGAAGATTAGTACATACATAGAAACGTAGGACTGTTGTAACTGTAGCTTTTACGTTTCCATTTTGGGACGGTTTTACGTTCCCACTGTTAGTAATATGAAGAGGGACTATTGTGTGACATTTAAGATCAAATACACATATTTCACGTGGACTTTGTCACGCTCCAGGCACTTCAGCACAGAAACTATAAACACAAACCGCCAGGACATAAGAGGAAACAGGAAAGGAAGGCAGTGAATGTCCTTTCACAACTCACAGGGACAGACACACCAACATCCAGCAACTCTTTGGAGCCACTCCCTTTGATAACAGGCCATTTTAACCACAAGCACAGATGCTCATGGGAGCAGAGCTGTTTCTGCTGCCCAAGTGCATCCTCAGGAGCCTGGGGCCAGGAGCTCCCCGCACAGTGGTGCCCTGTGCCTGCAGAAGGGAGTGCACGCACGGCAATCACAGTCTCAAGGGTGACTCCAGACAAGGACCTACACAGAGGCTGAGCCGAGGTGGGAGAGTCCTGGGTGTCGCATTCCCTGGCAGAGAGCAAGCTGTCTGGGGGCAGCGTACCTTCCAGGTGTGTGAAGTTGGATGTAATTATTCAGGTCAGAGAGGGCACCCTCTACCAACAAAATCAAATCCCGACAGAAGTCCAAGCAGGGCAGCAGGTGGGAAACCACATCCCGAGGCATGGAATGGCTACAGCGAGAGCAGCCTCTCACCAGCCTTTCTGGTTATGCACTGGCCTGGCTGGGTCCTGACCTAGCACTTGCACCGAGATCACCAGGGAGACCATGCAGACAGCGCAGCGAGCCCCCAGAGCTCACTGCCCCGCCTCTCAGTCAGTTGAGCTCTGACAAAGCATGAGCTGCATCCACCATGTGGGGATGCTCTAGGACCAGCGACCTTCCCTCCCCACAGACTCAGCTCAGTCCTACAATCACCCTGCACCAGCCGCACCAACTCTCTCACCACAGCCATGAGCAGAGGGACACTCGGACAGCCCTGCCAGCCATACTCACAATGTTAGTGACGTCGGGGCAGGCGCCGTTCTGTAGCAGTAGCAGCACAATGTTCAGGTGGCCCATGAAGGCGGCCACATGTATAGGCGTGAGGCCCGACTGCGGACAGAACAAAGCAACACGACAGCAGCTTTACTCCGCTGCACCTGCCCAGCTCTCCTCTGGCAGCCTAGTGAGGGGAGGGGGCTCAGGCGGAGGGGTGAGAGGTCGTGACAAGCCGGGACCATGTCTACCTCGGTAACCGCCTGGATGGAAGCCCCGTATTTCACCAGCAGCTCCATGACTTTGATGCGGTTTTTCTTGCAGGCAATGTGCAGTGGAGTAAAGCCGTTCTGTGCAGAAGACAAACGGTTAGTGGGAGACATGCCAATCACTCTCCCGCACGGCATGCATCACAGGGGTCCTACTGCACCGTCACACCTGCTGTGTCCTGAGGGCTCTGCCCCTTTAGTGAGCACCCGGCATGCCCGTGGGGGCATCTGCGTGGAGTCCTGCTTGTGTGGACACAGAAAGAAGTGCCCACAACAATAGGGTGACTCATCAGACAAGAACCAGGGGCCGTGAGATTTGAGGGGGGCATGAACCGTGTCTCCTGCTCTGGAGATAAGCACCTTTTTTCTGACTAAAGGCCACATCTTACCCTTCATCTGTTTTACTTTTAAAAATCACAAGGCCACAACTGCCTCTGCAATCAATGCTTCAGCTCTGCTACCACTTTCTCCAGGAGGAGGCGCCAGCGAGCAGAAAGCATGGTTTTTGCGGGTCATTTACCTCCTGATGTTATATTAAAATGTTTATAAGAAATTATATTAGCAGAAGTTATAAGATAGGTTTATGAAATCTACTTTATGAAGAAATTATTCTTAAATTCATGAATATTTTTAAGAAAAGTATGGAGAATTTCTGGAATAATGGGAAGGAGAGATCTTCAGAGGCAAAGGAATGTAGAGATGTCTAAGGCACTTCTGAACTTTCCACACTGAGCTCATGTGTAGGAAATGAGGGCTATTATATAAAAATTAGAGGCCTGGTGCACAAAATTCATGCATGGGAGGTGGGGGATGTCCCTCAGCCCAGCCTGCACCCCTCCAATCTGGGACCCCTCGAGGGCCTAAAAGGGCAATTGGACATCCTTCTCACAATCCAGAACTGCTGGCTCCCAACTGCTCACCTGCCTGCCTCCCTGATTGCCCCTAACCACTTCTGCCTGCCAGCCTGATCACCCACTAACCACTACCCTGCCAGCCTACTTGATATCTAACTGCTCCCCTGCCAGCCTGTTTGCCCCAAACTTCCCTCCTCTGCCAGCCTGATCACCCCTAACTGTCCTCCCTTGCAGGCCTGGTCCCTCCCAACTGCCCTCCCCTGCTAGCCTGATCACCCACAACTGCCCTCCCTTGCAGGCCTGGAACCTTTCAACGGCCCTCCCCTGCTGGCATCTTGTGGTGGCCATCTTGTGTCCACATGGGGGCAGGATCTTTGACCACATGGGGGTAGCCCTCTTATATGTTGAAGTGATGGTCAATCTGCAAATTACTCTTTTATTAAATAGGATAGAGGCCTGGTGCATGGATGAAGGCCAGCTGGTTTGCCCTGAAGGGTGTCCTGGATCAGGATGGGGGTTCCCTTGGGGCATGGGGCAGCCTGGGCGAGGGACCTGTGGTGGTTTGCAGGCCAGCCACACCCTCCAGTCACCCAAGCAGAGGCCCTGGGATCTGGGATTAATTTATGTTCTACCATTGAAACTTTGTAGCCTGGAGTGGAGCCAAGCCTTCTGCTCACTCTGTGGCAACAGCCATTTCTGTTGGGACATTTACCTTCTATAATTGAAACTTTGTAGCCTAGAGTGGAGGCCTAGGCACCAGGGCTGCAGAAGCTTGGCTTCCTCCATCGCCCGGGCAACCCTAGCCTCTGTTCTCTCCAGCTCTGTGTCTGCCACCATTTCTGTTGGGATTATGTATCTTCTATAATTTAAACTTTGTAGCATTGAGTGGAGGCCTAGGCCAGCAAGGGCAGCTGGAAAGCTTGGCTTCTTCCATTGCTGGCGAAACCCAAGCCTCCCTCCTGCTCTCAATGGCTGCAGCCATCTTGGTTGGAGTTTATTTGCCCCTGATTGGCTGGCGGGCATGGCTAGTGGACGTGGCTTGATCAGAGGTACGGTCAATTTGCATGTTACTCTTTTATTAGATAGGATGCGCCAGGCCAGCATGGCTCAGTGGTTGAGTGTCTACCGATGAACCAGGAAATCATGGTTTGATTCCCCGTCAGGGCGCATGCCTGGGTTGTGAGCTTGAACCCCAGTGTGGGACATACAGGAGGCAGCCAATCCATGATTATCTCTCCTTCTCCCTTCCTCTCTGAAATTCATAAAAATATATGTTAAGAAAAATAAAAAATAAAAATGTGTCCCCTAGCCCAAACTTCCTCCTATGTGCTGTACTGAGTATTATATTTCCATGTGAATATGGGTCTCTGCAGGTGGGACGGGTGTTATGTGTCCTGCAGGTGACCATGGGGACAGCGCCAGCCAGCATTTCTCTGGCCCTGCCGCTCTCGGGAGGCGTGAGGTCATGCTAACCCAGGGCCTGCTCCTCCGAGGATTGAAGGCATTTCCCCATATGAGCTGTGGGTGAGCTGGATGTAAGCAGACACAGCAGTTAGAAGACTTCATATTAAACTGCAATGTTACATAAGCTCACTGCCCACTCTCCAGCTAAAAATGAGCATTTTCTTCCTTGTGAGAAAATGCCTCTGTACGTGTCACACAGAACTTGAAAGGTCTGTTTCCCAGGCAGGGAGGCATGCACTGATTCTGATGGGAGATTTCTAAACAGAAATACAATTTCCTATTTGATCACTCTAAGGACATCCTATCATCTCAAGTACTGAGTGCAGACTGATTTGACGGACATGAACCACGTAAACATACAGGAGAAAGGTATGTTCCTAGTGTGTGAGTTGGGATGAGACACAGTTAGTGCATGCCTTCAGCCAACGGCTGTTAGAAGGAAGGTGGCACGGGAAGTCACTTGGCATTAGGCCCCAGAAGACACCAGGTGCAAGGATGGCTTCTGAGAGGTTTGTGCAAATCGCCTCCTGGCGTCAGGCCTCGAGCCAGCTCACGCCTCTGGCTGGTGGGCCGAGGCGGGACTGGCGGGACTGGGGGGAGACTCTCCGGGGAACTCCACATGTGCTGCAATCATGCCATCTGGCAGGTCCGACAGTGCCCCCGCCAGCCTCAGCCAGAAAGGAACGACTAAGGTTCAACTTTCTCACATGTCCGTTCTGACCGAGAGCTGTCTGAACCCACTTTACAGTCCCCTCTGTCAGCTTCTAATTTCCAGCTCAAATGGTTCCCACTCCAGAGCTGCCCTTTCTCACTAGCCATAGACACGCTGCCTTTGTGTGCTCATCAACCTCCCCATGCCCACGGTCACATCCCAGCAGCCGTGAGGGCAGGACGTGGTCAGGCGCCCGTGTGGACCGGGTCTGCACGCCGCTCAGCCGCCAGCTGCCCTCCCACCCGCCTCGCCGGCAGCAGCTGCTCAGGTTACCAGGGCTCGGGCGTTGGGGTTGGCCCGCTTGTCCAGAAGCAGCTTGGTGACGCGGTAGTGGCCACAGTGGGCAGCCACGTGCAGGGCTGTCAGGTAGTCCAGTGTGACATCGTCCACGGGCGCCTTGTGCTGTAGCAGGTGCTTGACACAGTCCACGTGGTCACCCTGTGCGGCCATGTGCAGCGGGGACAGCCCGTTCTGTGCAGCAAAACAAAGCAAATACACCCCGTTAGTCATCACTCTCAGGTTTGGAACACAGCAAAGTCCATTCTTTTTTTTTTTTAATATATTTCATTGATTTTTTACAGAGAGGAGGGGAGAGGGGTAGAAAGTCAGAAACATCGATGAGAGAAAAACATCGATAGCTGCCTCTTGCACGCCCCGTACTGGGGATGTGCCCGCAGCCAAGGTACATGCCCTTGACCGGAATCAAACCCAAGACTCTTCAGTCCACAGGCTGAGGCTCTATCCACTGAGCCAAACCGGTTTCAGCCAAAGTCCATTCTTGATCTCCAGGAAAAGTAGGCATTAGAATTCCCAGGTGTCATGTAAATATGGAGCAGGTTATGCTTGGCCGAGAGGAGCAGGACTGGGGCCTCTCCTGGACTCCCTGCTCTGCACTCCCACAATACTAGGACCTCTTTTCTCTGCCTGGGACATGAGCTGGTGTGGCAAACGCAGTCAGGTAAGAGCTAGAAAAGGGAAGAAGATGTGGGCCAGGGGTCAATGATCTCCTAACTCTTAAATCTGAGGAAAACCTAAACGTATCATCATGGATACAGCCCAAAACAAGGTTAGCCTCTCAGAGGCCAACATAGGGACACAAATGCAGTGATTTGCTGCCAGTGATGAGGCTCGGTAAGGCTCTTAGTTTTCAAAGTTAAATAAGCTTACAGGACAAAGCTGTACGATTAAGAAACTAAATTAGAAAACATTTTCTCACTAAAGAGAGTGGACTGTTGCCTCTTCTGAGTGATTAGTGTACGTGTGGTCGTTAGAAAACAACAATGACCACACACGCAGCTTAGCAGCGATGACGTGCTCGGAAGCCGAGACCAGCACGGCCCAGCCCTACTCTCCCTGGGAAGGGGGCTGCAACATTGGGGCTCGCTCACACCCAACACTGTTCTCCAGCTGAGAACAAATGCATGCACATTCAATTGCAGGGGTTTTTTTCTGGGTGCAGCAGTATATGTGACTTTAAATTACCAATATTTTCTTCTTTGTGAAATACTCTTTACTCATAATTATTGGTTTTTGCCATTATAAATTCATAAAAAACTAAGGACAGAAGGGCAAGTAGATGAGGAGAGATTTATGCATAAATGTGTGGATAAAGGGCACAGTGTACAAGATACTCAGGCCTTGGAAGGCCTAGATTGGGGTGCTGCCCATCCACTGACATTCTGTCAGTCTTACTGCTGTTTAATCCACATAATGACAATGTGGAAAAGAAAAGAAAATCTGCACCATTTAATTCTTTGTTCATTTTTAGAAACACGCACTGAGCGTCCATCGAGCCTGCTCACATCCCCTGGGACACAGCAGGGCCTTGTCCACACAGAGCGACGCTCTCAGAGGCGCAGAAGCGACCCAGAAAGAGAGAGAACTGGGAGGAGGCGCCTCTACTCCCCTGCCAGGTGTCACCAGGTTAGTTCATTTCCTTCCTGTTCCTTACCCTGCACAGAGCTCTGCTTTTCATAATGATCTCCTTTGCTATCTTTTTACTTAATTCTGAGCTTCTTAAAGATATAGAGTGCATATTATTTATCTTGATAGTTTCTTATTGACTAGACACTGCCTGGCACACTGCAGCTACTCACTAGAGTAATTAGGTGATGTATGATGAATGAATGAATGAATGAATGAATGAATGAACAAATGAGTAAGTGAATGAACGAATGAGTGAATGAATACATGCATGAATGAATTAATGAGTGAATGAACGAATGAATGAATGCATGAATGAATGAACAAATGCATGAATGAACAAGTAAATAAATACAACCACACAGTCACAGACACTTTGTGCTGGACCCTTACGTAGGAATGATATTTGATTTTACAAGGAGGCCACCTGAGTAATCTCATCTTCATTAGTGATATGCAATTATGGGCCGACTCTGTCAATAAGATTGTTCTGTAGTTTGTGGAATATTGTCAGCTGCTTATCCTCAGCTTGCCAGAGGCTTTTTACTGGTTGTAACATGGCTGGTCTGAAATTTTATAATTTCAATCTCTTCCTCACAAAACTTTCCTAAGCGATCTCTGCATTACCAGAGCCGATGTCAAAGACAGGTCCCCACAACCCCAAGACGCCATGACCCCACGACCTCACAACCCCACGGTGCAGGTGTGAGGATGCACATGACCAAGTCACCTGCTTCTCGCTCGGCTTCTGACTCTGATCTGAGACAGCCTCTCGAGGACTGGGGAAACCCTTAAAGGCGGAGTTTATTCCACACGTATTTCAAATGTGTGGTTTGTGCTCCAAAAAATTTCAATTAAATTAAAATACAGTACACATTGAAAAATACGTGCTTACATCAGTGGCCTTATTTTTATTGCTCCTATTAATCCCAAGCCTGACCAGGGGCTGGGGGCAGTGAAATAGGGGGAGAAGGGCAGGCACCTCCTTTGCCCGAGTTTCCATTGCAGGAAGGATCCGGGTGTCGTTGTGCATCCATGAAACAGCCGTGTGATTATGTTCGGTTTGTCTCAGGACCATTTCTGGTCCCCAAAGTGGGGAACCTCACTGTAATAAACCACATACTGTACACACCGAACAGTGACACCTCATCTCATGTGTTACTCAAAAGGGCAGGGTTTCCCTGTGATGAGCAGGTTGAGGGATGAGAGAAGCTGTGCTGCCCGGAAAGCATGTGCCTGGTTACGTCTGTGCTGACACCCACAAGCCTGTGCTCCCAATGGCCCTGCAGTCTCCACATCGTCTCTCTGCCCGAGAGACAAAGGCTGGGGAGCTGGAAGGCCTGCCTGGTAAGGCTAACTTTGCTGCTTTAAAAGATCATGTTTCATGTAATTTAGCCATCTCAGAGTTTCATAAAAATGTGGCCTCCTAGAATGTGAGACCATCTCACAAATGGAGACGAATCTCACCCACAACACAGTAATACTCACGTTTCCACCTGCAGTAGGAACAGCAGGTAAAGTATAGAAAGAACTTGCCGGCATGTGTGTACTGCATCTTTCCTCATGTATGAGTCAATTTCAAGTAACTTAAAAAGTTTGACGTATGTTCCTCACTCCTCGCATATAGATACTAAGAGATAAGAGATGCTTGTGGATGCTCTGTTTCAGGGAGAACAGGCGTGTAGGGGTGCCGGGGCTGCCCATGCAGACTCACCTTTGTCCTGGCCAGCAGAGGCGCACCCCGTTCCAGCAGTAGCTCCACCGCCGGGTCATGTCCGCTCCGGGCCGCACAGTGCAGCGGCGTCAGCCCGTCCTGCAAGAGCCAGGCCAGGCCTCAGTTCCCATCCTTGTAAAGCGAGTTGCACTGTTGAAAGCACAAAGCCCGGCCTGGGTCCTGGCAGCTCAGCGGATGGTAAGAGGTCAGTGAACCACCTCAGCTTAGCCACTGACGCACGCCTCCTGTTTCTACGGGAGGAGGGCAATGTGGAGACAGCCGCCTCCTGCCCACCTCCTGCCTGCTGCTGAAAATGCCTGAAAACTCAGAATTCCGTTTCACTTAACAAGGCTGGCATGAATAGAGAAAGGGCACTCCCTCTCCCTGATGACTCATCTCCAGGGCTGCGGAGAGCCACTGTCTTCTCCACAAGCACAGAGAGTGCCTGCTGGGGCGGCTCAGCACCACCTGAAGGACAATGACTGAGAACCCACAGCGTTAGAAGCAAAAGCCATTCAACCGGTATGATGTACATAAAAGCCACACTCTCCCAGCTCTATCTCACCACCCAAACTTGAGAGGATTGGTCCGACCTCAACCTTTGTTCCCAGAAAACTCCTGAGCAGGGACTGGGGGCACCTCCTTGGGGTTGGGGCTCTGCTTTTTGGACACTTAACAAGAAATAGTAATTCCATGTTACCACAGGAACCCTTGAATGTTGTCTGAGGCTTAAATAAAAGCCCAGAAAACCATGTCCCTGAAAAACCGCGTTGTCACGTGCCCAGGGCCCAGCACGTAGGGGCGAACACTGGACAACACAGGACCTGGCAGTAACAGGAAGCAGAAGGCAGGCACTCACCCTGGTTTTGGCGTCGATCTGACCTCCGCGGTCCAGCAGAAGCTTCACCATGTTCGTGTTTCCCCGTTTGGAGGCCACGTGCAGAGGGGTGATCCCGTTCTACAGGGAGAGAAGCGGAGCATGCAGTGGGCACCGGGAGCAAGCTGGTGTGGGTGCGGGGAGCACTCAGTATGGGCGTGAGAGCACCTGTCACAGGCATGGCCAAGTGGCCTGAGGAGAGCCTGACCCAAGGCCACTACATCTCAAAGGTTTCCATTTTTAAGAACCAAAAGACACCCAAACCACAAAACACTGCAGGAAGAGAATAAAAAGTGGAAGAAAGCCACATAACTAAGTCCCCAGCTACAAATCTGCACAGAAAGTGAACCATACTGCCATGGGGGCACTTTTATGAAACAGAAACACAACTTCAGGTTCGACCTGTGACCGAGCCCAAGTCCAAGTCCAAGTGCTTCCTCTCTCCAGCCCCCACACACCCAAAGAGCCTGGGTCTCAGGGTTTCCTGTGCTCACATAAGAACATGAGCAAAGGCGGTTCTCAACACCTTCAGGATGATTCCTTCTGAAAGCAACGCGGGTTCCAGGCAGGAGACGTCCAAGGACAGAAACACCACAGATGCGAACGGTGTTTATTTCATTGGCGAACACACACCATCACGGTGACAAGGATCTGTACTTGACTTTGTGTATGTCGTAATTCTGCATATTTTCTAATACTGCATTTAGTTATTCATATTACATATGTGTGTGTTACATGCCGTTAAGTCAACTCTGACTCCTGGCGACCCGTGAATGAGTGCCGTCCAGTGTCCCTCCTCACAGCCCTGTGCAGCCTGGAGGCTCAGCCTGTGGCTCCTTCATGAGTCCCTCCACCTGCTGTTTGTGCTCCTCTTCTCCTGCTGCCTCTGTTCCCAGCATCGTTGTCTTTTCTGAAGACCTGCCTCCTCAGCAGATGTCTGATTCCATGTGTAACCTGCCCCAGCTGTGCTCAGGCTGACTTGCCTTCCTTACGCCCCAGTGCCTCTGCAGAGCCCTCCTCTAGCACCAGGTTAAAATGAATCAGTTTTCTTCAGCCAGTGTGCTCACTGGTTGAGCGTTGACTGTCATAGTCCGATCCCCTCTCAGGGCACATGCCCAGGTTGCAAGCTCAATACCCAGTGAGGGGCATGCAGGAAGCAGCTGATCACAATTCTCTTCCACCATTGATGTTTCTATCTCTCCTTCCTTCTCTCTGAAATCAATTAAAAATACATATAAAAAATGAACCCGCTTTCTCCATCAGTACACGGGAACTGGGAGGACGAGGGTGTGGGAGGGCTCAGCCTTGGTCTCTGTGGCCCATCTGGGCTCCTGGTGACCTTTCCTGATTCTCCCCCAGCTGCCCTTCCAGCCTCAGCCGCCTCCTGATTTGCCTGCACTTGACCTGAGGACTGAGCCAAGGTCAGTGAGAGCTGTGTCTTCATCATCTATGCTGAAGTTGTGCGTTTCCCCTGCAGTCGTGATTCCTGTCTTCTTGTTGGTAAGATGCAATCCTGCTTGGTCACTTTCATCCTTCACTTTCAGAAGTCATTTCAAATCGTTGCTCCTTTGGCCATCAGATGGTATTGCCTGCAGAGCTTCAGTCACTATCTCTTGTGCCAAAATTCACTCCTCCCTCAAGTCTCCCCGTTTTTCGTGAGGCATGAACACTCTGTGTGCAGACTGAACAGAGTCTGATGCCTTCGCCGATAGGAAACTGTCCTGCATCCATGGCATGTGCTGACCATGGCCCTGTTCTCAGGGCAGCTGACGTGATAGGACAATCAGTGCTGGGCGCCCGTTCTTCAGAACAGCCACTGCTTTCCATGGACCAAGTTCCTTATAGCGCTCAGCATCTGAGGAATGCTGGCCATCAGGTCTGAGGGCCTCTTTCTTTTTCAAATCCCCTGGCTCCACCAGCTCCCCCTGCTCCATGTGAGGCAGAGGCTGTGGCTGTGGCACCTTGAGCCTCACACCGCCCAGGTGGGAAACTGGGGTGACGGTCCTGCAGTTACGCACCATTGGGCTTCCTTCCCCGAAGACTGGGATGCACATTGAACTATACTAACCTGTAGGCTCTTGGGTTTTTCCCATATTTGTTGACATATTCTTATTAGGATTTTGACAAGTTTAATCTCTGTGGCTTAAGCCATTCTATCTGTACTCCACCTGCCCTAGTGGTTAGCTCTCTCCAGTACTTTCAGGGCAGCTCTCATTTGGCATTCTAGAACTTCCTCAGAGGCTTCTTCACAGGCCTTCGTTATGCCCGTTCTGCACACACTCCCGCCAACAGTCCCACCCAGCCTTCTTCTCCTGGTTAGTCTCCTCCTCCATCTCTGGCAGTCACACTCCTCATCTAGGTATGAACTTCCCTCTGTCCCCTGAGCCTTCTGGTGGGGCCTCCTGGGTTTCCTTGTTTGTGCTCCTCTCTCTCCTTCCATGGACCACAGGCCCAGAGACACAGAAGCTCGGACTGGCTCTGGGACCTCAGAGGAAAGATGGGGGAGGGTGAGCGGGTGGGGAGAGATCAACCAAAGACCTTGTGTGCATGTATGCATAACCCATGGACACAGACAATAGTGGGGTGAAGGCCTGGAGTGGGGGACAGGAGTAGGCTAGAAGGGGTCAATGGGGGAGGAAGGAGGACATGTGTAATACCCTCAACAACAGAGATTTTTTAAGAAGGAAAAGTTCTCTTTATCTCTACGTGGTCGTCACTGAACTGCTCTGGGGACCCTGAGCCTGGTCTGGTCACCTTTAAGGTGTCCCTGGCTTACCTCTAACAATGGGCAGGGTTTCTTCGTCCTCCATCTCGAGTTTTCCTTCCCTGACCTCCCGAATGTCTTCCCACCATCCTCCCTAGTAAGGTCTCTAGTTTCAGGCCACCATTGCTCTGCTTCTCACTCAGGCATGTTTATCCCTGCACACCGGCTGTTTATGTGACTCACACCCACCAGGAAGGCTGCTCACCTGACATGTGACACCCGATTCCCAGGGGCCTCCCCAGCCTCTCATGTGATGTGGGCAATCATGGGCAGCACCCCACTTGCTCCTGGCTGTGCACAGAGGGAACAGGCCTCCCCTGCACCCCCGCTCCAACCCCAGCAGCTCTGATCTGTGTCTGCCATGGGACCCCGCAAATACCCATCGTCTGGCTGTGGAAGCACCTGTCTGTGATGACAGGTTCCTGGCTCTGCAGAAGCCCACAGGCTGACTGTGACACTCCCAGGCCCTGGCCAACACCCCTGACCATACTGGGTCCCACTTTATTTCCTACTGTGCCCCAGTCTCCCTGAATTCTCAGCGCGTCTTGTGCGATTGCCGTGTGGCCGTGTCTTCCTGGAACCCACGGAAAGCATTCTGCTTCCTCTTCCTCAGCTGCTGTCATGGAGCCCAGATGGAACGATGGCTATGGTGATAGTTTACCGAGGAGTCTGCCTGGCGTTGCTCAGCCTGACCTGGCACCGTGGCCCCTGCCTGCGCACTGTGTCCGGCCGTATAAGAGCGACCACGCTTCTCTGAGCTTGCATCCCCAGGGAGGACACGCAGTTCCGGGTGGAAACGCCCCACCCTGGCCCCTGCAGCCGCTCTCACCAGCATGGCAAAGCTGAGCCCGTCTGCCCCTCGTCTTACCAGCTCCCATCCTCAGCTCACGCTTCTCGCTCCACGTGTGAGTGCGGTGTGGACTCCCCTTTCTTGTTACCTGAGTGCAATGGTCACAGCAGAGGATCCCTCCACAAAAGATTCCATGGAACCACAGCTCAACCTGGTGTCTTTCCATGCATCCCAGGGAGATTCCAACTAAGCAAAGTCTCAGTTCACTAGAAACCATTCCCTGTCAAACTGCCCTGCGGTCCCCGTGAAGACACTGCATAAATGCACTTGGGTGTCTCATACCTAACGCTTTAGCAGTTTAATTAGCTATTGACCGAAAGCTGCTCCTTGACCTACAGCGTGAGCTTTAAGTCTCACAGCTCATACTGACACCAGCACTCACAGCCTCCCTGACCTGCACCGGCCTGTGTGGGTGTGAGTTTGCGCGTCCTTATTTTCACATGTTGGGTTGGGATGACTTTCTGAGGTTTGAAGGGAGAAATGGAAACCTCTTATCTCTGGACAGATGTGGGTGAGAGACAGGGATGAGCTCTCGCTGGGCCCTGGGACACTGTGGGGACAGATGTGGGTGAGAGAAAGGGATGGCCCCTCTGCGGGGCCCTGAGCCAGCACAGGGGACCCGTTCTGACCGTACCCGGGCGGTGAAGTCCACTGCGGCACCCCGGTTGAGCAGGAGGGTGGCCACGTTGACGTTGCCATAGTGGGCGGCGATGTGCAGGGGCGTGAAGCCACTCTGGGAAGCAGAGAAAACCACAGTTGGTGAGGCCATCCCTCCCCATGTGCTGTCACAGGAGCATGAGGAAAACCATGTGGTAAAAACAAAACAAAACAAAACAAAACACTGAGGGGTAACTGTCTAGCTGGTCTCCGCAGCTCAGCCCAGGCCATGGGCGCTTCCCCAAGGCTCCTTGGTCAGTACTCAGAGGGGAATAACTAAGTCTCTGAGAGGTCAGTGAGCCACCACAGTCTTGATGTTATTTCCAACTACCTGCACAATTCCCCTGTGAAATTTGCCATTTATACAAAACCAGGTTTCTCGGGTTTGTTTAGCTTTAGAGAAAAATGATATGACTACACAACATAAGGTATTACCCATGAGAATAACAATTATGACTTTAAAATGTTTTCTCCAGAGAAAAACTCAAAATAAATGTTTCTTAAAAAACTGATGAACATCAGGGGTTGGCATGCTGACTCTGTGAGGACATCAGTCACCCTCAGGGCTGCACATCCTGGGAGCTCACCCTGACAGTGGGCAGTCAGACCACATGGTTGTAAGGAAAAAAGTCCAAAAAGCACACAAAAGGTAACCAACATACTTGCTGTCAACGTAAATATAAAATTAAAAAATTTAGCTGAACCTAATTTTGAACATTATTTAAACCAAATTTTATCAATAAACTAAGATGGATCTAAAATACAATCAGCAGGTTAAATCAGCTAGACAGGCATTACAGAACTGTTGCTATCAGAATGTTTTTTAAAATGTCTTAAGCTCTTAAACGGAAAAAAAGTATATTTTCATTCTGATGAAAAATTAGAAAGGTTTGCCATTTTCACAGAAGAAGCACAGCAATTTCTATCGTTAAAGTATACAAAGCAGTATTTTCCTTGCTCTGTAATTTTAATAATTTTATTACTTAATAAAAGATTACAGAAGCAATCAAGACTATTCCATAACCTGGGTTATCTAGTGTTGTTCTCTTTTATTTTAAACTAGAGGCCTGGTGCACGAAATTCGTGCACGGGTAGGGGGGAGAGGTGGCGAGGGGAGGGATGTCCCTTAGCCCAGTCTGCACCCTCTCCAATCTGGGACCCCACGAGGGATGTCCGACTGCCCGTTTAGGCCTGAATACCAGGAGCAGGCCTAAAGGAGCATTCGGACATCCTTCTCACAATCCACGACTACTGGCTCCAAACTGCTCACCTGCCTGCCTCCCTGATTGCCCCTAACCGCTTCTGCCTGCCAGTCTGATCACCCGGTAACCACTACCCTGCCAGCCTAACTGATGTCTAACTGCTCCCCTGCCAGCCTGTTTGTCCCCAACTTCCCTCCTCTGCCTGCCTGGTCACCCCTAACTGTCCTCCCTTGCAGGCTTGATCACCCACAACTGCCCTCCCTTGCAGGCCTGGTTCCTCCCAAAGGCCCTCCCCTGCTGGCCATCTTGCGGTGGCCATCTTGTGGTGGCCATCTTGTGTCCACCTGGAGGCAGGATCTTTGACCACAAGGGGGCAGACCTCTTGTGTGTTGGAGTGATGGTCAATCTGCAAATTACTCTTTATTAGATAGGATAGAGAGGCCTGGTGCATGGGTGGGGGTCAGCTGGTTTTCCCTGAAGTGTCCCAGATCAGGGTTGGGGTTCCCTTGGTGTGAGGGGCGGCTTGGGTGAGGGGCTTGTGGAGGTTGGCAGGCCGGCCATACCCCCCAGTGACCCAAGAGGAGGCCCTGGGATCTGGGATTAATCTATGTCTACAATTGAAACTTTGTAGCCTGGAGTGGAGCCAAGCCTTCTGCTCGCTCCATGGTGGCAGCCATTTCTGTTTGAAATTTTGTAGCCTAGAGTGGAGGCCTAGGCTGGCAATGGCAGGCTGAAAGCTTGGCTTCCTCCACTGCCAGGGAAACCCAAGCCTCTGTTCTCTCCAGCTCAGTGACTGCCGCCATTTCTGTATCTTTTATAATTGAAACTTTGTAACATTGAGTGGAGGCCTAGACAGGCAATGGCAGGCGAAAAGCTTGGCTTCCTCCATTGCCGGGGAAACCCAAGCCTTCCTCCTGCTCTCAGTGGTGGCAGCCATCTTGGTTGGGGTTTACTTGCATAACCTGCTCCTGATTGGCTGTGGGCATGGCTGTGGGCGTGGCTTGTGGGTGTGGTGAAGGTATGGTCAAATTTTCATATTACTCTTTTATTAGATAGCACTAGAGGCCTGGTGCATGAAAATTCATGCACTGGAGGAGGGCATCCCTCAGCCTGGCCTGCCACCTCTCATAGTCTGGGAGCCCTTAGGGGTGGGAGGCGACCCAGCGATCAGAGGAAGGCGACGCCCCCATCACGCTGCTGGCCAGCTCTGGTTATCTGAGCTTCGGGTGGCCCTGGGCGGCTGTGGGGCTGAGGGGGCTGGGGGAATCTGGAGGCAGGCACCCTGGTGAGGGTGAGGGTACTAGGCAATGCCATCTTGTGGCTGTGGGTACCACTATATTTGAGGGTGTGGCAATCAATTAGCATATTCCCTCCTTATTGGCTATGGGTGCCACCATCTCTGCTATGGCATGAGGGTCAATTAGCATATCTCCTTTTTATTAGAAAGGATGAACTTGGGTGTGGATAGCACTGCTTTTAAGAAATGTCACCTGAATCACGACAATTACTTTTCTGTCCCTTTGACCTACAAACTTTGTGATTGCCTTTTAAATGGTCCAGATAAGGCCCTAGACCCCTCAGGAACAGGAATTCCTGTGCCTTCGGCCACACTAACTGCACACAATTTCTGACTGCAGAGAAGCAAGACGCAAAGAGCAATAATAACTCTGCATCCAAACCCACAGGAAGTCAGACGTTGCTATTTTGTGCCTACTTGAGGCCAAACAGAGAGAAGAATCAGTCTGCAACCTGGCTGTGATTTTATAAAACGCCAAGTGCTTATAATTGAAGAAATAACAGATGTATGTTTTCCATTTTTGCCTACATATATCCTGTCACCAGACAATATCCTGAGTGTGTGCCTATTATTCCAGTTACAGAGTAATCACAGCAAAACAGTGATTGCTGCTGGGTCTTTTCAAATTCTTCAAATAGAATATTATTTTTCTCATTTGCAAAATTAAACAATGCCTCCCTGGCGCTGTGGCGCCTGCCTGCAGCCAGAAGGAGTCCTGAGCCACACAGTCATCCAGGGAGATCCCCTCTGAGACTCCATGAGCTCACAGACTCTTTCTGCCTCAGTCTGAACCTTCCTAAATGGTGCCTTCCAGCACACGCTTGAAGCCAGGATGGCTTCAAAAATGCATCTCCACCACCAAAAGTCACCTGAACAGTTAGAGGCGCTAAACCAGTCATTGAGACAGTGATCCAGGTGGCTCCATCTTAGCGCTTCACCAACAGATGGGCCTGTGCTCTTTGGTTTTTGTGATTTTAAATCTCTGCCCTAAGTTCCATGCACAGAGATGGAACAGGAGAAAAGATATGATAACCCAAGTTTATTTGCATCTCCATGGGGCATTTGGTTGATAAGCAAGGTATTAGGCTTAGACACAATACTCTCAGTAATACTGTGTGTGGATGCTGGTCTCCAGCCCAGTGCTCGTGAGAGGCCCATCTAAGTGAAAATCTATATAGCAGTCTGTGGACTAGGGGGCAGGTTCCAGCTTCTAATGTACTTTCAACAATGCTTGCTAGGACCTCCGGGCAGTGGGTGGCCACAGACATGGAGAGGCCACTAAACACATGCACATACACATGTGCACGCACACACACACACACACACACATGCACACACACACATGCACTACGCTGAGGCTTCTAACCTCATGCTGTGCGTATCGCTGTGACTTTCTGTGCTCTGTGGAAATAGATACCTCGTGACAAGTACTGTGAAGTAGCATGATGAGGTGCATGCCCTTAGGATGCGGTCACTGTCATCACTAACTAGGGGCAATGTGGTAAAGCCCATCAGGAGGGCACCTGTGATGAGACGACAGGACACAGCGGGGCAGGGAAGCCTCCGCCCAGGTCACTGTCTAGGCTCAGGCCTGGGACCCTCATTAAGAGGGCACAGCTCACCAGCAGCAACACAGCCAAGCCTATGTGGCGCGACCTGTTTTCATAAAGAGTTTCACTGCATGCTCACAAGCCATTTCATACTTTCACTGGGTAAACGTCGCTTCACCTATTTGTGACATTCAATGACTTGAATTACCCAGTCCCTTAATTATGGAAAATGTTTCCAAATTAATTTCCTAATAAGGGAAGTACCAACCATTAGTATAAGTTAGTGAGCATTTATTCTAACTGGGCAAAATTTTTAAAAAAAGAAATAAAAACAATGCATATGTTGGCATAAGCTGGTACTGTACCTCAGTTGTCCTATTCACCATCATCTGAAGCGGTGGGTGTGGGGGAAAGAGTGGAGACGTTAGCACACTGCAAATTAGGAGACAGTCTGTGCATGGTGCAGGCCTGCTGGCCCAGCACGCGACATGCATTCATCTTTCTGATTCTATTCTTTTTTACTAGAAATAGAAAAATTAAGCAACTTTCTACAAAGCTGAACCTCATCTTTTAAAAAACATTTTTTTATTTATTCTTTTTGTTAATCCTCACCTGAAGATATTTTTCTATTGATTTTGAGAGAGAGAGGAAGGGAGAGGGAGAGACAGAGAGAAACACTGATGTGAGGGAGACACACTGATTGGTTGCCTCCAGCACCACCCAGACCCAGGCCGGGGAACTGAGATGCGGCACTGGACCAGAATCAACCTGGGACTTTCAGTCCAAGGACCGATGCTCTATCCACTGAGCAAAACCAGCCAGGCTAAAAAACATTATTGTTAATTTTTCTGTTACAGTACCTGACAGTCCCCTTCTTTGCCAAACCCCCTCAAAGTGAGTGATCCCTTTAGAGGAGCAAAGTGACTGTGTTACACGGGTCTATGCTCTCCATCGGAGCCCATAGCCAGGAGCCGTGGCGAGGGTCCTGGGGCCTTACCTTGGACTGCACGTCCGCGTTGTGGTCGTTCTGCAGCAGCAGCGCCGCGGACTTGGTGTCGTCCTTGCGGGCGGCGATGTGCAGGGCGGGCAGCCGCACCTTGCCCTTGGTGTCATTCTCCAGGAGCACAGCCACTGCCTGGTTGTGGCCCTGCTGCAGCGCCACCGCCAACGGTGTGAAGCCGTCCTGTGGACGCAGACAGAGCGGGCCTGAGCTCAGGGAGTGGGGGGGGGGGGGGGGGGGGGTAGAGCAATGACTAGATGAACAGCAGAGCAACAGAGTGGACCATTCCTCAAAGATTGGAGGGGGTGAGAGCCAGGCCCTTGCCTCGCTGCTGTAAGGGTTGAGCCCCGGACTAGCACTGTGCTGCTGCCAGTGTCTCCCTTTAGGGGGCCGCTGATGTTTGCTTTATAGCCCGGCTGGCTTGGCTCAATGGTGGAGCATCGACTTAGGAACCAGGAGGTCAGGGTTCGATTCCCAGTCAGGGCACAGGCCTGGGTTGCAGGCTCCATCCCCAGTGTGGGGTGTGCAGGAGGCAGCCCATCAATGATTCTCTCATCATTGATATTTCTCTCTCTCTCTCTCCTTTCCTCTCTGACATCAATAAAAGTCTATTTTAAAAATATCCACTTTACATATTCTGAGTCTCCTGTGTTGGGAGCCTGGATGTCACAAAAGCCCCACCATCTTGGGGGGTTGTGCCTGCCGTCAGGATGTACACCCTGCCCCGCGTTTGTCAGTCTTTGTGTTAAAGTCTGGTTTTGTCTGATACGGGGGAGCCACCCCAGTTTTCTTTTGGTTTCTATTTGCATGAAACACCATTTTCTGCCCTGACTATAGCCCAGCAGTTTTCAGACTTCCGCACCTCATGCCACTGACATTTGGTGGCACACCAAAAGTCATATTTTTTTTGGCCAATCTGACCAACAAAAATAGGCATACTTATTTTTGACTCATTTACACTGACGGACATTGTTGTGTTGGCTGTTGTCATTTTTTAAATTTGACAATCTAAGGGAAACAAGGTTGGGTATGACATATTTTAAAAATTCTCATGGCACACTGGTTGAAAATCGCTGTTGTTGGTGTTTGTGGAAATTGTTTTCATCAAGTGTGTCATATTCCATATGTACTACCACAGTAAGAATGGAATATTAAATGAAACTATTTCTAAATGGATAGAGGAGTGAGGCATGTTGCACTGTGAGAGGGAGCACAGCAGCCTGTGTTTAGAGCCGCATGGCACCTGGGGAGACTGGGAAGGAGGGAAGAGCAGCCGGTGGAAGGATGGAAGAATCAAGTGTCATAGGCCCCAAATCAGGGCACTTGCTCGCTGAGCCGTGTGTGGGGTCTTCCCTCACGGCCATGGCTATGGGTCCTGGGGCCTTGCTGCCCACACAGCATGGACGGAAAGGCCCTGTGGGCGGGGCTCACCTCGGTGGCAGTGCTCTGATTGGCGCCATTCTCCAGCAGGTACTTCACGACCTCGATGTGGTTCTCCTGGGCAGCCATGTACAGGGGCGTGAAACCATTCTGGGGACACAGGACAACACGCAGCCCATCATTCCTGACAGGTGAATGGGAAGGAACACAGACGAGGGAGGAAGAGCCGGGAGTGAAGCTCTGGAGGGGCTGCCCCTCTCGTGGGTGAGCGGACGTGTCCCTGCCACGGAGCTGCCAGGCACAGGGCCAGCACTACCCACACCCAGGCCCTGAAGGACAGGGAGCAAGGACATGGGGAAATGTGTCCTCAATCCTGTCTTCATTTTGGTCCCAGGAAGGCACTGTCTCATCGCCTCACACTTGTCAAACCAGAGACACTGAGCATCTTAACATCTGTATGTTCATAATACACAGAATTCTCACCACGTGGCAAACACAGGGGTATCGCCCAGAATGCAGACATACTTTGCACAATTTCAAAGGCAGTGTTTACACTTCAATTGGGTTTTCATTTTAAGGTGGATTTCCTTTGTTTAAAGCTTAGTCTGGCTGGAAGGAAACATTAATGGAGCCACCAGCTGATGAAGTATATAGACATGTTTCTGGGACACTGTATATGAAATAGTATTTACATATTATCTTCTGTATTTATCAATGCATAGCTATTTAAACAGACCACCATGGATCTTCAATGTACACAGTGTAGTTATTACCAAACATGGGTCAGAGCCAATGCGCGAAAGCATCTTTTTTTAAAAAATATGTTTTTAATGCCCTAGTCAGTTTGGCTCAGTGGATAGAGTGTCGGTCTGGGAACTGAAGAGTCCTGGGTTTGATTCTGGTCAAGGGCACGTACCTCAGTTGCAGGCTCCTCCCTGGCCTGGGCTCTAGTTGAGGCATGTGCAGAAGCCTCAATTATATATATATATATTAGAAGCCCAGTGCATGAAATTCATGCACGCGGTGGAGGAGGGGTGTGTGTGTCCCTCAGTCCCTCAGTAAGATCGGGCCTAAATGGGCAGTCAGACATCCCTCTCATAGTCCAGGACTGCTGGCTCCCAACTGCTCATATGCCTGCCTTCCTGATCGCCCCTAACCGCTTCTGCCTGCCAGGCTGATCACCCCCTAACCACTACCCTGCCAGCCTAATTGATGTCTAACTGCTCTCCTGCCAGCCTGTTTGCCTCTAACTGCCCTCCTCTGCTGGCCTGGTCACTCCTAACTGCCCTCCCCTGCAGGCTTGATTGCCCCCAACTGCCCTCCCTTGCAGGCCTGGTCCCTCACATCTGCCCTCCCCTGTTGGCCATCTTGTGGTGGCCATCTTGTGTCCACATGGGGACAGCCATCTTGTGTGTTGGAGTGACCGTCAATTTGCATATTACTCTTTGATTAGATAGGATACTAAAGACCCGTTGCAGGAAGATTCCTGCAAGAATAAAGCTTCCTGCAGCCTGAGCAAAGTTCCCTCCCTTCTCTGTTGCCTCGGTCCTTTCTCCTTTACCTCGCTCTCTCCCATCTCCACTGCCTTGCTCCTGTCCCCTCTGCCTTGCTCCCTCCCTTCTTCCCCGCCCCACTTGCTTACTTCTCCACAGCTTTGCTCCCTTCTACAGTGCTTGGCTTCCTTCTATGCTGTATTCTGCATGCAGACATGCAAATTAACTGTCATCTTGCATACCCACTCTGATTGGCTTTGTGTGTGTGGCTTGTGTGGTGAAGGTATGGTCAATTTGCATATTACTATTTTATTAGATAGTATATAATTCCTATCTAATAAAATATGCTAAGTGTCCAGTCAACTGGTTGACCATTCAACCAATCAAAGCATAATATGCTAATGATATGCTAAGGTAGCTCAACTGCTCACTGTAACATGCACTGACTACCAGAGGGCAGACACTCCAACCAGTAGGTTAGCTGGCTGCTGGGGTCTGGCCAATCTGGATTTGGCAAAATGAGCTGGACACGCCCTGGAGCCCTCCCAAGGTCCCTTCACAGCTGGCCAACCTCCCATGATGCTCCCCGGCCCTGACTGTCCACCAGTGGGGTCCCTTGGCCTGGCCTGTGCCCTCTCACAATCTGGGAACTCTTGAGGGATGTCAGAGAGCTGGTTTCAGCCAAATCCCACAAGCCAGGCCAGGATTTGTGCACCAGGCCTCTAGAGTGAATGAGTGTGTGTGTATGTGTGTGTGGCCCAGTGCATGAAATTAGTGCACGGGGGTGGTTATCCCTCAGCCCAGCCTGCACTCTCCAATCTGGGACCCCTTGAGGGATGTCCGACTGACAGGCAGTTGGACATCCCTCTCACAATCCAGTACTGCTGGCTCCCAACCGCTTGCCTGCCTATGCCTGATCACCCTTAACCACTCCCCTGCCAGCTTGATCAACATCTAACTGCTCCCTGGCCAGCCCAATTGCCTGCTGGCCTGGTCACCCCCAACTGCCCTCCCCTGCTGGCCCAGTCACCCCTAACTGCCCTCCTCTGCTGGCCTGGTCACCCCTAACTGCCCTTCCCTGCAGGCCTAATTGCCCCCAACTGCCCTCCCCTGTAGGCCTGGTCCCACCCAATTGCCCTCCCCTGAAGGCCTGGGTCCCCAACAACTGTCCCCCACTGCAGGCCTGGTCCTCCCCCAACTTCCCTCTACTGCAGGCCTGGTCCTTTCTCCCAAATGCCCTCCTGTGCAGTCCTGATCCCCCCAACTGCCCTCCCCTACTGACCTGGTCGCCCCCAACTACCCTCCTCTGCTGGCCCACCCCTAATTTCCCTCCCTGCTTGCCTGATTGTACACAACTGCCCTCCCTGCTGGCCTGCCCCCCCTCCCCAACTGCCTTCCCTTACTGGCCTAGTCTCTCTCAACTGCCCTCCTCTGCTGGCCTGGTCACCCCTAACTGCCCACAACTACCCTCTCCATCTTGTGGTGGCCATCTTATGTCCACATCGGGGCAGCCATCTTTGACCACATGGGGCAGCCATCTTGTGTCTTAGAGTGACAGTCAATCTGCATATTACTCTTTTATTAGATAGGATATTTAAATTGATTTAAGAGAAAGAGAGGAAGAGGGGGAGAGATGAGAACTAATTGAGCCTCCAACCTGGGCATGTGCCCTGACCAGGAATCAAACCGTGACCTCCTGGTTCATAGCTCAAGGCTCAGTCGCTGAGCACTACTAGCAAGGCACTAGAAAGCATCTTGGAAACATTTTTCTCAGGACTAAACATGTTTTTAAAATAATTCAAAGACCTTTTGCCAAGACAGAGAGAATAGAAAGATGCTATTCCTGGACAACATGTGAACACCCAGCTAAGACGTGCCATTGACAACTGCACAGATCCAGTAGAATTCACTTCCCATCACCCATCTTTGTTGCATTTGCAATTGGTAAGAAGGGGTGAGTGAAGTGGGTTCTCATGTGTATTTCTTTAGATGAAGCAACCTCAGTGTAGGAGAGTTTAAAAAACAGCACAAATCTTGGCAACACTGTTTCTACCTGCTATTTCCACACAGGACCAATGGCACACCAGTTTCAACAGGAAAGGGATGCTGGCAGAGCCCAGTCTGAACCTTGCAGGAGAAGTCCTTCCTGAGAGGCCTGGCTCTGGCAGGCAGGTCACTGTCAGATTCAGGTTTTCCCTGAGCAGAACTGCTCAGCGGGCTGGTGGGCCGAGCGAGCTCGTGGGCACTGTGGGCTGATGGGCACTGTGGGCTGGTGGGCACTGTGGGCTGATGGGCACTGTGGGCTGATGGGCACTGTGGAATGGTGGACAATGTGGGCTGATGGGCACTGTGGACTGGTGGACAATGTGGGCTGATGGGCACTGTGGACTGGTGGACAATGTGGGCTGATGGGCACTGTGGGCTGGTGGACACTGTGGGCTGATGGGCACTGTGGGCTGGTGGACACTGTGGGCTGATGGGCACTGTGGGCTGGTGGACACTGTGGGCTGATGGGCACTGTGGACTGGTGGACAATGTGGGCTGATGGGCACTGTGGACTGGTGGACACTGTGGGCTGATGGGCACTGTGGACTGGTGGACAATGTGGGCTGATGGGCACTGTGGACTGGTGGACAATGTGGGCTAGTGGGCACTGTGGGCTGATGGGCACTGTGGACTGGTGGACAATGTGGACTGGTGGACAATATGGGCTGATGGGCACTATGGACTGCTGGGCACTTTGGGCTGGTGGGCACTGTGGACTGGTGGGCACTGTGGGCTGATGGGCACTGTGGACTGGTGGGCACTGTGGGCTGGTGGGCACTGTGGGCTGACGGGCACTTTGGGCTGGTGGGCACTGTGGGCTGGTGGACAATGTGGGCTGGTGGGCACTGTGGGCTGGTGGGCACTGTGGACTGGTGGGCACTGTGGGCTGGTGGACAATGTGGGCTGGTGGACAATGTGGGCTGATGGGCACTGTGGGCTGGTGGACACTGTGGGCTGATGGGCACTGTGGGCTGGTGGACACTGTGGGCTGATGGGCACTGTGGGCTGGTGGACACTGTGGGCTGATGGGCACTGTGGACTGGTGGACAATGTGGGCTGATGGGCACTGTGGACTGGTGGACACTGTGGGCTGATGGGCACTGTGGACTGGTGGACAATGTGGGCTGATGGGCACTGTGGACTGGTGGACAATGTGGGCTAGTGGGCACTGTGGGCTGATGGGCACTGTGGACTGGTGGACAATGTGGACTGGTGGACAATGTGGGCTGATGGGCACTATGGACTGCTGGGCACTTTGGGCTGGTGGGCACTGTGGACTGGTGGGCACTGTGGGCTGATGGGCACTGTGGACTGGTGGGCACTGTGGGCTGGTGGGCACTGTGGGCTGACGGGCACTTTGGGCTGGTGGGCACTATGGACTGGTGGACAATGTGGGCTGGTGGGCACTGTGGGCTGGTGGGCACTGTGGACTGGTGGGCACTGTGGGCTGGTGGACAATGTGGGCTGGTGGACAATGTGGGCTGGTGGGCACTGTGGGCTGGTGGACAATGTGGGCTGATGGGCACTGTGGGCTGGTGGGCACTTTGGGCTGGTGGGCACTGTGGACTGGTGGGCACTGTGGGCTGGTGGGCACTGTGGACTGGTGGGCACTGTGGGCTGGTGGGCACTGTGGGCTGACGGGCACTTTGGGCTGGTGGGCACTATGGACTGGGGGACAATGTGGGCTGGTGGGCACTGTGGGCTGGTGGGCACTGTGGACTGGTGGGCACTGTGGGCTGGTGGACAATGTGGGCTGGTGGACAATGTGGGCTGGTGGGCACTGTGGGCTGGTGGACAATGTGGGCTGATGGGCACTGTGGGCTGGTGGGCACTTTGGGCTGGTGGGCACTGTGGACTGGTGGGCACTGTGGGCTGGTGGGCACTGTGGGCTGATGGGCACTTTGGGCTGGTAGACAATGTGGGCTGGTGGACAATGTCGGCTGGTGGGCACTGTGGGCTGGTGGGCACTGTGGACTGGTGGGCACTGTGGGCTGGTAGACAATGTGGGCTGATGGACAATGTGGGCTGGTGGACAATGTGGCTGGTGGGCACTGTGGTCTGGTAGGCACTGTGGGCTGGTGGACAATGTGGACTGGTGGACAATGTAGACTGTTGGACAATGCGGGCTGGTGGACAATGCGGGCTGGTGGGCACTTTGGGCTGGTGGGCACTGTGGGCTGGTGGACAATGTCGGCTGGTGGGCACTGTGGGCTGGTAGACAATGTGGGCTGGTGGGCACTGTGGGCTGGTGGACAATGTGGGCTCGTGGGCACTGTGGGCTGGTGGACAATGTCGGCTGGTGGGCACTGTGGGCTGGTAGACAATGTGGACTGGTGGGCACTGTGGGCTGGTGGACAATGTGGGCTGGTGGGCACTGTGGGCTGGTGGACAATGTGGGCTGGTGGGCACTGTGGGCTGGTGGACAATGTGGGCTGGTGGGCACTGTGGGCTGGTGGACAATGTGGGCTGATGGGCACTGTGGACTGGTGGACAATGTGGGCTGGTGGGCACTGTGGGCTGGTGGACAATGTGGGCTGGTGGGCACTGTGGGCTGGTGGACAATGTGGGCTGATGGGCACTGTGGGCTGGTGGGCACTGTGGGCTGGTGGACAATGTGGGCTGATGGGCACTGTGGGCTGGTGGGCACTGTGGGCTGGTGGACAATGTGGGCTGGTGGGCACTGTGGGCTGGTGGACAATGTGGGCTGGTGGGCACTGTGAGCCGGTGGGCACTGTGGGCCGGTGGGCACTGTGGACTGGGGCACAATGTGGGCTGGTGGGCACTGTGGGCTGGGGGACAATGTGGGCTGGTGGGCACTGTGGGCTGGGGGACAATGTGGGCTGGTGGGCACTGTGGACTGGTGGACAATGTGGGCTGGTGGGCACTGTGGACTGGTGGACAATGTGGGCCGGTGGGCACTGGGCCGGTGGACAATGTGGGCCAGTGGGCACTGTGGGCCGGTGGACAATGTGGGCCGGTGGGCACTGTGAACTGGTGGGGACTCTGGACAGGTGGACAATGTGGGCTGGTGGGGACTGTGAACTGGTGGGCACTGTGGACTGGTGGACACTTTGGGCTGGTAGGTCCAGTGCACTGATGGGCATTGCCACCTCATGGTACCCACGACCCACCCAGGGAACACGACCCTACTCCTCTGCACTCGCCTTCTGAGAGATAGGCTTGGGAAGCTCCCACAATGACCCCCAGCCTTAAGGTCAGGATGAGTCAAGTTACCATCCTAAATAGCTCCTAAGTGCACAGATGCAAAGGATGCACAGGTCCAACGGCACTAATTACAGTCAGAGACAAAGCCTGTGAGGCCATGTGGGGTGCTTGGTGCACATATGCAATGACATACTCGCCTGGTTGTGAAGGAGTTCTTTTGCTAAGAAAAGTGCCGCAGACTTCCCCGAGGATGGAATATGATGATTCTTTAGCAGGTTATGACACTGTTCTCTCCAAAGATTCCCTTTCAAGGATCATAGCTACACGGTTAAATGACATTAAGATTGTTGCCCAAGGATTAGGTGGGTGGCATTTCTCTGTCACTAGTGGGAGTGGGTTTCTTGTGATATCTTCAGAAAAGGAATTTTCTAAGACGCGCACAGGAAAATAAATGCTTTTTGTCTGCGTGGAATTATATCTGTTTCCACAGTTCCACGTCCCTTAACCCCGTCCTGGGGGATTGCACGGGGCTCTGGCCTAGCTGAGAGCAGGGCCAGTGTGCAGAGTGTCCGTTCCCTGGTGTGGCATCCACATGGCCAGGAGCCATGTCGGCGGGTGCAGAGGTACACACCCCTCAACACGAGTCCCAAGGGAGCAAGAGAGCCAAAGCTCAAGAGCAGGGGGGAGGTCCCTTTATTCAGGAGTGACTCATCTCAGATTTTCAGGCCTTACAATGGCCACACCTCTTCTGGCCACTGACTCACTCCCAGGTGAGCATCTTCCCATGTCACCTGACTACACATGGCTGTGTGTGTGGTCCAGGCCCCTCCCCCAGGCTCGGCAGCACTGACTTGGGGAGGGTGAGCTGCGGTTTCCTGGAAAAGCCGTGTAAATGGCCCATATTCTATAGGCTCCCCTTTGCTCCTTTCCTGTCAGCAGGAACCAGGTTACTGATGGCGTCAAAATGATTCATGTTCTAAATCTCTCTAGGAGCTGAGTCTTCATAAGTGTTTTCCAGGTCCTCTTGTTTCATTCACTCTCTGCCATCTGGGCTCCTGAGCAGACCGGCACGATCCTCTGACACCGGCTCTGACTTGGGTGTCAACCCTGAGCCTCTGCGTCCTCTGAAGCTGCTCAGGATGGGCAGGGCTCTGATGAGTGACAGCAGCTGGCATGGAGCTGAGGGGCAAGGTCCCCACATTCTCTTGGACATGATAATTCTTCCAGCTTCTCCTCAAGTGGGCTGAGGGCTGCAGTCACAGGAGTGAGAAGGAACACCCTCTCAATTGCTGTTTGACCCGCAGAGCCCGGTGGAATAGAGGTGGGTCTCTGCACCTTGAGGATGAGGAGGCCATGGAAGTCTCACACCACGGAATGCAGCACTGTGGCTGGACCCACGGGGAACTGATTCTGAGCCTCGGGCCCTGCCCACCACGCGAGTCCCTGTGCTCCAACAGCAAACTGGATGGTCTTCTGTCACAGCTGGGTGTGGTGACCATCAGAAACACCACGGGAAACTGTTCCCCCTGTTTTAACCCCCACCATCAGTCCTTGTGACCGATTTTCCATATTTCAAGATACCAGGAAGCACCCCATCCCTCAGCCTGAACCAGTCTTCCTCAGACACCGGGCACTGCCTTCGGTATGGGAACGTCAGGCCCACCAGCACCATGGGCGGCTGTGGCTATGGCTGCTAAACAGATTCCCGTACTTTCAAACAACTAGGTGGTAACAGGTCTAATGCCAAGGCATCTCGCCTCATCTGTGTTCATGTCTGTGTTTACACAACAGTGATCTTACTATTGGAATTCTGGGATAGGAGAAAGAATTCCATTCTATGCCAGATTTTAAATGCATGGATTCTCCTCATTTCTCCAAGGTGATCGGAGACATAGAGCTGGAGAAAGATCCCGTTTCCCAGGGAGCATGGTGCAGCGCCTGCAGGCCTGCGCTCACCCACAGGCTGACTTCCCATCCAAGGACAGCAGGAGCGCCGACCCTCTCTCATCCCTGCTCAAACACACAGGTGTGTGTTTCCATCTACGCTTCAGAGACACTGAGTAGCAGCAGTAACTTTCCCAACTGAATTGGCCAAACCCTGATTGAGGGAAATTCAGAGGAGAAAAGCCTAAAACAAAACTTTTTAGGAATCTAAACATGAGTCCCATTTTACACGATGTGTGTGTGTGCATGTGTGTATGTATGTGTGTGCGTGTGTGTTCACGTGTCAGAAATCTTCTACTGTGAGTTTTGTGTCGAGAGCCAAGGCTGGAGCTGTGGACATATGGGAGCGATCCGGGGGGCAGGCCCAGGGCCAGCTGCATACTCTCTGCTGTACGGCCCGGCTCAGACTTCTGCTTCTCTTTGTGGCCAGGAGAGGGTCAACAAAGAGCAGACCCAAGATGCCTTGCTGCCCAGGTGCTGACCGCTGCACACAGGGTCCCTGCCCCTCCTCCCCTGACACCTGGGAATGAAATCAATGCTGTGTAACCTTGCGATGGTCTGACAACCTGAAAGTTAATAAAAGCAGCCTCCTCATGTTTACATTAGAAACTAGAAGCCTGGTGCATGAATTCGCCCCTGGGTGAGGGTCCCTCGGCCTGGCTGGCAATCAAGCTGGGGGGAGGGACTGTAGGAGGTTGGCTGTGGGAGTGCACTGACCACCAGGGGGCAGCTCCTGCAATGAGTGTCAGCCTCTGGTGGTCAATGCGCGTCACAGTGACTGGTCAACTAACTGTTCGTTTTGTTGCTTAGGCTTTGATTATATAGAAGATTCGTGCACAGGGGGTGGGTGAGTCCTTCAGCCTGACCTGCACCCTCTCTAATCTGGGAACACTCAGGGGAGCCCTCTCCAATCTGGTAGTTTCTGCCTGTCTTTGAAATCATATAAGCAAATTGTCTGAGACCCCAACCCATGTTTGGTTTGGTGCTCAGAATAATAGAGGCTTTTTTTTTTTTTTTTTTTTTGCGCCAATTGTGGAGATTTCCTAGAAGTTGCAGGATATCTTCCCTTTAATTTTTTCTCGACGCTCTGACTTTACTTATGTCTCTCACCTTTGCTTTCCCTCCATTCTCCACCTGCAACAGTAACTTGTTCCAGGCTCACTTTGCTATAGTGTCTAGGAGATCCTGCAGTGCATCTGCCACCAGAACTGTATTTCCCAGCATTCTTGGTGCTCCCTGCACTCTTGATTTCTGCTTCTGGTTCAGTGACTGCAGGAACCAAGAGGACTGTGAACTTCCTCCACCCAGTAGTGGTCACCAGGTCTTGGTGGTGACCACTGGATCTCTGCACACCCAAGAGACTGGCAACCAGCCTCTCCCACACCCCACCCATTGTGGGGGCATGGACCTGAATTGCCGCTTGGGGCCAGAGCATGCGCAAGTGGCTGGGGCAGGGCAGGAACTTGGGGATGTTCCTGCCCCACACCCAAGATGTTCCACTTGGCTGCTGCTTGGCTGCTGCACCCATAGTCCCACAGTGGCTGGGGGTGTTCTGGGATTCCTGCAGCTCAGAGTCTAAGTGTGAGCCTATGGGCCTACAGACTAGGAGAGGCCTGGGTTCCAAGTATATTTCTGGGACCCAGGCCACTCGTGCCTATGTATGCAAATTTGCCACCATCTTTGTTGGGTTTATTTGCATTTTGCTCCTGATAGGCTGGTGGGCGTGGCTTGTGGGTGCAGCGGAGGTAAGATCAATTTGCATATTACTCTTTTATTATTTTGGAATAAAATGTCCAGGACTAAAATATCAAAGCGGGTAAACATTAGAAAGGAAAGAGGATTCCAGAAAAAGAAGTGGGTTTTCAATACAGCAACTAACGCCAGGCTGTGCCAGAGACTCGGGCATCCAGGAAACCGTCCCACGTTTTAATTGTCAACTTCTCTTACTCTAAAGCTTTACCACAATACAAACTCAGTCTGAAGCCATTTGTCAGGATTTTCTATAGCATCGTCTTCAATTGAGCACACTGGGCACAGGACAAGGAAAGACTCCTCATCTCTTAACGACCATCTATGGAATCACCACGTTCGACATGCATTTTGCAAGAAGTCAGCAGCCCTTTATGCAGATGTTACAGCACTGATGCCTGGGAACTGACATCCAGAACCAGGGGCCATGGCATCCACCCCCACACGGGGTGAGCACACACTCTCAGGCCTGCAGCCATCGCGTCTGTGTCTGGTGAGCCTTACACCCAGTTTTCCCTCGCAGCCTCCTGAGCAGCTTCTCAAGCTGTGGCCCCTGGGCCAGTGTCAGCACCACCTGTCACTGAGGAAGGAGCCCTCAGGCCCACCAAGCCCAGAGCCAGGAACAAGGCGGGGCCCAGTGACGAGGGTGCCGCCCACAGGTGTCACGCTGCTCTGCTCGAGTTTGAAACCTGGGCTCCAAGGCAAGAGGCTCATGTTGCCAGAGAAACGCTGGTGGCCCTTCCTGGAGCAGGATTCACAGTTCAGGTCTCCACGCCCAAGCACACCCAACCTGCAGAATCCATCGGCCCTTGCACACTGCACCATTTAACATGCTTTTCCATCTAATGAAGATTTTAGAGTGTGTGCCATGTTCTCCATAAACATGAAAACACTAACGTGTATTGAACTGAGAAACGGGGCTGTTGGGGGGAAATGGGGTTATTTAAAATAGTATGATATCACAGAGGCAAGAACAGATAATGTCTGGTTGTCATGATTTCAACAGATTCCTCCCTGTAATCAATGCCGAAGGAAATAGGGCCAATTCCAACTTCTGCCCTTGAGTATTTACGGTCTAGAACTGGTGCCATGTAGCAACCACAGCCATGCCTACACGGCCCATGAATGAACAGCACAGGTACTCAAACATCCTATATAGAAGCCCTCGCAGGGGACCCACCAGCTCAGCCCACAGAACGGATGGGGAGGGGCTGGTGGCTGTGCCAACAGCCCATGGCGTGCTGAGTGGCCAGGGGCCAAACACTTTACGAAAAGAGAGGATGGGGATGTGGTGATCACGCTGTGTCCCTCAAGTTCTGCATAAACACATCAGTCTCCAGGAGGAGAGCTGTGGGCAAAGCAGAGTGTCCTCCCTTTCCCACTTGAATATATATTCGTAGGAGCAAGGCTTATCGTGTGATATGTTTTGATTATTCTTTTCAGATTTTCTTCATTTCCTTTTGAGAACACACACTTCCTGTCCAGACTGGGTCCCGGGTCCCTGTCTCCCTGGGGGTTTCCTGAGACCACACTTTGGTGATGGCACCAAAGTGACTGCGGATGCAGCGCTGAGATGTTCATCTTCTGAGATTTTTGTAATTGAAGGAGAGAAAATACTTTTCTAGAGCAACACAGAACTCGCATGAAAAGATCATACCTCACAGGCATCATTGCCATTCAGTGGAAAAACACTTTATCTTCTTTATAATGCCCTGGTTATGTTAACAGGGAGCTCATGCTACAACCACAAAGAAGGAAGAAATGTCACAGCTGGGTGAATAAGTTATTTGGCCGAACAATGAGGTCCCACCTCACGCCTGTCAGAACGGCTGCATCAACAAATCAACAAAGGACAAGTGCTGGCGAGGGTGCGGAGAAGAACCCTGGTGCACTGCTGGTGGGGGTGCAGACTGGGGCAGCCACTGTGGAGGACAGTACGGTGTTTCCTCAGAAAATTAAATATGGACCTGCCATTTGACCCAGTGATCCCACTTCTAGGAATATGTCCCAAGAGACTAGAAACACCAATCAGAAAGGACATACGCACCCCTATGTTCATAGCAGTGCAACTGACAATAGCTAAGGTTTGGAAACAACCCAAGTATCTATCAGTAGATAATTTAAAAAATTTATTTGGCCAAAACAAATAACTGAAGTATTTATAGTAAATTTTTCTACCCAACAGCTGGCTAAAGGCGTTCAGCCAATTCCACGGAGGTTTCTAACCCAAGTCCCTTTGTGTCGGCAGGAGGCGGGTCGGTACCTGGGACTGCGCGTTGATGTTGGCTCCTTCCTTGACCAGCACTTTGACGACCTCCACCTGTCCCGCCAGCGAGGCGATGTGAAGAGCCGTGTTTCCCTTCTGTTTTGAAGAAACAAAACAGAAAAAGTTACTGCATCCAGCGGCAGTAGAAACATGTGACTCGGTCCCATGTTGCTGCCTGTCCTTGGTGGCTGGACCTGCACCCTCACAACGCGGCCAGCCTCGGGAGGGGTTGTCTCCCTCTGTCCTCAGCTCCAGGCCAGGAGAGCAGCACAGGCGGATGCTGACTGGTCCACAGTGCTCTGTGCGGTTCGCTGCCTCCTTGTTAAATGAGGACCTTTACGGGAGAGCTTGTTCTGGGTCTAAAACTCTACGATTGCACTCGAGGGTTAAAAGAGAACCTTCATTTTAAAATATCAATAAAGGAAGGGAAGAAAGAAACTGATAATAAACACATACACAGCCAAGGAGTGGCTGGTTTAACGAGTATGTTACATTGACATGGGCGACGCAGAAGTAATTGTATAGACATTCACAATGAGTCTTTACATGTGTGTTTAGCATGTATGTGTCATGATCCAGAAAAAAGTTAATAAAAATGCTAATTTTCTCTTTGTGTCCAAGGTAAGAAAGGGGTTGCCTAAACCTCAGGCCCTAAAGTGAAACTATATTTTGACTCCTTTGGAATTGCCAGGGAGTCTTTTGTCTTTAAATTTCCACTGGAATTCCATAGACCAGGCTGTGAGCTGGGCCCTCTGCATTTTGACAAAAACTCCTGAGGCACTGACAGTCCAAACTAACTCCCCAGATGGAGGCCCGAGTGCCTAATCCTGACCTTGACCTTCCCACAGCCCTATCCCTACACCACTCCCCCTATCTCAGACCCTAACACTCCCTCCCCCTACCCTCTCCTATCCTCCCCTAACCCTTCCCTCCCCCTCCTACCTCTACTCCTACTCTAACCCTCCTCCCCCTACTCCTACCCTAACCCTCCCTTACCCCTCCCCCTACCCTAACCCTCCACTTACCCCTCCCCCTACCCTAACTCTCCACTTACCCCTCCCCCTACCCTAACCCTCCTTTTACTCCTCCCTCTCCTCTTACCCTAACCTTCCTCCTCCCCCTCCCCCTACCCTAACTCTCTCTTACCCCTCCCCCTACCCTAACCCAACCCCCAACCTCTCTCTGCATCTCCCACAACCATAGTGCTCACACTCCAGCCGAGCAGCTGACTTAATTCTCACTGGCCACTGTTTCCTGCCAAATTAAAATTCCACCTTCTAAAGGCAAAGATGGGTTACCACTGGAGACATTGTTAACATAACTGTTGTTTCTGAAATGGCCCCCGTGGCCAGGCTCACACTGTCCCGGCAGAGGCAGAGTCAGCAAAGAGGCACATCCCTAGTCCCAGCCTCTGCACACACCCGTGAGCGCATCCACTCTCCTTACCCCCGGGCAAGACCTAGTGTTACTGTGACAACTCAGTCCATGGCCCCCAAGCTCTTTCCCACTAGACCATAAAGCCTCACGTTAAATGGATACATGAAAAATATAATAATGTCATTAAAGCATGAAAGCTACTTGTTCATTTTCACTGAGATGGTGACCACATCAATTTATATTTTAAACGAATTAACCTTAGGGAAAGAGGTGCTTCTGTTTAATTATATGAATCTCGTCTCTGTGAGTCAAAGTTTTGAAAAAGCTGAACTAGTGGAAACCAGGTGCACAGAATTCAGCATCAGGCAGGCCTGACTTCCCCAAATGGCATCACCCCACTCAGCTGAGCCGCTTGAAGGGGTTTGAGTGCAGCTTTGCCTGTTAAGAATCCTGGGCTCCCAGCAGTCCTGCAGTGTGTGCCAGGGGAAGGGGCCTGTGGCCTGCCACTCCCCAAACAGGGCACCTACCTTGGTAGCAGAGTCCACGGCAGACCCTCTGCCCAGCAGCTCCTGCACCAGCCCCACATGCCCCTCCTTGGCCGCCAGGTGGAGGGCATTGAGTCCATTCTGCAAGAGAAGAGATGGCCTCAGGGGGTGAGGAGCCACTGATCCCTGGCCCTGGGGTCACTCTCTAAGCATCAGCTTGAAGCTGCTAAGTTCAGAGACCACATTCCAGTGGTTTGATCCAGAGGCAAAGAAGTAAATGCATAGTCATTAGAAAGGGGGATTCAGCAACATCATGTAAACAAACTTTCCTTTTAAAAAGTAAGATATCCAAGTCCTTTCACACTGAAGACAGAGAAGGAGAGGAAGAAGGAGAGGGAGAGAGAGGGAGGGAAGGAGGGAGAGAGAGGGAGAGAGGGAGGGAAGGAAGGAGGGAAGGAAGGAAGGAGGGGGAGAGAGAGAGAAAGAGAAGGAGAGGGAGAGGAAGAGAGGAGGGAAGAGAGAGAGAGGGGGAAGAGAGAGAGAGAGAAGGGAAGAGAGAGAGAAGGGAAGAGAGAGAGAGAAAAGGGGAGAGAGAGAGAGAGAGAAGGGGGAGAGAGAGAGAGAAGGGAAGAGAGAGGGAGAGAAGGGGAGAGAGAGAGAGAAGGGAAGAGAGAGAGAGAAGGGGACAGAGAGAGAGAAAGAGAGAGAGAAGGGACAGAGAGAGAGAGAGAGAAGGGAGAGAGAGAGAGAGAGAAGGGAAGAGAGAGAGAGAAAGAGAGAGAGTGAAGGGAAGAGAGAGAGAGAAGGGGAGAGAGAGAGAGAGAGAAGGGAAGAGAGAGAGAGAAGGGAAGAGAGAGAGAAGGGAAGACAGAGAGAGAAAGAGAGAGAAGGGAAGAGAGAGAGAGAGAGAGAGAGAGAGAGAGAGAGAGAGAGGGAAGGGAAGAGAGAAAGAGAGAGAGAAGGGGGAGAGAGAGAAAAATAGAGAGAGAGAGAGAGAGAGAGAGAGAGAGAGAGAGAGAAGGGGGAAGAGAGAAAGAGAGAGAGAGAGAGAAGGGAAGAGAGAGAGAGAGAGAGAGAGAGAGAGAGAGAGAGAGAAGCTCCGCATCATTCATAGTGGGAACCAGAAATAAAATGTCAGCCCTGGACAGCTTTACATAAACCTCACTTAATAACACCTGTGGGGAAAATGTCCTTTTCATAAAACATGACAAAAAAGCCAAAAGACAGTTTCTAAGCTCACATAGCCTTGCAAAGCCCATCTTGTACTTAAAAGACACTGAGCCTGTACTATGTGGCTAATTTGTCTTTCATTCTTTTGTCAGCTTACATGTATGTTATAATCTCTGATTGTACTGTAATGTCTGGTCCCTCCCATCTACCCAGGTTCCTGAAGACTCAGTGACTCGCCAAGCACTCTATGAAACGCATGGACACCACCAATGAATCCGATGAATAGACATCTGCTGGCCGTCTAGTCATGTGAGTAGAGAGCCAGACACAGGTATAAGTTGCTTTGTGGCAAATTCCCTGTTTGCGGTCATTGCATGGCTTACACGGGATGGTTTTCCCCTGACTTTATATTTGGCTCAAAAATAAAGTGACTTGTTTGCCTTCTTTGCCAAACACAGTACTTAACTTGGAGGAGCTGATATGGTTGCACTCATGCTTCTGCGGGTCGTAAAGGGGAGCCGGCCAGCCCTGGCACTGGCCCTCTGGAGATGAATGTAACAACACAGTATGAGCACGAGTCTCCGGAAACAACCAGCAAATAGTCAGCAAGCTCCTATGTGAGCAGTCAACCTGGACTGGCAGGTCCAGAGTCCCGAGCCTCTGACCCCAGCACGTGTGGCAGTGAAGCACACCGCACTGTTAAAAACAGGGCTCGGTGCTGCTGCGAGACCGCCGGGTGCACACTCATCACCTTAACGGGCAGGTTTTCCTTCTGGCGCGGCCCTTCGCTTACGTTTTCATAAAGCAACACGGTAACAAGTTGTTTACAATCAGACTTCATTCACAATAAGCTCTAGGCGCCATTCCTTGTGCTTTTATGAGCTCTTTTGCCCACCAACTGCTTTCCCTGGATCAGATGAAACCTCAGGTAGAACAGGGAGCCAGTTTTTTACAAAGCCGCTCAAGTGTTAGTTCCAGTTCTAGCACGTCCAGAAAGGATATGGGATGGTCCTGGGGTGGTCCCACCGGGACGAGCTAGGGAATGCACTTAGGACACAGTGGGACATATGTGAAGGCTAAATGCTTGCATCAAAATCCATTAAACTCTTTTGTATCCTAATACAAACCCATAATCAATACAGACTTATCAGCTTTGGTATCTGCTAGCGCCCTCAGGTACCCACTGCAGGTGTCAGGTTCTCCGAGGAAGCAATGCGCACATGACAGGATTTCTGTCCCCAAAGAACCCAGATATTGATCATTAAACGCTCGACAGGCACCTGTTCCCTGGCAGACACTTGCCTACAGTTGCTTTAAACCTCCGGCTCCTCTACCCATAAACCCTACGTGTCGGGAGAAGGGTCTGCCAGCCCGTCCTGTGCTTTTGAGAAAAGTGCAGCTACCTTACAGAACTGCCTTGGTGATGCGAATGTAAATATCGGAGGGGCGACTGAAATAGAGGCATTTCTGGAAACTACCAGGAGATGCAGAGCAAACACACACCAAACGGTAATGAGAGTGAAGCTCGGCTCCTGAGTTCACCTCCCTCTTTGGGCCACTGGCCAGCAGAGGTCACTCAGGAGCCACGCCCACAGGTAGATGCAGGTCCTTATGAACCGCCCTCGGCTGCCTCTCTGTGCCATCAGCATCCGTGACATTGGTAAGAACTCAGCTATACAATGGAGGGGAAAAGCAAACGCAAACCAAAAATGACCTGTGGGCACAGCCCCAACCCAGGTCCCGGCCGCCTCCCATGGTGGCAGCTCGAGCTCGGAGCACGTGCCGTGGTGGGAGCAAGGGTTTACTCTGCTTTCTGCTTTCAGCACCGAGCCCGCAAGGCACACTCTGTCACCTCTGCTGACCCCGCTGAATGGTCTCGGGGTCTCTGGCTGGCTCCCAGGGGCTTCTGATTGAATAAAATAAACCACGCTGAGGTGGCCACGAGGAAACATGTTTTATTAGTGAGTTGTCCTCACGTGGCCGCGGCTCTCTTCCTCAGTCCCAAGCTATGAATTGGTAATGAGGTACCGGCTAAGCCTCCACCATTTACACATATTCCCTGGGAGCCTGGGTAGTGGTGGTACGACGCTCATTTCATCGGGAAAAGGTGGCGCTGGACCACCTCGAAGCGCCACTCTTGGGTCCTCAAGGGGCCTATGCCCTGCCCCGCAGAGGCCACCGGCCCTCCCCTGACCAGGCCCAGAAAATGCTTCCACCCTGGAGTCCCCCAGACACAGAGCGGCCTTAACTGGTGGTGAGTCAGCCTGGGGGGGGAGAGGGAAACTCCAAAACCTTAACAAGGTCAGAGGGACGGGCGCAATGGGTGGCCAATAGCTAGAAACCTGTGTGTCAGGTTGTTGGTGGTGATGCAGAAGCGGGTCATCAAGGCTGGGCAATGGCTCCACGCCTATCAGCACATCTCTAAACAGGACACAGAACAAAGGAAAAAGGGTGCACGCGGTGGCAGGTGCATTCGGTTTATTTTTTGGTAGAACTTTCATATACTCACATGCACACACAAGTGTCTGTGTTTATGTGTGCATAACTGTGTATGCAAATCTGTGTTTATGTGTGCAAGTGTGTGTACATGTGTGCTCTGGGCTGCATAAAAACTAAGGAAGTTTAGGCGACATCCAGGATGTAAGGGCCTCGGGGAAACAGATGTCCTTTGGGTCGGGTAGGTGACAGAGGCTGCTCTCCGGCTTCTGGGGGGTTGGGGGAGGGGAGTACAGTTGTTTACTTGGTTTCCTGAACGTAACTCCCATCTTAGATGCCTGCCAGGATGCAAGTGGAGTGGCAATGGGGCAGAGAAGAATCCTTCCTGTCAATGGTGTTTCCTAAGCCCCAGGTGGCATCAGCCTCATCCCATCCCTGGAAGGTTCTAGGGTCTGGCTCATGGCACTTCCTCCAACATGTAGCAGTTGGTTCCCCAAATCTCGACTGTCAGGCCCCTTTTCTCAGCCGATGGCCCTTCCCTCTCCTGCCTCGACCACTCACTTCCATCGTGGGACTAGACACTTAGTCACTTCAGTGACAGCACCTCCCTTCAGGGCCAAGGCTCCCAGAGTGAACCTTCACCGCCATGCACTTTCCTCCAACTTCCTGGTCCCAGGGCACAGCCCTCAGGCCCCCCCCCCCCACCTCCTGCCCTGCCGGGGTCTCTCCTTCCTGGTCCCAGGGCACAGCACTCAGCCTGTCCCTGAGCCTGCTCGTCTTTTGCGTTCACAGCCCCTCACAGGGCCGGCATTCCCCACATGTAGGTCACCTTCGCTCCCACCCCTGCCCCGGGCAGGTGCTCTCAGGTGCCATTGCTAACCCAGAGTCCCAGCTGCAGGGAACTGACTCTGGGCCCGATGTCCACACGTGGACAAGGAAGAACCGGCAAGCCAGCTGGTGTGCTCTGCAGAGCCCCGCAGCACCTGCCATTCCTGCACTGTAGCCCAGCACTCCCCATCCCCCAGAGGGCTCCCTCACACCTTCTCTCCTGCCCCCATCACCTCTCCATCCTCTTTCAGCTCATGACCTTGACTCAGATTCCACTGACAAAGCAGAGCAACTGTAAGAGTAAGAATGTGCATCTCCCACTAGCATGTCCGTACACATCCTGCCCTCACCCACAAGCGTGCCTTTCCTGACCCGCTGCTTCCCAGCAAAGCCCAGCTCCCATGGAGATACGGGTCATGTGCTAAGCTGGTCAGAATCCACGTGAAAATGCAGTGTTACTGTGAGGATCGTCACCTGCTAACACTGGCCAAACGCCCTCTCCACTGGGCACTTGGCGGAACCTAATGTAATCCCACACAACCGCTGACCTCATTGTGCTGCAATCACCTCCCAGCACCGCGCACACCACGTCCAGAGGAGCCGGCTGCCTGGGGCACACAGCCGGGGAGGGACAAGATCGGGACCTGGCTTCAGCACCATTTCCAACGTGACCTCCAGACATGCCCTGAGCTCCGAGTCATGGCTGTGAGCAGGTGATCAAGCCACAGTAGGCTCCCCTTCCTATTCAGGAGCATCTGTGTTTCTGGGGAGAGCATGGGCCTTGCTGTGTGTACAAGTGTGTGTACATGTTCTTGGAGAAAGAAAAGCAGGACTTGGCTGATCGCCCTGCACCTTTACAGCCGCAGTGAAAGGTCAGACAGAACCAGGACCTCGAAGGACAGTGAACCTTTTGTGTCAGACCCAGGACAGGCCCAAGGCAGTGAGTGGCCCTCCGCATGGGTCACAGCGGTCCAGGACGTGCTTCCAACAGTGAACCCCGTCTACACATGGGCTGGACTGAGCACAGGGGCTGGTGGGGACCGGCACTGGCTCCCTGTCAACGTGCAACACCTGCCTACGGAGAGGGCTGTCTGCCTTTCAGGCTGCGCTGGCCTTGCTGTGCCAGCCTTGGATTGTGAGCGGCCACTAAGCAAGCAGGAAGCCACCTGTACAGGAGACTTGGAAACAGGTAGCAAATGGGAGCACTCACCCTCTTTCTGAAAGAAATGAGCTAATAAGACACGTATATTACTAGTTTAATCTTTCCAAGAAAGTAGCCATTTGAAAAAGAAAATGAAAACGTGAAGTTTTTTGTTAAATGTATTGTCTTGTGCCAAATTTATGAATTTTCCCCATAAACCTTAAGTGATTTGAAACCTAATGGTAATTTTGGATTCAATTTGAAAATTCTCATAGTAGCTATAAGGCAATTTTATGAAGAAAAAATGTTTCACCCACATCTCAGTCGAGGAACCTCGGCTCGCCCACACAAGCAGTATTCTGGTGCGCTGGTGCGCCCTCCTGCCTTCATTGAGAAATGCCGCACGATACAGGGCGTCACTCATGCCCCCCACAATTTCCAGCTTACCAGCAAAAGAGGGTGACTTTCCTTTTCCTCCACATGCCCAGTGAGCTCAGAGCCTGCACTTGGTTAAAAATAGCCGTACTTTCGCTGAGAGCTGCCTTGTTGCCCTTTGGGAAATATTTCCTGTTCTGTCGTGGATTTGGGGGCTGGAGCAGTCTCAATGGGGGTGCTCTGACCTAACAGTCCCTCTACCATCCAGCACGCTCACCTACGGGTGAAGTGAGTTTGTTTCAGATGAGCAATGGGAGGTCACAGTTCCATGCCCAGTTGGGGCACATGCCCAGGGTTGTGGGCTCCGTTCCCAGTGCGGAGCATGCAGGAGGCAGCTGACTCATGCCTCTCTCTCAGCATGGACGTTCCCCTCTCTCCCTCCCTTCCTCTTTGAAATCAGTAGAAATGGGTGTTAGAAAATGAGGCTGGAGCCTGACATGCAGGAGGCCCGGCTGTACACTTTGAGGGCAGACCCGGGCATCTCAGGCGGATGTGTTCTCCTGTGGGAGGAAGCGTGGCAGGGGAGTGGATAGGACCTGTGACCCCGGGACACCTCACTGCTCACGGGCTTGGAGTCTATGCTGCAAACCCAGGCGGATGCCTCCCTCCCGCATTCGTCTCTGCAGGAAGGTCACGTGTGAAGCCCTCAGCAGAAAGCTGCGCACAGCAGCTCATTCCCTAACGTGTGTCACTTGTTCCTGCTCCTTCATGACGCACATTCCTGCACAGCAATAAGCAAGGACCAACCCCAAACGACAAGTCACCTAGCAAACGCAGGTGACGAGGAGCAGCCTCCGATTCTGTGTGGAGGTCCATTTTAAATTGTGGATTCTTGATGAACTACATGCAGTAATGGCAATGAGACATGCATCCCACAGAAAGTCCTTTTTCATATTTCATACTTATTCTACACTGAACCTGGGGAGGGGGGTAACGTATTCCTATTGTCTTGTGCTGGAGATTAGAAGGTCACTTTCTGGGCCCCGGCTGGTGTCGCTCAGTGGATAGAGTGTCAGCCTGCGGACTGAAGGGTCCCAGGTTTGAGTCCAGTGAAGGGCACATGCTCAGGTTGCCGGCCAATCCCCAGTGTGGGGCATGCAGGACTCAGCCAATCCATGATTCTCTCTCATCACTGATGTTTCTCTCACCCCCTCTTCCTTCCTCTCTGAAGTCAATAGAAATACATACATTTTTATTTTTTTATATATTTTATTGACTTTTTACAGAGAGGAAAGGAGAGGGATAGAAAGTCAGAAACATCGATGAGAGAGAAACATTGTTTGCACACCCCCTACTGGGGATGTGCCCGCAGCCAAGGTACATGCCCCTTGACCGGAATCAAACCTGGAACCTTTCAGTCCGCAGGCTGACGCTCTGTCCACTGAGCCAAAACGGTTTCGGCAGAAATATAAACGTTTTTAAAAGAAGGCCCCTTTCTGGGCTGTAAAGACTGTGAACGTGGAGAAGGAGCTTGGACTAGAGCCTCGCTCTCCACTGTGTGCGGTCGCAGGACGTCACGCTGTCTTCTCACACACACACGTTCTCTTCTGGAACACACTGGCCACTGTGTGCGGTCGCAGGACGTCACGCTGTCTTCTCACACACACACGTTCTCTTCTGGAACACACTGGCCACTGTGGCCACGGCAAGAAGATTGTGTCCGGCCACCAACAACCGTGAGGACTCAGACGCTGCTGGTCATAAAGCAAACTGAGTCTTTTCTGTAGTGAAACTATTTTTTCTGAAAACACCCTGAGATCTTTCCTACAATTAAATCTTCAGGTTATACTTCGGGTGAGGGGCTCAGTGTGACTGAGGTGACTTTATCTTCCCCGGGCTTCTCCTGGCAATTTGAGAATAATTTTTACCAAAAAGAACTGATGGTTTTATTGTCTATTCTCTAGCAAATTGAGAAAGTTAATGAATTAACATTAAAACTGGGAGAATATTTTTAATATACTTTTTAAAAAATCTAAGGTAATATGTGAAAATTATAAATGATCTCGTACTCAGTCCCTGAGGCATTTGTGGAAGTAGTTCATACATCCACGGGGGACTTGGATACTCTTTCTCTATTAAAGAAACTAATTAGTATCTAAAGTTCAAGTTTTTTGTTCATCAGGACCCTGAAAACATAGCCAATAAGACTCGTGGTGGGAAATCAGATGACTAAGAGGTACAGACACAGGATATGATCTTATATTTGAGACAAAGGACTTGGGCCGGTTCCGGGCCAGTGCTGAGCTGGGGAGACCTGGGCTCGGTCGAACCCATGTGGGAACAAAAGCACTGCTGGTCTCATGGGCCTCCTGCCAGGGACCAAGGACATGGCAGCTCCCAGCGAGCGCAGCAGCAGAGGCTGAGTGTCCACCCGGGGCTCTCGCCATCTCCCTGCCCCCTCGGCCCTTCAGGAGTGATCTCAAGACCGGTGATAGGGCCTGTGCATGCAACACGGCAAGTCAGAGAAGACTTCCTCCGTTCACTGAGAATCAGCCAGGACTGTCCCTCCCCAGCAGCTCTTCCAAGAGTGCACATACACTCACACATACATAGACACAAACATAGGCGTGCACACACATACACATGTGCACACACATGATATGCCAGCGTCACATACTCTCAGTGTACCCCAACGAGCACTGGAGGCACCGACCCTTAACTTTCCGGGATGGAAACCTCGGGCCACGTTAGCACAGAACCCTCCGCACCCCTGCGACCCAGCACCATCCCAAACGGGGGCTTTGTCTGCAGCCCTGTCAACGGGACCTGATGGATATATTTCAGACACATCACTTCAGCCAATGGCTTCAGCCTCTCTCACTCTAATCCACATTTTAAAACAAGTTGGAGACATTGATTTTACCCTCTTCTTTCACTATCCCTGGCGGCAGCAGAGGAATAAAGAGCCGGCTTGGTGACTGGCCGGTGCTGAATGGGACGAGAACATCATTCTGCATTCACACTGCATCCAGCCAGACGGCCCGATCGGGTTGCAGACAGACTGACTGCCAACAGCCACTTCTGACCTCCTTTCCCAGCAGCCTCAGCCTAGACACGCATGTCTGAGTCCGCAGATGTCAGCTAGGGGGGAAATGGCCTGCGTCGGCCTGGGGCCCCCACAGGAAATTCAGCCTAGGCCGTGACGACACCCACAGGCATGTCCTGGGCCTGCTCCCCCAACCTCCTACCTGGTTGCAGGTATTGATGTCCACGCCGCCCTTCAGGAACTCCACCACCTTGTCCAGATTGCCGGCCCGGGCTGCACGCAGGAAGCTGGCATTGCTGTCCGACTGCAGGAGAAGGAGGAAACCCTGTGTGAGCCGCTGACCAGATCAACAACCAAAGGCCCTACACGTGGAGGCTTCCCTGCCTGCGAGTCTGTGCCCAGGTCCCAGCACGGGGCAGGGGCCCTGCGTGGTGCAGGACCTTCCCGGTATTCCTGGGGGTTTCGAGGACATCAGCATCCAGGGACCCGGGCTCAGCGGTGTCAGAGTGTAGACACAAAAATGAAAATGCCGGTCACGAAGACGGGTCCCTGGGCACCCCGTGGCTGTGCTGCTCAGTGGGCTCAGGAGCTCAGGAGCCTCGAGTCCAGCTGACGGAATCAGGGCCTAAAAGACTCAGAGCCACCGCTGCCTCATCTTCAGCCCCTGCCTGGCTTTCAGAGAGTCTGGGTGTTGTTACCCAGCGGCCACCTGTCCGGTCTCCAGGAGCAGAGACCCCAGGGGCAGCCCTCAGAGGTGTGGCCTGGGCCATGGAAATGCTGTGTCCCCAGTGATTTGGGGAAAGCAAGATTTGATTTCAGCCTGGCCAGTGTGGCTCAGTGGTTGAGCATCAACCCAGGAGCCAGGAAGTCACTGGTTCAAATCCCAGTCAGGGCACATGCCCTGGAGGCAGGCTGGATGGAGACAGAAATATCAGTGATGAAACAGGAGGCAGCCAATCCATGAAGTTCCTATCTCATCACTGATATTTCTACCTCTCTCCCTCTCCCTTCTTCTCTTTCAAATCAAACAGAATTCTGGCCTCTGACACACACCTGCCTGAATGGGAGACGCTGGTCCCTGGGGAGGCTGCTTTCTGGGTCCTCGCCTTCCCCACGCTCCCCTCCATCCTGAGCAGGAGGGTCGCTGGCCTCCCTCTCCCCAACCCTCCCCAGGAGAGCCCCTCACGGGCTCTCACACCTGATGTCCTGACGGGCACAGAGCCCGGCAGGGGCCCGAGACCCTCACCAGCTGTGCGATTCCCACGGCTCCCAGAGCAGGGGCGGCTACAGAGGGGTCCTGGGATGAGGCGGCCCTCCTCCCGGCACTGCCACCCTCGACAACAGGCTAGGCGGGGCGCATGCTTCCTCGCTGGGTTCACGGGGGCTATGGGGCCATGGATAGCGAGGCTCAAGTGGTTTCTCCCACAAGAAGCCCTGGGCTCACAGGACTCACAGGTGGAGACCGAACACCCAGGATTAAACCACCTCAGGTTCACCCACGTGCCAGATGGGCCTTGCTATTCGGTCTCGGGTGTCCTGTCCAGGTAACGGTGCCCAAGTCTGGTGCCTGGAATCATATCAGCTCTTTTTTTTTAATATATTTTATTGATTTTTTACAGAGCAAAAGGGAGAGGGATAGAAAGTCAGAAACATCGATGAGAGAGAGAGATCGATCAGCTGCCTCTTGCACGCCCCCCACTGGGGATGTGCCCGCAGCCAAGGTACATGCCCTTGCCGGAATCGAACCCGGGACCCTCCAGTCCACAGTCCGACGCTCTATCCACTGAGCCAAACCGGTCTCGGCCATATCAGCTCTTAAGACAGGACCAGGGTGTGCCCAGTGCCCACCATCCCCTTCACCTTCAGGGCTGTGCCCATGACAATCCCAAGCACCCCCAGCACCCTTGGGCACACCTGAGCAATGACTGAGAATAACTGAGCACCCCCAAACACCCTGGAGCACACCTGAGCAGGACTGAGCACACCCAAACACACCCGAGCACCCCAAGCACCCCCAGGCACACCTGAGACTCGCAGGAGCCGAGCTGTGACTCATGGACGAGTGCCCACCTGGGACGTTATATTGCAGTTTGCAATGAATCCTAAATTCCTGGGAGTTTTCCCACCTGCAGGTTTCTGGCCACAGAGCCCAACAGCGAAACCTAAACCTGTGTGGATGTCAACACCTCACAAGACACATTATTTACTGTAGAACAACAAAAATGAGTAACACGAGGCAGGCCACAGAGAGAAAGTATGACAATATTATTTCCCAAAGGCAGTTTTTTTTAAATAAATCTATGTGCTATATGTCAATGTCTAATCGCTAGGATGTGTGCCTCTGCGGCTAAAGAACATCATACACCAAGCATAATTTAGGAGATAAATTAAACACATGTTAAAAGGAGATTGTGCCTAGAAAATGCTTCCAGCTTGGGTCTGAGGCTCGATGGTGACAGGACGTCACTGAGCAATCACTGGGGCGGTGGGAGCGAGGGGTCCCACTCATGGTGACACGCCAGGAAGGAGACGATTGCAACCCTATCACTTCTCAGGCGAAGAGGAGGGTGAGAGAGGCCAGGACCCACAGCACTTGTAGGGGAGCGGGGGGGGGGGGGGGCGAGGCCGATCTGCAGGCTATTCAGCACGTTTCCTGGCCTCAGAGCGTCAGAGCGGGACGCCACCTATGAGCTGCGGGTTCATGGGCTTGTGTGACACAGTCACACCCTGGGCTCAGGTACCGGTAATCATGGCGCTTTCTGAGCCTGCGCCTCTACCAGCAGCCCCTGCACTGGAGAGGTGGCCTGCGGAGACAGACTCTCCCAGATGCCTTCCCCAGGGTGGGAAGGTTGTGGCACGCCCACCCATCAGGCCCGTCAGGTGTCTCTGCGTGGAAATTTAGGTCAGATAGAAGCCAGGAACCAGGCTCAAGCTGCTCTGTGGCCTCTACAAACACAACACGAACAGGCAGAGACGGGAGCACCTGGACCCCGGGGGAGGACTCATGGGCGACCCCACTGTGCAGGGTGAGGAGGCCGGGTGTCTGAGGCTTCCGGCCCCCCAGGAGCACCCTAGGGACCTCTAAGAGCCTTCTCCAGGCCTGGGTGTCATCCAGGCTGCTTTTGCTGTTGAAAATTACAAGTTTTCAAACTGCTTTTCTCTGTTCTGAGTCAAATTTCTACCAACTAGAAGCAGGTTGTGGTGCAGCCAGCCGAGGGCTTCTACCCAGAATGTGCCATGTCCCAGGGCCAGGGCCCAGAGCACAGGCAGTGGCTGAGCCTGCCCTGGCCTCACCAACAGCTGAGCCGTACAGGCCACCCTGTCAGCTGGATTTGCCTAGAACCCGCTAAGAGACTCAGTTTTCCCAAAGTTAGGGAATGCACTATAAATTCATGCTGCAAGTGCAAAGGCAAGCAGATGGTCCCAGAACACAGATTCCCAAGAACAAGATTAAAATTAGGCTTCAAGACGTATGCCTTGTGATGATGGTTTGCAGGGCACAGGCGAACACTGCCCACAGGGTCAGTCTGATTACAGCTTTGCACGGGGCTCGGTGTTACCCCCTCGGGCTGCCGGCCTCCAGCCATAGAGAGGACCCGGGATGGGACGGTGGCAAGACACAGTGGCCTCCCCACATGCTTCCCGCTGTTGCACAGAAGTTAAAAGCTGTGTGTCCAGAGGGAAGTGCTTTCACAAGAGATGGTGTCTCCGGCAGTGCCCACAGGAAAGTGCAGGACGGGGAAATTGAGGCTCCAGGGAGTCACAGGCACGCGTCTCCCAGCCTCCCCTACTCTGCTGCCTGGCATCCCCACCCGGTGGCCCTGCTGCCCAGGGTTCTGACTGCAACAGACTCACACTGAGCCCACGGGCTCAGTCACCACAGTGGGGCATGATCCACACCCTCCACAGCCCCGAGAAAGAAAATTCCCTCTTAAGTTCTTCCCAACCTAGTCCTACCCGTGGTACCTGATGGAAGAAAAAGAACACGTCCTAACACCCCGAAGGCGGACACAGGAGGGCCGGGGGCGAGGAGGGCGGGGGTGCATCCAGGGTGCCATGCCTCTCCCCATGGCAGCATCCTTCGACGGTTCTGGGCAGGAATTAAGTGAGGTGGGAAACTGTGGAGGGTTATTTGCTTGTTAACCTTCACCCGAAGATACTTTTTCCGTTGGTTTTTTGAGGGAGTGGAAAGGAGGGAGAGAGAGAGAAATACTGACGAGAGAGACACACATAAACTGGTTGCCTCCTGCATGCGCCCGGCCCTGGGCCAGGGAACAGGCCAGCACTCCAACCCCTGAGCACACCGCCCAGGACTGAGGGGCTGTTCTTTAAAAGAAATAACGATGTATCACATGGACGCATGCATGAACCACACATCTTCTTCATAGCAAGTTGTTGAATGTCTTTTATTTCTGATAAAACACTCTTGTTTTATAAACCTGAGGGGGGGGGGGGGGACTGGATGTGACAAGAAGTGGTTTTCAGAAAGGACAGTGTCGCAAACCTTCCTACAAGCACATGTTTTGCTAGACAGCTCTATCGGGCTTCCCCCGATCTCCCTCATCAGCTCCACAACATGGAAACGAAGCACAATCCTTGTTGTCACCCATCACTTCTGCCCAGAGAGGCTGCTTTCTATGTTTTGGGGCAAACTCCGAGGCTGAGGACAGGATGTGTTTACTGAGCAGTTGTTTCACTAGAATCCAGGAGTCGCCCAGTATCTCATTCATAACTGTGGTAGGTAAAGAGGGAAAAAATAACCCAACATCCTATATAATAAAAAGCTAATATGCAAATTGGCCAAACAACAGACTAGCCAGTTGCTATGACATGCACTGACCACAAGAGGGCAGATGCTCAATGCAGGAGCTGCCCCCTGGTGGTCAGTGTGCTCCCACAGGGGGCGCGCCGCCCAGCCAGAAGCTGGACTCATGACTGGCCAGCGCAGCAGTGGTGGGAGCCTCTCCTCCCTACACATAGCAGCACTAAGGCTGTCTGACATCCTTAAGGATGTCTTTCCTATGGGGAGTGGGCCTAAGCCAACAATTGGACATCTCCTGAGGGCTCCCAGACTGTAAGAAGCTGCAGTCTAGGCTGAGGGACCCCCACTCCGAGTGCACACGCAACTTTTAAACTTCATCTAAACCACTCTCCCAGCTCACAGCCTCTACTCTGGCACCTGCTTGCACGCAGCTCTGGACCTGTCCATTTGCTCAAAGACAACGAAATGACTCCGCTTCAGGGATCACTGGCACAAAATAGTGCCCTTACAGTAGCAGAAGGCCACACAAGTAGGAGGTGCATGTGAGCTCTAAAAAGTCCAACAGTTACAGTGTTGATGATCCGATGTGTCATAATGATGCCCCCCCCACCCCAATTCCAGGGAGAAACCTTTCATTGGGAATGAAGGCACAAGAACAACACCAGGAACTCCCTGTGGCAAATGGGTTTCATGTTTCACCCACTAAAACTGCATTAAGTCCAAAAGAGCCACGAGAAGGGGGTGAGCATCACAGCAGGTCCATGGGGAAAGGAAGCAATGTAGCCACCAAGCCACCTCCCCCCAGGGGAAGGGGGGTCCTAGTTCCGTCATCTGTGTGACCTTGGACAAGCTGCTGGATGCAGTGGGACTAAAATCATTAAACAGAGCAGAAGAAAGGCTATGAAAGCTACTGCACCATCCAAATAAGTAATTATGTGTGCTTAGGATGAGCTTCATTGTAAGAAAGTGTCATGCCTAGCATATCAGATACTGATTGCTTATGTGATGATTATTCCTGTGTTCACAACAGTCTTTCACAGAATCTCTTTAAAAGGCCAATATTGCATATTATTTTATTTTGTAATGTATTTTTATTAACTTTAGACAGAAAGGGAGAGGGAGAGAGATATATAAACGTCAATGATGAGAGAGAATCACGAATCAGCTGCCTTCTGCATGCCCCACACTGAGAATCAAGCCCACAACTTTGGCATGTGCCCTCACCAGGAATCGAACCATGACCTCCTGCTTCATAGGTCAACGCTCAACCACTGAGTCATGCTGGCCAGGCCACCATTGCATTTTATGTACAACTTGCTATAGAGAATAATAATCCAGGAAATACATGTTCCTTTATAGATTAACTAAAGGCCCGGTGTACAAAATTTGTGCTTGGAGCATGTGTCCCTCAGTCCAGCTTGCACCTCTCCAATCTGGGACCCCTTGAGGGATGTCTGACTGCCCTCTCATAATCCAGGACTGCTGTCTCTCAACCGCTTACCTGCCTGTCTGCCTGATTGCCCCTAACCACTTCTGCCTACCAGCCTGATCATTCCCTAACACTCCCCTGCCAGCCTAATTGATGCCTAACTGTTCCCCTGATGGCCCAATTGCCCCTAGCCTCCCTCCCCTGCTGGCCTGGTCACCGCTAACTGCCCTCCCTTGCTGGCCTGGTCACCCCAAACTGCCCTCCCCTGCAGGACTGCTCACCCCTAACTTCCCTCCCCTGCTGGCCTGGTCATAGCCAACAACCCTCCCTTGCAGGTCTGGTTGCCCCTAACTGTCCTCCCCAGCAGGCCTGGCCCCCCTAAAAGCCCTCCCCTGCTGGCCTGGTCATCTTTAACTTCTCTCCATTGCCAGCCTGGTTGCCCCTAAATGTCCTCCCCTGCAGGCCTGGTATTCCCCAACTGCCCTCCCCTGCAGACCTGGTCCCCCTAACTGCCCTCCCCTGCAGGCCTGGTCACCCCTAACTATCCTCCCCTGCAGGCATGGTCAACCCTAACTGCCCTCCCTGCTGGCCTGGTTGCCACCAACTGCCCTTCCCTGTAGGCCTAGTCCCCCCAACTGCCCTCCCCTGCTGGCCTTGTCCCTCCCAACTGCTCTCTGCTGCAGGCCTGATCACCTCCACCTTCCCTCCCCTGCAGGCCTGGTCACCCCTAACTGCCCTCCTCTGCAGGACTGGTCCCCTCCCAACTGCCCTCCCCGATAGGCCTAGTCAGCCCTAATTGCCCTCCTTTGCTGGCCTGGTTCCCACCAACTGCCCTTCCCTGCAGGCCTAGTTCCCCCCAACTGCCTTCCCCTGCTGGCCTTGTCCCTCCCAACTGCTCTCTGCTGCAGGCCTGATCACCTCCACCTTACCTCCCCTGCAGGCTTGGTTGCCCTCAACTGCCCTCCCCTGCAGGCATGATCACCCCTAACTGCCCTCCTCTGCAGGGCTGGTCCCCCCCAACTGCCCTCCCCGATAGGCCTAGTCAGCCCTAATTGCCCTCCTTTGCTGGCCTGGTTGCCACCAACTGCCCTTCCCTGCAGGCCTAGTTCCCCCTCAACTGCCCTCCCCTGCAGGCCTTGTCCCTTCTAACTACCCTCCCCTGCAGGCCTGATTGCCCCCAACTGCCCTCCCCTGCAGGCCTGGTTGCCCCTAACTGCCCTGCCCTGCAGGCCTGGTTGCCCCAACTGCCCTCTCCTGAAAGCCTGGTCCCTCCCAACTGCCCTTCCCAGCTGGCCATCTTGTGTAGACATGGGAGTGGCCATCTTGTGTGTTGGAGTGATGGTCAATTTGCATATTATTTCTCTATTATATAGGATATGTTTCATGCAAGTGCCACCCACAGCACTTGGAGTGGTTGCATGCCTGTTTTGAGCAGAAAGTTACAATGAAAGCATCTTAGTCGCCAAGTGCTTTAGGAACACCTCTGTGCCTCTACCTGTTTAAATCTCAGAGCCTCTGATCCCTTTGGGAGACTGGTCACCTGCAGCTGGCAAAGGCCCACAACTCAGTGTGCTATGTGGTGATTCCCTAGTTTAATGTATTCATGTTTCCCAGAAACGCTTAGGCATGGCAAAGACGTGGAGCTCCTGATACACACACTGCAGCGGGATGGACTCTCCTGAACCCACCCTGATCGGAGGCTGAACCCAAGGCTGAGTCTGCAGCCGGCCCACAGGGCTGCAAGCTGTGATGTCTGCAACCCAGAGGCAGTGAGGTAGCCTGTCACTGTCAGTGCTGCGTCCCAACAGTGACACACCACTGGACTCCCACTGCGCCCCCCACAGCTGCCCATCTCAGTCATGGTGGGCTGGCAATTAGGGTACACTTTCTCTCCCCGCTGTCCTGGGACCCAAGACATGTGCCTCCAGGTGGGCTGCGGGCTGCGACCTCTCTACTAGCCGGAGGGATGCTCTGAACACTCAGCCCCTGGCCTAGCGTGGCCCTCTCTGAGCCTCCTGGTTTCACTCCAAAGTAACCTGCAATGAGGCCAAAGTCCAGCTCCTGGCGGATCATAGACACACGTCACTCTCCAGCGAATGGGAGAATCAAGCTGTTTCAGGAAGGTCCTGGCCTGACCCGACAGTAAAAACAAACAGCAATAAGCCTTCAGAGCCATTTAGGGTTCAGACCCTAACTCTCAATTATTCAAATCTGAAAGTTCTGTGATTGTTCAACATTTAAGCCTCTGCATGGGAGAGTCTCATCGTGATCAGATAGCACGTCAAAGCCTTTCACTGGAGTAGCCAGATAGTAGCTGTATGACGGCCCGGCTGTTGTGCTCAGTGGCTGAGCGTCAGCCTGCGAACCAGGAGGTCAGAGTTTGATTCCCAGTCAGGGCACAGGCCCGGGTTGTGGGCTCCATCCCAGTCGGGGGCCTGAAGAAGGCAGGTAATGCAAGATTCTTTCATCACTGATGTCTCTGTCTCTCCCTCTCCCTTCCTCTCTGAAATAAAATATATAGATATATTTAAAAAAGAAGTCTTACAGGCTGGGATTTCCAGTGAGCACGTGCTCAGAAAAGCAGCGGGAACCAGCATGATACATACAGGGCACAGAGCCTGCAGCAAAACGCAGGTCCATGTATAAACCTGTCCACAGTCACACAGGCCCAGCTTTGGAGAAAACTTCACCTCAAGAGACGGCATAGCTGCTTATCCCCAAACGTCACTTCCCAGCGAAAGTTGACCAGAAGGGAGACGTGTGGTGCCCACAGTGGGGGGGGGGGGGGGGGGGGCACAGCTGCTGACTTGGCAAATCAGGTGATTCAATGGATCGCTATGTTGCACCAGGTTACTTCCTCGCAGGGATCTGACCAATGAGGTCCACTAAAAACCTCTGAGTCATCCGCCCTCTGTGTCTGCTCAGCACTTACCCGCACCCCCAGCTCTGGGGCATCCTCGCTGGGGCAGCCGTAGTAGTCGGGGGCTCTGTCTGCCTCCTGCAAGTGCCCCTGGGCCTTCATGCTCTTGCTCACGTGGCATGAGGGGCAGAGCGCAGCATTGCCCATCTTCCTGCACAGCTCCGGGTCAGTGGGCCCGTCCCCGCCCCCTGCGCTCGGTCCTGGGCCCCCCAGGGGACAGTCCTTGCAGATGGCCCCTGGCTCCCCTGCCCCGTGGCCCTACACACCCCTCCCTGGGTCTTCCCATGTGGCCGACCAGCTGGTGCTAGGAGGATGGGGACCCAGCAACTGCAGGCCGCACTCAGTGCCCACCTCCAGCTGGGCTGTGGCTATTTTTACACCCACCCGGTCAGCTATGCAGGCCAGTGCGGGGGGAGGGGTGTTGTTTTGCTTTTCACCCTGGAAGCCACTGCTGTACACACGGACTCCAGAACTCCAGTTCAGGCGACGCAGCTGTCCCTAGGGAGAGCATCGGTGTTACCAAGAGAAGGCCCCCTGGCTCTTTACCCCTCACAGCAAACCCAAGTCTGCTCCCCAGCAGAGCAGACAGTTATCTCTGTGATCGCTTAAACCAGCAGCGACCACGGCCTCTTCTCAGGGTTAAGACTCGGGGGGACCACCGCTGACAGGCTCCTGTGGCACCGGCAGGACACTTCCAACTTCAGAGACTGTCCAGTTTCCATTAGTCATGACTGCGCTCACATAAGACTTTCCCCCAAGAAGTGAAAGGAAAGAAGATCCTCAGGGGAGGATTAACAAAAATAAAAAGCTTCAAATCTTAAGGATGAGAAATGGAAACTTATTTGCAGGGTTGCAATGACCACCCCTTTTGGCCTTTGAGACATGGAAAAACGCCTGGGGCGGATTTCCCTGTAAAAGAACCTGCACGGGTTTGTTAGGGAGACGGCCTGACCCAGATGCAAACACCGATTGACAGCGGCCCCCACTCCTCCACACAGGGAGCTGTCCTTCCCAAGAGAGCACTTGCTTTCTTTTTTTATAGGAAAATGTTAACAATTATTTTATTTCGGTGAAGGGCACATGGAAATTCAGGTTTTCTTTGTTTTTTTAATCTTCATTGTTGAAAGTATTACATAGGTCTCCTTTTCCCCCCCGTTAACCTCCGCCAGCCCTCCCCCTCAGACCCACACCCCATTATCTGTGGGTTACGCATAGATACAAGATCTATGGCTGATCTCACCACAGCCCCCTCCCCTGTCTTCCCTCTGAGGTTCCTCAGTCTGCTCATGCTTCTTTGTCTCTGGGTCTACCTCTGATGATCAGTTTATTTGTTGGTTTCATTAAATTACACATATGAGTGAGGTCATGTGATGGTTGTCTCTCTTTGTGCTCTGAGAGTGAGCCACCCACACTCCTTCTGCTGGGCGGCCCAGGGCTCTCCAAGGGCACTGCCCCCACGGCACAATGCACACGGAACCCAAACGAGATGGGCAGAGAGAGCCTGAGGGCACACGTCCTGCCCCTGGGGTTGCCGGAATGTTCTGCTTCCCAACCAGCAGATCGATTATTAACCCAACGTGAGTGAGCTGGAAACCACCTCCACAAACAGGCTCCCAGCCCAGGCTCCCCGCCTGATCAGGCCCAAGGCGGTGGTCAAACCGTTCCTGCTGCCCGCCCTGTGGCTCCCAGAGTGGCCACCAGGCAGGCTTGTCACAGAGCCTGGGGGATGGGACTCTTGTGTACCTGACTGTGTATCAGCCAGTGGCCAGGTGAGTGAGGCCTGAAGCGCACCCCTGCCCCACACGTGCCCTGACCAGGGACCTCCCAGGTGTCCAATGACTCAGAAAGGCTCAAAGGCACCAGCACACGCCACTCAGAGAGCAGGAATGTGCACGAGTGGCCACACACAGAGAACACTGGAACTTCGTGCGTGACTGAGAAGGTGAAACTTGAGGCCCCCGTGACGTGACATGTTTGTGATACCTTCCCAAGTCCTTCCACTCTTACCTTTGCTATTCCCTCACCTGCATCACCGCCCCTCATCTCCAGCACAAGTCAAAGCCAAGAGGGCTGGGGCAGGGCCGCACTGTGCTGGTCCTCAAGGGGCAGGTGCGGAGGCCCCAGGGCAGCAGGCTGGGGCCGGCCACAGTGGAGTTCCATTCAATGCACCACAAGCAGCAGCCATGACAGCATCAGCAGAAACTGACATTTAGGGAGGAAGCACGTCTCGCTCTCGTGTAACCTGCAGAGGAGTGGACAAACTCCCGGCTACCAGCTTCTGCCCCAGACTTGATTCTACCGCCGTCACTCGTGCAGATGGTGCGAACTTGACTGAATCTTTTAATTAGGTGTTACACCAGATATGGCCAGGCCCCTTCCCGTCCTGAGGCGCTGACTCGCTGATCACCTAGTTACCAGTAGTTAGTTATCACACAAAAGGAAGGTCTCGGGTGTTTCTGTCCTGATCTCTGGGCACTGGGAGCTGCTGGGGACAATCTGGGGCCTTGGGACCGAGAGGAGGGACCATGAGACAGACACAAGTTATTGTCCATGGGCTCAGTCCATAACCTGCCCCACATCTCACCGCTGGGCATCAGCCCTTATCTCGGGCCAGCCAGGCAGGGGACGGCCGCACAAGCCAGGTAGGGCTTTCCTCTCCCTCAGCCTACATCAGTTCACGTGTTCCTGCAGGCAAGTCGTGTCCTATTAAAAACACTGAAAAATTATTTGGCTAGAAGTCTGTAAAGTGCAATTTGGAGAGAAAGTTGCACTCAGAATCACAGGACCATGTCTCCCTCTCTCAGAGCTGGAGGGTTATTCAAGAAGACACAGCGTGGGTGGAGGAAGTGAGGACAGGCGTCTGAGTCTAAACTGTCATGTGCCAGCCTGGCCGGCTTCATGGTTGAGCATGGACCTATGAACCAGGAGGTCACGGTTTGATTCCTGGTCAGGACACATGCCCAGGTTTTGAGCTCCATCCTCAGTGTGGGGCGTGCAGGAGGCAGCCAATCAGTGATTCTCTCTCATTATTGATATTTCTATCTCTACTTCTCCCTTCCTCTCTGAGCACAATAGAAATACATTTTTAAAAACAAACAAAAAACAAAATGTCCCTGTGTGACCCGAAGTCGACCCTCTGAGGGGGCCTGAAGGTCATCACCAGGTGCACGATGCACGTTACTTCGACTGAATTTAGAAACCTTTTTGGATTACAGCCCCATCCCCACAGCAGCCATAATTCAAAACTGATGGTTTGGCTGATTGATCGAATACTTCATTCCCCTTGTCTTGTGGGAAAGTCTCCAGCCCAATCACATGAGACCAAGGATGCAGCCTTCTGACTAGAACCACTGACGTGGAAACAAAGCCGGACTTCCATCCTGGGCAGCACGCACTTCTCTGTGCGTGGCGTGTCCATCGCCATTTCTTTGGCTGACGTTGACCATGTGATGAGCCAGTTGGATCTGTCATGTAATTGATCAATCTGGAAGCTGTTGCATAATTTATAGATGTGCTCTAGCTTTTCCCAAAGTCACCCTGTGGCTAACCCTTTCTAACTCAGGTCAGTGTTGATGAGTTCTACTATCTATGCTGTGCACACATTAATCCAAACGAACTGCCAAGCTACTCTCGTGCCCACAAACATCAATTAACCAATTTGATCTCACATTCCTCCCAGCATCTCCTTCCTTCTGACAGCTGCTTCCAGCTCCACTGTCTAAAGGTGGACGTTCTGGCCTGGCCAGCATGGCTCAGTGGCTAAGTGTCATCCTATGAACCAGGAGGTCACCGATTTGATTCCCAATCAGGGCACATGGCCTGGGTTTCAGGCTCAATCGCCAGTAGGGGGGCATGCAGCAGGCAGCCAGTCGGTGTTTCTCTCTCAGTGATATTTCTGTCTCTCCCTCTCCCTTCCTCTCTAACATCAATAAAAACATGTTTTTAAAGAAGGACATTCTGTAACAGCAGTGCTAACTAGCCGGGAGTTTTCTAAAGGGTCCTGCACCACAACCCGTCCAAGGTGGGCACTTAAGGAATGTGGCCGGAAGACATGGAAGAGAAGGAGGGTGTGCCGAGCAGCGGGGGCCAGGGACGCAGGCCCTGTCAGATTTGCTGGACTTCAAAACACAGCACAAACAGAACAAGGTAGCCATTGTGTGCTCCTACATAAAACTCAGAAAACGGATAGCAAGTGGGGCGGGCTTTTGGACGGGTCAGTGATGAAGGTTAAGAAAGCATAGAGGCCCCGTTGCAGTTCAGCCTCCTGCTTTGCAGGTGCCCGCATGGCAATCAGACCGTCCGGTCAGTGTCCACACCACAGCACATAGCCACAGCGCTCAGCCTCAACACGATGGACGGGAGTGCTGACCAACGAGAATTCACGAGCCACCTCGCCCCACACACTGAGCTGGGAGACCCTCAGTACTAAGCAATGGAGACCCTCCACTGGCCCAAAGGCATGACCTGTGGACAAGACAGAGAATAAAACTCCCTGCCCATCTCCTCAGGCCTCACTGCACTCAGCATGTGGAAGACGTTTTCTCGGGATGAGGCACAGACACTGAGCTTAGATGCATCATAGTCACAGTTTGTACACACACCCTTGAGACCAGAGACACAGCGCCTCTTCACCACCTTGTTGTGTGTGATGCATGACATGAGGGTTCAATGTGTTCATACATTTGTGGTCACTGAAAGGGTTCCTTCACTTGTGAAACAGAGCCCAGTTCAAGGCAATCACATATGTACTCAAATCTTTAATCTATTGGTCTCCAAATATTTATAAATAAAATAATTTTCCAATAAAATAAATGCATACACAACATAACATACATAGTCACACACACACATTTGCAATGTAGCAGAAGACAGACATCCTATATAATAAAGAGGTAATATACAAATTGATCTTCACGCCATCACACAAGATGGCCACCCCCATGTGGTCAAAGATGGCCACCATAAGATGGCTGGCAGGGGAGGGTAGTTTTGGGCAATAAGGCCTGTGGGGGAGGGCAATTGGGGGCGACCAGGTCTGCAGGGGAGGGCAGTTGGGGATAATCAGGCTAGCAGGAGAGCAATTAGGTGTTGATCAGGCAGGCAGGTGAGTGGTTGGGAGCCAGCAGTCCCAGTTTGTGAAGGGGGTGTCCAATTGGGCCTAAACTGGCATTTGGACATCCCCCAAAAGGTCCCAGATTGGAGAGGATGCAGACTGGGCTGAGGGACACCACCTCAGTGCACAAATTTTGTGCACCAGGCCTCTAGTCCTATATAATAAAAACCCAATGACCGAACAGCAGCACAACCAAAATGATCAGTCTGCCAGTCGCTATGATGTTCACTGACCACTAGGGGGCAGATGCTCAATGCAGGAGCTGAACCCTAGAGGTCAGTGTGCTCCCACAGTGGGAGCAACCACTTAAAGGGTAGATCCACAGCCACTCAACTGACCAGGATGAGCGGTGCTCCCACAGTGGGCTGATCCCCGCAGGACACACACCCCATTGGTGCATGAATCCTGTGCACGGGGCCTCTAGTTTAAAATAAAAGGCAGGCCCTAGTTGGTTTGGTTCAGTGGGTAGAGCATCAGCCTGCAGACTGAAGGGTCCTGGGTTCAATTCCCAGTTGAGGGCACATACCTGGATTGTGGGCTCAATCCCCAGTGTGAGGCATGCAAGAGGCAGTGGACCCATAATTCTCTTTCATCATTGATGTTTCCATATATATATCTTTCTCTCCCTTCCTCTCTGACATCAATAAAAATATTTATTTTTTTAAAGAATTAAATTAACTACAATCATGAAACCACAAACCAAACTCAATCTCGTTCAAACACTGTAAAAACATTAAGGGCCAAAGAGAACCTGAATTTCATTGTCCAACTGATCATTTGGGTTCCCTTTCAAGACCTCTTCAGAGCAAATGTATTCTTTGTACCTTTATAGCACAAATAAAAGTGTGTGATCATTCACATAATAGAGGCCCAGTCATGAAGATTCATGCACTGGAGGGAGGTGCCTCAGCCCAGCCTACCCCCTCTCATAGTCCAGGAGCCCTCAGGGGTGGGAAGTGAATTGGCGAACAGGGGAAGGAGACACCCCATCACACCTCTGCTGCTGCCACTGCCAGCCAATGCAAGCCTCAGGCAGCCCTGGTTACCTGAGCCTCGGGTGGCCCTGGGCAGCTGGCAGCCACCATCCGAGGCTTGCCTGCACCTTGGGCCAACCCTGGAGACTGGGGGGCTCCAGAGACAGGTGCGCCGCAAGGCCAGGCCCACCCCACGCGCCTGCCAATCCAGAGGGGCTGAGGAGACTGGGCACTGCCTTCTTGTGGCTGTGGGGGCCACCATCTTTGAGGAGGGGACAGTCAATTAGCATATTCCCTCCTTATTAGCTTATGGGTGCTGCCATCTTTGTGATGGCACGAGGGTCAGTTAACATATTCCCTCTTTATTCAATAGGATTACTTGTACTGGGACACATATCCTGATTATACATCATCTGCTCTCCCTGGAAAACGGGAAAAACTTTTCAAGTTTTTAATGATGTCCTACTTCTTTTTTTTAAATATTTTTATTGGTTTCAGAGAGGATGGAGAGGGAGAGAGACAGAAACATCAATGATGAGAGAATCATGGATCAGCTGCCTCCTGCACGCCCACCACTGGGGATGGAGCCCACAATCCAGGCATGTGCCCTGACCAGGAATCCAACCGGTTCATAGGTTGATCCTCAACCACTGAGCCATGCTGGCTAGGCTGTTCTACTTCTTTTTAAAAATTCTGCAGGCAACCAAAACCCTGGGAACATAAAAATAAACATATTGTAAATCAATACTGTTCATTCAACGCATCTAAGCTTGTGTCCATGCGATTCTGTCCCTGCACCACGTCCCCGCCGCACAGTCTCCATCTTGAACCACCCCCCATCCCTAACTGCACATGATGAGCTGCAGTGAACAGTCACTTATACTAATGTTTGTGTTAATCTTGAGAATCATCAATTTATAGATTATTCTGTGAGGTCAGCATCTGGTTTTTTTCCCTGCCGGGAAGAAATGATGAGAAAATACAGGTCTGTCTCTTAAGAGCAGTTATTAAAAATCTTATCTAATAAAGAGGAAATATACTAATTGACCATCACGCCCTCACAAAGATGGCAGCAACCACAGCCAATAAGGAGAGAATATACTAATTGACTGTCACGCCCTCAAAGATGGCAGCACCCACAGCCACAAGATAGCAGTGCCCAGTCGCCTCAGCCCCACCAGAGTGGCAGGCAGGCAGCATGACCGGCCCACCCCCAGGTGGGTCCAGCCACTGCTCATGCCTGTCTCCAGAGTCTCCCATTCCCTTCTGCCCCCCAGCTGCCCAAGGATGGCCCAAGGAGCAGACAAGCCTCAGATGGCAGCTGCCCAGCCGCCCAGGGCCACTCAAAGCTCAGGTAACCAGGTCCAACTGAGGCTTGTATTGCCAGCAGTGGCAGCAGCAGAGGTGTGTGGGGGCATCGCCTTCCCCTGATCGCTGGGTCACCTCCCACCTGAGGGCTCTCGGACTGTGAGAGGGGACAGGTGGGATTGAGAGACGCCCCTTCCAGTGCATGAATTTTCATGCACTAGGCCTCTCGTGTTTCTAATAAAAAATGTTGCTTCCTACTAGTTCTTTTTTTAAAATATATTTTATTGACTTTTTACAGAGAGGAGGGGAAAGAGATAGAGAGTCAGAAACATTGATGAGCGAGAAACATCGATTAGCTGCCTCCTGCACACCCCTGCCTGGGGATGTGCCCGCAACCAAGGAACATGCCCTTGACTGGAATCAAACCTGGACCTTTCAGTCCGCAGGCCGACGCTCTATCCACTGAGCCACACCAGTTAGGGCCCTACTAGTTCTTTAGAGCTAGTATTTAAACACGCTCAGGGTGCCCTTGCCAATTTGGCTCAGTGGATAGAGCATTGGCCTGTGGACCAAAGGGTCCCGGGTTTGATTCTGGTCAAGGGCACGGACCGCAGTTGCAGGCTCCTCCCTGGCCTGGGCCCTGGTCTAGGCCTTTGTGGGAGGCAACCAACCAGTATGTCTCTTTCACATCGATATTTCTCTGTTCTTCCCTCTCTCTTCCACTCTCTCTCTAAAAATCAATGGAAAAATATCGAGTGAGGATTAACAAAAATAAACAAACACGCTCAGGGCTTCTCCCCTGGGCCAGTGAACGATCTCACAATGCTGCCCCAGAGCCTGTCCTCCAGCCCCAGGCACCACTCCACCCAAGGCCAGAGCCAGACTGGAACCTTCTCTCTACCTGGCGGGACCTTCGCCTCCTGGACAAGCTGCTGGGGACAGACAATGAGTTAACTGCCCTCTGTTCCTGATCCTGCTGACAGAGCCCAACGATAGAACTCAACACCATGTCCTCCCTAACACATTCAAACAGGCAAACATGATGTCATTCGCCCAATAAACATTGGCCCAGCACTGTGCACTGGCCTGGGCACAGGATGCAAATGAAGAGGCAGAGTTGTTGCATTTCCGATGCACATACGAGCACTTTGGCAAACCTTTGGCCACTGCGACCTCGGTCACCCAGCCAGCCACCCTCACGTAACTGGCTCTGCTCCTTTCCCTACATCAGCGCCTCTGGTAATGTGGCCAGGCGTGAAATGGACGAGGCACACACTGAACCGCCTGCCAGTCACATGGAGGGGAGGAGGAATGAAAGACAAAATGAAGCGGCCCCAGAGCAGGCAAGGCCACAAATCAGAGGACAGCTGAGGACAAAAACCAGGCAACCGAGAGCATGTGGCTTTAGCCTGGCCCAGTGCCCGTGCAGAGCAAGGGGGACATGTCCCCAGGGGCGCCAGTCGCCTCTCCTGCAGTGCACACACCAATACACTCACTCACACTCACACATACCCACTCACACACTCATATATGGCCACCAAAATGGCCACCACTCATATACACACTCACCCACTACACTCATATATACTCACGCACACTCACACACACCCACTCACACACTCATATATGGCCACCAAAATGGCCACCACTCATATACACACTCACCCACTACACTCATATATACTCACGCACACTCACACACACCCACTCACACACTCATATATGGCCACCAAAATGGCCACCACTCATATATGAACTCACCCACTACACTCACATATACTCACACACACTCAATCACACACACATACACTCACACACACTCACAGACACCCACTCACACACTCATATGTACGCTCACACACACTCACCCACTACACTCACACATACGCACACTCACTCATCTTCACACATACACTCACACACACTCATTCACTCACTCTCACACACTCATATACACACACTAATTCACTCACACACTCACATTCACTCACACACCCCCAATACACACAGACACACACACATTCACACACACACCCCCAATACACACAGACACACATTCACTCACACACCCCCAATACACACAGACACACACACATTCACACACACACCCCCAATACACACAGACACACATTCACTCACACACCCCCAATACACACAGACACACACACATTCATTCACTTGTTCACTCACACACGCTTTCTGTCTCAGACACACTCATTCACTCACACATTCATTCACTCCCACTCCCATACACCCTCACACACTTTCTGATACACATGTACACTCGTTCACTCATACTCATATACACACACACTTTCTCTCTCACACACACACACTCTCCCCTCTCTCACATACACACTCCCTCCGTATCTCTCTCTCTCTCACACACACACACACACACACACACACACCTCTGTGGTCTGGCCTGGGGAGCCCGAGGCATGGTCTGCTGTGGGGAACCTCTTGCCTCCCCTGGCTGGCCCTCTGGGCTTTCCCATCGGCTTCCTCCCGCCCTGAAGGATCAGCAGGCCCTGGCCTCCTCTCAGCTCCTCTCCAGTCAGAGCACCTGGGCCGCACACTCACCCCACCCCTCTCCACCCCTCTCCAGCATTTGCTCTGTTTCTTCCCGCTCATCTTTCCTTCGAATACATCCTACCTTCAGTGCAAATGCCAACCTTCTGTCCCCAACAACCAACACGGCACGCTCCCAAACGCTACAGCTCCTCAGAGTGGCGCCTGCAGTGTCTCCCAGAAAAAGTGCACCCACTCCATCCAGTGAAAACCACCGACCCGGCTCAGGGCCCCCACCACGGCCAGAAGAGACCCAGCCACTCGGACAGGCCCTGAGGGAAGGGCACCTTGCAAGTTCAAAGCCTTGCCTTCCCCTCCATAACCTCTCGTGCTGAGTTAGTGTCCCCCGCTCCTAGCCCCTGTGACTGTTACACTGACGTCCGACTCATACTGTGGTAACTTACTGGGCGACAGGGCAAAGTTCTCCTCACACTTGGTCCCATTTTACTAAGAACCCAGGCCATGTTCTGTTTGGCTAAGTAAGAAGCACATCACCATTTGATTTTATCCTGAAAAGGAATCATCGATACACTGGGGGGGAAAAAAACAAAAAAACAATTAAAAAAACACTGACATTTTAAAATGCCAATTTGCCTGACGTGTGCGCTTTCTATTTTAATAACATTGGATCTTTGCTGCTTTGAGATCCAATATTGAAACCATCTCCAATGAGGAGTCTCCTTTGCTTTGTTCTGGAAGCCAGAGTGGCTCAGCTAATTATTACTAAGTTTAATGGTCCATGCACAGATTTGTGCACATTGAAAGGAAAATAATTAGAAGAAATATTTTAATATTGTTATTTGCCATTCTCCCTCAGTATCTGGGAGCTGGGTGGTGACCCCGCACCCTGCCACCACCACTGCTGGTTGCTGTCAGCAGGGCTATCTGCTCACACCCACCTTGGTCTGGCGCCGCCTGCTCACCTGCTCCACCATCCTGCCATGGTCCCGCTCTCATAGGAGTCCATTGGGGCCAGAAGCACTTCTACTATTGCCCGCTGCCAGTGCCCTGTCTCCAATGCCCACCATTTTTTTCACCGCCCCCTGGTGGTCAACACACGCCATTGCCCAAGGGGAAAATTTGCATATTAGGCTTTTATTATATAGGATTCTATAGGATAATGGAAGGTCGCTGTTTGTCTACTGAAGGAATCCCGGACCCTCGAGCTTTTCTTCAGAGAGAATAAACGGTCTTGGGACCCTCACGTGTTGCCCATGCTCTGTGTCCTCATTTGACCGCACCTCAGCCACCTTCGCTTTGCAGTTTGCTTTGTGCTGTTGTCCCTGGATTCTCTCTGTGGTTGCAGCAAAAAAACAAACTTCTGGGAGCTTCTAGAGTCACCCCCATATGCACTGTGGTAAACAGACTTCAAGCTAACCACCCAGCCCTAGCCAGTTTGGCTCAGTGGAAAAAACATTGGCCTGTAGACTGAAGGACCCTGGGTTCGATTCTGGTCCAAGGGCACCTCAGTTATAAGCTCAATCCCCAGCCCTAGTCAGGGCATTGGGAGAAGGCAACTAATCGATGGGTCTCTCTTCACATCAATGTTTCTATCCTTCTCTCTCTCTTTCTCTCTCCCCGCCCCGCCTGGTGAGGATCAACAATAACAACAGAAATTAACCACCCGCTTGGGGCCTGCGTGGCCCCTCGCCTGTGCCTCCTCTCCACAGACGCCTAGGAGACCTGGAGAACACGCTTGCTCTGATGCTACCTTAGGTGTTGGACATGCTAGGGTCCAGGTGCCTTGAGTAGCTGGAATTCTATCCATCCTGACTCCTTCCTAGGACCTTACTATGGGGACTCTGCTGCAGAGTGAACCCCACTATGTCTCCTAGACCCCCACCCTGGGGCCCTGATCCCTGGACTGTTAGAATGCTGTTGTGCATATCAGGACACGATCCTGCATCTCAGCCCTTTCCCTCGCGTCACAAGAGACATCAGAGCTGTGCAGTCCCGAGGCCTCCAGCTTCCTCTCTCCTCCCTCCCTGTTCCCGCCCGCGCAAGAGGGGTCCCGCCACATCTGCCTGTGGCGCCGCTGAGGTACAAGTCAGTCGCTGTACAGACTCTCTTTAGAAAGAATTTAGGATAAAATTAAATGGTGATACACTTCCTAGTCCACCAAGTAGAACGTGGCCCATGTTATTAGTAAAATGAGACAAAGTGTGATTAGAATGTTCCCTGATGTCTAATGTGTTATCACCTGTGAGTCACACATCAGTGCTCCAGCCACAGGGGCTGAGGAGCGGGACGCTAACCCCAGAGCACAGCGCCTGCCAACCACTCTCTTGGCGTTCTCCTGCCTCTCCCTGTGGCCCAGACAGTACTGAGCAGGGGTTTTCACCTGCTTATAGTTTCATTTAAAGTCCTTCGAAGCCAGACCCTGTGCCACAGGCACTCCAGCCTGGGCGGAGGGACAGACGTGGGCTTCGAAGTCCAACGTCAGGGTCTGTCTGTCTGTCACCAGAGGTGTTGATTTGCTGCGACAAATGGATTCGTCTTTCTAAGCTTCTTTTCCTCACCTGAAAATGAGGTTAAAACAGTGGCCTCATCGCAAGGATCAAATGACAGAATTACTCATCACAAGCCACCACAGAGCCCACGAGTCCTCATGTGTCGCTGCCTCGGTCCCAGGAGCCTGGCCAGACCCAACGCCCCACGCACTAACTCCTTTGTCCTTAATTCAGAACCAATGGGTCGGTGCCTCCACTCCTGTCCATCGATGGCTCAGGACAGGGTCACCTCAGAAAGAGGTCCGCTCACTCCCCTGTCTCACTCACCCACCATCTGGAAGCAAGTTCCGTCACCTACATCCAGAAGCACCCAATCACTAAGTCACCCCAAAGCATAACCTCATTCTCCTCGGGTTGTCACTTCCAAACTGAGTCCCGTGGCTGCTCTCAGGGCCTCTGTAGCTGGTGGACTGCAGGGAGAGGCTGTGGCCACCCCGTCAGGTACGTTTGTGACATCTCCTTTCCCAGGCTGATGCTCTCTTTGCCCCACAGTCAGTATTTGGGGTGGCGGGGGGAGTGGGAGGGGACTCACGCTGGCCATGCTGTCTTCGCTCAACTCCCAAGGGCTGAAAGCAGCTGGTACTGCCTGGCACCAGATGCCCCTGCCCACAAACCTAGAGTGACCGTGTGACCGTGTGACCGTGCCCTCTGACATGGACAGCACCTTGCCAGTGGACCGGCTCTGAGGTCTCCTGAATGCTGCCCCCCAACGTGCCAGTGCCATCAGGTGCCGTCTACAGCGACAGGAGTCCTGGGCAGAATGATCCTATGCTCTGAATTCCCATGCTCTTTCTAAATATTTTTATTGATTTCAGAGAGGAAGTGAGAAGGAGAGAGAGATGGAAACATCAGTGATGAGAGAGAATCACGGATCAGCTGCCTCCTGCACGCCCCACACTGGAGATGGAGCCTGCAACCCCCGGGCCTGTGCCCCGACCGGGAATCCAACTGTGACCTCCCGGTTCTTATGTCGATGCTCAACCCCTGGGCAATGATGGCCGGGCCCATACTCTTCACTTATCAAATTTGTTTTCAGCTTCACATACTTGTGGAAAAGACCCTTGCCTTTATTAAATCTGAGTAAAATGGCCATTTGAAGTAATAGTGCAATAAAGCTGCAATCCTGTAATTTTAACATATTGAAAATGCAAGGGAGAAAAAGGAGAGACATTATGAAAATACCTAAAAATGGAAATAAAGTTGTTTTTTTGAGAATTGTAGCACATGAATCTATATGCACATGCATGTGTCCATCCATCCATATACACACTCGTTGCACTTTATGGCAGAATTCCAAGGGTGATTCTCAAATAAGAACCTACTTCAACATGAGCTGCTCCGAGGAAGCCCTTGTCCAGAACTGGCCCCGGGACCTCCTGTTCTGGGAGCTGTGCTGGCTCAGGACAGCGCTCACGTTTTCTGTGGCCCGAGACACTTCCTTGTGCTCTGCTATTCTGTGAGGTCACGACCTTGACCTGTGTGCCTCCGGCACTGAAGGTAACTGAGCTCAGAGGACAGGACAGGCTTCAGTCCTGAAGCTGCGGTCTGCGCAGCCCACTCTCACTACTGCCCAGAGGGGTCCGATCCCCATCTTTAATGAAAATGCACTGGTCCTGCCCGGCCAGTGTGTCTCAGTGGCTGAGTGTCAATCTATGAACCAGGAGGTCACAGTTAGATTCCCAGTCAGGGCACAGGCCTGGGTTGTTGCAAGAAGCAGCCAACCAATGACTCTCATCATCAATATTTCTTTCCCTCTCACTTCCTCTCTGAAATAAAAACATATATTTGAAAAAACAATGATAATAAAATAAAGAGGAAAAAAGATGCAGACCCAATGTATTAATGTTTGGATGTGATTGGCACTGCCCTCACTGGTTTTGCTCAGTGGTTAGAGTGTTGGCCCGGGGATTGAAGGGTCTCGGATTTGACTGTGGTCAAGGGCATAAACCTGGGTGGCAGGCTCGATCCATGGCACCAGTCAGGGTACGTGTGGGAGACAACTAATCCATGTCTCTCTCTCTCTCTGTCTCTCCCCCTCCTTCCACTATCTCTAAAAAAAAATCAATGGGGGAAAATATCCTTGGGTAAGGATTAACAAACAAATAAATAAATAAGACTGTACAGAGGAAGATAAAAACCATTTCTCCAGAAAATGTGTTGCCCATCCTTCCCAGCCCACACTCTCCTGGCAGCCGATGCCACTGGGAAGGGCTGCTCACAGTCAGATGCTGCCCCTGGGGCTCACTTGGTTCTGCCTCCAAGTGTTGCCCAAACAACCTCTCTTCCAGGTCTGACTCAGAAGACTGACTTGAGACCATTGGCGTTTAGGGCCCAATAGGAATTTGATGCTTAGCATCAGTCGGACATCTTCGGTGTGCCAGGCAGTGGGGACAGGACATAGGAAGCAAATACGTGTCACTGTGGACCCAGCACGCTGATCAGACCCAGGACACACGCACCAGCAGCTCCTGTAGGATGTGTCCTCAACATGTTCACTAATCCCCCAACATGTACAGGCTGAGTCTGGGAAGAACTGAAGTCCTCCCAGGGGGAGGCCCCATCAGTCACCACTGGGCCACGGGGTCCCTCACCAGACGACCTGCCTGCAATGTAAGCACAAGGACTTGGGGGTCCCTCCTCATGAAAGGAGGCTGTTCAAACACACATTCCGCTCACAACAGCATCACGCATTCGGTTAATACTAAGATTGAGCATCAGGAGTGAGCCCAGGGGATACACCCACACACTTCACCAAACCAGGTCTGGGTGACGGGGGTGGGAAGGAGAGGCTGACTGAGGGGGCTGTCCGTTCACAGAGCCATTAAGCCAGGGACGAGAGGGCCAGGCGTGATCCACTACCGTCCACAGGGCAGCTGCTCCCCTGAGCGCCTTACAGAGTCAGGTGTTGCAAGTGAAAGAGAGAGTTACTCTCATGCCCAGCAAACAACAGCCTTCACAGGTCGTGAGCCCTGAAACAGACACCGTGCGTGCATCCGTGTTCCCCCAGATCCATGGGGTATCAGTTACTGAGGAGCAGCCGGGAGCCAATCCCCATGTCACTCAAACACTGTAACATAGAGACTTTGTACACCAGGAAGAAGAGGAAAAGTCTCGGCACGTTTTGTTACTATTTTATATATTATACTAGAGGCCCAGCACACAAACTTTGTGCAGGGGAAAGAGGTCGCCTCAGCTTGGCCTACACTCTCTCCAATCTGGGATCTCTGGCTCCTAACTACTCACCTGCCTGCCAGCCTGATCCCCCTAACTGCTCTCCCCTAACAGCCTGTTTGCCCTAACTGCTCTCCCCTGCTGGCCTGGTCCCCGTAACTGCTCTCCTCTGCCTGCCTGATTGCTTCTAACCTCCTCTGCCTTGGCCCCAACATGGCTTTGTTGGGAAGGATGTCCGGAAGGACATCCGGAAAGTTATCAGAAAGATGTTCAGTCTAATTTGCATGTTTCTCTTTTATTAGATAGGATGCCACCTTGTCCTCAAAATGCAGGTTTTTCCCAGGTTTTCCTATCGTGGAAGGGGAGCCCACAGTAGCATCCTGGGTTCTGACCAGGGCTTATGTGGTTGTGATTATTAGCAGCAGATGTGATTCCTAGAAGAAGATCCTTGGCTGTACCTTGAACATTTTATCGAATTTGCCAAATCATCCTCCAAAAATGTCGAACCACTTTAAACTCCCACCAGCAACCATGTTTGTGCCCTCCATCCCACTTTGATGCCAATATCATTGATTTCTCCCTAGAAGCTTCCCTGCCATCAGCTGGGACTGCTTGGTACTAGAGCCAACCTCATTGTTCAGCTGGGGACTTGATTTCCCGAGATAGAATTATGGAGGAGGAAAAATAGTTTTCCTATACCTTTCTGAGAAAAACAGATCACCAAGGGAAAAACAAAAGTTCATTAACATATGTACCTCATGTATATGTGGGAGATTCCAAGGAAAAATGAGTAACTCCCCAAGTGGCTTAGAATGCAGATTTAAATACCTTCTTCCTAGGGAAAGGAGACAGGAGATATAGGCCTCTTAGAGGAGCGTAAATGATATTTAGGAAAGATGAATGGGGTGGGGGGAAATAGTTTGTAACAAAGTTTGAGTGTGATGACAACTCTTCTGTCCTGTGACAGGAGTCAGTCTTCTCTGCCTGATGACACTTTTCCCATCAAGGGAGACATTTAAGCTCCTTTTAAGAGGGTCTGATTTTAGGGATATCAGGAGACTTCAGTGAAATCCTCCGTGTGCATCTACAGCTCAAGATCATCAATATAACAACACAGCATATGTTGAGGTGGCATGTTCTCTGACCTTCAGAATAAACCCAACAAAAGCTTGTTTCCTCTCTTAGATGATTTCCCACAGTAGCGTTATTCCCTGGAAAGGATATTCTGACCAGACCTTCCTGGGAGTGGTCATAACGTACCCTGTGTTTGAAGAAAGTTGTTGGCCACAGCACTAAGTAATCCAGGGGCAGTTTCTCATCTTGTGGAAAGAGGGATAAAGTTATGACAGTTTATCTCCCTTTCCACAGGTTTCTTGCAGGTTTGTGTCTCTGCTGTCCTAACCCATGCCCCTCAGCAACCCAAGCGCCTCTGCCTCAGGCCTTGGGGCTGCTGGGTGCCAGGCCTGTGGGTTTGTGTCTCCAATCAACCTCCCAAATCCCCCAGACCCAGGTTTACCATGGCAGGACTTGGGAATGCTGGTGGCCGGCCTCCCTGCTGGGTTTGTGGCTGCGATCGTGACCCCACGGCCTCTAGCTCCACCATGGCCGGGCTTGGGCTGGGTTTGTGGCTGTAATCTCGACCCCCACGACCCCCAGCGCCACCATGGCCAGGTTTTGGGTGGCAGAAGGCCAGACCCCCTGCTGGGTCTAGGGCTGGGAGAGGGGACCCTAGCTGCCCAGTGCCGCCATGGCCAGCTCTGGGCAGAGGGGGCCCACCCGCCATCTTGGGTGGGGTTAATTTGCATATTGCTCCTATTGGCTGGGAGCGTAGGAAAGGTATGGTCAATTTGCATGTTTCTCTTTTATTAGATAGTATGTGTAACGTCACCAAGTAAATAAATATACCTCCACCCTTTACCAAAAGAGGGACTTTTTAAGTTACTGTGTTATTCCAAAAGCACTCAGGAGTAAGACGAAAAAGTAAGATTATTGCCTCAGTACCAACAGCACCCATGCCCGATTGTGGAGAAGCACCATCACGAGCAAGTCCTGCTCTGTCCGGGCCCATCACCACCGTCCCACAGAAACTCTCCCAGGCGCCTTCTCTGTCATTACTAATTTATGTAAGTCCCTACGGAAATGCATTCAAAGCAAAACATCAAAATAACTGTTTTGCATTTATATCTTTAAAAAAAATAATTAAAAATATCATAGTACAGCCTTCATTTCTGAGTGTGTCCGGGAGAGAGAGCAGTTATTTGAAACTATGCATGGTCATTGTGTCTTCTTGGGTTTCCTCTCTATGAAAACTTAGACACAATCAGTTAATTTTTACTGAATTCCATAGGAAAAAACAGCTCCCTCATAGAACTTTTGATAATTGAGCTAAACCCAGGCTAGATCGCTGTTGACTCTGCGCCCGTGGATCTGCTGTAATTCAGGCGATTCTTCCAGATTTGTTCACTGAAATTCTCCCTTCCTTCTTATTTCTTTATTCAATATTTATTTCTGTTACTATGGACTCCTATGTATTTATTTTATTCTATGAGTTATAATTCATTCTTTTCATTTAAAAATTTTTTCATCATCTCCCGAAGGATGTGGTGGGGGGGGGGGGGAGAGAGAGAGAAACACTGACGTGAGAGAGACACATCAATTGATTATCTACGCACCCACTCCTACTGGGGCTGGGGAACCTGCAACCAAGTACTTGCCCTTGACCAGGAGTTGAACCCATGACCCGCCAGTCCACAGGCAGACACTCCAACCACTGAGCCACACCGGCCAGGACATTCCTTTCATTTTTATTGTGTGGATCCAATTTCTCTGTGGGAGGTCGTGGGAGTGCCTTCAGGATGCCACACCATCTTTTTCAGCACTTTCTTCCTTGAAGCAGTCATTTCCCTTGGAGTTCCGGTTCTTTCTCCTGAGAAGCGATCTCAGAAGAGACCTGGGCTGACTGCTCCTCACCATGAGGCTTGCTGTGCCGCAGCCTCGGCCAGAGCCAGCGCACACACGGCACTTCCCCACCCCTCCCTCCTGCCCGCCTCAGACGGCGAGCTCAGACATGTCTAACCCTTTGAGTAGGTTAGTATATTTCCTTTCCTCCTTCCCCACATCAAAAGAGAGAAATCTGGTGGTGCAATCACTAATATTGTCAAACATGGCTTCGTTTTATTTTTTATATATAGACTAGAGGCTCAGTGTACAAAATTCGTGCAGAGTCGGCCCTCCTTCCCCGGCTGCCGGCACCGGCTCCCCTCCGGCCCCGCTTCGTCTGGAAGGTCGTCCAGCATAATTAGCATATTACACTGTTATCACTATAGACGTTTTTATTGACGTCAGAGAGGAAGGGGAAGGGAGAGATAAAACATCAGTGATGAGAAAGGGTCATGCACCGGCTGCCTCCTGCACGCCCCACACTGGAGATCGGGCCGGCAACCTGGGCAAGAGCCCTGACTGGAAGTTGAACTCTGACCTCTTGTTCACAGGCCAATGCTCAACCACTGAGCCACACTGGCCGGGTTTCATTTTAACCTTTAAAACTGCCCTATGATAGCTAATTGTTAATTATTAGAGTTAATTATCATTAACCCTGATTTATAGGAAAGAAACCCGAGGTGGAGGAGCCCCGCAGGACGCTGGGCAGGATCAGGCCTCCCGCACGAAGAAATATGGGAGAGAAGGTGTTCACTCCTGAAATGGTTGCTTCTGTCTGACACCACCATTGTGGAACGTCGCTGAAGTGCACCGAGTCCCTCTCAGGCTTCCCCCAGCCTGCCCCTGGCCCCAGTGTCTAATCCAAGTGTCGCCTCCGGGATTACTGCGGATTACTGCCCTGCAGCCCATGACCTCAATCCTCACCTCCTCCCAGTCTTACATCATCACAGAACCTGCCACGGCCTCTTAACTATCGCTCCCCTGAGCCCTCCTCCCTCCACAGGCTCTCTGGGTGGTCAGTTTCACTCCCATGACTGCTCTCCCGGCCCTGCTGTTTGGCTCCTCCGTGCCCCTGGGTGCTGTCCCCCAACCCCACCCCCCCAGTTCCCCCTCACCGGCGGCATGAGGGCTGCATGCCTGCGAGGAGCGCAGCACAGCCGGCCGAGTCTCTCTGGGCCTCAAAGGGACACTAACCGTCACTGCCCACCCAGAGACACGGAGTCTACACTCCATCCGAAGGCTTTACCAGGATCGAGTGACGTGGCCGGTGGCTCTGCACTCGCGGGAAGCAGGAAGGATGGTGGGTGGGGGGTGGCCTCGGGGACTGAACCCGTGACCCGCCAGTCCACAGGCAGACACTCCAACGCACAGAGAAGAGAATGAACAAGTGGATCTGCAAGCGCTTCCGCTGCCCGCGGGGAGGCGGGCGGAACCAGGAAGCCTGATTGTCTGAGTTTCTAGCTTGATCGTGTTTCACGGACGCTGAAGACCAGCGGGGGTGTGGTGACTAAACTGTTCCCTGAGCCCCACACGCCCACCCCACCTGTGGCAACCCAGACTCAGAGGGTGCGAGGGGAAGGCCGCAGTCACCGAGACCACAGAGGTGGCGCCCCCACAAGCTTCCTCTGGTGGCAAAGGCTTCTCATCTCATGGCCTCAGGAGCTTCTGCCTCCAGCACAGCCTCCAGGGGCAGCGGCGGGGCCTCCCAAAACGCTGCCTGTGCTGGGCGGTCCGTGCGCTGCTTCATGCTGCGCAAGCCCCTCCGAGATGTGACCGTGTCTGTGGTCAGAGTGGCCTCGGCCCGGGCCTGTCACCTGCCCCGGTCCCTGCCCGACAGCCGGCAGCCCCCCGCCTCGCACGCTCCCACGCCCGCCCAGCACAAGGCCATGTCTCCTGAAGTTTAGGACCTAAACGACCTCCCAGGACAGAACACAGCTCGCACCTCCTCAGAGGCCTCCACCCTCAGTTTCTGTCTCCAGGGGCCCTGCCCTACTTACACCTCGTGGGTCCCAGCCGCTGGCAGGTGTGACACAGTTTAACCTGGCCCAGTTAGAGGAGGAATCCCTGTCCCCCCCACCCCCCACCCTGGAAGCCTCGGGCTGCGTGTCACCCAGCTGCGCCGGGCCTGAGCGCGAGTGGCTGGGGTGCCTTCACACAGAAACGCCGGGAGGACAGTGCAGCTCCAACCCCCGACCGCCCAGACAGTCTGCGGGGTTTCTGTGGGCTGTGGGTCCCGGTGCTAGTGGGACACAGAGGACTTCATGGGCAATAAGGGCCTGGCCCGGGTGGCTCCATGGCCGAGCGTCGACCTATGACCCAGGAGGTCACGGTTCCCATCCCGGTCAGGGCACAGGCCCAGTGAAGGCTCAATCCCCGGTGTGGGGTGTGCAGGAGACAGCGAGCCCTGATTCTCTCTCCTCGTTGATGTTCTCCCTCTTCCTCTCCATTCCTCTCTGAAATCAATAAAAATATTTTAAAAAGTGAGTAAGGGAACCACCGTGCACTCCTTCCTGCAAAATGACTCAAATTAGCATCTGAAACACACAGGAGCCCCGCACCGCTCCTCAGGCCTCTCGCCCCCGTGTCCTGCCTCAGCATTGCCCAGAACATTCCAATTCCACAACAGAAAGTCTTTCTTCACTGTTTCTTCTGCCAGCTAAAAGCGTGCAGACTCACGGCCTCATCAAGAAAACTCACGTCCTGTTGTCAAAAACAGGCAGCCTCACGTCCAACCGAATGGCCTGAGCACCAGTCACTGTCGCTGTCTGAGAACGGCACACTCCCTGCACAAATACACCCCATGTCCGGTCAGAAACGTCACCGAAAGGACAGAAAACATGGAGACTCCACAGAACTGCCTCGGCCGTTTATAAAGGTGAAGAAAAGCAGAGACAGTGCCGAATCACCCCACCACAATCCTTCCAGCTCGCAGGGCTTCAGCATCTTACAGACAGAAAAGCAATGCCCAATCACAGTAAGTGTTTAAAGTTAAGCCCGGGTCTCATGAATTTGTGTTTGGGCATCAGAAGCGCTGGGTAGTTGTGTGTAAATATCACAGATTGAATGAGTCTGTGCTCGCCACTCCGCTGCCTGTTCTTCACAACCAAACCCATGTTCATCCGCCTTGGGCTGAGTGGCTGGGAAGGTGGGCAGCTAAACGGGGCTCCAGGGCAAAAGTAACACTTGATCTGACTATGAAATAATAAAACTAAAGTAAATTATTTGCGTTTGTGTTTGTGACATCAATGTACTTTTTAAAATATAACCTCAAGGTTAAATAACCTCTTGGAAAAATAGACACTTGGAAAAGCCATCATCCACATCAAGACACAAAAAGAGAGGCCACTGCCAGTCTTAACGTGGCCTTTTTTTTGAGCCAACTATAAAGGAGTTATATAAAATTGGCAATGAACAGGTTTTTGTGCAAAACTACACAACCAGTTGCTATGACATACACTGACCACCAGGGGACAGACACTCAATGCAGGAGCTGCAGTGACTTAGCAGCACAGGTTCTTGGGTGACACATGGGGAGCCCGATTCCGCATGGGGCAGTGCAATCCCACTTTGGCCATAGGTTATGTTGTTGCTGGGGCACTGTCAGTCCTGAATCTGGTTCACTGCACACTTGCTTTAACGTTCCCCAACCTGTACCACAGCAACTTTGCAGGTGCCCTCTCGTACTCCGGGATCCCTCGGGGGATGTCAGATTGCAGGTTTTGCCCAATCCCCGCAGGCTAGGCCGAGGGACCCCACCTGCTGGAGGGACCCCACTCACTCTGCAGACATCCTTTGAGCCACGGTGCCACCCCAGGTGTGGCCAGCCAGGGAGGGACCACGGGAGGTTGGCTCCAGGGTGTGTCCAGCCCATCTGATTCAGTCTCGCTCCACCAGTCACCTTCTAATGAATTGCCTTTCAATGTGCACGAATCCATGCACCGGGTCACTAGTACATATAAAAGCCAAGACACGTGTATGAATGGGAAATAGCATATCACTCGTCCCCAAGTAACGCCTAAGTTAGTGTGTCTGTAATTGTCCCAGGACCTCTCCCCCCAGTGTGGCAGGCACTGCTCCCTCCTGCACTGCCCTGTGCTATGAGCAGCACAGCAATGGTATGCATAGAAGGGGTGTCTCTGGAGAAAGGCTCCGTCGCACCACAGCAGCCCTCCCCTGCGAAGGCGACTGGGAAGTGAAGGATGGGTGGAGTAGGTGCTACAAGGGTCCCAGAAGCCTGTGCGACCCATGAGGACGCCCTTCTGGCTGCTGTGAGGGCTGCATGAGAAAGGAAGGGTGTGAGAGAGCAGCCAGGAAAATATTCATGCAAAAGATGAAAAACACAGAAAACCCCGGGCTCCATAGAGAGTGGCAAGCTGGAGACATGAAACAGGAGCATCTGGCAAACTGGGGAGACAACTGCTCAGTGAGATACTCGCTGCTGCTTCTCACTGACATTGATGCCATTTTATCAAATTTTGAAAAGATAGAGAACAATCCACCCAAGCCGGGATGAGAAACGTGACTACTGACTTGTATTAGGAGCTCCCCAGTGCCCACATCTCTAAAGGCTCGAGGTCGCCAAGGCAGCTCAGCTACCCGTCCAGTCACCAGACAGTCCCTTGATTTATCTCAACACAGAGCAGCTTCCTTCAAGGACTCAGTTCAAAAGCTCCTTGGGACGCTCTGAGCCCAGGGACCTGAGGCTCACGCACACACCTCATTCCCAAAGATCCTTCCATTTGGGCAGAACAGTCAGAGGCAGACCACAAAGGCTTAGAGCTTCTCTCTAAACACCCCACCTCCCTGCTCAAAAGTAATTGCTATTAGGTGGACCAATCAGCCTCATTAACTTTCCACTGTTGCTAGAGTGTCTCTTATCTGCACACAGGAAATTTTCTCAACGGCAATTTAGGGTCATAACCATCCTTAGAAGTCCATCTGTTGTCACTCCAAAAGCAAAGACAGGGCACAAGGCCTGGTGGGAGTGGAAGTATTTACTCCAGTGTCCTCCAATTCTGGATGGAATCATAGAGGGCTTTAAAAAGTGTGTGTGTGTGTGTGTGTGTGTGTGTGTGTACATATATATGTAAAAGCCTAAGCAACCATTACAACTGACCAACCAGAATGACCAGTCGGTCACTGACCACCAGGGGGGCAGACACTCAATGGAGGAACTGGCCTCTGGTGGTCAGTGCACTCCCACAGCCAATCTCCCACTACCCTTCCCTTCAGCCGGCCAACTTCTCACGGCCCCTCCCCCCTGGCTAGCCAACCTCCTGCGGCCCCCTACCCACCTACCCAGGCCCCCCAATCAGCCCCGATGGGGGGCCCAGCCGGCCAACCTCTCATAGCCCCTCCCCCCTCTGGTCTGCCTGGCCCCCCAGATCCACCCTGATGGGGGAACCAGCTGGCCAACCTCTCGCAGTCCCTCCCCATTGCCGGCTGACCCCCCAATAGGCCTCCATCACTGGCCAGGCCAAGGGACCCCACCCATGCACAGATTCGTGCACCAGGCCTCTAGTATAGTTACAACACATAGATCAATGCAACAGAATAGACACCCAATAAATCCAGGCCTATGTGGTCAAGTAACCTGACAATGGAGGCAAGAACATACAAGGACAAGACAGTCTCTCTTAATAAATGGTATTGGCAAAATGGGGCAGATGCATGAAAAATGACACTAGACTCTTTGCTTACACCATATGCAAAAATTAACTCAAAATGGATTAAACACTTAAATGTAAAACCGGGAACCACAAAAGTTCTAGAAAACCTAGGCAGTAAACTCTTTGACATCCGTCTTAATATGTTTTTGGGTGGTTCTCTTCATGCAACAAAAGTAAAAGTAAACAAATGGGATTTCAGTAAACTAAAAAGCTTCTGCACAGCGAAGGAAACCATTAACAAAACAAAAAGACAGTTTACATAATGGGGGAAAATATTAGCCAATGACACATCCAATAAGGGGTTAATATCCAAAATATATAAGGAATTCATACAACTCAGTATCAAAATTAAACAATTGAAACAACTCACTTTAAAAATGGGTTGTGGACCTGAATAGACTTCCTTCTCCAAGGAAGACACACAGATGCCCCCACCACACACACACACACACACACACACACACACACACACACACGAGAAGATGCTCACCATCACTAATTACCAGGGAAACACAAATCAAAATCACAATGAGGTCCCACCTCACACCTGTCAGAATGGTACCATCAATAAATCAACAAACAAGTGCTGGCGAGGATGCAGAGAAAAAGGAGCCACTGCTGGTGGGAATGCAGACTGGTGCAGCCATTGTGGAGAACAGTATGGAGTTTCCTCAAAAAATTAAAAATAGAATTCCCATATGACCCAGCTATTTCACCTCTGGTATTTATCCAAGGAAAACAAAAACACTAACTGGAAAAGATACATACACCTCTCCGTTCACTGCAGCATTATTTACAAAGCAGTTGTACCTAAGTGCTCACCAATAGACAACAAATGGATGAAGTGGGGTACATGTATACTGGGGAAAATTAGCCATAAAAAAGGAATGAAATCTTGTCATTGTGATGACCTGGATGGACCTAGAGGACGTTGTGCTAAGTGAAATAAGTAACACAGGGAAAGACAAATACTGGGTAATCTCACTATATGTGGACCCTAATGAGCAAAACAAAGGAACAAACAAGACAGAACAAACTCACAGACACAGAGAACACACTGATGGGAGGGGTGCGGGATGACAGAAAAGGGAACAGGACTGAAAGTATAAACTTCAGGTATAAAACAGGTGAAGGGATAGAATGCTCAGCACAGGAAAGAGGCAACAATATGGCACTAAATGTTTATGTGACAGACGGTCACAGACTTAGTGGGTGACCACGTGGTATGGTGTATGAATGCTGATTCACTGTGTTGTACACCTGACATTAAAATAAGATTGTATGTCAACTATAATGTAAAAAGCTTTTAAATAAGATAAAATAAATCAAGACAGATGATGGAAAGACAGATTTCAGTCTACTTTCTCCTGTGCACCCCAGGATTCTGATACATGAACAGGCTGGACCCAGATGGCTCAGATAAGATTTTCCATGAAAAACACTTAAAATCACACATCAGGATCTGGAGCAAAAAGATCACAGTCGAAGAGCTGCTGGTACCAGCAGTTCGGGTAGAATTCCAAAATTCTGGAAGTGCTTAACTGTTCTCTTCTTTATCTATATGGACAGTGTCCACTACTAAGCACAAGCAAGTCTTCCTTGTCAAGACGAAATCATTTTGAGAAATACAAATGAAAAAGGGTGACATAATGGAAAAACAGAAACACAAAAAGAGCATTACATATGGTGTGAGTAGAATTCTTAATTTCCTTGTGCCTTCACTGATTCCTACATTACTTCTACAAAATATTTTCCATATTCTTCATGATGTCAAAATGGGCTATAAATAGCATTATTTTTACCCAAGTGATAAATAAGGTGACTAATCAAGTTAAAATTTGATAAGAAAGGTAACTAATGAATTACATTTGCTTTTTAAAGATTAAAACATTTCTATGATCTCAGATTAATGTAACAAAAGGAGGGAAAAAGTTGTGTTTAGAGATTTTAGACCTCGAAAATAAATAAACTTGGTCATAGCTTTTAAAATTAAGATCCTATTTGCCTTTGATCAGTCTCCTTCAACACCCACCTCAAGCCACATGCTTGGGACTATTTGGGCCACAGCCCCACACATTGGACAGCCTGTCCCCTAAACTAGTCAATCCAATCGCTAATCCCCCACTCAGTGGTGGAAAGAGCCCCTTCATCATCCAAATCTGATAAAAACTCAAATGTTCTACGCAGGCAGAGTGCCCTTGACAGTGCAAGTCGCTTGTATAAAATGATGTTTCATGCCAAGACAGGGTTTGTGAATTGGAGTTAAATGGGCAGAGAAGGGAGTGTTAAGAAGAATAAAATGGGTTTTTAAAAAATCATGATTCTGCTCTTGCCGGTGTGGCTCAGTGGATAGGGTGTCAGCCTGCAGACTGAAGAGTCTCAGGTTTGATTCCCATTCAGGGAACATGCCTGGGTTGCAGGCTGGATCCCCAGTGTGATTCTCTTTCATCACTGATGTTTCTGCCTCTCTCCCTCTCCCTTCTTCTCTGAAATCAATACATATATATATATATAAAAATTAAAAATCCTGTTTCTATGGCAGCCTCCATAAGTAAACAGGTATGTCGGAACCTTTTATTTCTGCTCAAGTGGGAAAGCAAATCAACAAAACGCATACATCTCTATGCACAGTGGCCACTGGGACATGAGGACCAGCGTCCAGATGGAGGGTGGCACCCAGGCCTCCCATTGTCGTGGGTTCTGAAAGTGCTCCCACATGGACGGGGTGACAGGAGCTCCAGAAAGACAACTGGATGCTCTCAATACATTCCTGGGATTTTCCATGTGGAGGGTTCTGGAAGGCATGCATCACACAGGCCGACCCGTTCTGTTCTGAGTGGTATTTTCGATGACACTATTGGTTTCCTGCCCAGAAATCTGTGTGCGTGTTCTGGGCTGAGAACCTGGCACGAGCTCTTTTCAGAATCAGGCTGCTTAGCCCAGAAACTCCGGGCAGGACGGACGGACGGGTGGACGCCGGGCTGTCCATACTCCTCACACCTGACGGGACACTCATAGGCCACCAGGCAATATGGGCATTACCGGCACTATGTATGGTCTGTCTATTTGCCACTTATTCTTTAACACAATTCAATACTTACATGGCACATGCCTCTCCATATTTGCAAATAAAACTTCTTCCATTTTCAAAAGGGGCCACTATCATCACTTTATAAGTTTGCACCTCGGTCTGGGCCTGGCAGCTCTTGGCGGGAGCGTCATGCAGCTCACCGAAAGGTGACGGCCCCATTCCCAGACAGGGCACACAGCCAGCTTGTAGGTTTGATCCCCGTTTGGGGCATGTATGGGAGGTAACAACTGATGTGTGTCTCTCTCCTTCCCTCCATCTCTTCCTCCCTCCCTCCCTTTCCCCCTCCCTCCCTCCCTCTGCCTTTCTCTCTCTCTCTCTCCTCCAACTCCCCTTCCTCTTTCTCTTAAATCATAAAAGCATATCCTCATGTGAGGATTTTTTAAAAATCTTCATCTCTCCACGTCCCCTTGCAACATGGTGATAAACCCATTGTATATATTCAATAAGCATTCTCATTGTCATCAATTTAACAAGCAGTAGAAACCAGGAAAATAAGGGGGGGGGGGGGATTCCCAAAGATGTCCTAGAAATAATAAGCCTTAATCCCTCCAAAATAATGACATAATAAAAGCAAAGAGCTGATCAGAACCTTTCTCTATGAAAATCAATGAAAAGGACTTGAAAGTTTGCTTTTATTCTCTGCTTTATACCACACAAAACCTCCTTTCTGTGTCGGTTGCATAAATGCAGATATACAAACACATTTTGAAGTCCTAATAAAAAAATAGAAAAGGATGATGATAAAATCACAGTCCCTCATTGACAGCAATTGCTGTATTTAAGAAGCAAATGTGGACTTCTAATAGCTCATTTTCTAAGAAATCCCATGAAATATTTTGGTGCAGTTACAACAGAATCACAACCATAAGTGTTTATAGCTTCCTCTCAGGTATGTCATCTACTTTGTTCTTAGTAACTACATTCTTTTAGGTGCACGAAGGTGGCTGCAGGGGAAGAAGTGAGGCATCGGCAGGTTACATGTTGAGTTACTAGGCTCCACCTTCAGTGTGGACACCAGGCCAAGGACACATATCCCCTATTTTCCGCCAAAGAACTTTGGAGCCTGGGCTCACATCCCAACTCTGCCACAAACTAGATGCATCTGATTCAGGAAGTTCCATAACAAGTGATGGGCAGGACTACTCCCAGGATGGAATCAGGGGTGGACATGGGGCCACACTGGTACTTGATAACATCATCAGCTTTTCACAGGGAATAGGAGCTCGGGCTTCGTCATCATACAAATTAAATTAATAGGAAGTTTCTTAAGTATTAGGGTCCTAAGAACAAGTCGTACACATGGCCTCTTATGTGGGATAGTCTCACTGTGCATCACAGACATTATGATGTCTTGGAAAATGGGTTGTCCGTGCTGAGAAATGGAGAACATATTTGAAAATAACCAATCATTTTGTTTAAATGAGGAAGATTATTTAAAGATATGCTTTGCTTTCAAGGATGGGATTGTGGGTGTGGGTGTTTTTTAACCAGCCCCTGGAAATTATTTATTTTCCAAATAAAAATAAAAACCGCAGTTGAGAAATAGCACGTGACTGTGGAAAGAACATTTTACTTGAAATCTCTCTTTACAACAGAGTCTCACAAGTGTGTTAGAAATTTAATGAAGTCACTTAACCATTCCTTTCAGCATCCTCCTCAAGTCTGCAACTCTTAGATCCTACCCTGGACACCTATATCTGGACGTAAAAAGAAATTATCTAACTTAATGTCAGCTAATAACAGCCTCTTCTCCCTATGAAAAGCTAAAACATCGATGGAGTCTTTTAAGCAAATAAATGCTAGATTAGTTCGTTTCAACTCATCTTCACCATGGACCATTTGCTCACAGCTTACTGTGTCCTAGCTCGAGGAGTAGGACAGCACAGCACACATTTGGTTCTCATCCAGCTCAAAGTGAGCTGTCCAGCGTAGCCCAGAGGAGCCCAGACACAGTATCCTGCCATCAAGTCTGCTTCCCATGTGACTGAAAGCAGGTCCCGTAGGACATGACTGTGGCCACTTAAAGACCACGCCCGGAGGGCTGGGCAGAGGCCCATAGCCACGCTCACAACATGTTTCAAATTCACAAATAATTAACATTTATTAAAACATGTAATGGAGCACAAGATCATAATGCAAAGATACATTTTTAATTACCAGAAGTATTAAAAATAAATCCAGCCGAAACTGGTTTGGCTCAGTGGATAGAGCATCGGCCTGCGGACTGAAAGGTCCCAGGTTCGATTCCGGTCAAGGGCATGTACAGTGGCTGCGGGCACATCTCCAGCAGGGGGTATGCAAGAGGCAGCTGATCGATGTTTCTCTCTCATCAAAGTTTCTGACTTTCTATCCCTCTCCCTTCCTCTCTGTGAAAAATCAATAAAATATATTTAAAAAATAAATCCAAATAAGAGGCTCTTAATTGACTTATTTTTATTACTTAATAATTTTTACTTGAGTGAAAAATGTTTTCAAAATCAGCTTTTTTTTTTTTTTATGCTTTACAGCTGGCTTTTATCTATAGCCATCTGCAGGACATGTTACAGATGAATGTGCACGTTATTTGATGCACAGCACCTGCACGGCTAAGGGGCCCATGGGTGGAAAATGGCACCAGGACACATAGCACAATAATCTTCTGGTTACTTTCTAGGAGGGAGCTCCAGAGATCCAGTAACCCGCCACCATCCAGTGTCCATTTCCTCACAAACTACCTTAAGGAATGATGGGGAGACACCTTTTTCTTCTCTCGAACCACATTTCAGAGCTGGCCCTGTGGCTGTGTGTGTGGCAGGGGGGGTGGGATGAGTATAAAAACCAGAACAAGAACAAGCAGTAGCTCTGCCGTGATCTGCCCTGATCCCCCATTTCCCTTGGGTCTGGCCAAGGGACAGCATCCAGGAAGTGAAGCTGGAAGGACCCTGTCACATGACCACACAATTAACCAATGACCACGCCTACCCTGCGGGATTCCGGTCAGAGGAATGCAGCATCCGAGCCACCGGCACGTCACGCAGCACAGAAAAGGGTACAGATCTGAGAAACAGGCAAGAGTAAGCAGGAGATGTCCCAGCGTGTGCCTGGTCCCCTGGGGACACAAGTTACTAGGTCGTGACAGCTTCTTGGCCAGGAAGTGACAGGCTGCAGGGAGAACATGAGATTAAGGTGGTGCAAGTGTGTGCAACCGTAGACATGGATAGAATCGGAGCCAGAACGCAGGTCTGGCGAGGAGGGAGCGCTGCCAGGGAAGGGGCTTGAGGACCTCTGAGACCACAGAAAACAACAAACAGCCCTGACCGGTTTGGCTCAGTGTATAGAGCGTCGGTCTGCACACCAAAGGGCCCCACCTTCGATACTGGTCAAGGGCACGTAGCTTGGTTACAGGTTCCTCCCCACCCGGGCCCTCGTCAGGGTGCATGCAAGAGGCAACCAATCAATGTGTTTCTCTCACATCGATGTTTCTGTCTCTGTGTCCTTCCCTCTCTCTTCCACTGTCTCCAAAATCAATGAAAAAAAATATCTTTGGGTGAGGGTTACCAAAAGAAAACAAAAAAAGAAAGAACAAATGCACCCGGAAACAGAGCCTTGGAGGTCAGACAGCCAGGATGACCAGGAGAGTACAATGCTCGCTAAGGCATGACGCGTGCGGCCTCGGGCCTGTCACTGGTCCTCAGGGGTGGTGGCTCGGCAATGTGCCAGTCCCTGGTCAATGAGAGCTCAGTTCCAAGGGGGCCTCAGGGATCTTTCCAAAAACAGGGCACAGATGCCCCCCAAGTGGAAAAGGAGCCCCCTTTTAGCACACAAGGAACACAGGCTCTGAGCAGAGGAAGTGTTGAGCCCACAAACCGGTCCCTCATCCGAGAGAGCAACGCTTAGCAACAGCTTGAGTACATACACTGCTCCTGCTCCCTTAACGCCATATGCCCCTCAGCATTCTCCAAAAGATGCCCTGACCTACTTCATTAATTAAGACCTTTCACAGGGAGCTTCCTGCGTGGAGCCAGGCTGCCGGTTTCACGCAAATGTCAGCCCACCGAATTGTAAGATTATCTCTACGTGAAAAAAAAAAATTGAAAAAGAGACCATAATTCTACAGCTGAATGTAAAGGGGACTAGCAACCATCCCATCTTCTAACCCTGGTCCTGGCATGTAATGCCATCGTCTGAAAAGAGAAATCCTGAGATTCATGCTGATTTATTTTTTCAACCAAAAAATAAAAAAATTAGTTGAAATGTTAAAATCTCAGAGGCACTGCTCGCCGCCCACCACCCTCAGTCAGCTTCACACACAACAGCGTCGGGAAATGACTGAAAAGCTGCTCTTCCCAGGCAGAGAGCTCCAGGAGCCCCAGCAAAGGCGCCGGCTGACAGGGGCCCTCCCCCAACGCCGCCTCCCCTCTCCCGCGGCGGGAGATGAAGCCGCGGGCCCCATGGCTGAATGAAGACAACGGGGGGATGCGGTGGGCACCTCTGCTTTGCCAGGGAAGCCAGAGCACATGCCTGCTGCACTCGCGGCCTCGCTGCCGCGGACCAGGCCCGACCGCCCGCAGCGGCGCGCATCTGGGGCCCGCAGACCAGCCCGGCCCAGGGGCCGAGCGGGGAAGGTCAGCGCGCCTCCTACCTTCCTTTTCCGCTCCGCGCGCTCCCGCGGGCTTTTTCGCTGCTTTTTCCTCTCCCTCTCAAGGATCTTCTCCTTCTCCTCCAGTTCAGCCTCTCGAACTTTTTTAATAGAAGCCGCAGCGTGAGCCATATTGCGGGGGGATCAGCGGCGCAGGGCGGTGCTCAGCGCCGGGTCCCTGCGGTCCAGGTGGCCGCAGCCGCGCAGATGCGCTCCTGGGCGGTGGCCGCCGAGATGCTCCGCCCCCAGCGAGTCGGGCCTCTGCCTCCGCAGCATCCGCGGCGGTTGCGCCCGGGCCTCGGCAGCAGCACCTGCCCCTCCAGGTGCGTGCGCCCCCGCGGACAGCCAGGCCGAGCGCGCTTCTACGCGGCCCGAGTGGGCGTCACTGCGGCAGCCCCGCCTCGCAGGCCCGGACTGCAGAATGCGGGCCCTCAGGCGGTGGCTCCGTGCTTGGTGGCCCGGTGCTGGATGCGCACAGCCCTGCCTCCGCCGCCGGCCCTGCCTGTGATCTCGCGGCTTCAGGAGGCGCCAGGAAACCTGCCACAGACCCAGGGCGCGTGGGCGGTTTCCAGATCCACGCGGGGCCGGGGCCGGGGCGGGGCCGGGGGGGGGGGGGCATCCTGCAGGGACAGGCCTGGGAGGGAGGGGGAGCAGGAGATTCCTAAAACCACGCATCCCTCAGGAGGCAGGCGGGGACTCAGGGATTCCCAGGGTATTGTTAAATCCAAATTAACGCCCAGCGAGGTTTCTGCAAGTCCCCACTGGGAGACGCAGAGAAAGGAGACAGGGCTGGACCTGGGAGTCCAGGAAGGCGAGGTTTCTAGTATTCCCACGCTTAGCAACAGCTTGAGTACATATACTGCTCCTGCTCCCTTAACGCCATATGCCCCTCAGCATTCTCCAAAAGATGCCCTGACCTACTTCATTAATTAAGGCCTTTCCTGCCAAATTCCCAGACTTGACCAGCTTTATCAAGTACCGATGGGATGCCCCTCATTTCCTGATCATGCACCCCTGGACGCTCTGGACAGTCAGGATACAGGTGCGGGATGGGCTGGGAGAGCCTCTCCCCATACACCACCTCCTCCTACACGTATCCCATTAAGAAAAAAGTAAAGTGACATTCAACTCACTCTTAGAAAAGATGGTTTTGGGTGGAATTCAACCCCTGAGACACACCCGCTCAGACACATGGAGGATGTCAGGGTGCGTTTTGGGTGCCACATGAAGATAAGACAGTAGCTCTCTTAGGAGGGAAAACATCCATTTTCCATGCTGGGCATGGTTCCTACATGTTTTAGCTTATCATATTGTAACGTAGAATTTTTCTCTTTTACCTAAACAAGATGGAAGCAGTAGGTTAAGCAAATATCCCACAGAAAACAGGTGCACTTGGTGGTAGGAGAGAACCAATCTGGTCCAAAGACAGTCAAGCCTGGCAGGTGTAGCTCAGAGTGTTGACCTGTAAACCAGGAGGTCAGGGTTTGGTTCCGGACGGGGCACATGCCCAGGTTGTGGGCTTGATCCCCAGTGTGGGGCATGCAGGAGGCAATCAATGATTCTCTGTCATCATTGATGTTTCTATCTCTCTCCTTCCTCTCTGAAAGCAATAAAAATCTATATATATATATATAAAAGGCTAAGTGACCAAACCGCTGGTCAACCAGTTGCTATGACATGGAATGACCACCAGGGGGCAGATGCTCAATACTGGAGCTGCCCCCTGGTGGTCAGTGTGCTCCCACAGCAGTGGGTCTTTCAGTTGACCCACAGGCACCCTGAGCAGTGGCAGCTGCAGGTACAGGAGGGCCAAGATGAGCAGGAGGGGCAGGCAGGAGGGACAGGCGGTATTGGACTGCAGGTTTCAGCCTGATGCTCGCAGACCATGTCTAGGGACCCCACTGGTGCATGAATTTATGCACGAGGCCTGTAGTATATTAACTAAAAAAAAAAAAGTTCAAAGTGGTGAACTGGCCTAAGCATGGCCAACAGGGGGCGCTCTGGCCCACAAGACAGAGGGGGGTCATAGCCCCCTCTAGCAGGGGCAGCTGGGAAGTCATCTTCTAAGGAAAAACCAGCCTCTTTTCTGCCCCTGCTCTGGAAATCTTGTCCATATTTATAAGGAAACACACTGGCTTCCTGGGAAGATAGCACGTGGACCTGGGAGGGCTCCTGTGTGTCTGGAACCAGGTGGCCACCTGCCACTCTCTAGAACAATCACACCTGCCCCTTGACATTCTCCAGGACTCTTCCTCGGCTGTGGCAGGTCTGAGTGGTCACCAGGAACCAGGTGATTCCGGGGAAGCCAAAGACAACCACCAAGCATTCTCTTTTCTTCTAAATACTTTTGTAAAAAGTGTTTTCAACCAAGCAAGATCCAAGGATGTCCCAGTGAACTGTGGCTGAGCCTCCTCCCTGGTCTCCCTGTGGGAGGGTGACTTGGGGCGGCCTGCCCCACTGACCCTGTTCCTATGTCAGGATCCTCTCTCCTCAGCACAGGCCACAGAGGGAGGGAATCATGAACACAGCCAGAGAGGAACACAGCCCTCCTTGCAAAGCGGCACAGTGTCCATGCAGGGACGCTTTCCAATGCCAGGAAAAGCACACCTTAACCCTTCAGCTGGGAGACTTGGCAAACAGTTCTCAGGCATGCCCAGCAGGGTCTTAGTCTGAAGGTCCTCTCCCTTTATTTTTCTACAAACAGCACCAGAGGAAGCTCTTTGTGTCCCTCTTGTCTCTTGACAAAAAGGCAATGAGTCGGGTGTGAGTTTGTTGGATGTTAGTTCAACATGTACATTCCACAGAGCAAGGTGGCTACCAGGACTTCATAAAGCAACGCACTCCTTTCTACTACTTTCTACTGTGTCTTTGGATGCCACAGAGACGCAACGTCACTATGTTTTCAAAACTGAAGGCACTGGGAGGCACAAGGCAAGACCTCACATCAGCCCACTCCCTGCAGGACTGGGGGCTTTCAAAACTTGGGCCATAGGAGCATTTTCACATAAAGCAAAGCAACCAGGAGTTCCCGTGAGCCCGTGGTTTCAGCCACCTGGTCCTCAAGCAGAGAACATGCTACCCCACACATGGTGGGAGGCAGCTCGAATCTGTCGGAGCCTCCAGAGCTCACCCCGCCAGATCCTCACAGTCAGCCCTCCCCATCGCCCCTGCTTTGTAAGCGACCCTGTCCTTTTTGTTTGGAAGGAAAATCAGTGTTGGTTTTCAGCGGGAAGAGCAGTGGGCACTTACCAGCTGCGCTCGGCATAGACAGGGCACAAGGGTCCAGTCCCAGAGGCTACGGGCCATTCACGTGCTGCCCGTGCCCCAGCAGAGGCGGTGCCCATGGCCTCCTACCAGGACCAGCTGGCGGAATCCACACCACCAGAGCCCCTGCCACCAGGGGACAGGCTGGGTCTGCCTCCCAGGGCTCACTGTGCAGTCAGAAGTGAGAGCCAGCGGGTACAGTGCCCTTCAGAGGAGACGCCCGCCCTTGGGGATGGAGGGATGCTGGCCATTCGCTTGGTCAGTGTCCAGCCCCCACTGATCTGTCAGGGCGTGTTCCATCACCGAGCTGTCCCAGCCATCGGCTCCGCCCTGCACAGCAAGCTGTCCCTGCCGAAGACCCAGTGGGCAGGCAGGGAGAACCAGCCTCAACAATGAGGCTGGGACCCCTGATCTGGGGAGCCATGCTCACTTGAGCTGGGAGCCCAGTTCCTCTCCCCACGGTTGCGGACACTGACCCCTATTGGAGGTTTCTGATCCCCAGGAAAGGGAATTGAACAGGCAGCAACAGTCCTATAGAGGCGCCCTTTCGCTTCCCCTGAGCTGCACCCACCGCCCCTTGGTAGCAAACCTAACAGAGCAGTGCCTGCGAACCACAGCAGCAACCTCTTGATGACACATTTCTGTGGAAGTGATGTGGGCACAGCAACGATGCCCAGGTGGTGTGTTCCACTTCTGACCCCAGGGCAAAATAACTATTAATTGCAATTCTTTATGAGTCCACATTTAAGCCACATGTATCTTACATTTTGTTGAAATGGTTTACATTTAAGTCATATGCTGCATATAAATCAGTAAGGCTTAGGAGCCCATAAGTGTGAGTGTAACTGGCTGGGGGGATGGTCTATACCTTTTGTGGACCAGGCATGACAGCTCTGTAACTCCATATTTCTGGCCTGTAAATTATTAGCAAGAATACCTCAATATTTTTCAAACTTGACAATAGAAAGAGGTAAACTAACCTTACAGGACATCTGCTGAATGTCAAACATCAAACCAGTGCTAGATGCTGCGGGCTTCTTGCCCAGACCCCTTGTAACACAGGCAAATACGCCTCGGAACCCCACGCGTCATCATGGGCTGGCCGCATCTCCGAGGAGGGCACAGCGGGCCTATGGGTCATGCTGTCACAGTAGCACCATCGACAAACAGGCCCACCCGGCCGGCGTGGCTCAGGGGTTGAGCATCGACCTGTGAACCAGGAGGTCAGGGTCAAATTCCTGGTCAGGGCACAGGCCCAGGGTGTGGCTCAACCCCTAATGTGAGGTGTGCAGGAGGCAGCCTTTCCATGACTCTCTCTCATCGTGAATGTTTCTCTCTCTCCTTCTCCTTTCCTCTCTAACATCAATAAAATATATTAAAACAACAACAAGTCATCTCCTGTTGCTGCATTGTTGGTGCTGGACTCTGAGGAGCTAGCTGCAAGGCGCTATGTGCGCCTGTGGTGGTCAGTGGGTCCCTGACGGTGTAAACATGGACTCACACGGCCTCTCAGGGAGGCAGCCGCCTCCACTCACTGCTCCCCACACTGACGTGTCCCTTTTCCCCCCAAAGACTGGGTGTTGTCTCCTGGCAGCCATAGTGTGGCTGACCTACAACTCAAGACTGCTGCTTGGCACCTGGTGCTTCTTGCTTTAGCACAACACACTCATCTCCATACGCACGCAGGCACACAGTCCAGAAACATGGGACCACAGGGCAATCACACCCACTGGCTCTGGAAACCACCCTCCCCAGGCCCAAGCCTCTTCACTGCTGATGTCACTCCCAAGTCAGGTCCGTCACCAGCAGAATCCCTGCATGGGTTCCACTCTGGAGCCGGTCTCGCCCACCGAGCCTCCCGGGGACAGGGACGGGGGTGACCCAAATCCTCTCTGGAAAGGCCACAGCAGCTCTGGGATGCCGCACTCAGTGACAGCAGCCCAGGGGGAGAAGCGAGCAGAGACAAAGCTTTGCCTCCTGAGTGTGTTACTTGCCGGCTCTGAGCTTCCCTCTGGAAACCTCCAGAGCAAAAGGCGGGAACGAAAGACCCAAGTCCACACAGGTTTCAGAGCTGGTGGTGCCCCTCCCCGTCCCCTAGACCTGCGGGCTGCCCCTCAGGCTGAGTGGGAACAATAAACAGCCAGCTCTTGGGCTGAGTGACAGCTGGAGTTCAGGACCTGGAGTTTCAACAGACTCACCATGAGCAAGGGCTGCGTCTCCCTCGGGATCTAACGCAGCCTTGGCCCAGGTTACCTGCATAAGTCATTTCCCAGCAGCTCGACCAGCACCCAGTGAAAGACAACACAGCTACCGCATCTCAGCAGAACACGCAAACGCATGGGAAGACACCAAACAACGGAATCGTGAGCAAGGCACTGGCCAACAATGGTGGGTTTAAAAATATAGCCCAGAAGGAGAGGAAAATGGCGGCGGAATAGTCGGACATGTCCCGAGCCTTGTCCCGGAGCAGACAAAAAGAACAGCTGAGGGTCGCACTGGGAGTGTTTGTTGGTGAGTTAGGGGACAGCTATACTCCAGGAGAAGGTGGGGGACTGCTGGATGGCCCTCCCCTGACTGAGCAGCCCCCAGTGCTGCTGGGTTCTCTCATGGAGCTACCTGTTTGGATGCGGACTGTGCCATCGTGAAGGGGAAAATCTATAGCTGCAGCACCCACCAAACAGCTGAGAACTCCAGAACACTGGTCCCCAAACACACGGAAAGGTTAGATTTCACCTGGGATAAGGTTCCGTCAATGCTCCCTGCAGGGGAGAGAAATGTACACACAGAGAGAGGTGGAGGAACGGGGGAAGTGTGCGCCTGAAAAAAATCCGTGGCTGTTGGGGCTGGCATGATCCAAGAATGTGGAAGGGGGTCCTCTGACCTGATAACAGAAGGGATCCCTGGAAAGCAGCCCATTTAGATCTGATGAAAAAGGACAGCCCCAAAATTTTGGGAGTGTGCCGGATGCTTAAACCCAAGGGGAAAAAAGGGAGTTTGCACACTTGTGTTTTTTCCTCTCCAAATCCTTGCTTCTGATTACTAAGCCAAAGCATAGGATAACTTACTGGGGGACACCCTGGGCGACTACAGGGAAAAGTTGTTTTTCTGGAACCTGGGGATCAGAACAGGAAGTCACCATTAGAGAGCCAGTTCTGGGGCAGCCCAATCCCATAAATCGGTATTGAAAGCCACAAGGGTAGCAGGATCTTAGTTCAGGCCAGAGAGGACCAATAGACCTGGAGGTCAATCCAGGAACACTGCCACCCAGGGGCTGAGTCACAAATTGACTCTAGTGTGACACAAATTAAGGAATTATTACTACTACTATTTTACCTTTTTTTTAAGTGTCATTTTATTTTTTCTTTATTCTACTTTGGGATTAGTGTTCTATAGTCTATTTTCATCTTTTCTTTAGCATATTTTTACTTTATCTCAATTCCACCTTGATGCCATCACTCTTTGCTAACTTTTCCCCATTTGGTGTCATGTTTCTCTTACCCATTTCCTGTTTTAGATTTTCCTGTCTTTCTTTTTACCCCCTGTTAAAATTTCACCCTACTTATATTCTAATCTCCAACCCCCTGCTCCAAGTCCATACACATCTCTCTCTTCTTTGTCTTCACTATCCTAATTTTTTCTCTCTCTGTCCTTTTATTGTTGTTTGCTTGACTGTTGATTATATTGATTTTTTATGCTTGTTTGTGAGATTGTTTGCTTATTTGTTTCTTTTTGTTTCTTTTGGGGGGGGTTCTTGTTGTTGTTTTTTTGTATGTTTGTTTGTTTGCTTTGTTTTTATTTGTTTTTTGCTTCTGGTTTCCTTCACCACACTTGATATTAGTTGTTGTTTGTAGTTTGTATTAATCTCCAGGTGCTTGTTGCTGGCATTTGTTGGTATTAGTGGCTGTCCTATTGGATTTTACTCCCCATATGTACAGTTTGTTCCCCTTTTCTTTCTTATTGTCTTTCTTTTCTCTCTTATTTTCTTTTTTCCTCTATTCTCCCAATTTCATTTTGGCATCTCTTTCTTTTCTTTCCTTTCCTTTTCTTTTCTTTTCTTTTCTTTTCTGTGTGTGTGTGTGTGTGTGTGTGTGTGTGTGTGTGTGATTTCTTTCTCTCTCTCTTTTTTCTTACCTATCCCCTAATTTGCCTTTCTCTGGTGATCACCTTTATTTGGGGTTATCTATATCGTGAATACATTCATGTTCAGTGCCTGGTGCATTGCACCTGTTTGTGTTGTATTTTGTGTGTTTAAATCAAAGCAGGAGAGAGAGAACTACATAACCAGACACCCAGAAAAGAGAGACCATAGGGAGACAAAGAAACAGCCTGCATATGAAAAAAAAGCAAGCCTCTCCAGAAAAAGGAAGTAAATGAAATGGAGGCAAGGAGCCTGTCAGAGAAAGAATTCAGAGAAATGGTCATAAGGTGGCTGAAAAAAATAAAATACAAATTTGACAATATGAGTTAGAACCAAGAGGAAATGAAGAAGAGCCAAGAAGAAATGAAAAGTGGCGTTGCTGGGGTAAAGAACTCAATAGAAAGCATCAAGATTAGACTAGAAGAAGCAGAGACTGCATCAGTGAGTTAGAAGACCAGGTAGGAAAAAATACCCAAGAAGAGCAGCTTCTAGAAAAAAAAAAAAGCAGGCAGGAGAGCCTAAGGGAACTTTGGGACAACATGAAACATAACAACACCCACATAATGGGACTTCCAGAAGGAGAGGAAACTCAGCAAGGAATAGAAAACCTGTTTGAAGAAATAATGACAGAAAACTTCCCTGATAGAAAAAACCCACACAAATCCAAGAAGCTCACAGAGTCCCAAGTAAAATGAACTCCAAAAGATTGACGCCAAGGTACATTATAATTAAATTGTCAAACACCAATGACAAAGTAAGAATCTTTAAAGTGGCCAGAGAGAGACAGAAAGTCACCTACAAAGGATCCCCCATCAGACTAGCAACTGATTTCTCAATAAAAAATTCATCAGGCCAGAAGGGAATGGAATGAAATATACAAAGTCATGCAAAGGGAAGGGGTTGAATCCAAGAATACTGTACCTACCAAGAGGCTATCAATCAAAATTGAAGGTGAAATTGGGAGCTTCACAGACAAAAAAGGACTAAAGAAGTTTATTACAACCAAACCAGCAATGCAAGAAATGCTAAAGGGTCTGCTGTAAAAAGAAATAAGAAGCGAAGAAGGAACACAGGAATAAAGAATAAAAATGGTGACAAACAAGTACTCATCAATAATAACTTTAAATGTGAATGGATTAAATGCTCCAATCAAAAGACATAGGATAACAGATTGGATAAGAAAACACGACCCATATATCTGCTGTCTAAAGAAACCCACCTCTAAAAAGATGATGCACACAGACTGAGGGTGAAAGGATGGAAAAAGGTTTTTCAGGTGAATGGAAATGAAAAAAAAGCTGGGGTAGCAATACTTACATCTGACAAATTAGATCTCAAAGTGAAGGACATCACAAGAGATAAGGAAGGCCACTTCATAATACTAAAGGGAGCAATCAAATAAGAAGAAATAACACTGGTAAACATATACACATCCAATACAGGAGCACTCAAATACATAAAAACCTCATGGAGGATATCAAGGGAGAGATTGACAGCAATACAATCATAGTAGGAGACTTTAATACCCCACTAGGACCATTAAACAAATCCTCCAAACAAAAAATCAGCAAAGAAACAAGGTCTAAGTGACTCACTAGACCAGATGGAATTAATTGACATCTTCAGATCATTTCACCCCAAAGCCACAGAATATACATTCTTTTCAGGTGCACATGGTTCATTTTCAAAGATAGACAATATGTTGGGTCATAAGCAAAGTTTCTCCAAATTCAAGAAGATAGAAATCATATCAAGCTTATTCTCAGATCACATTGGCATAAAACTGGAAATCAACTATAATAAAAACAATCCAAAGAAATCAAACACATGGAGACTAAACATTAAACAATGGGTTATTAAACAATGACTGGGTTACCAGAGTGATCAAGGAAGAAATACAAAACATCATGACAATGGAAACACAACAATCTAAAATCTATGGGACACAGCAAAAGCAGTCTTGAGAGGGAAGTTCATAGTTCTACAAGCCTACTGCAAAAAAAAAAGAAACAATGATAATAAATTACCTAACCCTACAACTCAAAGAGTTAGGAAGAGGGCAACAAGAAAAGCCCAGTGTAAGCAGAAGGAAAGAAATAGTAAAGATCAGAGCAGAGATAAATAACAGAGACCAAAGAAACAATACACAAGATCAACAAAACCAAGAGCTGGTTCTTTGAAAGAATAAACAAGATTGATGAACCTCTAGCCAGACTTACCAAGAAGCAAAGAGAGAGGACCCTAATAAATGAAATCAGAAATTAAAGAGGCAAAATAACAACAGACCCCACCGAAACACAAAGAATTGTTAAAAATACTATGAACAACTCTACTCCAACAAACTAGAAAACCTGGAGGAAATGGACATATTCCTGGAAAAATATAACCTCCCAAAACTCAATCAGGAAGAATCTAAACATCTCAATAGACCAATAACTGTGGAAGAAATTGAAGCAGTCATCAAAAAGCTTCCGACAAACAAAAGCCCAGGGCCAGACGGCTTCACAGGGGAGTTTTACCAAACATTCAAGGAAGAACTAAAACCTATCCTCCTCAGACTATGCCAAAAAATTCAAGAGGAAGAAACACTTCCAAACTCCTTCTATGAAGCCAGCATCACCCTAATACCAAAACCAGGTAAAGACAATACAATGAAAAAGAATTACAGGCCAATATCCCTCATGAACATAGATGCCAAAATCCTCAAGAAAACTCTAGCAAATCGGATTCAACAGTACATCAGAAAGATCATACACCATGACCAAGTAGGATTTATCCCAGGAATGCAAGGATGGTACAATATCTGCAAATCAATAAATGTGATACATCACATAAACAAATTGAGAGATAAAAATTACATAATCATATCAATTGATGCAGAAAAAGCATTTGACAAAACCCAACACCCTGTCTTGATAAAAACTCTCAGCAAGAGGGGAATAGAAGTATCACACCTGAACATAATAAAAGCTATATGTGATAGAGGGGGGAACCAAGATGGTGGCATAGGTAACACCTATTGTTCTGCCCTGCACAACGATTCAGAAACTACAACATAACAACAAAACAAACATCACCCAGAATCACCAGAAAGCTGGCTGAGTGAAAACTCCACAAATAAAAGCAAAGGGGGGACACTGAGACTCAGAAGAGCAGCGGGAGTGCAGCCTTGAAGACGGAAACAGGTTAGGAGCCGTCCTGGTCACATGCGCAGGCTGTAGGGCTGGAGCAGCAAGCCCGGCTGGATTTCGCCAATGTGGAGGGCGGAGACGTCCCACTGCACGGATTCCCCAGTGCCAGGCGAGGTCCGAGATCCGGGGTACGTGGAGACGTCCCACTGCACAAATTCCCCAGTGCCAGGCGAGGTCTGAAGTCCGGGGGACGCACCCTGGAAGCAGGGCGCAGCAGAGGTCTCCTAGTCTGCGAAAAAACCTGGCAGCTGGGAAAAGAAGTTTGCGCGCAAGTGTCGAACAAACGCGCGACTGGCTCCCTGGAAACTTGTTTCCTGGCCCTGGAAACCACCTATTTTACAACCCTGGGCTAGACTTTGGGTGTGCAGACTCATTTGGGGAGAGGCAGAGTTGTCTGGCAAGGGGAAGAGACTGGCGGCTTTCTCTTGGAGGTGTCTGCAGCCATCCCCATCCAACAGAGACCCAGGTGCGCACAAGCACCGCATAGGACGTAGCTGACACTGAGGCTGCCTGCACAGCTCAGAGACTCCGCCCATCCAACCTTAACACAGTCTCCCTTCACAGCCAATTGGCCGGGAGGTCAAACCCTCCTAGGGCTAACAACAACAAGCTGGGTTTAAATTCAAAAATACTGTACAACCCATAAAGGATTGCAGTAAGAGTACCCATCTCAAATAACTGGGGAGGCAGTGCCACTCACCCTTAGAGGACATCTACCACATAAAGCAGCCACCATGCAGAGACATGGAAAGAAATCAGGTGTGAAAGAAATGGAGGAAAAAAGACAACTAGACATAGAGTTCAAAACCACGGTTATAAGGCTTTTCAAGAGGCTCCTAGAAAAGGCCGATGAACTTAATGAGAACTACGAGGAAATAAACAAGACCAACCAGCAAATGAATGAGACTTACAAGGAAATGAATGAGACCCTCAAGGAAATGAACAAGACCTCTGAGGATATGAAGGAGACCCTCACGGATATGAAAAAGGACCAACTAGAAATCAAGCATACACAGACTGAAATCAAAAATATTACACAAAGTCCTAAAAGCAGTCCAGAGGGCCACAAGAACCAAGTCAAAGATTTGAAATACAAAGAGGTAAAATCCACTCGGCTGGAAAAGCAAGAAACAAAAAGAATTCAGATAATTGAAGATAGTGTAAGGGGCCTCTGGGACAACCTCAAGCATGCCAACATCCGAATTATTGGGGTGCCAGAAAAAGAGAGAGAGCAAGTTAATGAAAACCTACTTGAAGAAATAATGATTGAAAACTTCCCCCACCTGGTGAAAGAAACTGACTTAAAAGCCCAAGAAGTACACAGAACCCCAAAATATAGGAATCTAAAGAGGACCACACCAAGACATATCATAATTAAGATGCCAAGAGCAAAAGACAAAGAGAGAATATTAAAAGCAGCAAGAGAAAAACAGTTGGTTACCTATAAGGGAGCAGCCATACGATTGTCAGCGTATTTCTCAACAGAAATGATGCAGGCCAGACGCGAGTGGCAAGAAATATTCAAAATAATGAAGAGCAAGAATCTACAACCAAGATTACTCTATCCAGCAAAGCTATCATTCAGAATTGAAGGTCAGATAAAGTGCTTCGCAGATAAGAAAAAGCTAAAGGAGTTCATCACCACCAAACCAATATTATATAAAATGCTGAAAGATATTCTTTAAGAAGAGGAAGAAGAAAAAGGTAAAAATATAAATTATGAACAACAAATACACATCTATCAACAAATGAACATAAAAATCAAGTGAATTGATAGGCTGATGAACTGGTGAATATAACAGAAACATGGACATAGAGAGGGAATGGACTGACAATTCTTGGGGAGAAAAGGGTTGTGGGAAGTGCAGCAAGAGACTGGACAAAAATCTTGCAACAATGGGAGAGGACAGTGGGGAGGGGAGGGGAGGGTGGAGGGTGGGATAGGTACAGGGTGGAGGGGAGCTATAGGGGGATAAAAAAGTGGAAACAATGAAATTAATAAACTGAACAATAAAGATAAAAAAGAAATTGGAATTACTAGGTCAAAGGGTATAAAAAAATTAAAAAAATAAAAGCTATATGTGATAAACCCACAGCTAACATCATACTCAATGGGCAAAAACTAAAACCATTTCCCCTAAGAATAGGAACAAGACAGGGATGGCCACTCGACCCACTCCTGTTCAACATAGTACTGGAAGTATTAGCCATTGCAATCAGACAAGAAGAAGAAATAAAAGGCACCCAAATTGGAAAAGAAGAAGTAAAGCTGTCCTTATTTGCAGATGACCTGATATTGTACATAAAAAAACCAAAAGACTCCATAATAGACTTACTAAATGAGTTCAGCAATATAGCAGGATACAAATTTATCACCAAGAAATCTATGGTATTTCTATACACCAACAGTGAACTTACAGAAAGAGAGACTAAAAAAGCAATCTCATTTACCATCGCGCCAAAAAAAATTAAGATACCTAAGAATAAGCTTAACTATGGAGATAAAAGACCTATTCGTGGAAAACTACAGGACACTGAAAAAATAGAGATAGAGGAAAACGTAAACAGGTGGAAGAACATACCATGCTCATGGATTGGGAGAATCAACATCTTAAAATGTCCATACTACCCAAAGCAATCTATAAATTTAATGTACTCCCCATTAAAATACCAATGGTATATTTCACAGACCTAGAAAGAACTCTCCAAAAATTCATCTGGAATTAAAAAAGAATAGTCACAGCAATTCTGAGAAAGAGGCACAAAGTAGATGGAATCTCAAGACCAGATTTTAAGCTGTATTACAAAGCCACTGTTCCAAAACAGCCTGGTACTGGCACAAGAACAGACATATAGATCAATGGAATAGAATAGAGAATCCAGATATCAACCCAAACCACTATGCTCAATTAATATTTGACAAATGGAGTCAAGACAGTCTCTTCAATAAATGATGTTGGGGAAATTGTACAGATATATACAAAAAAATGAAACTAGATCACCAACTTACACCATACACAAAAATAAACTCAAAATGGATACAGGACTTAAACGTAAGACAGGAAACCATAAAAATATTAGAGGAATCTACAGGAAGAAAAATCTCAGACATATGCCAAAAGAACTTCTCTGATGATACTGCTCCGAGGGCAATGGAAGCTAAAGAGAAAATAAACAAATGGGACTACATCAAAATAAAAAGCTTTTGCACAGCTAAAGAAACCATCAACAAAACAACAAGAAAACCCATTGTATGGGAGAACATATTTGCAAATATTATCACTGATAAAGAGTTAATCTCCAGCATCTACAGGCAACTTATACAACTTAATAAAAGGAGATAAATGATCCAATAAAAAAAATGGGCAACAAACCAAAATAGAATCTTTTTGAAAGACGACAAAAGGAAGGCCAAGAGATATATGAAAACCTGCTCAAAGTCACTAATTATCCAAGAGATGCAAATCAAAACAACAATGTGATACCATCTCACACCTGTCAGAATGGCTTTCATCAACAAATCAACAAACCACAATGCTGGCGAGGATGCAGAGAAAAAAGAACTCTCCTGCACTGCTGATGGGATTTCAGACCAGTGCAACCACTTTGGAGAACAGTATGGAGTTTCCTCAAAAAACTAAAAATGGAGCTCCCATTCAACCCAGTGATCCCACTTCTAGGAATATACCCCCAAGAAACTAGAAATGTGAATTAGAAAGGATATATGCACCCCTATGTTCACAGCAGCACAATTCACCATAGCTAAGATTTGGAAACAGCCTAAATGCCCATCAGCAGATGAGTGAATTAGAAAACTGTGGTACATCTACACAATGGAATACTACATTGCAGTACAAAAAGGAGCTCCTACCATTTGCAACTACATGGATGGAGCTGGAGAGCATTATGCTAAGTGAAATTAGCCAGGCAGAGAAAGACAAATATCACATGATCTCACTCATTTGTGGAATATAATGAATGGCATAGACTGATGAATAAGAACAGATCCAGAGACTGAGAAACATTCGTCAGAACGTCAAATCTCAGAGTAACTGGGGGTCGGCATGAGTAAGGGTGAGAGATCAAAAGAGGGACTTGTGTACAAGCATATGAGCCCAATCAATGGACACAGACAACAGGGGGGTGGGGCATGATTGGGAAATAGGGGGTAATGAGAGAATAAGGACACATATATAAAAATAAAAATTAAAAAATAACAAATATATAACAACAAAAATCCTATCTAATAAAAGAGTAATATGTAAATTGACCATACCTCAATTAAGCCATGCCCACAACCCATGCCCACAAAGCATGCCCACAAGCCAATTAAGAGCAAATAAACCCCAACCAAGATGGTTGTGCACACTGAGAGTAGGAAGGAGGTTTGTATTTCCCCGGCAATGGAGGAAGCCAAGCTTTCTGCCAGGAGTTGCAGGCCTAGGCCTCCACTCAATGCTACAAAGTTTCAATTATAGAAGATATATCCCAACAGAAATGGCGGCAGCCATAGAGCTGGAGAGAGCAGAGGCTAGGGTTGCCCGGGCGATGGAGAAAGCCAAGCTTCTGCAGCCCTAGCACCTAGGCCTCCACTCCATGCTACAAAGTTTCAATTATAGAACATAAATTAATCCCAGATTGGAGGGCCTCCGCTTGGGTCACTGGAGGGCGTGGCCAGCCTGCAAACCACCACAGACCCCTTGCCCAGGCCGCCCCATGCCCCAAGGGAACCCCCACCCTGATCCCGGACACTCTTCAGGGCAAACTAGCTGGTCCCTACCCATGCACCAGTCCTCTATCCTATCTAATAAAAGAGTAATTTGCAGATTGACCATCACTTCAATAACACAAGAGGGCTTCCCCCATGTGGTCAAAGATTTTGTGCCCATATGGATACAAGATGGCCACCATAAGATGGCCAGCGGGGGAGAGTCATTGGAGGTTCCAGGGCCTGCAAGGGAGGGCAGTTGGGAGGAACCAGGCCTGCAAGTAAGGGCAATTGGAGGCAATCAAGTCTGTAGGGGAGGGCAGTTAGGGGTGACCAGGCCAGCAGAGGAGGGAAGTTGGGGGCAAACAGGCTGGCAGGAGAGCAGTTAGACATCAATTAGGCTGGCAGGGTAGTGGTTAGGGGGTGATCAGGCTGGCAGGCAGAAGCGGTTAGGAGCAATCAGAGAAGCAGGTATGTGAACAGTTTGGAGCCAGCATCCTGGATTGTGAGAAGGATGTCTGACTGCTCGTTTAGGCCTGATCTACCGGGATCAGAGTTAAATAGGCAGTCGGACATCCCTCAATGGGTCCCAGATTGGAGAGGGTGCAGGCTGGGCAGAGGGACATCCCCCCCCCCCAACCCCCGTGCATGAATTTTGTGCACCGGGTCTCCAGTATAAAATAAAGGAAAATGTTAAATCTAATCCATACTAGTGGTCACCATAACCTTAAGAGAAAGGATTGTAACTGAAAGTCAGAATATATGACCTCTTGAACTACGGTAAGTAATTTGTGTTTTTTTTTACCTCCCTGACAAAGTTTATATAAAGTTACAAAAAAAAACTTGACAGCCAGTTTGAAATTGAATTGACATGGCCTAGAGCAAAGAATATCCTTACATGATATTATTCTACAATGTCATTATAATTTTTGATATTTTACTACAGCATATTGTACAATTATCCCAAAGAAACTTACAAACTAATTCTTTGAATGTTTGACAGCAACTAAAGGAAAAAAAGGACATGAAAGGATTTAATCCCTTTCAAAAGGAGTTAAGGCACTGGGAAAGCACTTGAGCATTCTATATTGGCCTTTCTTGCCCTTTTGGCCAAGAGGGAACCTCTTTTCAAAGTCCAATTGCACATAGCTGTTGCCTGAGCTTTCTGTTCAAGCTGAGGTTGAAGCCTCATGGTGGCTGGCACCATGGATCTGTCTCTCGCCCAATGCTGTGAGCTGGGCCCTCCCTGGAGAAGAAACCTGAGTCCCCTGAGCTATGTGATCAGTACCGGGACCCCACCAGTAGGCGAGGTGATCCCAAGGCAAGTGCTGGTGTGGAGGCCATGGGGGCTTAGACTACCAAGGAGACAGAACTGAACCTCACATTGCCCTGCTTGGCACCAGAGGATGGCTGGTTAGCCAGAGAAGGGTAAGATTCTTTAGGGGAGAAACAACCTAAGACAGGCACAGTCATAGAGGTGCCATCAGGAGAGAACTTGAAGGTCAACAGAAGTGGGGCACAGACCCTCACCCCCCTAACCTTGCAGGGGCCTGAACTCTCACCCCTTCTGAGGGAGGTCTCCTGCACCCGTGGCTGCTTCACCTCCTACGCCCACCTCATATTGGGACCCAGGTAACAGACAGAGACTTGGCTGGCAGCAGCAGCCCTTTAGCTAAATCCAGCCTAGCACCGGGAATGCTCAGGGCCTACTCAAGAATGCAAATAATTCTTTCCACTAATATTTACAAGGTAAACTAAGATTATTGTTTGAGTATTAAATTTGACAGTAAAATAGTAATCAAGTTTTCAGGTTAATTTAAATTGGCCAATTGAAATAAGTGAAGAAAATTTAAATGTACTGGAAAAAAACCTGTTCCTAAAATATTAACTAAAATTTCTATTGGTAGTTCATCTCATCGTGAAATTGCTTAACATGCAATGAACCTAAAGCAGTCATATTTTTGTGCAAAAATTAAAATTTAAAGTTACCAAGACTGCACTATAAGATTTCCAAAAGCCTCCATTAATCAAAAAAAGGGGGAACAGTAGGGTAATATCATGTAAGGAAAAATATCCTATAAGTAAATTACATCAAGAAATTTTTTACTTCAGAAAATTAATTTCCATTTGTAATGCCAACAGCAGGACACCTATGAAAAACACACATGGTGTCAAAATAAGCCAAAGGAAAATCATTTGGGCAAAAATAAAAAAGATCCCAAGTTAAATTTATAGAAAAGTTCCCTTTATTAACTTTTGGTTGAGAATATGTCTGTATATTTTCAGAAAACAACTCCAAGACCATATGGATTCTTGCAACAGAGAGGAATTGACAGGTCTGCTCCAACCACGAAGACAAAAGAAGAAAGAGTCCAGAGATGGGGGACACTGATGACACCTGGCCATGTTAGCAGTCAGCAGCTGTGCGTCGCTGCAGGTTGCCCAGGACCAAACCAGAGAGGGTGGGACCTGCATTGCCACCATTTGTCCACCATCCAGATACCATTACTGACATGTACACATAAAGAAATATTTGACATTGAAACTGGGACTCATAACTGTTGGACATTGAAACTGAGACTCAAACATTTTTTGTTCTTATATGTTTATTTCTAGTATGCAGATGCAAGATTTTTTTAAAGAAAAGAAACAGGGGAAATATAGATACAGAGGAAAAGAAGCATTGAACAGACTGTCAAACTACAATGGGAAAGCAGGGGAGGGTGGGGGGCAGGGGCTGTAAGAGACAACCAAAGGGTTTGTAGGCATGCATATAAGCATAACCAATGGATACAAGACACTGGGGTCGGGGGCAGGTGAGGGCATGTTCTAGGGGTAAGGGAGGCCAGGGGGAGGTCAATGGGGGGAAAAGGAAACATATGTACTTAAACAATTTTAAAGAGAGAGAGAGAAATATATAGCCCAGCCCTATCCAGTCTGGCTCAACAGTTAGAGCACCGACCCGCAGACGGGAAGGTCCCGGCTTCAGTTCTGGTGAAAGTCCCGCATCTTGGCTGCAGGCTCCACCCTGGCCCAGGCCTTGGTCAGGGCTTGTGCAGGAGGCAACCAATCGATGTGTTTCTGTCTGTCTTTCCCTCTCTCTTCCATTCTCTCAGAAAAACAATGGAGAATATTATTGGGTGAGGATTTAAAATAATAATAAAAATGTATGTGTATTTCTGGCTCCCCCGCGTAGAGTCACTGAGCTGGGAAGTTTCATACCTGAACTGTTAGAGCTCAAGCTTATTTCATGTTTTTCCTTTCCCTTCCCAGCAGCCCCACGATGCTGCAGAACAGACAACAATGGGTGTCAGATAAGTGAACAATAGGATTGTCCAGTGAATCACAGAACCAACACACTTTGGGATGCTGTCCTCTTTCTTAATAAGAATGTTGATGATGATGTAATAAATCTTCACATGGAAATGCATCCTTTAACATTTTGAGGATCATAAATGACACCAAAATCTAACAGATAAATGAGATGTGACTGAAAACATGCAATAGACTATTTTTCACAAAAAATCAAGCTGAGGGTTTGGGTGAAACTTTAGGTGATGTTCAGCCCAGCTAACTCTGAAAGAAAGCCTTCTATAGAGACGCCCCTGTCCCGACTCGGGGACAAAGCTTTGCCCCCAAGGTCTCCACAGGAAGCGGACTGATTTTTCTGTTCTGCTTCCTCGAAAGATCGCATCGAGACCCCTTCACGTGGTTACTTAATGGAGGGTCTCCCATACCACCTGCCTGCTGCCCAGCACCACTCCCACCACCTGTGCTTCCCCCCCACTCTCTGCCCCCACCAAGGTCTTGCTGTGTCACCTTGTTGCTGCATCACACACTTTTGGTAAGTCCTCCCTGATGGAATATGGTGCAGACAGTTGTCTCAGGAAAATTAATGTGATACCCTGTAAGTCCTTGACAGCACGGAGCCCAAAGGGTATTGCTTTTGGTTCTAGGTGTGGCTGAGACATATAGCAAAATGGGGAGGTGGCTTTGGAAGCATCTAGAAATCCTACAATCAAAGGTTTTCTCAAGTGTCTTTTTAAGTTCTCACTCCAATTAAAAGACACAAAACTTGCCTGGCTGGCCTGGCTCAGTGGTTGAGCATCGACCTATGAACCAGGAGGTCACAGTTCTATTCTTGGTTGGAGCACATTCCCAGGTTGGGGGCTTGATCCCCAGTGTGGTGTGCACAGGAGACAACTGATCAATGATTCTCTATCATTGTTGATGTTTCTCTCTCTCCCTCTCCCTTCCTCTCTGAAATCAATAAAACTATCCTATCTGACAAAAGAGTAATATGCAAATTGACCGTACCTCTGATCAGGACATGCCCACAGCCACACCCATCACCAATCAGGAGCAAATTACACAAATAAACCCCAACCAAGATGGCTGTGGCCACTGAGAGCAGGAGGGAGGCTTGAATTTCCCTGGCAATGGAGGAAGCCAAGCTTTCCTCCTGCCGTTGCTGGCCTAGGCCTCCACTCAATGCTACAAAGTTTCAATTATAGAAGATATATCCCAACAGAAATGGCAGCAGCCATGGAGCTGGAGATAGCAGAGGCTATGGTTGCCCCAGCGATGGAGGAAGCCAAACTTCTGCAGCCCTAGCACCTAGGCCTCCACTCTAGGCTACAAAGTTCCAATTAAAGAATTTAAACAGAAATGGCTATCACCACAAGCGAGCAGAAGGCTTGGCTCCGTTCTAGGCTACAAAGTTTCAATTGTTGAAGATAAATAAATCCCAGATACCAGGGCCTCCGCCTGGGTTGCTGGGGGGCATGGCCGGCCTGAAAACCACCACAGGCCCCTCACCCAGGCCTCCCACACCCCAAGGAAACCCCCACCCTGATCCGGGACACTCTTCAGGGCAAACCAGCTGGCCCCCACCCATGTACTAGGCCTCTATCCTATCTAGTAAAAGAGTAATATGCAGATTGACCATCACTCCAACACACAAGAGGGTTATCCCATGTGGTCAAAGATCCTGCCCCCATGTGGACACAAGATGGCCACCACAAGATGGCCAGCAGGGGAGGGCCATTGGGAGGTTCCAGGACTGCAAGGGAGGGCAGTTGGGGACTATCAAGGCTGCAGGGGTAGGTAGTTAGGGATGACCAGATAGGCAGAGGAGAGAAGTTGGGGGCAAACAGGCTGGCAGGTGAGCAGTTAGACATCCATTAGGCTGGCAGAGTAGTGGTTAGGGGGTGATCAGGTTGGCAGGCAGAAGTGGGTAGGGTAATCAGGGAGGCAGGCAGGTGAGCAGTTTTGAGCTAGCAGTCCTGGATTGTGAGAAGGATGTCCAACTGCTTGTTTAAGCCTGATCCTACTAGGATCGGGCCTAAACAGGCAGTTGGACATCCTTTGAGGGGTCCCCAATTGAAGAGGGTGCAGGCTGGGCTGAGGGACATCACCCATCCCCCGTGCACAGATTTCGTGCACCAGGCCTCTAGTCCTGTATAATAAAAGCCTAATATGCAAATTGACCGAACCATGTACGGACTGGTGGAAAGACTGGTCACTATGATGTGCACTGACCACCAGGGGGCAGATGCTCAATGCAGGAGCTGCCCCCAGCCTGCAGGCCCCAGTCATGGTGGGTGCCTGCAGGGGTTCCCCATTGCCCCACTGGTCACCCTGGCTGAGGGAGGCGATGAGTGGGGGTCATGGGCAGCAAGCAGGTGGCACCAGGCCAGCCAAGGCAGGTGCCAGAGGGGGCCCCCAATCGCCTAACCGGTCACCCCACAGATCAGCTCTGATTGCTAGCCAGGCCTAAGGACCCTACCTGTGCATGAATTTCGTGCAACAGACCTCTAGTGTGTGAGTGTGTGTGTGTGTGTGTGTGTGTGTGTGTGTGTGTGTATGTGTGTACTTCTTTTAAAAACAGCAAACTGGAACACCCAGATGAGACAATATCTACAAGTACGTATTGTTTATTTTAAAAAGACAAGGCAAAAGCCTGAACAGTGGAAAATTCTTGAACAAAAAAAAAAATCCTTCAACTAAGTCAATGACCTGACCTCATTGGTGAAGGAATTCAATGTACATGTTTCGAATTCACATGAAACATTTGAGGTGTGTAGGTTTCATAGCTCACAGCTTTCCACTGAGCCATCTTCTTATGAACTGATCGAAATCCACAGTTTCCTAATGTCCTGACCCTGAGCACCTCGTGTGAGGAGTTCCTGAGTCTTGGGCTCCGTGACTGTGGGGACAGTAGCAGCCTTTGCAGGCCTGGCTCCTGGGAACATGGGGTGACAGTGTCTCTGACAGAAGCAGGAGAAACAGCACAAGGGGGACATGGGCAAAGTTCAATAGTAGTAACTACGCATCATCTCCTGAGAACAGAAACAAAAGCATGAACGTAAAAGCGTGAAAGGGAAGAAAAATGTGAAGTGCCAGGTCAGTCACCGATGAATGACAAAACAGGATGAGCGCTTAATGTGTTAAGACAGAAACACAGGGGACAGGCAGGAAATAGGACAGTATGCCCCCCCACCCAAAAATAAAGTGTGGAAAGAGAGGGCACCCCCTGTAGGTGATCACTCAAAGTTCCTGGGACCACTTGGCACAGATGAAACCAATACGGAGCCAGGGCACTGGAGTGAGTGAAGTCAGTGACCCTGAGCGACGTGTGTCCCCACATTCACATGCTGAAATCCTGGTGTCACATCACATGGGGTTACAAGGTGGGCCTTTGGAGGTGGGCAGGTCGCGGATGGCACTGACGGCCTTGTGGAGGCCAGAGCTCCCTGCCTTCGTACGTCTCGTGGGGACACAAAGCCCGCCATGCGAGGAGATGGAAGACTGCCACGTGTGGACACAGAGGCCCACCACCCAGGGGCTCCGAGGTCCACCACCAGTACAAGGGCCTGACCCAGTGTGGCCTGACCTCGGCTGCCCCCCCGGAGCTGCAAGGTTAAATGTCTGCTGTCCTAAGCCCCTGCTGTCCCACTGCTGAACAGACTGAGACACAGTCTGCTCAAGAAAGTGTCCGCCTCAGGAGGCCAGTGCCTCAGAAGCCCCGTTATTCAAACCAGAACCAAAGGCTCAGACAGGCCAGCTCAGAACAGAGAGACACCTCTAAAGCTCCACTTCGAACAAAAAACAGAGAACAAGTGCCCCTTGGCTACTGGGGCGCAGCCCAGGAGGGGCTCTGTGCCCAGCCCGCTGCAGTGTTACCAGCCCAGGAGGGGCTCTGTGCCCAGCCCGCTGCAAACAGTGTCACCAGCCCAGGAGGGGCTCTGTGCCCAGCCCGCTGCAGTATCACCAGCCCAGGAGGGGCTCTGTGCCCAGCCCGCTGCAAACAGTGTCACCAGCCCAGGAGGGGCTCTGTGCCCAGCCCGCTGCAGTGTCACCAGCCCAGGAGGGGCTCTGTGCCCAGCCCGCTGCAAACAGTGTCACCAGCCCAGGAGGGGCTCTGTGCCCAGCCCGTTGCAAACAGTGTCACCAGCCCAGGAGGGGCTCTGTGCCCAGCCCGCTGCAACAGTGTCACCAGCCCAGGAGGGGCTCTGTGCCCAGCCCGCTGCAAACAGTGTCACCAGCCCAGGAGGGGCTCTGTGCCCAGCCCGCTGCAAACAGTGTCACCAGCCCAGGAGGGGCTCTGTGCCCAGCCCGCTGCAAACAGTGTCACCAGCCCAGGAGGGGCTCTGTGCCCAGCCCGCTGCAAACAGTGTCACCAGCCCAGGAGGGGCTCTGTGCCCAGCCCGCTGCAAACAGTGTCACCAGGGCAGTGACATTGCCAGGTGGCTGGTGCTCTCGCTCTCAGAATTTATCTCTAAAACCCAATTCAGCAAAGGGCAAGGCTGGCCCTGTTCCAGGGGAAAATGCAGACGCACACAGCCAGCCTGCAGCTGGCTCACCTATGAAATACAGTGGAGGAATGTGCCAAAATGAATGCTTTTTCCACTCATAGGATTGGAGAGAAAATGCTGTCTTTCCTGAAACAAAACAGAAACAAATAAGACACATGCACACACACACATATTCATGCACGCATGCACCTCTCTCACACACCCATATGCACATGTTTGTGCACACATACACCCCTCACACACACCCGCACCCCTGACACCAGTATACACGTGGGCACCCAAGGTGCTCATAGCCATACTGCAGACAGCTGCGGGCCAGGGACCACTCTTATGAGGAATTTCCTGCGGCGTCAGCACCCGGTTTCTCAGCAGGAATATTCACGACTCCACCCGGAGGCGCTGTCTCTGGAGGTGGGAGAGTATTTTTGGACAAACTCGAGAGAACTTTTGACCGACCTCCAGCCTCGCCAGGTTTCTGCAGTGACAGCTGCGTGGCCCCGGGGAGACCCCTACATATCAGAGACTCCATTTCAAGAAAAGGATCTGCAGCTTAAAAATAGCAAAAAAACAACAGAAAACTGAAACCAGATCAATGCCTTGTCCTGCGCGTTCGCATAATGAGCGTTGTGTGGGCGCCCTCTGCTGGTGGACGGAGGTTACAGCCGATTGCTCTGGAGAGCAGTTGGAATCAATGAGGGAGCTGCCCTCCTGCTTGCTCCTCACTGCCCAAGTGGATCACTGTTTTAATGACGAGAGCTGTGGACAGGGGATCTGGAGGGCTGGTCAACCTAAATTGCTCTGAAGAGTCATAGCTAATTACTAGATATTGGTAGTTCAAGCAACCCCCACCTGTTAGTCCTTAGTAGATTCACTGATTGGCTTTTTAAAAAATCTTTACTGTTCAGTTTATTAATTACATTGTTCCCTTTTTTCCCCCCTATAGCTCCCTTCCACCTGGTACCCATCCCACCCTCCGCCCTCACCCCCCTCCACTGTCCTCTCCCATAATTGCATGATTTTTGTCCAGTCTCTTGCTGCACCTCCCACACCCCTTTTCTCCCCAAGAATTGTCAGTCCATTCCCTCTCTATGTCCGTGATTCTGTTACATTCACCAGTTTATCCTGTTCATCAGCTTATTAATTCACTTGATTTTTAGATTCATTTGTTGATAGATGTGTATTTGTTGTTCATAATTTACACTTTTATCTTTTTCTTCTTCCTCTTCTTAAAGAATACCTTTCAGCATTTCATATAATATTGGTTTGGTGGTGATGAACTCCTTTAGCTTTTTCTTATCTGCGAAGCACTTCAATTCTGAATGATATAGCTTTGCTGGATAGAGTAATCTTGGTTGTAGATTCTTGCTATTCATCACTTTGAATGGCTTTTATTGGTGTTTCCTGCCTGGGGGATATGGGTGTATTCTATAATCTTAATCTTAATAAAAGGGATGGTAAAACCAGAGTGGGTAGTAGTCCTCTCACTAGAGTTTGACTACCGCCTGGCCTCCATTTCCCAAATTAATGTTTTTCTAAGTCTCTATTCATTTGTGTGCGGCCTTCTCCAGAAACGAAATCCTGAACCGGGACCCTGAATCATGCAGGACGTGAAAAGGGATTCCCATACTTCACACCTTGTTTTGTTTAGTGATATTTTCCTATCTTGCAGAAGAGTGACAGGGAACATCACCTCTGCAAGGCGTGCAGCACTAAAGGAGAAGAACCTAATGCAGAGGATGAGCTAAAATCCTGCGCACGTTTTCTGTAAAACAACAGTAGCAACGAAACAATGCAGGTACAATTCAAGCACCAGTGAGATCTTTCAGGGTTTTGGTTGTCAAATCCTTGCCTGGGGTTTGTCTGAATCTAAGTCTAGGTCAGATCAATACATATATGACTAACTGAAACTTATTTGTCAATGCAGCCCCGATCTGTATATTAATAAACATTAAGTAAGATCTAGTTTTGCACACGCATGATTGATACAATATTAACTGCTTTTTGCTCAGAGTAAAAACATTTCAAAGTGGGAGTGAAGATTTACTCCCAAATATTATGTCCTAACTAGAGGACCAGAGCACAAACATTCATGCACTGGGTGGGGTGGGGTGGGGGGAGGCTGTGCCCTCTCACAGGCTGGGACCCCTCAGGGGATGTCCACCTGGCCTACCTCTGTGAGAGGTAATTGGGCGAGAGGATCAGGAGCCGGTGCCCGCCGGCAAGTGGCTGGCCATACTCCCCCATCGCCTCTCCACTGCCGCTGATCGCCATGATGGCCATCCCCTCCCTCTGCCACGGCATGTGCCTTGGCTGGCCTGGTGCCCCCTGCTGACCAGTCATTTCACCATTCAATCAATTTGCATGTTACCCTCTTACTATATAAGATTTGGATGTGCTCTTCCTGAAACACATCAGGTTGTAGAACAGCACAATCCTAATGACAATTGTTCCATATGTGAACTTTCATGCTTACATCAAACCTAACTGGAAAATAATTTGGATGTCTCAACAGTAAAGGTTAACATGAGTGAGTCTTGACATAGTCCCTAGGGTCTTAAAGTGCTCTGGGGTTGCTTTTATTTCTCGCTAGAGGTCTGGTACATGAAATTCATGCACAGGGGGTAGGGGGAAGGCCCCTCAGCCCAGCCTATACCCTCTCCACCCTGGAGGGATATCTGATTGCAGTTGGACATCCCTCTCACAATCCAGGACTGCTGGCTCCCAACTGCTCACCTGCCTGCCTTCCTGATTGCCCCTAACTGCTTCTGCCTGCCAGCCTGATCACCCCCTAACTGCCCTCCCCTGCGGGCTTGATCGCCCCCAACTGCGCTCCCTTGCAGACCTGGTCTCTCCCAACTGCCCTCCCCTGCTGGCCATCTTGTGTCCACATAGGGACAGGATCTTTGACCACATGGGGGCAGCCATCTTGTGTGTTGGAGTGATGGTCAATCTGCATATTACTCTTTTATTAGATAGGATAGAGGCCTGGTGCATGGGTGGGGGCCAGCTGGTGTGCCCTAAAGGGTGTCCTGGATCAGAGTGGGGGTTCCCTTGGGGCATGAGGCTGCCTGGGTGAGGGGCCTGTGGTGGTTTTCAGGCCGGCCATGCCCCCCAGCAACCCAGGCGGAGGCCCTGGTATCTGGGATTTATTTATCTTCAACAATTGAAACTTTGCAGCCTAGAGTGGAGTCAAGCCTTCTGCTGGCTCAATGGCAATAGCCATTTATGTTGAGAATTATTTATCTTCTATAATTGAAACTTTGTAGCCTGGAGTGGAGGCCTAGGCTGGGAAGGGCAGGCAGAAAGCTTGGCTTCCTCCATTGCCAGGGAAATCCAAGCCTCCCTCCTGCTCTCAGTGGCTGTAGCCATCTTGGTTGGGGTTTATTTGTATATTTGCTCCTGATTGGCTGGTGAGCATGACTGATGGGCATGGCTTGTGGGTGTAGCAGATGTATCATCAATTTGCATATCACTTTTATTAGATGGGATATCTAACCTTACAAACCCAGCTGCCTGCACCACCCCATCTCTGCTTCCCATCGGCATGCCCCGACTCCGGCCACTCGGCCTCCTCAACAAACTAAAAAGGTTTGCTGTTTGGCTCCTCAGCTCTGCACACGCAAGGCTCAGGTCACGTGGTCCCCACGTCCGAATTCTGCTCATCCTGTCCCAAGATCAGAGGGATCAAGGATTCTCTAGCTCCCCCAACAGGACCAGCTCACTTTTGCATTTCAGTGCAGACAGCTGGGTTTATGCTTTGACATGAAAATGTAAAATTTAAAAAAAAATTCCTTACACTAGGATTTATAGTTCTCTGATTTAATCATAGTTGTATTTTGAAAATCAGACAATATAAGTAAAATATTACCATCCTGTTCAATATTTTGAGATACATAACTGTAAATTTCTGATAAATTTTCCTAACATAAGATTCTGAAATTTTAGTAACAAAAAGAGTAACAAAGTCACTCATCTCAACAATCTCGGTTGGTCACTGCCCGGGGCTTGAGGAGCGCCACTTACTGACAGCCTCGCCTATTACCAGTGCCCACGGCTCACCGACTGTGCAGAGCCCGGCCCGTTCCCACGGGCGGGGGAGGGGAGGCGCTGGCTCCTGGGGCAGCGACAGCCGCCCTGCCTTGGGTGGGCCTCTGGCGGGACTGGAGGCCACCTGCTTCCTTGGTCATTGTTTTTAGGTGCAGGTTCCGGAGGGGGCAGGTTGGGGGGGGCGGTTTGGAGGGTCCCTGGGGGCTGCACCCTGTCCTTCACGCACCCTCACTAGCTGAGAATCACAGCTTCCCTTCCCCCTCGTTTAGATCCTGCCTTCTCTGGGCTCCTTCTCCATTCCACAGCTTCTCACAATTCCATTCTTCTAACAATTGTCTGGGCTGGCGACACTTTTGTAATAATGAGATTTGCAAACATTTTTATAAAAGCGAAACCCTGCTTTGCTTCTCTTCCTTATCTCCAGCCCCAAATTCCCAAGTCTCCATCAGAATCACTAAAAAATACAATTCAATTTCTGAAGAAAGGACTGTAGCCTTTCACCTGGGACAGGAACCCCAAGCTGGACAGAAAGGAGGGACCAGGCGGCAAACGATGGCGTCAGCAGAGGAGATAAAGGTCACCTGTCTCCAAGGTCATCCAACCCTGTGAGCCCCGAGTTTTGAGACCCTGGATCCTTCCAAGTGCCGCCCAGTCCACTGCGGCTCCCTTTGGAGATGGGGGAGGGGGCAGAAAGGGGTGTGGGGGGAAGGGGCGGAGAGAGGGGGAGGGGTGGAAAGGAGAGGGGGAGGGGTGGAAAGGAGAGGGGCGGGAGGAAGCGGGAGGGAGTGAGGAGGAGAGGGGCAGAGGGAGAGGGACGGGGGTGGGGTGGAGGGAGGGGGTTGGGTGGGGTGGAGGGAGCGGGAGGGGAGGGAGCGGGAGGGGAGAGGTGAAGGGAGGGAGGGGAAGGGCAGGAGACGTCATGAAAACTAATATTTTCATTGTCTTTCCTTATCCAACGAGGCTTGAACCCCCTTCTGCTTCTAGTTGAACGGGCGTCCGGGGGCTCGGCACCCGCGGCCGGGCGTGCTGAGCGCCCACAGCTGGTGGCGGGTCCTACGAACCTCGGGGACAGAGTGCGGGCTCCGTCCTCCGCGCGGCGACCCAGGGCGGACCCCAGAGGGGAGCCCGTTGCCCGCCCCCTGCGCGGGGTCGGGCTCTGCGGGGGAGGGGGCCGCGGGGAGGCCGTTCTCCGTTCTCCGCCCGCACCGCCCGGCCCGCAGCCGTTGGGGCGCCAGCCGGCGGGCCGCGCCCGGCGCGGAGGCCTTTGTCCGGTCCCCCTCCTGCCGCGGCTCTCCGGGCGGGAAGCCAGGAAACGGAGCGGCGGGGTGAGGGCCGAGCCGGGCTGACAGCGCCGTCCCCGCCTCGGTCCCGCAGCGCGGCCTGCGCGCCCGGCGGGCCGTCCGACGCACTAGGGGGGACGGACTGGGGGGGTGGACTGGGGGGGCACGGACTGGGTGGGACGGACTGGGGGGGCACGGACTGGGGGGGTGGACTGGGGGGGACGGCTGGGGGGGACGGCTGGGGGGGTGGGCTCCGGGCGGGCGGGGACGGACTGGGGGGGCATGGACTGGAGGGGGACGGACTGGGGGGGGGTGGACTGGGGGGGCACGGACTGGGTGGGACGGACTGGGGGGGTGGACTGGGGGGGCGGGCTCCGGGGTGGGACGAGGCGCGGTGGCCCCCGCAGGCACGGTCCTGGGCCGGGCCCAGCCCGCACGGGGGTGGGGGCGGCTCGCTGTCACTTCAGTGTGCAGGTCCCCAGGGACACATCATGACAGCTTCACAGGCTCATTTGCCACTCCAACTCGTGTCTTTGGGGAGACGCCTGTTCGGACATTTGCCTATTTCTAAACTCCGTTTTCTGGTGGCTGAGCTTCTCCCTCTCGGAGCTCACTGCGGAGGCGGGCGGGTGCCCAGTCCTCCGGGACCAGCTGTTGGGGTGTTGGCCCCGCTGTTCTCCTTTGGTCCGAGAGCCTCGGACAGCGCGGCCGGACCTATTTGGGGCTCCGCCCCCGGGCCTGTGCCTGCTCTCCCAGCAGCATGGCTTTCAGTCACCGTTGGAGCTCAGCGCGAAGCCGTCGGGCTGGGCGGGGGCCTCCCTCCAGGGCATCTGCCTCTGCGGGCTGGCACCTCTGGGCCGCTGCCTCTCCGGGAAACTCGAGAATTAGCTTGTCCATATCCACAGCTTCTTGCTGGGTTTGATTGGGGCAGTTCAAACTGGGGGACAGTGCACCTCAACAATGTTCTGTCGCCCTGTCCATGAACAAGCAATAGTCCACAATTCATTTAGATCTTCTTGGTCCTTTCACTAGGCTTTGACTAGGCTTTGACAGACCTTGTTCAGTTCTTGTTCCTGTTGGTGTTTTTAACTTGAAATTGCAATTTTATTTATTTTTAATATATTTTTCTTGATTTCAGGGAGAGGGAGAGATAGAAACATCAGTGATGAGAGAGAATCATTGATCAGCTGCCTCCTGCACACCCCCTACTGGGGAGCCTGCGAACTGGTCATGTGCCCTGACTGGGAATTGAACCCTGACCTGCAGGTTCAGAGGTTGACGCTCAACCACTGAGCCATGCTGGCCGGGCTGTTCTTCAACTTCATACAGGAAGGCGATGGACTTCTGCACATGAACTTTGTATCCTGTGGCCTTACTGGCATCACTCTTTAGTCCACAGAGTTTTTGTTGTCGATGATGATTCGGTACTTTCTACATACATCATCACGTCATTTAAACGACTTCTTTTCCTTCTTCCCAGTTTGCATACTTCCTTTTCTTACTGCATCGGCTAAGCTGTCCGTATCATGTGGGGCAGGGGTGAAGAGAGGGGACATCCCTGCCTTGTCCCAGTCTTACGGGGAAAGGCATCTAGTTTCTCACCATTAAGCATGATGTTAGCTATACCAGGTAGGTGTGGTGTAGATGTTCTTTCTTAGTTTGCTGAATTTTTTTAAAATTAAAACTTGAGCTGAAACCGGGTTGGCTCAGTGGATAGAGCATCGTCCTGCGGACTGAAAGGTCCCAGGTTCAATTCCGGTCAAGGGCATGTACCTTGGTTGCGAGCACATCCCCATTAGGAGGTATGCAGGAGGCAGCTGATCTATGTCTCTCTCTCTCATCAATGTTTCTGACTTTCTGTCTCTCTCCCTTCCTCTCTTAAAAAATCAATATATATATATTTTTTTTTAATCAAAACTTCAGCTTTGGCCTGAGTGGCTCAGTTGCTTGGGTTTTGGCCCAAGCACTGACGAGTTACTGTACTGATTCCAGTTAGGGTACCTGCCCAGATTGTGGGCTTGATCCCCAGTAGGAGGCGTGTAGGAGGCAGCTGACTGATGTGCTGTCACATCCATGTTCCTCTCTCTCTCTCTCTAAAAATCAATAATTTTTAAAATCGAAACTTGGTGTTGGATTTTGTCAAATGTTTTCCTACATCTATTGACATAATCATATAACTTATCTTTGACCTGGCTTATTGATATAATGGATTATTTTTATTGATTTTCAATGTTGAACCAATCTTGTGCACCTGGGATAAATTCCACACAGTCACAGAGTTATAGTATACATTTTTATATATTGTTGCATATTACAGACTTTCACATCTGTTTTCATGACAAATATTGGTCCATAGTTTTTCTTTCTTGTCATGTGTTTATTTATTTATTTTTAAACATATTTTATTGATATTTTACTGAGAGAAAGGGAGAGAGCGTTAGAAACATCGATGAGAGAGAAACATCGATCAGCTGCCTCCTGCACACCCCCTCCTGGGGATGTGCCTGCAACCAGAATTGAACCTGGGACCCTTGAGTCCACAGGCCGATGCTCTATCCACTGAGCCAAACCAGTTAGGGCTCTTGTCATATGTTTATCTGGTTTTGCTAGTAGGCCCTGACAGAAACATTTAGCAATTGTTCTTTTCCTTTCTACTTTCTAGAAGAGATTATAAGGAATTGATATTATTTCTTAACCTTAAGTATTTGGCAGAATTTATCAGTGAATCCATCTGGGCCTGATATTTTCTTTATTGGAAGCTTATTAAGTACTGATTCAATTATCTCTTTACTAGAAATAGACTTGTTCCGATTATCAGTCTCCCCTGTATGACAGTAGATAGATTATGTTTTTCAGGAAATAGGTTCATTTGCTCTAACTTGTTCTGAATATTTTTTTACTGCCTTTTCATGCCCATGGGAGTAGTACTAACAGTCTCTCGTTAATTTCTGATACTAGCCATCTGCGTTCCCTTTATTTCTTTTCTTGGTTAGGTTGGCTAGAGTCTCGTCAATTTTGTTTCATTCGTATTTTCTAATTTTTCAAAACACATTCAACACATACAGGCAAATAAAGAAGGAGATGAAAGTTCTGAAACAGTTTGCCCAAGGACATTTGTCAATCACTATGTTAGACTTTAGTTATCACATTGGTCAAATCCTACTTGTAAATATGTATTAAGTGTCCATGAAAGAGCAAACTTTCAACACTTGTGTTTTCCCCAAGCAAATAGCTAACTCAAACTCCAAAGTTTGCTGCTAAAAGCTAAAATAATTCGCAGGGCTCAGGTCCGGCGGTGGGCCTCAGGAATCTGTGTCTACAGCATCTCTAGAATGTATAGGAATCTGTGTCTACAGCATCTCTAGATTGTATAGGAATCTGTGTCTACAGCATCTCTAGATTGTATAGGAATCTGTCTACAGCATCTCTAGATTGTATAGGAATCTGTGTCTACAGCATCTCTAGATTGTATAGGAATCTGTCTACAGCATCTCTAGATTGTATAGGAATCTGTCTACAGCATCTCTAGATTGTATAGGAATCTGTGTCTACAGCATCTCTAGATTGTATAGGAATCTGTCTACAGCATCTCTAGATTGTATAGGAATCTGTGTCTACAGCATCTCTAGATTGTATAGGAATCTGTCTACAGCATCTCTAGATTGTATAGGAATCTGTGTCTACAGCATCTCTAGATTGCATAGGAATCTGTCTACAGCATCTCTAGATTGTATAGGAATCTGTGTCTACAGCATCTCTAGATTGTATAGGAATCTGTCTACAGCATCTCTAGATTGTATAGGAATCTGTGTCTACAGCATCTCTAGATTGCATAGGAATCTGTGTCTACAGCATCTCTAGATTGTATAGGAATCTGTCTACAGCATCTCTAGATTGTATAGGAATCTGTGTCTACAGCATCTCTAGATTGCATAGGAATCTGTCTACAGCATCTCTAGATTGTATAGGAATCTGTGTCTACAGCATCTCTAGATTGTATAGGAATCTGTGTCTACAGCATCTCTAGATTGTATAGGAATCTGTCTACAGCATCTCTAGATTGTATAGGAATCTGTGTCTACAGCATCTCTAGATTGTATAGGAATCTGTGTCTACAGCATCTCTAGATTGCATAGGAATCTGTCTACAGCATCTCTAGATTGTATAGGAATCTGTGTCTACAGCATCTCTAGATTGTATAGGAATCTGTGTCTACAGCATCTCTAGATTGTATCTGAACATTAACAGCCCTTCAACCAGGGTCAGCCTGAAGCAAAAACTAGACAGTGTTCATCCATACGATGCTTCCAGGAGCAGAGTGCTGAAAGCGATCTAATTGACCTAATTCCCATTTATTTTCCCTTTGATTTAGGAGAAAAGTGATAAATGCACGTTCCTATGGGCATATTTGGGGGTTCGGGTACCATCATCCACGCCGGAGATATAACACAATTAGTTGCAGACACCATGTTTGTGACGCATAAATGTATACAAATCTAACTTTACATTTAAAATTCAACATGACGGTAAAATCTTTGCTGGAGGGTATATGGGGTCTGGTTCTGATATTTCAGTGACGCGCCTCTATCACCCAGCCAGCGTGGCTCAGGGGCTGAGCGTCGACAGGAACCAGGAGGCCACGGTGCGATTCCTGGTCGGGCACAGGCCTGGGGTTGTGGGTTCGATCCCCAGTGTGGGGCGTGCAGGAGGCAGCCGAGCCATGATTCTCTCTCATCATTGATGTTCCTATTTCTCACTCCCTCTTCCTTCCTCTTTGGGATCAATAAAAATATATTTTTAAAATAAACACCTCTCTCAATCCAACAATAACTAAATATGCTGATTATCTTGATTATAGGGATGGGTTTATGGTTTATACACCTTTCAGCATTTATGAAATTATAAACCACAGCAATCTGTATACCAAATACCTGTGTCAATTATGTCTTTTCAAGCTCTTATACAGCAGTGACAGAAACCCCCTGTTCTGTGACCCGGGTACTTACTGGTTTTGAATCCATTGCCTGTAGGTGAATGTCCACATTTTTAAACCTTATTTCAAAATTTCAAAACTAGTGGCCTGGTGCACGAAATTCGTGCACATTAAAGGGGTATTAATTAGAGGAAATAATTCAATATTGCTATTTGCTCTTTCTCTATAATAGAAGTATCAGAGACTAAAGAAAATTAGTAAAATTGTGATAGCCAGACTCAGAGTGGGAGGAGGACAGAAGAGAAAGACGTGGTTTGTCATGCTTAGACCAGACACAACAACCGAAACCCCCTTTAGCTGTTTGGGACATTTACTCAGCCCTCCCTTGCCTGAGGACATCCTGCTGCCAGAACACCACACGGGTCAACAGGAGCCACCAGCCTGGGAACAAAATTTGAAATTTCCCGCCTCCCTGTACTTAACTGACCTTGTGCTACCTTTCTTGTGTGAAACCGGCCAATCACAAATTGCCAAGTCTCCCTGCGTTGGAGATTAAAAGTGCTCGCTACTGAGGCTCGGGTTCGCGTTGCTCACTGCTGTGACAGTGGAGACGTGGGCCCGGACTCGAGTTCGTAATAAAGGTTCTTAAATTTTTGATCTGGCTCCTTAGTGGTTGTCACTCGCGGGGGGTCCATAACAAAATGTATATGAAAACCTTCCTCCTGTCAGAGTCTGGGGCGCACCACGGAGCCCAGAGTCAAGTCCCCACTCACTCACATGTGCCTCAAAGTCATGTGAGACCCAGACCCAGTCACACCCTCCCACCACAGCATTGGGCTAGATCCAGACCCCGCCAGTCCCACTCTTGTCAAGCCACCCAGGGCACGGTGTATCCTCAGGTCCCCTGGCCCAGCACCAGGATGGGGGGCATGGCCTGAGGTCCCCCATCAAGTCCCACCAGGTGGGACCTGAGATCCCGTCAAGCCCCGCTGGGTGGGGGGCACAGCCTGAGGTCCTCCGTCAAGCCCCACCAGGCAGAGGAGCACAGCCTCAGGACCCCTAACCTGGTGCTGGGGCAGAGGGTATGGTCTGAGGTCCCCCAGCCTGGTGCCAGTGCAGCTTGAGGTTCCCTGTCAAGCCCTGCCAGGTGGGGGCGCAGCCTGAGGTCCCCTGTCAAGCCCTGCCAGGTGGAGAGAACAGTCTGAGGTCCCCTAACCCAGCAACAGGATGGGAAGCGCACCTTGAGGTCCCCTGTCAAGCCCTGCCGAGTCGGGAATGTGGCCTGTAGTCCCCTGTCAAGCTGCACCAGGTGGGAGGCACGGCCTGAGGTCCCCCAGCGTGGAGCTGGGGCAGGGGGAGCAGCCTGAGGTACCCTAGCCCAGCACCAGGGTGGGAAGCACACCTTGAGGTTCCCTGTCAAGCCCCTCTGGATTGGGGGAGGGTGTAGGCCTCCCTTCCCTCGTGCTGTGGCCATGCCCACTGCTGACCTCCCATCCAGCCGCCATGACCACCTCAGGCTCTCCATGAGCAGGTATGCATAGGGAAGGCTGGGCCAGGATAATTGGGAGGGGGTGATGGGGGGGGGGCAGCATCCTGGGTGAGCTGGGCCTCACAGCCTCTCTGCTTCAGCTCCCAGCACCCCAGACCTAAGGAGTAGTGCTTTCACAGGGGCCTGGCAGGCACTGGTTATGGCAATGCCTTAAAAGCAGAAGAAGCCCCTTTAACTCTGGCTGGAAGTGCGTTGGAAACTTATGGTCGGGGGAAGCAGCCCAACATCAGGGCTGAAATAAGACCTTGGGTAGCCTCCGGAGGGGGCAAACCAAAGGTAAAAGGCATCTTTGAAACAAAGACATTTGAACGTACAGTGGATATCAGGTGATATTAAGGAATTACCTTAACTTTTCAATGTGTGACAATGGCTGAATATTTACTTCTTTTTTAAAGATACTCATCAGTGGGAAACAACTTTCTTTGAAAGTATGGTGGTGTCCTGGCCCAGCCCTCCCCGCACCATTGACACCTCAAGGACCGAGCCTCTCCCGCTCCCTCTCTAGGTCCTCGAAAACACCCTGTGCAGAGGCGTGGTCCCTGCTTCATTCCCTGCCCCCACCAGCGTGAAGCAAATCGTTCCCTGTCTGCCTGCGTTCCCCACCTGCGCTGGAGTGAAGGGAAGTGTTTCCCACAGGTGAAGCACTTGTGAAGGGGAGTGTTCACTGGCATCCAGGCAAGCCATGGCTACACCCCCCAGTCACGCCCCCCACTCCTGATTGGCTGGTAGCATCGCTAATCAGGAGCCAAGGTACGGTCACATTTGCATGTTACTCTTTTATTAGATAGGAGGATAATCCCCAGATTTCATGGTAGAGGATGTAATTTGAGCAGACACACATACTAGTATATAAAACCAACAAAAAAAAACCTTTTAATGTCAGTGACCAGTCATTTAAAAACCAGTCACCCAGGGATAATTTTTAAGAGCCCCTTCTTCAATAAATTCCTAAAACCTGACCCATTCTTCCCTTCGAAACGAAGCCCAGAAGGGTGTCGGTCGCTCTGGTGGCGTCTTTAGCTTGTCCATTTGGAACTCACACCGCAGCAATATGAGATGTTTGTGATGCCAAAAGAAAATAGATTTTATGAGGGCAATGACTTATGACATAAAACGATAGCTTATGTGTGTGTGACTGGGGATTTTTATGAAAGTCATGATCAAGATGAGGATAACCCTGAGAAAGAGCGGATTAGACAGAGGAATCTCATTTTGGGAAACTCCTTTGAGTCCTAGGTATCCCTGTGTCAGCCAAGATCGCCGCGCATCCCTGACATGCCTGCAGGGAGGGCCTCGACCCTCACACTGTGAGCTGCCCACGGAGGGCAGGGCCAGCCGGCTTCACGCGGCTCCACTCACTGACCAATTCCGCACACACAATAGTGAGCCACGTGGCCCAATTACACACCTTAGTGCATTTCTCAAACCATGAGTCTGGGAGAACGCTCTATGCCCTGACATCTGTCCTCTATGTCACCTGTCAAACCCAGCATCTTGTAAAATGGTAACAACCCCTGAGGTTATGAGGGCTCTACCTACAGTTTTTAGGTAACTTTATGCTCATTATCCCTTTCCCAGTGGTAATCAGGGCAAAATCAGGAGACACATTTAAGAACCGAAAGCTTCATTTCTGAGCATTCTTCAGTGACTTGGTAGTAATCCTACATAATAAAAGCCTAATATGCTAAGTGTCCAGTTGCCAGGTTGGCTGTTTAATCGATCAAAGGGTAATATGCTAATGATATGCTAAGGCCACTCAACTGCTCGCTATGACGTGCACTGACCACTGTGGGGCAGATGCTCCAACCAGTAGGTTAGCTTGCTGCTGGAGTCCAGCCAGGCCGGACATGCCCTGGAGCCCTCCTGTGGTCCCTCCCTGGCTGGCCAATCTCCTGTATCCTACCCTGGCCTTAATTGTGCACTGGTGGGGTCCCTCAGCCTGGCCTGTGCAGTCCCACAATCCAGGACCCCTCAGGGATGTCAGGCAGTCGTTTTGGCTCCTTCCCACAGGCCAGGCCAAGGGACCCCAATGGTGTGCCTGTTTGTGCACCAGGCCTTTAGTATAGCACATGGAGAATCAAAAGCAGAAAAAACGTGGCCTGATTAAAGTTGCTCATGAAATCTTCGCAGGTCCTGCCATCAGGAGTTAACGTCTATTTCCCACCGTGGGTCTGGGCTGGTGGTGACCACCTTCATAACTGACAGGGCGAGGGAGATGACCCTGAAGCTGAGGCCTGAGGGGACCCCTGCTTCCTTTGCAGCCCCTGGCTGCACCCACTGGGATCTAAGCGAGCATGGGTGGGTGTGGCTTGCTTTGAACCACTCCACGCTGTGCAGCTGGCCACACACGAGCAAAAAGACGACCCAGAAAGGTCAGTGATGTGTATGCCCAAGCGGGACTTCTGGCAGTTCAGACCACGGCCACGGCGGCAAGAAAGGCTGGGCCCAGGCCATGCCCTGGTCCTGCAACCCGAGCTTCAGTTTCCCTGTCTATGGGAGGCACAATGTCCTTTTCTAGATAACATCTTGTCAGATCGGCATCTGAGACATGGAGCTTTGTCACATGGAGCCCATTAGAACCAGACTGCAGCCCGACCGTGTGGCTCGGTGGTTGAGCGTTGACCTATGAACCAGGAGGTCAGGGTTCGATTCCCAGTGGGGGGCATGCAGGAGGCAGCCAATCTATGGTTCTCTCTCATCATGGATGTTTCTATTTCTCCTTCTCCCTTCTTCTCTGAAATCAATAAAAAATATATTTTAAAATATAAAATAAATTAAATTAAACCAGGGCTGCAAGCAAGCTCTGAGCCCCATGGGACAGCTGGCGAGGACACTGGGCTCAGAAACCATCCACGTCGCGCAGGTGAGGCCCCGTTGGATCAGGCCAGGACTTGACCCACCTGATGTGTTTGCTCTAATATAGCAGGCCCTCGGGTCCCTGCCAGTTAGCTGTGACTGTCACCAGCCCCAACAGAAGGTCCCTGGATGCCAGCAAGGCACCTGTGGGGCTGCCAGTGATCCACCCATGCCCCTGGGGCTGCCGCTGCCCAGGCAACGGGCCCCACGCCCAGACTCCACCAGCTCCAGCTGCCATGACTCAGCAAAGCACCCTGTGGCCCTCAGAGGCAGCTGACTTGGTGGTTCTCACAGTCCTGTCCCTGAGTCGTTGGGATCCACTCAGCCCACTCAGGGAAGGCACCCGCCACCCCGCAGCTTCAGGAGGCCGTCACGGCCTTGCTGACCAGGGGTGTCCCCTTGACCCCATAACAGGGCCTGACGCAGGGGGGCACCTGACAGTGTTGAATAAATGAATGATGAGTTCTTGAGTTCAACTGGCTTGCAACTACAGAAAAAAATCCATGAATATAAGCAAAGAATGAAATATAAATATGACTTTGTCAACATTTTTCCCATTTTCCTTTCATTTTGTGTTGACTTTGCAATAAAATAGTAGTTTTTAAAAGCAAAAAAACAGCTGGGTCAGCACAGCTCAGTGGTTGAGCATTGACCTATGAACCAGGAGGTCATGGTTTGATTCCCGCTCAGAGTCCAGTTCTCCTCATCTAACCTCACAGGCCTTCATGCTGCTCATTCAAATTCTCATCACTCATAGTTCTTGCCCGAAGTGGGGGCTAACAACGCCTGCGCTTTCTCAGAGGGCGGCTGGCGGGCTCCGTGGCTTGAGGCTCAGCTGTACCTTGTAAATTGCCATGTCTGACCCAGCATTACAGATTTCTCAACCCAGAGTGCTCTCCCCAGCAAAGCTCTCATTCAGAATTGAAGGTCAGATAAAGTGCTTCACAGATAAGAAAAAGCTAAAGGAGTTCATCACCACCAAACCAGCATTATATGAAATGCTGAAAGGTATTCTTTAAGAAGAGGAAGAAGATAAAGATTAAAACTATGAACAACAAATACATATCTATCAACAAGTGAGTTTAAAAACCAAGTGAATAAAAAATCTGATGAACAGAATAAAGTGGTGAATATAATAGAATCAGGGCCATAGAAAGGGAGTGGACTGACAATTTTCAGGGGAAAGGGGTATGAGAGGTGTGGAAAGAGACTGGACAAAAATAGTACACCTATGGATGAGGACAGTGGGTTGGGGGTAAGGGCAGAGGGTGAAGTGGGAACCAGGTGAAGGGGAACTATGGGGGGGAAAAGAAGAACAATTGTAATAATATGAACAACAAAGATTTATTTTAAAATAATAATAAAATAAAATAAAAGGCAGAGTCAGATCCACGGAGCGCATGAGCAACTGCCGTACAGGACAGCAACTCTTCACAGGACAGTCCCACCATAGACACTGCTGTCTACATGCACCCAGCACCCGCCTTGCTCACGCCGAGGGCAAAGGGTCTTTGAAGGAACTCTTTTTGGTTTGTTTGTTTGTTTGTTTTTTGTTAATCCTCACCTGAGGATATTTTTCCTTGATTTTTAAAGAGAGGGGAAGAGAGAGGCAGAGACAGAGAGAGGGAACATCGGTGAGAAAGACATTGATGGGTGCCTTCTGCAGGAGCTCCAACCAGGGCCCGGGCGGGGAGAAGCCCGCAACTGAGGTGTGTGCCCTGGACCAGAAGTGACCCAGGACCCTCTGGTCTGCAAGCTTTATCCACGAATCAAGCCGGCCAGAGCTAAACATAAACGTTTCCAACATCCCAAGGCTTTCCTGTCTTAGCACAAACTGAGGCAGGATGGATGGGAACAGTACCCACCACACGTTAATTTCATTAGTGTCCCATGGTTTTCAAACACTCAGTGATTCAGGAGCCGTGGTGAGTGAAGTCGGAACATTCCACAAAGGTGGGGCACCTGGGCTCAGGGTGAGGGGGACCCCAAGGGTGAGACCAGTCCCAGTGCTGTGAGAGTTTGTACTCCCACATCCAAGTCAGAGCTAAATTAGGGAGGGGAGCAGGCCAGGGCCAAGCAGAAGGAGCGGGGTGTGGGCAGCAGCTCTGGGGATGTCATGCAGCCCCTGGGGAGGCCGGAGCAGAGGGGGGCAGGTGCCGAGGCCAAGATCAAGTGATAACTTAGATACTGGATACTTCACATAAGGGAACAAAGCCCACACTGCTCCAAACCTGACCCTTTAATGGAAAAGTTGAGCATAAAGCATGATGCAGCAAAGAGATGAGCAGCTTTGGTCTCGTCTATTCAGTTTCACTTTTTGGTTGCAAAATACTCAGTTGGCGACAGCCTACAGTTGTGCCAAAAGCCAGACTTGTACAGGTTGTCTGCAGCCTGTAGGTCTCTGTGGGAGCTCTCACTCCTCAAATCCACACACACTTTGGAATCCTGCCCATAGTGCCAAGTATTAGAGCAGGTTCCTCCTCAAACCCTGCTCGCCCCATCATTGTTAGAAGTACAGGTCCTGGTCCTGCCCTACTACGCTATAGGGTCCGAGCCCCTCTGCCAAGCGCTGGACCTTCTTGGGTGCCGGATGGTAGATGGAGAAGCCAGGAGAAGTGGTAGGTGTATGAGAGAGTCTCTATTGTAAGAGCCAGTGGCCAAGTAGCCATCACTGACAAGGAGCCACTAGACAAAACAGTGCTTCAAAGCAAAGTCCCACATAGCAGGCAGCCACACACCAGCTCAGTAACAACTCATCTTTCCCACACAGCAACAGCAGCCTCTGAACTCATAGGCACAGCCTGCTTGCCAGTAACACATCTTCCCCATAATGCAGCCCCACATAACAGCAGCCTTGCTTAACAGCAGCCACGCATAGGAGCAGCCTCACCAGGTGCTGGCTGGTCAGGAACATACCTTATACGACTTAGACAAAAGGCTTCTTTCCAAATGCTGACCTCAGTCTTTTGGATTATAGAAGGTCATGCTTGCACAGTGTACATACAGATGACTGTGGCCTTGCTCTTGTACCTGCAGATAGTCCTTGGATATTCTTATGAAGATTCCCATGCTCAGAGAGGCCTTGAACATCCAGCATACTCTGCATCTGGCATACTCTGAACAGGGGTCCCACAATCTCCTGCAGGCACCCTGAGTGTTGACTGCAAGGCTAGCCCCTCCCTGTACTGAAGTGCATCCTCTCCACCCAGGTGAGGTCTGCCCTGGGCTGACCACCCGTGAGAGCCCAGCAGAGGCAGGAAGCAGCCTGCTCCACCTTGCCTTACTGTAAGGTGTGCTGGCAAATCCAGCTCTGCTCTCCAGATGGTGGCTGTGTTAGAGCAAACTGCTGGCTGATTGGGTATAACTTCTCTCCTTCATTCTCCAACCCTGCTCACCACCCTGGCTAGTGTGTGCCTCCCTTCTGGTCCCTGCTTTTCTGTGATGGGTCATCTCTCCCCAGGACTCAGAGCTCCATGTTCAGTTTTATTCACACTTCCTTGATTTGTCACCTTCTTCATGTTTCCCCTAACCCTAACCCATGTGTTATCTATCCTATCTAATAAAAGAGTAATATGCAAATTTACCATACTTTCACTATACCCACAAGCCAATCAGAGTGAGTATGCAAATTAATCCAACCAAGATGGTGGTTAATTGGCATATCCGTGTGCGTAGGAGACAGCAAAGGAAGCCAAGCGATGCAAAAGGGAGCAAAGCTGCGGAAAAGTAAGCAAGTGGAGCGGGGGAGAAGGGAGGGAGCAAGGCAGAGGAGACAGGAGCAAGGCATCGGAGAGGCAGTGGAGGCAGCAAGGCAGTGGAGAGGGGAGTGAGCGAGGCAGTGGAGAAGGGAATGAGACAGCAGAGAAGGGAGGGAGCCGCAGGAAGCTCTATTCTTGCAGGAATCTTCCTGCAATGGGTCTCTAGTCTATATATAAAAAACACTAATATGCAAAGTAGACCAAATGGCAGAACAATCAAATAACTGAACAAGTGGTCACTATGATGTGTGCTAACCACAAGCGGGCACACACGGAACATGGCGGGCATCAGCAGCAGGCAGAAGAGTGCAGAACATGGCAGGTGTCAGCCAGGGCAGGATGGTGGAGCAGGTGAGCAGGGATGCCAGACCAAGGCTGGGAACAGGTCACTGTCACTGGGGCAAGCCTCTGGTGGTTACTAAGTTCTTTGCTCCTGCAAGCCGCTGTCTCACCCCATGATCACTCGGCACTGTCAGTGGATACGAGCAGAGGCTACTGGTCGTGATTGCTCCTCAGGACTTTTCTGCCTCCCCCTACTCCTGAGGAGTAATTGGGGCCAGCAGCCACCACTTGCACCTGCTGCTGGCACTGGAGCCACTGCTCAAAACCATTGCTGGCCCTACTCACACCCACAGCCAGCACTGGAGCTGCCGCTTGCACTCGCTGCTGGTACCCAGTGCCGGTCCCAATTGCTCAGTGCCGTCAGTGGGTGCAAGTGACAGCTGCCAGCCTGGATCACCCCTCAGACCTTCTCCACCTCCCCCTGCTCCTCAGAGGTGACTGGGGTAGCAGCCACTGCTCATACCTGCTGATGGCACCAGCCCCAATTGCTCCATGCTGTCATCACATGGGAGTGGGAGCAGGGCTGCTGGTAGACAGGAGACCAGGGTCCAAAGTAGGAGGGGCTAGGCAGGGGCACAGAAAATGGGCTGAGACTCGCCCCTATGCCCACCAAGCCTCACTTCCTTTCAAGGTGAATGAATTCGTGCACTGTGCCCCCAGTCTATAATAATAAAAGTGTAATATGCTAATTACACCAGAGAGCCAAACAACCTTCCAGATGACCTTCCAGAGAAAGCCAGGGCTGGTAAGGGCCTAGGTAGCCACCATGGCTGCAAGGCCAAGAGCTCCTTGCATGCATTTCATGCACTGGGCCTCTAGTCCTATTTCATAAAAGAGCAATATGCAAATTGACCATACCTCCACTACACCCACAAGCCACGCTCACCAGCCAATCAGGAGCAAATATGCAAATAAACCCAACCAAGATGGCTGCCAGCCACAGAGAGCAGAAGGGAGGCTTGGGTTTTCCTGACGATGGAGGAAGCCAAGCTTTCCACCTGTCCTTGCTGGCTCAGGCCTCACTCAATGCTACAAAGTTTCAATTATAGAAGACTAGGGGCCCGGGCACAAAATTTGTGCATGGAGGGCAGGGTGTCCCTCAGCCCAGCCTGCACCCTCCAATCTGGGACCCCTTGAGGGATGTCTGACTGCCTGTTTAGGCCCGATCCTAAGCGGATCGGGCCTAAACTGATAGTTGGACATCCTTCTCACAATCCAGGACTGCTGGCTCCAAACTGCTCACCTGCCTGCCTCCCTGATTGCCCCTAATCACCTCTGTCTGCCAGCCTGATCACCCCCTAACCATTCCCCTGCCAGCCTAATTGATATCTAACTGTTCCCCTGCCAACCTGTTTGCCCCCAACTTCCCTCCTCTGCCAGCCTGGTTACCCCTAACTGCCCTCCCCTGCAGACTTGATTACCCACAACTGACCTCCCTTTGCAGGCCTGGAACCTCCCAATGGTCCTGCCCTGCTGGCCATCTTGTGGTGGCCATCTTGTATCCACATGGGGCAGTATCTTTGACTACATGAGGGAAGCCCTCTTGTGTGTTGGAGTATTACTCTTTTATTATATAAGATAGAGACCTGGTGCATGGGAGGGGGCCAGCTGGTTTGCCCTAAGGGTGTCCCAGATCAGGGTAGGAGTTCCCTTGGGGTGTGGGGCAGCCTGGGTGAGTGGCCTGTGGTGGTTTGCAGGCCAGGCATGCTCCCCAGTGACCCAAGTGGAGGTCCTGGGATCTGGGATTAATTTATGTTCTACAACTGAAACTTTGTAGCCTGGAGTGGAGCCAAGCCTTCTGCTGGCTCCATGGCAGCATTGTAATTGAAACTTTGTAGCCTAGAGTGGATGCCTAGGCCAATCAGAGCTGCAAAAGCTTGGCTTCCTCCATTGCCTGCGCAACCCTAGCTTCTTCTCTCTGCAGCTCTGTGGCTGCTGCCATTTCTGTTCAGATTATGTATCTTTTATAACTGAAACTTTGTAGCACTGAGTGGAGGCCTACGCCTGCAATGGCAGGCAGAAAGCTTGGCTTCCTCCATTACCGGGGAAACCCAATCCTCCCTCCTGCTCTCAGTGGTGGCAGCCATCTTGGTTGGGATTTATTGGCATAATTTACTCCTGATTGGCTGGAGGGCATGGCTATGGGCATGGCTTGATTGGAGGTACAGTCAATTTGCATATTACTCTTTTGTTAGATAGTATAATGACAGCAGCCACAGAGCTGGAGAGAGCAGGAGGCTTGAGTTGCTTCCAGAGATGGAGGAAGCCAAGCTTTCCACCTGCCCTGGCCAGCCCAGGCTTCCACTTAAGGCTACAAAGTTTCAATTATAGATGATAAACAAATCCCAGATACCAGGGCCTCTGCTTGGGTCACCAGGGGGCATGGCCAGCCTGCAAACCACCACAGGCCCCTCACCCTGAATGGTTAGAAAAAGAACTGTCACTGAGTAGTCTGTATCAGGTAGAAATATACAAGGAATATATCAATGGCAACGGAGCACATGCAAGAGCCAGATCCCTGCCCATGAATCACCTGGAAATGCCTTGAGGAACTGATCCAAAGAGAAAACACTCCAAAGTGCAGACTAATTTGACTTCCTTTTAATGTTTGGCATTAAAAGGCCTGTTAGATTTGAATGATCCATTCAGCCATCCCATGGGTCTCCCTGGGACCCCTGGCTCCTGGGCTGAGCGTGAGGCTGCCCTTGGAGACAGACATGCAGGTGAAGCAGCCAAACCTGCTTGGAGCGGGGGAAGGAGAGCGCTGAGGGACCGAGAGTGGGGAAGGGGGAACCCCAGTTGTTGAAAATCTGGAAATTCAACTCTCGGCTTCCAAATCCATGGCCCAGTTTTAGACAGAATGAGGAGACCTCATTACAGAAACTATGACCACAGCAGCCCTGCTGACACACCAAACACCCCGTATCAGATTTGCTCAAAATGACCCAACCACCATAGATGGTCCTCCTAGCAGTAACCCTACAGGCACGTCTGTCCTCCTAAATCCCAAACGTTTCTGCCTTCAGGAGGGGTTAAGGGAGAAGCCACAGGTGCCACTCACTCATCCTCCCTGCCACACTCGGGGCACAGCACTGCTGGCAGCACCTGCAGGACCTAGACGGGCTGACAGCCAGCTTGATGTGCCAATCCACATTCCTTCCTCAGACTTACCACAGTCATCCACCTGACTTGTCACGGGCACACACCCATGTGGCTACGGCCATGTCTAAGGACAGACACAAGAAGAATCTATGAGGACACACTGTGGTCTCGGCCCTATCCTCTCACTGAGGGGGCACAGAATGGTCCCACAGGCCACAGATGAAGTCTATTCATTGGCTGTTTAAATATGAGTTTGATTGACTTATGTATACAAATAAGGACATACAGTGGGTCATGCTAAGTGGTATAGACAATTATTAAGTACTAGAGGCCTGGTGCACGAATTCGTGCACCAATGGGGTTCCTCAGCCTGGTGTGCACCCTCTCACAATCCAGGACTCCTTAGGGGATGTCGTACTGCCAGTTTTGGCCCTCTTCCCACAGGCCAGGACAAGGGACCCCGCTGGTGCACAAATCTCTGCACCAGGCCTCTAGTCTGCACATAAGATCTTTGATTAATCACTTCCTGCCCCCTCCCCCTTCCCTCTGAGATTCATCAGTCTGTTCCCATGTTTCCATGCCTGTGCATTGAGCATCTGCCCCCTGGTGGTCAGTGAGCATCATAGCTACTAGTCGAACAGTTAGACACTTAGCATATTAGCAATACACACACACACACACACACAGTTCACGACAACAACGCACACATTGCAAATCCATACACAGACCTGGTCCTCTGAATGTGACCGACTTCAGAGACACTGAAGTTACTCCCTGTGTCCACTCGATGGGAAACACTATGCAGCCATGCCAGTGGGGTCCACCTCACACAGGACTAACTGACTATGAGGAAATGACAGCCAATATTGCTATAGATTTTAATGAGCAAAGAGGGATCAGCTCTAAGAGTTCAAAAAATATCTTTCTGTTTCTAAAATATATTCCTACTAGAAGCCTGGTGCATGGGGTTGTGGGGGTTGTCCCTCAGCCCAGCCTGTACCCTCTCCAATCTGGGACTCCTTGAGGGATGTCTGACTACCCATTTAGGCCTGATCCCACCAGACATCCTTCTCACAATCCAGAACTACTGGCTCCAAACTGCTTGCCTGCCTGCCTTTCTGATTTCCCCTAACTGCTTCTGCCTGCCAGCCTGATCACCCCCTAACCACTCCCCTGCCAGCCTGATTGATGTCTAACTGCTCCCTTGCCAGCCTTTGCCCCCAATTTCCCTCCTCTGCTGGCTTGGTCACCCCTAACTGCCCTCCACTACAGGCTTGATTGCCCCCAACTGCCCTCCCCTGCGGGCCATCTTGTGGTGGCCATCTTGTGTCCACATGGAGGCAGGATCTTTGAACACATGGGGGCAGCCCTCTTGTGTGTTGGAGTGATGGTCAATCTGCATATTACTCTTTTATTAGATAGGATAAAGGACTGGTGCATGGGTGGGGGTCAGCTGGTTTGCCCTGAGGGTGTCGTGGATCAGGGGTGGGGTTCCCTTGGGGCATGGGACAGCCTGGGTGATTTGCAGGCTGGGCATCCCCCTAGCAACCCAAGTGGAGGCCCTGGGATTGGGATTTATTGAAACTGTAGCCTGGAGCAGAGCCAAGCCTTTTGCTCACTCTGTGGCAGCAGCCATTTCTGTTGGGACATTTACCTTCTATAATTGAAACTTTGTAGCCTGGAGTGGAGGCCTAGGCCAGCCTGAGCTGCAGGAGCTTGGCTTCCTCCATCGCCCGAGCAACCCTAGCCTCTGCTCTCTCCAGCTCCATGGCTGCTGCCATTTCTATTGGGATATATCTTCTATAATTGAAACTTTGTAGCACTGAGTGAAGGCCTAGGCCAGCAATGGCAAGCAGAAAGCTTGACCTCCTCCATTGCTGGGGAAACCCAAGCCTCCCTCCTGCTCTCAGTGGCCACAACCATCTTGGTTGGGGTTTATTTGCATAATTTGCTCTTGATTGGCAGATGAGCGTTGCTGTGGGTGTGGCTTGATCAGAAGTATGGTCAATTTGCATATTACTCTTTTATTAGATAGGATTGATTTCAGAGAGGAAGGGAGAGGGAGAGAGACGGCCATCAAAGATGAGAGAGAAACCTTGATCAGCTGCCTCCTGCACACCCCACACTGGGAGCCTACAACCTGGGCATTGTGCCTTGACTGGTAATTGAACCATGACCTCCTGGTTCATAGGTTGATGATCAACCACGGAGCCACATCAGTTCGAATGACATCTCTAAATTACTGATGCCAAGTGTCTGTATGTGTCCTAGATTTTTATTTTCCTTCCTGATTTTTATTATAAACACGTGTCTTTCTCTTTATTGCCATGACTCCTTCCCAAGAAAGAGTGATAATGAGGCAGTAGCATCCTTCTGAATTCATGTCAAACATCTAGAACCTGAGAAAAGGAATTTGGGGGCCAACATTAACCCAAAGAGAACTGGGATTTTGGCACAGAAAATACCAGGTTTCTCATATATAACTGCTACATGGTTTCAATTTTTAAAAACATTTCACTATTGTTTTTAAGGTAGAATACCTGTACTCTCAATTGGCCACAAAGAAACATTTATGGTTAAAAATGTTGTTAAAGATTTTAGTGAATTTTTACACTAAAATGTGTATAAAAAGGTACATTATTTGGTGAAACACTTGCTAGTATTTGGTGAAACATTCTAGAATGGTCCACCTTTCCTTTTAACTCCTGCAAACTTCCCAAATCAACCCAGATCCTGACACTGATTTGTTTCCATAATTTTACTTCTAACATCCGCGCCCCTACCCCCAGTCCCCACTTCCTATTAACCTGCCCGCTCGGGCCCTGAAGAGCTGTGGCTGTAACTGCCCTTATTTTATGGAAAAGAAGTCCAAGGCAGCCTGAGGTTATGTGACTGATGGAGCCACTCTGTTGCTACTGATCCGGCAGTCCCCATACAGAAACTGTGGACAGACCTGCAGGGGGAAGAAGGGAGTGGTCATGAGCTTCACACTAAGGATCTGAAGGTCCAACAAACTGGAAAGTCGGCCGCACATAGCCACACCTGAGACCCTGAGGTTAGTGTCCACTGGGAAGCCACATTCCTGGGGTGAGTGTGCACAGCTCCCCTGTGTGCACCCTGAGGACGCAGTCCCAGCCTGTCCTATCGCCATCTCCTCAGGTGAAGGCCGAGGTTAATTCTGCGGTTTATTTATTTGTTTTTACGTTTTTATTGGTTTTAGAGAGAGGGAAAGAGAGAGAGAGAAACAACATTGATGAGAGAGAATCATGGATCAACTGCCTCCTGCATGCTCCACACTGGGATCGAGCCTGCAGCCTGGGCATGTGTCCTGACTGGGAATCCGACGCTGACCTCCTGGGTCATAGGTCGACGCTCAACTTCTGAACTACACGGTCCAGGCCTATTTGGTTTATGTCAAACAGTGTCTGTCTAGGTGGAGACGCCTTGTAAATCTGCAGGCCTGTGTACTGGAATTTACTATAGGTCAAAGGAATAATTTGTACATACGAATACACAGGGGTCAGGATTTCACAGATAGCACAAGTGACTAGGGAGGTATGTGCTCTGAGCTCCCCAAACAAGATGACCCCAAACCTCAGCTTGGGCCTGACAAGGCTCAGAGACAGGACAAGTCGGGGAGAGCACTCACGTGGCTGACGACTGAGCCACACCCAGGTCCGCCCAGGTCTCCTTGCTTTCCTGGAACTTGTAGGAACACGGCAGATGTTGCTCCTGGACAGTGGTTCCCCTTCCTTGTCTGGGGCTCAGGCCACTGCTGACCTACTGGTCAGGCTAAATGTCTTAACAGAACCACACTGACCTCTCCCCATCTCCCGGCTCCTGTGGAATTTACATTTGGCCATGCACAACCATACTTAGTACTTTTAACACTGGTAAGTATTATGTAATATCATAATATTCTCAGGATTGCTCACTTCTTTTACTTTTGGTCTGAAATGTCTGCTCAATCAGATTACAAACTCCACAGAGGTCTGGGCCATGGATGTCCAGCCCAACGAGGCCACGCCAGCCAGTATGGAGCCACGCACCCCGCAAACCTGCCCAGACCCATTGCATTAACGGAGCTCACCTCTGTGCGAGGAGGAAGCACAATTAAACGCAGTAAATAAGCTCATTCTTAGACATTGAAGTTCATTAAGCAAATGTTAAAGATCAAGGTCTTTGTCTTAATTGGAACAAACACAAATTAGCAGGTAGAAAAAGGTAATTGTCTGAGTGAACAGGGAAACACGAATAAAACCAGGTCTGACAACTTGGTGGAAGCTCAGCTTCCAGAGTGACGTGTCCTGAACATGTTTTATCGTCTCCTTCTAAAAAACAGACCCTCCCTAGCTCTGGCCAGTGTGCTCAGTGGTTGAGCGCTGTCCCATGTGCCAGAAGGTCACCTGTCAGGACACATGCCCAGGTTGTAGGCTTGATCCCCAGTAGGGGGCGTGCAAGAGGCAGCTGATCAATGTTTCTCTCACCACTGATGTTTTTCTCTCCCTAAATCAATAAAAACATATATTTTTAAAATAGGTCCTCCTTAAACGGTTGGCAGGTATTAATGAACTTGAAAGGACAGGAATACCTGTCCTATTTACTCAGTCTCGAACTCAAGCATTCTTTCTATCAAAAGATTTTCTCATTTGGGAGTAATCCCAAGGGTACCCTCCCCAGTGATGGGAATGAGGTGGTCAGCGTATTCGCTGCTGTGAGGCCGCCCGCACCTACAAAGACACACAGACGGTGACTCTGCTTCTGCACCAGTGGGGCCTAGACAGACCACAGGCAGGAGTGAGAGCTGCCAGCATATGTAATACATTTAACAATAAAGATTTTTTTTAAAAGCTGTCAGTGTAGTTATACCTTAGTCTGCTCCAAGTCAGGGCACGAGATTAGCCAACACAGATTAAAAACCTTAATTCTAGCCCCAGTCCATTTGGCTCAATGGATAGAGCATTGGCCTGTGGACTGAATGGTCCTGTGTTCAATTCCAGTCAAGGGCACAGGCCTAGACTGCAGGCTCCATCCCCAGTGTGGGGCATCCAGGAGGCAGCCCATCAACGATTCTCTCTCATCATTGATGTTTCCATCTCTCTCCCCTCTCCTTTCCTCTCTGAAATCACACAAATATATAATTTTGAAAACACCTTAATTCACCTAAAGTGAGTTCAGCAATGATAACCTATTAGGTTAATTCCCCTATATCCATAATACGATGAAACAAAATTTAAAAATGTAATTTTAGAGTCTTTCTATCCTTTGAAGAAGTAACTAATATTTTGAAACATTTAAAATAAAAAATTTTCGTCTTATTTTCTAATACTTAGCTGGTGTGACAATTAAAAAGTGGATAAAATGCTCAAATTTTAAAGTTAAATGTGAAAGTACTGAAATTATATTTTTCTTCTTTTCAACCTAATGATTTCTTAAATAATTGTGACAAAGAGTTATAGTAATGTACCAGGAGCCATCATCCTAATATATAAAAAGCCAGGGGCCATCATGAGTGAAACAACCCTATGATGTCTGAGCAGGCTGCGTGGGGCAACCAGGCCAGAAAAGGGGTTAGTGAGGGACGACCAAATGACTGAAGAGCAAGCTGCATGGGGCGACCAGGCCATCGGGGTGGGGTGAGGGGGTCAGTTTGGAGTGACCAGGCCTGCAGAGGGGAGTTGGAGGCAACTAGGTTGGAGGGTGGGGGGACCATTGGGAGTGACCAGGCCAGCAGAACGGGGCAGTAAAGGGCAACCAGGCCGGGGGGTGGGGATTGGGGGCAACTCACTGGCAAGGGGACAGTTAGGGGCGATCAGGCAGGCAGGCAGGTGAGCAGGTAGGAACCAGCAGTCCTGGATTGTGAGAGGGATATCTGACTGCCGGTTTAGGCCCAATCCCCAGGATCAGGCCTAAACCAGCAGTTGGACATCCCCTAAGGAGTCCTGGGTTGGAGAGATACAGGCTGGGCTGAGGGACACCATCCCCACATGCACAAATTTCATGCACCAGGCCTCTAGTAAAAAAATATGTTTAAAAAAACAACACAATAAAGATTCTCCTTCTACAGCATTTATTCCAGTAGATAATTTCCATGTAAGGGAGCAGTAACAATACCTAAAACTTATTGCCATCAACTACATATTGAATGGTGCTTCAGGAATTTTACACATGCTATTTCTCTTCCTCACAAGATGCCAAAAGGCATGTACAAGGAAGTATTCACACCTATGGGTGAGGACCTGGGTCAGAGAAATTAACTGATATGCTCCCCACATTATAATAATTATTATACATTATTATAATCCTATCTAATAAAAGTAATATGCAAATCCACTGTACCTCTGCTATACCACAAGCCATGCCTACCAACCAATCAGGAGTGAATATGCAAATAAACCCAACCAAGATGGCTGCTGGCCACAGAGAGCAAGAGTGAGGCTTGTGTTTCCCCAACAATAGAGGAAGCCAAGCTTTCCGCCTGCTCTGGCCGGCCTAGGCCTCCATTCAATGCTATAAAGTTTCAATGATAAAAGATAAATAAATTCTAACAGAAATGGTGGCAGCCACAGAGCAAGAGAGAGCAGGAGGCTAGGGTTGCCCCCGGCGATGGAGGAAGACAAACTTCTGCAGCCCTGGTCGGCCTCCACTGCAGGCTACAAAGTTCCAATTATAGAAGATAAATAAATCCCAACAGAAATGACTGCTGCCATGGAGCAAGCACAAGGCTTGGCTCTGCTCCAGGCTACAAAGTTTCAATTGTAGAAGATAAATAAATCCCAGATACCAAGGCCTCCACTTGAGTTTATGGCTGGCCTGCAAATCACCACAGGTCCCTCACCCAGGCCACCCCATGCCCCAAGGGAACCCCCACCCTGATCCGAGACACCCTATAGGGCAAACCAGCTGGCCCCCACCCATGTATCAGGCCTCTATCTTATCTAATAAAAGAGTAATATGCAGATTGATCATCACTCCAACACACAAGAAGGCTGCCCCCATGTAGTCAAAGATCCTGCCCCCATGTGAACATAAGATGGCCACCTCAAGATGGCCAGAAGGGAGGGCAGTGGGAGGAACCAAGCCTTCAAGGGAGGGCAGTTGGGAGGGACCAGGCCTGTAAGGGAGGGCAGTTGGGGGTGACCAAGCCTGTAGGGGAGGGCAATTAGGGGTGACTAGGCCAGCAGAGGAGGGAAGCTGGGGGTGACTGGGCCTGAAGGGAAGGGCATTTGGGGGGGACCCAGGCCTGCAGGGAAGAGCAGTTTGGGGGAACCTGGCCTGCAGGGGAGGGCAGTTAAAGGTGACCAAGCCATCAGGGGAAGGCTGTTGGGATGGACCAGGCCAGCAGAGGAAGGAAGTTGAGGGCAAACAAGCTGGCAGGGAAGCAATTAGACATCAGGCTGGCAGGGGAGTGGTTAGGAAGTAGTCAGGTTGGCAGGCAGAAGCAATTAGGGGCAATTGTGAGATGATTCTGCCTCCTTTTGCCTCTTGCTTCCTCTTTCTCTTTGTTTTCCTCATTTTAAAGTGTTGATCAATCAGCTGACACTATGCAATGGGCAATCAGACATCCTTCGAGGGAGTAGGCTGGGCTGAGGGACAACCCTCCCCCTGCCCCCTCCCCCCGCCATGCACAAATGTCATGCACCGGCCTCTAGTCCCATCTAATAAATGAGTAATATGCAAATTGACCATAACTCTGATCAAGCCACACCCACAAGCCATGCCCACATGCAATCAGGAGCAAATAAACCCCAACCAATATGGCTGTGGCCACTGAAAGCAGGAGGGAGGCTTGGATTTCCCCAGCAACGGAGGAAGCCAAGCTTTCCACCTGCCGTTATCAGCCTAGGCCTCAATTCAATGCTACAAAGTTTCAATTATAGAAGATATATCCCAACAGAAATGGCAGCAGCCATGGAGCTGGATAGAGCAGAGGCTAGGGTTGCCCGAGCGATGGAGGAAGCCAAGCTTCTGCAGCCCTAGTGCCTAGGCCTCCACTCCAGGCTACAAAATTTCAATTATAGAATTTACATAAACCAAACAGAAATGACTGTCACCAAGGAGCAGGCAGAAGGCTTGGCTCCCCTCCAGGCTACAAAGTTTCAATTGTAGACATAAATTAACCCCAGATCCAAGGGCCTCCACTTGGGTCGCTGAGGGGTATGGCCGGCCTGCAAACCACCACAGGCCCCTCACCCAAGCTGCCCCATACCCCAAGGGAATTCCCACCCTGATCCAGGACACTCTTCAGGGCAAACCAGCTGGCCCCCACTCATGCACAAGGCCAGAGCAATTTGCAGATTGACCACCACCCCAACACACAAGAGGGCTGCCCCCATGTGGTCAAAGATCCTGCCCCCATGTGGACACAAGATGGCCACCACAAGATGGCCAGCAGGGGAGGCAAGTTGGGAGGGACCAGGCCTGCAAGGGAGGGCAGTTGGGGGCAATCAAGTCTGCAGGAGAAGGCAGTTAGGGGTGACCAGGCTAGCTGAGGAGGGAAGTTGGGGGCAAACAGACTGGCAGGGGAGCAGTTAGACATCAATTAGGCTGGCAGAGTAGTGGTTAGGGGCAATCAGGGAGGAAGGCAGCTGAGCAGTTTGGAGCCAGCAGTCCTGGATTGAGTCCAGGTAGGATCGGGCCTAAAGGGGCAGTCAGACATCCCTGGAGGGGTCTCAGGTTGGAGGGTGCAGGCTGGGCTGAGGGACATCCCCTGCCTCCCGTGCACAAATCTTATGCACCAGGCCTCTAGTCTTATAATATTAGCTGTAATATTATAGAATAAGCCAAGATTGAAATTCAGTGTCTACTTGACAAGCTGGGAAGTGTAAATGTGAGTGTGTGTGTGTGTTTGTGTTCTTTTCAGGTGAAATTACTTTAAACACTCAAATGTCACTAAATAATAATAATCACCTCTGATTGTATACAAACACACAGGTACTCAAAACCTGCCATTGTTTTCATTTTAACTGAATCTCAGAAAAGAATTTACTCCTGAAATAAATATGTTTGAGTAAATAGGCTGACAAGCCTCCCAGTCTGACACAAGCGCTCTGCCCGCGAGCCTCCAGTCCTCCATGGCTTCAGTCCTGTCTCCTGTGTGGCTCAGCTCAGGCTGCCAGACCCTGCTCTGTCCGCCGGAGAGAAGAGCGTTGTGAGATGATTCTGTGAATGCAGCAAAAAAACAAGCAACAAATAAAACCTGCCTCCTTTTGCCCCTTGCTCCCTCTCTCTCTTTGTTTTCCTAGTTTTGAAGTGTTGATGAATCAGCTGACACTGTGCAAATTCCCTGAGGGTGAGGGTGAGGGTGGGGCAGAATCTTGAGTACAAAAGCACACCCTGGCCCTGCCACCCATCATCCTATGTTTCCTCAGATCGCATTGCTATCCTCACATGTTATTAACATGTTCGTATGTGGGCAGACTTATTTTTGCCGACTGACAGGGCACCATAGGACACAGGGATCTTTGAAACACCAGAGGTTCTCGTTAGTGTGGATGTTCGGTGACGAGACGGGGACGGAGGCCCACGGCTGTGGAGCACAATGCAGGTCCACACTGTCCAGACCGAAAAGGGACCTCTCTTCACTCTAATATTTCCTCTCAGCTCAAGGGAAAGCCAGGCCACCCTGGCACCATGCACATCAGAATCATACCTTACCCTGTCCCTGATGCGGCTCGTGGAGGAAAGGGATTTTAGGCGAATTTATTGAAAAGGCATCTTTACAGGTGGGGCTCAGAGCCAGAGGCCGCAGGGCTCGAGGAATTGGTCCCAGACAAAGCTGTGCAGAGGGGCTGGCGAGCGTGCACCTCCCAGCCTCTCCTCTCCCGGCTTCCTCTCCATGAAGATGAGGGTGTGGGAACACACCTGAGTACAAAAGCCCCATACCCCTCCCACCTCCCACACCCCTTCAATGGTTCATCTGGGTCTGAGACATCGACCACGCCCATGTCTGGGCAGGCGGTGGAGGAGGGAGCAAAGCAAAGCGGTGGAGACACTGGGGACCCGGTGTCTCCTGCCACAGCCTTCCTTCCAGAAAGAATGCTGCGGGCGCCACACCAAGGCGCCTGCTGCCTCGCCATCTGAAGATGCTCGCTGAGCAAACACATCTGCCAAATCTTCCTTGAGCTTTTCACATTCCACCATGCTTGTCCTTCCCTTTAAAGTCCCTCGTTTTATCAAACGCATCCCTCCGTAGTCACCGCCTCCATAATGCGTACTGGCACCAGACACACTTTGTCATTCACCCACGGTTCCCATCAGGGTCCACAGAGACGCCAGGCTCCTCTCCCAGCTCAGAAAGCAGCCGCCTACACCTGCCCCTTGAAAAAGCAGCACTGCCCGCCATAGGCCACAGCTGCTCAGAGCCTCCCGGTTCCTACAGCCACAGCCTTCTGCTCTCTCTCTCTCTCTCTCTCTCTCTCTCTCTCTCTCTCACACACACACACACACACACACACACACACACAAACACACACACACACACACACACACAACACACACACACACACACACACACACACACACACACACACACTCCTACATGTAGGCACCCGCACCCCGGCCATGTACCTTTTTGGGTCTTTTTTTCCTCTGACTACTGCCATTGAACTTCTCACCACTGTCACTTTTCTGAGCTGTATCCTCGTTAATCATTGTGAACAGTCAGTAGAGCAAACAGCTCTTCCATGCAGCCTGTCGCCTGCACCGCCGGGAGCAAGTGAGCCCGCACTGGAGCGAGCAAGGGAGTGGGGAGGGGGCTCAGAGGCGAGCGCAGTGACGTTGTCATGGCAACAGCTGCCACAACTGTTTATCTGACTGCACAGTTAAATCCAATTCCACCAATTACCACCCAGCCCAATACAATGCAGGAAGCCTTGAAAAGAGAATGCCAGGGATGCAAATGATTGAGGGACTCAGCTGTTTGCTTTCTGACACACTTTCCATTCAATCAGCTCTCATTCCACACATAGACCCACTCAAACACAGATTTGTTTACAGACTTGCACACAGACCTGCATACAGAATGTACACACAGACCTGCATACAGAACTACACACAGACCTGCATACAGAATGTACACACAGACCTGCATACAGAACTACACACAGACCTGCATACAGAATGTACACACAGACCTGCATACAGAACTACACACAGACCTGCATACAGAATGTACACACAGACCTGCATACAGAACTACACACAGACCTGCATACAGAATGTACACACAGACCTGCATACAGAACTACACACAGACCTGCACACAGACCTGCATACAGAATGTACACACAGACCTGCATACAGAACTACACACAGAACTACACACAGACCTGCATACAGAATGTACACACAGACCTGCTCACAGACCTGCATACAGAATGTACACACAGAACTACACACAGACCTGCATACAGAATGTACACACAGACCTGCATACAGACCTGCACACAGACCTGCATACAGAATGTACACACAGACCTGCACACAGAACTACACACAGAACTGCACACAGACCTGCATACAGAACTACACACAGACCTGCACACAGACCTGCATACAGAATGTACACACAGACCTGCATACAGAACTACACACAGACCTGCATACAGAATGTACACACAGACCTGCATACAGAACTACACACAGACCTGCACACAGACCTGCATACAGAATGTACACACAGACCTGCATACAGAACTACACACAGACCTGCATACAGAATGTACACACAGACCTGCACACAGACCTGCATACAGAATGTACACACAGACCTGCATACAGAACTACACACAGAACTACACACAGACCTGCATACAGAATGTACACACAGACCTGCATACAGAACTACACACAGAACTACACACAGACCTGCATACAGAATGTACACACAGACCTGCTCACAGACCTGCATACAGACCTACACACAGACCTGCATACAGAATGTACACACAGACCTGCATACAGAACTACATACAGACCTACATACAGACCTGCATACAGAATGTACACACAGACCTGCTCACAGACCTGCATACAGACCTACATACAGACCTGCATACAGAATGTACACACAGACCTGCTCACAGACCTGCATACAGACCTACATACAGACCTGCATACAGAATGTACACACAGACCTGCATACAGAACTACATACAGACCTACACACAGACCTGCATACAGAATGTACACACAGACCTGCATACAGAACTACATACAGACCTACATACAGACCTGCATACAGAATGTACACACAGACCTGCTCACAGACCTGCATACAGACCTACATACAGACCTGCATACAGAATGTACACACAGACCTGCTCACAGACCTGCATACAGACCTACATACAGACCTGCATACAGAATGTACACACAGACCTGCATACAGAACTACATACAGACCTACACACAGACCTGCATACAGAATGTACACACAGACCTGCATACAGAACTACATACAGACCTACACACAGACCTGCATACAGAATGTACACACAGACCTGCATACAGAACTACATACAGACCTACACACAGACCTGCATACAGAATGTACACACAGACCTGCTCACAGACCTGCATACAGACCTACACACAGACCTGCATACAGAATGTACACACAGACCTGCATACAGAACTACACACAGACCTACACACAGACCTGCATACAGAATGTACACACAGACCTGCATCACAGACCTGCATACAGACCTACACACAGACCTGCATACAGAATGTACACACAGACCTGCATACAGAACTACACACAGACCTGCATACAGAATGTACACACAGACCTGCATACAGAACTACATACAGACCTACATACAGACCTGCATACAGAATGTACACACAGACCTGCACACAGACCTGCATACAGACCTACACACAGACCTGCATACAGAATCTACACACAGACCTGCATACAGAACTACATACAGACCTACACAGACCTGCATACAGAATGTACACACAGACCTGCATACAGAACTACATACAGACCTACACACAGACCTGCATACAGAATGTACACACAGACCTGCATACAGAACTACACACAGACCTGCATACAGAATGTACACACAGACCTGCATACAGAACTACATACAGACCTACACACAGACCTGCATACAGAATGTACACACAGACCTGCACACAGAATATGCACATACACCCGTGCACAGAACTTGCACACATTCTCACCCTCAAACCTGTATGTAATATTCTCACTACAGGTTCGTCAACCAGAACAGACACAATGCCTCAGGAGAAACTAACATTCTTGAACATTCCCTAAACCTGAAGAGACCCCGACTGTTTGTCACCTCTCGCACTGTCCATTCTCCAGCCCTGGGAGGAGGGGCACGAGGAGAGGGCTGGCCGAGGGGAGGCCCCTGCCTCGTCCTCACGATGAGGGAAGAGCCCTCCCAGGGAAATGGTTGAAATCCATTTCGTCTCACCAACAAGAGAACAAGACCAGAAATGAGAGGCTGTCCTGGGGTACCAGGTTAATTGGGGCTGAGATAGGCCAGGTCAGGGCCCGTGTCCCTCACTGGGCAACTGTGATCAGAGTGACCTTGCCACTAGGTCAGATCTCACCTACTGCCACTGGAGGCAGCAAATCTGCTCTTGAGCAAGAAGTTGGGCCCCTGCCCTCACACTCCCAGGGAGGGCTGCGAAGGAGGCCCCCACTTCTCCTGGAAACAGGGTGTGTACAGTGCTCAGGACCTGCGTTCCCTTCTCCCCCGCTTCCCAACACAGACCTCGGACAGCGGGCAGCAGCGACACTGAAGAGTGCTCTTCACCCATGGCCAGGCTCACGAGAGGTGCTTATGGCAACACTGGGGTGCAGAGTTCGCCTGCTCACACATACTAGCACTAACATGCTGATCAATTATAGTCTCACTTTACACATGCGCCAGCAAAGTTTACAGTCGAACGTGGATCTCTGTGGGAGAATGAGCATGTGCGCTCCCGCAAGGTGTCCCACTCATTCTGCGGCATGGCTAGGTGCTATCTTGGCAACATGAGACCCTGGAAACAGGGATGAGGATTGGGGCACCTTCAGGTGCAAGTGCACAGCCATACAGGCTGTGTCCCCGACAGGCATAGATTTCCAGTAAAATGTAACTGTGCTCCATTGACATGTTCTATGTGAAAGCCGGCTCAAAATAAGCGGCAACGTATTTTTTCATTAAACTCTGAAGAGAAAGGATGTGTCCATTGATTAGTACTCAGTAACACAGAGGCCGAGTGTGTAAGAGCCACAGGAATGTCTTTTTTAAAAATATATTTTTTATTGCCGATTTTGCTCAGTGGATAGAGCATCAGCCTAAGGACTGAAGGGCCCCAAGTTCAATTGCGGTCAAGGGCATGTACCTTGGTTGTGGGCACATCCCCGGTGGAGGGGGATAGAGGGTGCGGGAAGAAGCTGATCGATGTTTCTCTCTCATTGATGTTTCTAACTCTCTATCCTTCTCCCTTCTCTGTAAAAATCAATAAAATATATTTTAAAAATATATATGTATGTATTGATTGATTTCAGAGAGAAAGAGAGATGGAGAAAGAGAGAAACATCAATAATGAGGGAGACTCATTGATCAGCAATGTCCCACACTGGGGATCGAGCCCACAACCTGGGGAATGCGCCCTGACAGAAAATTGAACCCTGACTCCTGGTTCCTCGGTTGACACTCAGCCACTGAGCCACGGCACCTGGCCCTCTTTGTTCATTATTTAATCTGTTTAGCTGCCAAGAACACATTGCCCCTTGGCCTTGATAATACAGTGATACTCAGACCTGGAAACACGTCTCCAGACTCCAGTGGGGAGAAGAGCGCTGCTCATGGAAGTGCATTAAGCACCACACAGACTTCAGGAACCCAGGTGGTCAACTTGTCCAGGCTGGTCCCTCCACTGTCCATATAAATCACTGCATACCATCTGCTGGAGCTTTCATCCTGCATAAGTATCCAAGAAATAGCTTCCCGTCCTGTTATTTTACAAAAGTGTTTAGAAGATAGCAGCAATAATCTATTCCGTGCTGTGCAGGCTGGAAGGGGTGAGGGCGAAAGCTAGCCCAGGGTGTTCATGCTACACTTGGATCTCAGGCCATTCTACCTATAACTACAGGAATCTAACAAAGAAAAATGGATAGATAACCTTTCCAATGTTCTTTGTGCCTAGTCAATTATCAGATTCTTCCTGGGCCCAGTAACTTATCCACCTAGAAAGTATCCAGAACTGTGATGGATCTGAGATGCTAACCAGTGAGCCTGCTAGTTTCCTGGATGCTGGCAGAAGCCATGAAACTTCTGGGTCAGAGATGAAGACGGTTGGTTATTACTCAGAGCACAGCAGGCAGCACGGGCTTTGGCATGCTGTATCAGGTTCCCTAACTCCTTGTCCTCACAGGCCTGCACACAGACGTGCATCCACGGTCTAGGTGGATGCTTCACACTCAGAGGGTTGTATATAGACAGGCAGCCCTAGCTTAGGAAACCTGACTCTTTTATAGCAGGCAGTATATAGAGAGGCACCTCGAGCTTAGGAAACCTGACTTTTTCAGCAGGCAGTATAGAGAGAGGCACCCCAAGCTTAGGGAAACTGACTTTTTTACAGCAAGCTGTAAGCATATCTGGACTTTGCTCCAGACAGAACTATCATCTTTGTTACACTGGAGAGCAAGTGTGCCTGATCTCTGCTCCTCTTATTTTCCAAGGCTGCTTGCTATACCAACATTTTAAAAAATAGTTTGGAGTAAAGACAGTCAGTGCCTAGCTTGCAAGATGTATAGAAACCCTCAGAAAAACTTCTCTTCAACAGAAAGTTTCAAAAAGTACACATTATCCTTTAGCTGAGATAAATGTCACCCTGCCCTTCATGGTGTCTACATTTAAGTGAATACTCCATGGGAATTCCTGAAACTCCTGCAGTCGCATATACATGTCTGTGCAGTAAGTTCTAACAGTTTGCTCCATTAGAGGCATTTGGAAGCTTTCACACATCGTCTGTGGTTCTGCCAGAATTATCATAGCACACAGCAAGGATGGATGTCTGTATGTGTGGTCTCAGGCCCACTCAGCCAATCAAATCATCCATCCAGCCTCCCTTTCTGTTTCTCCCCTAGTGTGTGGTAACTGTCTTACTTTTTTTTCACATATAATTTTCTATTTCTTTTTTTATATTGTGACAAGGCCTTGAATCAATAAGCCTCCATTTTAAAGGGGGAAACGTGAGTCAAAGAGACTTGGACAAGCAGATTAAATGGCCAAGTGACTCAGTATCAAACAGAATGAAATGTAGTTGACTCAATTTTCAATAACCTTTTATTTTTTTCCCACTAGAAAACAGACATTGGAAAACATATGAGCCTACGAACCTAACATTTTTAAGGTCAACAAATGAAGCTGGAAAATAATGATAGAAAACAGAAATGCTGACAGTTATTATTTAGACTGGAAAACCATTTTGGCACTTGTACAAATCCTAGAGAATTGAACCCACTAGTTTGGACAGAAATAAAAAAATCTACTAGGTTTGGCAAAGGAGCCATTCTTCCCTTCTCTCTTTCCAGTCCCTCGTCCATACATTCTTGCTGTCAAGGTAGTGTATAAAAGGAGATAGAAAAATCAAAATATAATGGGACCATATTTTTTGTTCAGGAAAAACTACTGGAGCTCCTAGGAGGAACACCAAGACCTGTCTGGGTTGGTCAGTGAATAATTCCCAGGTAAAGAAATGCCTATTCTTGCCCTAGTCATTTGGTTCAATAGATATAGAGCGTCAGCCTGCAGACTGAAGGGTCCCGGGTTCAATTCTGGTCAAGGGCATGTACCTCAGTTGCAGGCTCCTCCTCTTACATCTATATTTCTCTCTCTGTCTTTCCCTCTCTCTTCCACTCTCTCTAAAAATCAATGGGAAAATATCCTTGGGTGAGGATTTAAAAAACAAAACAAAAACCTATCCTTATCAAGCCAGCAGGGCTCAGTGGTTGAGTATCAACCTAGGACTCCAGAGACTAAGGTGCAATTCCTGGTCAGGGCTCAGGCCCAGTTGGGGACTCGATCCCAGTTTGGGGCCTGCAGGAAGCAGCAGATCAATGATTCTCTCTCATCATTGGTGTTTCTCTCTCTCCTTCTCCCTTATTCTCTGAAATCAATAAAAATATTTTCTTAAAACATAATTTTTAAAAATACCTATTCTTATTTTCTTCCTTTCCCCTAAAATCTTCCAACCTTGAATCCAGACTGATCTGGAAACTTTTCCTACAACAAACCCCACTGGACCTCCCTCCTCTCACGGCCACAGTCCACTTCTCCCTGTAGGGGCCACACAGCCCGTTGTCTGCTTAATCTGCATTGGCCGTTGATGCCTAGGTAATGCCCTGAAATGTCAAATAAAATAGCCCTTGGTAAAGCCAGGTGGCTAAGCTCCGCCTCACTGCTGAGGAATCAGCCTCGGGGACCACCAGTCCTCTCCAGCCCTCACCTGTTCCCACCAGTCCTCTCCTGTCCTGAACCTGTCCTCACCTGTCCTCTCCTGCCCTCACCTGTCCCCACCTGCCCCCACCTGCCATCATCTGTCCCCACCTGCCCCCACTTGCCCTCATCTGTCCCCACCTGCCCCCACCTGCCCTCATCTGTCCCCACCTGCCCCCACCTGCCCTCATCTGTCTCCACCTGCCCTCATCTGTCCCCACCTGCCCTCATCTGTCCCCACCTGCCCTCACCTGTCCCCACCTGCCCTCACCTGTCCTTCCTTGCCCTCCTTTGTTCTCACAGAGTCCAGGAGGCTTGGCCCAAGAAACAATGAGTCCTGAGCATGGATGTCTGGAGCTCTGGGGTCCAGATCCATCTCTGCTCCATTAGGCAGGGACCCTCCTGTGGGTCCTTGGGTCCTATCATCTTGAGAAGCCCATTCTTCTGGGCCAGCTGCCCTCCCTGTGATGGGCCCCTGCTCTCCCCAACCCAGCTGGGCCCAGGCCCCGCTGGACACATGGAGACAGAACCCTGCATGCCCCCCCACCACGACCAAGCCTTCACCTGTGCTTAGCTTTACCTGAGGAGGAGAAACACCTGCATCAGAGTGAATTTAAAATAAGTGGACAAGGAAGAACCAAGATGGCAGCATAGGTAAAACACCTATCTTGCCATCATGCTCAGCAATTTTAATACTACAATTTAACGAAAGAACAAACACCTTCCAGAATCACCAGAAAGCTGGCCGAGTGAAAATTCCACAAATAAAAGTGAAGATAAGACACTGTGCCTCGGAGGAGCGGCGGCGGATAGCGTTGAAAGATTCACGCAGAGAGAGGTTTGGAGCGCGTGCCAACGGAGAGGGTGGGCGGCTGAAAACCGGCCAGTTTTCTCGAATGGGGAGACAAAGACGTCCCACTGGACTGATTCTCCAGCTTTGGGCAAAGTCCAGGGAACCCACTATCATACGGGGTGAAAACTGGACAGTGGGAGAGCAAGTGAAGCTTGGGTGCTGCAGGGGTCTCCCAGCTTGTGGAGAAGGCAGCTTGTGCGAACAGCTCAGCTGCGTGACCACGCAGAGAGCGCTCTGCGACTTGCTATCTCATTCAGAAAACCGTCAGTCTGCTTTGTTTTATGACCCTGGGTGAGACATTGGGTGTGCAGACTCATTTGGGGAGAGTCTGAATTCCCCGGCAGCCGGTGGAGCTCCACAGCAGCTCTCTCTCAGAGGTGCTGGCAGCCATTGTCCGCAGCACAGAGTCCCTGGGGCTGCATAGGGCAGAGCTAATGCTGTCTGCTTGGCCCGGAGACTCCGCCCATCCAACCTGAACACAGCTGAACTTCACAGACAATTGGCCTGGAGGGCAACCCCTCCAAGTGCTAACAACGATTAACCTGAGCTTAACTTCAGCAACACTGTGTAACCCATATCCACCTCAGGTAACTGGGGAGGCTGAGCCACTGTCCCTAGTAGGAAGTCTACCACACAAAGCTAATTGACCAACTCAGGGAAGCAGCCACCATGCAGAGACATGGAAAGAAATCAGATGTGAAAGAAATGGAGGAAAAAAAATGGAATTCAAAACCACGGTTATAGGGCTTCTCAAGAGGCTCCAACAAAAGGTCGAGGCCTATAAGGAAATAAGCGAGACCGCAAAGAAAATGATCAAGACCAACATGGAAATAAATGAGTCCTACAAGGAAATGAAGGAGACCCTCAAGGATATAAAGGAGACTCTCAAGGATATGAAAAAGGACCAACCAGAAATTAAGCATACACTAACTGAAATAAAAAAATATTATACAAAAAACTAAAAGTGCTCTGGAGCACCCCAAGAACCAAGTTAAAGATTTGAAATACAAAGAGGGAAAATCCACTCAGCTGAAAAAGCAAGAAACCAAAAGAATCCAAACAATTGAAGACAGTGTAAGAGGCCTCTGGGACAACCTCAAGCATAACAACATCGGAATTATAGGGGTGCCAGAAAAAGAGAGAGAGCAAGACAATGAAAACCTATTTGAAGAAATAGTGACCGAAAACTTCCCACACCTGGTGAAAGAAATTGACTTAGGAGTCCAAGAAGCGCACCGAACCACAATAAATAGGAACCCTAAGAGGACCACACCAAGGCACATCATAATTAAAATGCCAAGAGCAAAAGACAAAGAGAGAATATTAAAAGCAGCAAGAGAGAAACAGTTGGTTACCTATAAGGGAGCACCCATACGATTGTCAGCGGATTTCTCAACAGAAACGATGCAGGCCAGACGGGAGTGGCAAGAAATATCCAAAGTGATGAACAGCAAGAATCTACAACCACGATTACTCTATCCAGCAAAGCTATCATTCAGAATTGAAGGCCAGATAAAGTGCTTCGCAGATAAGAAAAAGCTAAAGGAGTTCATCACCACCAAACCAATATTATATGAAATGCTGAAAGATATTCTTTAAGAAGAGGAAGAAGAAAAAGATAAAAGTGTAAATTAGGAACAACAAATACACATCTACCAACAAATGAATCTAAAAAGCAAGTGAATTAATAAGCTGATGAACAGGATATACTGGTGAATGTAACAGAATCACGGACATAGAGAGGGAATGGACTGACAATTCTTGGGGAGAAAGGGGGTGTGGGAAGTGCAGCAAGAGACTGGACAAAAATCATGCAACTATGGGAGAGGACAGCGGAGGGGGGTGAGGGTGGAGGGTGGGATGGGTACCAGGTGGAGGGGAACTATAGGGGGGGGAAAAAAAGGGAACAATGTAATTAATAAACTGAACAATAAAGATAAAAAATAATAATAATAAATAATAAAATAAAATAAGTGGACAAGCCGAAACCGGTTTGGCTCAGTGGAGCATCAGACTGCGGACTGAAGTGTCCCGGGTTCGATTCCGGTCAAGGGCATGTACGTTGGTTTCTGGCACATCCCGAGTGTGGGGCGTGCAGGACGCAGCTGATCGATGTCTCTCTCTCATCGATGTTTCTGACTTTCTGTCCCTCTCCCTTCCTCTCTGTAAAAAATCAATAAAATATATTTTTTTAAATAAATAAAAAATAAAATAAAATAAGTAGACAAGTTGGAGGAATGCACTTTTTTACCATCAGATTTTTGTTATTTGTAACAGCAACGAAGCTATGCCACCACAAACAGAAATCAAACACTTTATCCCAAGTCTCCTCCTTCCCCTCAGATGTCTTCCCTCCTCCCTCCCGGAACTGTTTATGTAGTTTTTTGGGGAACTTCAACAAAAAGACAGAAAGATTTCTATTTACCTCCCATGTACCTCCCAACAGAGGACTGATGCTTAATTTTCAGCAAACAACAGGCTAACAAGAATTTTTAAATCTGTGAACATGGCAGTGTGCCACCCACTTAGCAGAGATAAAGGAACTGCCATAAGACATCCAGGGACACAGGACGTGGCTGTGAGTGCTTGTCCTGGACCTGGGAAGGGGCGGAGAAGGCGCTGCAGAAGGGCTCTGTGACCATACGTCATCAGGTTTGGTACCGTCAGCAAAGATCACCGAGGTCACTGTGGCCAGCTTGGCCCTCCTAGTCCTGCGGTGCCACCCACCGCCAAGGAGCCAAGACCTAGGGTCTGGAGGCAGTGGCATCAGGACTGACCTGCACACACAGGACAGACAGCCCGTGGGCCCTGCAGGCGCTGGACATTGAATGCATTCGCAGCTTCCCCCCAGGATGCGGGGCCTCATACACCACCCTGCCCAGAACTATGGTGCAAGTGGATGCCGCAGCTGCTCACGCCGGATGGGATTCATCTGCCTCCGGACACTCAATCAGAACAAGCACCACTTACTTTCCAAGGGACCAGCGACAAGGTCGTGCAGGCGCTCCCCATCTCCACCACGTGGTCTCCGGGGAAACAGCAGCCCTCCCACAGCCCCCCTGGTCCCAGTGCTCCTTGCATCCGAGGGAGTGGAGGGGAGTAGCCGCCGGGAGCTTCAGCTTCTCACCTCTGACTCCCTGCCCTTCTGTATGGATGCGCCCCAACCTCTGCCGTGGCCCCCCTTCCCGGGTTTCCAATAACGCCCACTCAGCAATCCTGTAGCTTCCTCCCCGGGCTCATTCTTTCCTTTCCTCCCACTGCAGGACGGGTCGGTTCCCCGCAGCGCCAGCCCACCCTCCAGCTGTCCTCAGGACACACCTTGGCGGCCTGGGGTCCACGCAGTTTTGTTTCAGGTAGAAGGGACTTCAAAAAGTAAGGAGATGTGTGTCAGATCCTGACTCTGACTTCACAGAACCTGAGCCCTACTCCTCCCGCCACGAGCGAAGCTGGAGGCAGGTACTGGCCCTCGCACACCGGGTCCCGGTCCTGGTCCCAGGGGCAGCCAAGCACAGCACCGATGCCCTTGGGGCTGTGGCCTGAGAAATTTGTTTCACTCTGCACCCATCAAATGTCACCATGCAAATAAATGACCAGGAATCGGGCAGCTCTTCATACCCGGCCAGCCTCACGCTGTCATTTCACCTGCAGGTTCCTGTTCTGGTTTTTAATCCTCATCCAGATATAGGTTTGTTGATTGATTGATTGAGAGAGAGAGAAAGAGAGAGAGAGAGAGAGAGAGAGAGAGAGAGAGAGAGAGAGAGAGAGATGAGAGAGAAAATCATTTGGTTGTCTCCCGTATGTACATGGACCAGGATCAAACCCGAAACCTTTTGGTGTGTGGGCTCCTGTTTTAATGCATACCCTACATTTCATACATCAGACCTTACAAAGGCGACACAATCTACTTAGGGTTCCCCTAAGCCCTAAGGGAACCCACGTGTCCATCTGTGGCTCCACCCAGACCAGCACAAAGCTCAAAGGCTCCTCCATACCACCATCCCTCAGCCTCCGTCCTGGGGGGCTGCTCCCAGCCCCGGCCCTTTCACAATGTGTGTTTACAGATGCATAGAGGAAAGGAGCAAGGAGCCCTGCCCTAGGACCTAGGGAGCACGGGGCACAGCTGCTCGCCTGCATGCGGTCATCCATAGACAAGGCGTGTCACGTGACAGAGGAGAAGCCCTGGGAAGAGTCACAGGTGAACTCCTCGCCAGGTTTTGAATAGAAGAAAGTTCACACACCAGGAGTCTGGAGAGTGTCCACAAAGGCACAAAGAGAAGGGAAATGCATATTTGTTTGGAGAAAGTGGAGATGGCCGTTCAGGAGGCCATGGAGTGTGGGCGGTGGCAGTGTGTCTACAGATCCCGACACCCCAGTCCTGTGGCCGGGTAGTGCAAGGGGGTGGGGTGTCCACAGGAGGCCTTACACAGGCTGCCTTGTTCTAAAACATGCGGGTGAGTACAGTGGCATCTCAGGCTGCACCCTGGCTGTGAGTGAGGAAAACCTGGGAAGGGGCAGGAAAGAGCAAAGGAAAAGGCTAGAAAAGAGTGTGAGAAATATTCAAGGTCCTTCATACAAGGGTGATGCATATAAGAATGAGAAAGAAAAGATGATGACGTTCAGAATTTCAGCTTTTGAGTAATAGTGAAAGAAGAGTTCAGGAGTAATAAATCAATTGTATGTGACAAAACAGGTACAAAACTAACCTGGACTATAATTTTTAAAAACTAGCACGATGAGATTCGCTATAGATATAAAGGAAGGGGGTGTAGGGGAAATCTCTGCCTCATTCATAATGTTGAAGGGACTCTAAACTGCTTAAAAAAAAAAACAAGGATGAGTCCGTGCTCAGTGGTTAGAGCATCTGCATGAGCCTCAGGTCTGATTTCCCCTAGTCAAGGGCAGGTACCTGGGTTGCAGGTTCAATGGTTGGGGCACATGCAGAAGGCAACCAATCGACATCTCTGTCACACAATCTCTCTCTCTCTCTCTCTCTCTCTCTCTCTCTCTCTCTCTCCCCCCCCCCTTTCTTTCCCTCCTCTCCTCCCTTCTACTCTCTAAAAATTCAATGGGAAAAATATCCTCAGGAGAGAATTAAAACAATAATAATCTTATATAATAAAAACCTAATATGCTAAGTGTCCAGTCTTCTGGTCATTCAACCAATCAAAGGGTAATATGCTAATGATATGCTAAAGTCGCTCAACCACCAGCTATGAAATGAACCGACCACCAGGGAGGAGATGCTCCGACCAGTAGGTTAGCTTGCTGCTGGGGTCTGGCCAATAAGGACTGATTAAGATGGGCCAGACATACCCTGGAGCCCTCCCGTGGTCCCTCTCCAGCTGGCCAAACTCCTGCATCCCTCCCCTGATCTCGGTCATGCACCAGTGGGGTCCCTTGGCCTGACCTATGCCCTCTCACAATCTGGGACCCCTCAGGGGATGTTGGAGAGCCAGTTTCAACCAGATCCCACAGGCCAGGCCACAGGACCCCACTAGTGCACAAATTTGTGCACCAGGTCTCTGGTGGTGGTGGTATTATTATTATTAGTAGTAGTAGTAGTAGTAATAATAATAAGCAAAGAAAAGCTATTTTCCAGCCTCCATCAGCTACTTGCCCACTCACTCAGTGCATGCTCTTTGCAAGGCTGG